>CM028136.1:659092500-659708750 GCA_016271365.2 Neoceratodus forsteri
ATTTATGTCATCCTCTGTCAGTAGTGCTGTTACTATGCGATGCAGTAGCACTGTGTTGTAATGCTTTTCTCAGTTGTCCACTTGTTTGGCAGCAATCTCTGCACTCCGGGGACCTGTTCATTCCTCTGTAACCAGGACCCAAGAAATGTCCTTGAGTACAGTCACAAAAGACTTTTCAGACAGTACATGCAGGTGAGCATGGTGTACAAATTGTGCTGCTATATATACAAGAAACAAAACAATCAAGATAATTAGCAGGAAGTCAGCAATGCTGTTAGTCACAGTAATCATCTGTCTCTGACAGGTTGCACTGTGATTAACGTCAGCTGTTAGGTGTGAGAGACAGAAGCATAACTTTTATTGGTGTATTCAGGTAAGCAGAGGCATTAGCACTACATTAAACAGGCATGGCTATTTCATGTTCTATTTATTCAGTGTTTCAGTCACCATGCACATCAAATATGAGGAAGTTTCAATGAAGGAACAGGGCCATAATCATTTAGAAAACATTTTTGCTGGTCCTTGTTAGAAATGTTTTCCCTTCAAATCAAACGTTACATTTTGTGAGGTTCAATAAGTGAAAAATCCCCACTGCTTCCACATCTTCTGAATGCATACATGCCTTCATGTTTGTAAGACAGTGGTAACATCTGCAATACCAGAAACATTCACCTGTGAATAAAACTTGAATAATATGCCTGACTAATTTCATTATCAAGTTAAGATTAATTTGCCTGTTTGTTTCTGTGTTTGTTCGCTTGTATGGTTGTGTATTTTTTTGTTTGTTTGTTAGACAAAATACGATCAGGGATATTAGCCACTTAAGTGAAGACTTGTAATAGGGTCTCTAAGCAAGAAGAGACAGAGCAATATGTTATAATAGTGTATGTAAATATATTAAATCTACTTATCTATCGTAATATAAAAAAGGTCCTTGATTAAACTAAAAACTACATATTGCAAGCATAATAGGGGTGGATTTTTAAAGAGAAGGATGCTGACACATGGGAAAATTTTCTGACTGGTCCATATTCTCCGCTTTGTGCTAAAACTCACATGCCTTATTTTCAAAGGCACTTGGGTTCTTAAGACAGTTACTGCTCTTTTTGTTAGCTGAAGTAAAGAAAAATGATGCATGTGTCATTTTCTTGATGTAAGTTGCTCCAGACCATACGTGCCATATCTTAGAGATGGCCTAAGCAGGATCCAGATGTCTAGTGCAGTTGTAGACCACTCAGTGATGGCCTTTTCAGAGATCCCTCCCATAATGTCTACAACACTTAGGTTGAGAAAAAGTACTATACAGTTCAAGTCATACCCTAAGTCTAGTACAAATACCACCTGATACTATTGATGACTGTTGAAGCTGTACAAGGGTGATTTAAAAATGTAACTTATTATATTGTCTGACTTCAAATATAAGTTCATTTCAGAGACTGAGAATTGGTGATACAATGATCAGGTAAACAAACAGGGTAGTAACGAGTTACATGTTTTCTTAGCATCTCTGTTGTGATTGTCTCTTTTACATTGGTCAGTAGTGACTTGATTTAGTTTCCTTATAGGAAAGTAGACATAATAACTACCAGGATTTTTTGTATTTCAAGGAGATATAATCTCTGAAGAGAGTAACACTACTTGCCATAGATACACAGTGAAAGCTGATTAGCTGTATATTGTTATATAATTATTTTTTTCTAATTCTGCACACTTTGTCTCAGTGCCACCAACATTCCCATAATAGTTTATGCTGGACATTTATTTCATGAAATCCTTTCATCTTTCATCTTTCTCATTGATAGTTTTTTATACTATCATTGACCAACAATTAATGAAAAAAATTCAAAATGTGCAATAGTTATTTAGAGCACAGTTATCTTTATGGCCATTCTATATATCATGACCACTATTGTTTTTTGCTCCTCCCTGCCCCCCCTGACCAGCTACTCCTTTGGGTCACCATGGGACCCTCAGCCACCTTCTTTCTCAGGTCACCATCAGCTGCCACTGCTACTGCTGGTTGTTCCCCTGGGTGACTCAATTTAACCCTTCATCAGACATGTCCCCCCTCTGAGGAGGAAGTGCCTGTGGGCACAACTACTTAGTCTGGGGACCAGTGGGGGTCAACATGGGGCTACCCTGGACTATCATGCTGCCAGAAACCAGTGGCCATCATCTGGTCAGTCAGTGAGCTTTTTCCATTTTTCTAGGCTGCCCACTGTACCCTGATAGGCCTGCATGGGGACAGCAACCTGAGGCAGGGATGTGCGGGGGCATGTTGAGGCTTCACATCTCCCTAGCATGTCTCCCAATCTGCCTTCAGGTGCCAACGCCCTACCCACTTCCCAGGAGGGAAGCACCCAATGGACACTGTGGATCCACTCCCTGCTGGTCTCTGCTCATGGCACCCGGGCTCAGGGCATGAACCCGGGCCTCAAGCATGCAAAGCGAACCCCTTTGCTCAGTGCCATGGAGCCAGCTCCCATTGCACCAGTAATAGCCTGTTGCTCAGGTTACCTAGTGGTAGCTGTCTCTCATCTGCTGGCAGCCAAACAGAGATAGGGCAATATCCTTCCTGGGGATGCAGCACTGCCCCGGCAGGTTACCTACCTAAAGAAAGTAAGATCAACCGAAAAATGAGCATTGCTCTTTGATGACATTTTAGCATAATTTTTAAGACGATTGCTTACCCTCTTTCTTTCTTTATAATTCAACACCTTTAATTCACTAGTTCCAATGAAAAAAACAAGTGGGGAGAGATTTTGTAAGCTCATTTTCACTGCAAGTCCCGGTAGAATGCATTACATACAGTATATGTTGCAGAGGACTGGTGGCAAAGTAAGGGATTTTTCATCCTTGCATCATTTCAATATCCACTAGACCACACACATTTCCATGGTCTACATGCATCAGTGCTCATGCCTCTTGTTTGCCTCTTGTAGCAGACAATCTTCATTTCATTTTATTTTATTTATTATGCTGGGAAACCTTAATGGGCTAAAAACCCTTTTTCATAAGTGTCCAGTACATTACAACAACAAACAAACTCTAGCCAGAGCCGATATGGATGTGGCAAGCTTAAAGAAGCTCCAAGTAATGAGCGCTATGAGTGCCGCTGAATGTCATCCCACATAAACCATGCAAGGAAACCTTCAGTATTGACAAATGCTTGTTTTTTGTTATCTTTGCACGGCTTCCAGCATTCTAACTGAGATGAAGACATAATCTCTAATTGTACACTGCAGTCACTAAACATTTTAATATAATTCGTCTTGCTCTGTGCTATATATTAGAATGTAATCCAGTCTACAAGTTGCTGACCAGGGAAATTCTAAGTTGGAAGAGCATCTCTGACAAATAGCAATGCTCGCAGACAGGGGTGCCAGAAGATTGAAATAGATGGGTGTGCTGAAAATTGGAAGGGCATTTGTTAGGGTATAATGAGCATTTTTTACAAACCATTTTTCGATATACACCATGATATAACAGTATAAGATACTGCCAACCACAGAGATTAAGTATTGCCAGTGGCAGCCATTCTAATGTCTTAAGCCATTAATTGCAAATACTGTATAATTATACAATCTGCTTTGAAGTATGTGAGGTAGTTAGAAATATAAGGATTATGAATGCAATGTATCTTTTGCTAAAAAATTAAAATGATGTTGATTAACAAATACTGCTGCTTTAAGAGAACAAAACCCTAGAATAATTTCATGGAAAAAGATATGCAGAAATGGGAGGTACCAGATTTTAAAAGTGTGAAATTATTACCATTCATGTATTATTTGGACTTTATAACATAAGAAGCATTACTCCACTGAAAACAGGGTGGTGCATCTCAACTGGACAATCTATCTGTCTGTACACACACACACACACACACACACACACACACACACACACACACGTGTTTAACAAATATGAGCTATGCTTTGAAGTTTTACTCTGAGGTGTGAAATGGTCATGGTGCCCCTAGTCTAGTAATGCATAAAGACTTAGTGAAAATGAATACAGTAGGCTATCCTAAATCTTACTCGCAATCGCACAGCATGACATTGCTGGAGGGGCATGTTTACATCATTGTACTACTTTTGTTATAACTAATGTGACTTCTTTTAGACTCAGACAGAAAGACTGTATTTTTCTTACTAGGAGGCAGTATAGCATAGTGGTTAAGAACACTGATCTACAAAGCTAGAGACATGGGTTTGAATCTCATCAGTGTCAACGTGCATACTGTGTGACCCGGAGCAAGTCACTTAACTTCCTTGTGCTTCCAGGTCACACCTGGAAACAAACTCTGGATTAATGTGCCTTTCCTGGTTAAACAAGTCCCCCCTCCTTACTGTACATTGGCTTGCTAAATGAGGTTTGGCTATAAATAAGAGCTCTTGCTTGGACATTCAGGACTTAATGTAGTGTAATAGTGTATTGAAGAAAAAAAACACTTTTTGCAAGAGAAATACTGCATGTAGTGGATACATGTCTGAACCAAAACAGAAAATGTATATTGTCTATAGAAGTCGACAATATAGTGTTGTGGTTAAGAGCACTGAGCTGCAAACCTGGAGAGTTGGGTTTGAATCTCATCAGCCTCCACTTTCATACTGTGTAACCCTGAGCAAGTCACTTAACTTCCCTGTGCTACCAGGTCACACTTGGAAACAAGCTCTGGCTTAGTGTACCTTTACTGGTTAAACAATTTCCCCTTTTCCCATATATCTGTTGGGGTTACATCAGAAATCTGGTATGCATATGAAAGATAGTAAATAAAGTGGTACTGGAGGCAGCCACATTTGAATGAAAATAACTGTATCGGATTATATGTAACATTAAGTGCCGCAAATATAGTTATGTTTGTCATTCATGCTAAAAGAATATTAAAGTAATTGCAAGGTCTTATGAAGGTGATGATTTCCCTGTTTCACAAAGGCATTTTTTACATCTATATTAAAATAAAACCATCATTGGATCTCATTTTCAGTACCAATCATATGGCTTTTTAATATAGCAAAAATCATGGTGGAGGTGTCAGAAAAACATCCTTTTAATAAGTGTATTTATTTATTAATGCACCATTCATGGTTGCATTTGTTGGGGTTTGATTCATTCAACTTTAGAAAAACATATCGCTGCAGAGGAAATCTTTATTAAAAAAGAAACACAGGTTAACAGTTGAGGAAGCAAATGAAAATAAAGACAGGTACCTGTTAACAATGTGCTGGACTGCTTTGAAGGCTATTAAGAAGAACTAGCAACTGACTGATTAATTACGGTCATAAAACTCTCTTCCAGCCAGCCAACTTCAAAGGTATAACTCAGGATCTGCTGTTAAATTAGGCATGACAAGATATAAACCATATGTTGGTCTCAGCACAGTAATTTCACAAAGTAGGCTATCTGAAATGCAATAGTAGTTCAGCAGAAGGAACAGAGTATTTCTTTAACTGCCATAGAGATTTTCAGAATGGAAGGATACACTGAAAACTCCTACAAGATGTGTTCCATGGAGACACCTTTTTTCAATGGAAAGCAGGATGGCTGTAGATCCCGCCCAAAGCCATAAAAACAGACAATACATATATGAAAATAAAAAAATAAGTTAACTAAAACAATTACAGATAGTCTGAGAAGACAGATTCTGTGTAAAAAACATTTTTAAAACTGAAAATTGATTTATGTACAGTAATTCATGTATTCAACTTGTACCAACTTGAGACCCAATAAACCACACATCTGTGACTCAAATTGTTTTCATTCTTGGAATATGAACAGCACAACCTTCTAATGATCTCAAAAACCTACTGTTAACCAATTCTGGAAAAATATCCTGAATACTTTGAGGGGCCAAAGCCAAGACCACTTTCTATAGAAAAAACAATGCCAGAAACTGTATGCAGTTGTAAAATGAAATTTAGGCACAAACTGCAGTGAAGCAGGTGTGAGTGCCATAAATATGGTCAATATTAGATAATCAGGCATAGTTCTGGCACTTGGACATGATTCACCTGCAGCACCTTACAGTGATGTCACAGGGACTGCCACAGGCATTGCATCAGCATTTGAAAACTGAGCACATAGTGCCCTGTTCCAGCACCATCATGTCTTCTCCAAATATTTATTTACTGGTCCAATGATGTTTCAACCTTTAGCACATGTAAAAGAATATCATCAGTAAAAGAGAAATCATATGTTGTCTATGTGAAATTTGTTTGTCCTTACTTTCTTTACTTTGTCTCGTCCATTCCATAAATAGTTATTTGTGCAAAATGTAATGTGGGCATGGTGCATTCCTATCTTACCTCTCATTTTAATTCAAATTACTCAATATATTCGATAACCATTGCTGCAGAGCCGGTATGAACAATGATTCATTAAAGAGTGGCTGACCACTCTTAGAAAACATTTAAAAGAATAATATTTAGACACAACTCATTTTATAGTTCATATATTTTCTGTTTCTCTGTCTTTTGTTATTTCTCAGTATGGGTATTTGCATGTAAACAGGACTTTTGTCCTCTCAACTTCAGCTGCTGTGTCTATTAGTGCTGTGCAAAAATAAAATCCTGCCAGTGGTATTACTTCAAAAGTTAGAATATCACTTCTGCAAAGTTGTGTAATGCACTTTGGCAACTTTTGCTAAATTCCAACTTAGAATGGTGGAATGACTGTATGTATTGCAGTCCACGGATTGATGTTTTAAATTGCAGAATGGAATACCCTAGAACTATCCATCCTGTTATCTATAGAACTGCAAAATGATTGCATGTATTGTGGAGTTAAGTAATACATTGTGGAATGGAATTCTGCAGAGCTGTCATTCCAAGGTTCATTTGTATCATTCTGCAGCTGAGCCAGGAAAGTTTGCAGAATAGTGTTAAAAATATGTGGAACAGATTTGGAGATACTGGATTTTGTCAAAGCTGGAATTTTGGAAAATATTATGACATTTGCAGAATTTTATGATTTTTTTCCCCACAAAATCAGAAATTACAGTTACCACCCAGCACTAGTGGAGGTATATTCCCTAGTTGAAGTCATACAGCCAAATTCTCAGAGAAAATTTTATGGGCCATAAAACAGGGAGCAAAGTGGCACCTCATTGCATAAACTCATAACATTGCTTCATTGAGAATATATTAAAAAACAGTATCAAGAATATATTAAAAAACATGAATCACAGAAACATAGAATTTGTCAGCAGAAAAGGACTGCTTAACCAAGCCAGTCTGCCAAGATACTCCTTGCCTGTTCTGCCTCTTCAGATCATATCTGGTCTTCAGCAATTTGCCTTCTTCCATGCCTCTTTTCTAAAATACCCCTTTGTTTATCCCAAGCATGCTGGACCCCCCCAACACTGATCCAGCCTCCACTGATGCTGCTGGCAGTCTGTTCCAGACATATACCACCCTTTCGGTAAATAAATATTTTCTCACATCTCTCTTGAACTCCCCTACTCCAGCTTCATCACATATCCTGTGGTCCTTGTGCTTGTTCTCATTTGAAAGAGACTCCCCACCTGCACCATATTCCCTCTTCCATTCTATCCCTTCTCCCTCTTTTTTCTTTCTCCCCCTTTTTTTTCCTTCCTTTTATTTTTCTTCCTTATCCCTTCTGTTCTGAATAAGTCAGCTTTGAAATCTGTCTGTTTTAATGATAATCTCCTGAAGCACTTTGTTTGACTAATCAGAGAGGAGGTTTTATTTTGATGATGTCATGATATAATTAACTCTAATATTTAAGCCTGTGTTGGTTTAGTTGTACTAGCTTTTGATAAAGGCCCACAGTCTGAAATGCATCAAGCGTGCAACTGTATTTATTTGGAATCAATTTGGAATAACATTTGCAAACCTTTGGAGCCCTGAGTTCTTTGATTGGTGAGTGCCCACCGGGTTTCAATTTTATCCTTTTTGGAAGGAGCACCACCATTCCCAGTGCAGCCATTATTAGACTTGTTTCACAAGAGGTGTGTCTGGTTGCTTTCAATGCAAAAGATGCACAGTCTGTAATCATGTGCAGCCAGCTAAAAACTTCAGAAGCGTTAATGTAAATAAGGAATCTGAGATAGGACAGCTCATCACATGTGACACAAGTGGGGTCATTTATTTGGCTACTTGTAGCTGCAAGGCCTTTTATATAAGTAAAACCATTAGGAATTTTAAAACAAGAGTTAATGAACATTTGAGAGCTATACAAAAACAAGATCTTATTTATGCTACAGCAGCACATATTCATGATAGTGAAGTAGGACATATACATACTTTTTCCTTCATAGCAAACAATAAAGTTAATTTGAATCCTATTGGTGGCAACTATAATGATTTGTTTCTGATTAGAGAATCCTTTTGGATTACTAATCTGAAAGCAACACAATATCCAGGTCTTAATACTAACTTTGATCTTAAACCTCTTTTGAGGAAAAGGAGACAATAAGTCATTTTTTAATGGTGTCTGTAAATCAAGTTTGTTGCTGTGTATTTAATAAAGGGATGTAACTGTATTTATCATGTATTATATAAGTACTGGAATTTGTTTTTTTATTCTTTCCCTCGTTTTCTCTTCCCCCCTCCTTTTCCCCTTCCCCTTCTCTCCCCCTTCTATTCCATCCCTTTCACCCTCTTTTTCCTTTCTCCCACCTTTTTTTCCCTTTCTTTTATTTTTCTTCCCTATCCTTTCTGTTCTGTATAGGTCTGCTTTGAAATCTGTCTGTTTCAATGGTAATCACCTGAATCATTTTGCTTGACCAATCAGAGAGGAGGTTTTATTTTGATGATGTCATGTTATAATTAACTCTAGCATTTAAGTCTGTGTTGGTGTTAGTTGTACTAGTTTTTGATAAAGGACCACAGTCTGAAACGCATCAAGCATTTAACTGTGCTTATTTGGAATAAATTTGGAGAAACATTTGCAAACCTTTGGAGCCCTGTGTTCTTTGGTAGGTGAGTGCCCACCTGTTTTCAAGTTTATCCTTTTTGGAAGGAGCACCACCATTCCCAGTGCAACCATTATTTCCAAGTTATACTAAACAGAAGTACTTGTTTAATATGTTAGCTTTCTTTCTGTCCCCTTCTGCACAGTCCCCACTACTGCCTTTCAAATCATTATGCCCCCTCACCACTTTTTTCTTCTCACTTATGTACCTGAAGAATGTCTTATCAGCTTAAGCAATTTTTTTGATAATCCTTTCTTCTGTCTGAACCTTTGCTCCTCTGACTGTCTTGCCTGCTCCTTTCTATTTTGCTTGGTATACCTCCCTGTCCTCCTCCATCTGCATCTCCTTGTACATCCAGAATGCAACCCTTTTTTCCTGTGACTTCCATTGCCACTTCCTTGGAGAACCATACTGGTCTATTCTTCCTTCTGCTTTTGCTCATGTCCTTCATGCAGAGGTTGGTTGCTTTCATTATACCCTCTGTGATTAACACTGTAAGGTGGCACAAATCCACAAATGCAAATGTAGATGTCCAGTTATTATTGTGCATAAACAGTGTATACTGTTTACATGTCAGCACTGCTCCTTTTCATGCTACAGGGCACTTTAATCTGCACTGATGCAGAAGAGCTCCATGACCCATATTAAGCACAACTCAGTGGGATTAGAAGTAAGCAATAAGCAGTAGTTAGTTTCCCAATGATTTCCTGTCAGCCCCTTGTAACTAATAATTGGACCTTTAATCCTTTGCTTGTAACACCACAGCCACTTCCACTGAAGAAGATTGTGATTTCACAAAGAGTGGACTATGACTTAAACTGGGGAATGAACAGCCAGAGTAGATGGACTCCAAAGTGCAAGACAAGGGCCTAGTTTCCATACCAATACAGTCAATTCCTTATATATGCATATGCTTGGGACACCCCATTTTTTACATACATCCAAAAAGGTATGCAGCCAAACCTGTATTCAAATCAATGGAACCACTCAATAAAACACTCTTTCTCACTTACTACTCACTTTTACTTTCATGGAATGTATCAAACTTAGTCAGCAAATGTTGCATACTCAGAGCTGTTTTAGCTATTTGTTTTCTCTATGGTTGCTTGCTCTGACAAAAAGACAGGCTGAAAGTGATTAAAACTTACACATATTTAACAACTGGTAGCACAGTTAGCACCTGTTTAACAGGTGTGGTTTATAGTATTAATGTCTGTGGAGCCACTGTCTGGTAGAAAAAGTGTGCTTATAGCCAAAATGTGGTGTGCATATAAGCACTTTTTTTATTACTAAGTATATAGGATTAGGAAGGGGACATGCCATTTTTGTGCATGTAACTGAAATATGCATACATCCAATGTGCATACAAGGGGAATGAACTGTATCTCTAAACATTTTTTATTAATTTAGTATTTTGGAAAGACCTTTGACGTAAGCTCTTTTACAAAGGTTCCAAGTCAGGGTGGACAGTAAGACAATACACAAATTCAGTGGTTACAGAGGCCTGATCATTAGGCATCAGGAGCAGTTACATGAGAATTAGACATATAGGAAAACAAACTGAGCAAATTTTAATTAGAATACAAAGCTATTGCTAATTGATTGCCCTAGGTAGCACACCCCTGGAAGACTCCAAGTCAAGTGATAGACTATGGCAGAGTAATTGCATTGGATTTGATTCTACCCCAGGGAGCAAGAGGTGGGGAGACAGTGACTCAAGGGGGAGGTGGTGATGGGAGAGGAGGGGGAGCAGCTCCAGAGGGCTTTGTCGAGTAGGGAGTGGGTGTAAGGGGGGGATTCGGGGAGGGGCTGTACTGAGAGCATTTAAGAGGACTGATTGCTTACTTAAACATGAACAAAAAAAAGGAGAAAAACTATAATGGAAAGTATTTCAGTTCTAAGTTCTACTTTGTCTAAATATTATGTTTCTCACTGTTTTCCTAGAGGTGTCAGTTGCTTTTTAATGAAACCTATACATGTGATGAAAATTACATTTTACCATTGAACTTTTAACTTTCTGAGACTGCTTCAGACATGTATGAAACTTCATTGCTGATAAGATCAGTGTTAAATGGGGCCTGGTTTCACTAGCTGACATGTCTAGCTATGGGTACTGGTTCGTATTTTGTTTGATAGGCCATACTTGCTTGAACCTATGTTGCGTTTTTTTTTTTTTTTAAACAAGCAAAGGATCCAGCACAGCCTCATGTCTCTGCAAAAGCAACATAATCTCTATAAGGAAGTAGTCTGTTCCAATGTTAGCTGTCTGTAACAGTCATATGCAGGCACTAGCAACAGTGGCTCACTCAGCCAATGTAAATAAAAGATATCTGTTGTTTATTAAACAGTCACTAGAGTCATGTGAATTGCCACCATCATAAGAGGGATCCAGCTAAGAACACAGGACGGGGAGGATAGGGAGGTGAGGTGTCTACCAGGTGTCATGGCATGGAGAGATGGGAGGAAGATCCTGGGGATCACTGGGAAGGCAAGATGGGAGGGTGAGCTGGGTGTCATTATCCACCTAGGTACTAATGCCCTGGCAAATGAGGAGCCAAAGGAAGTTCAGGAAGAGTTTAGGAAATTTAGGAGGGTCTCAAGCAAGTAGCTACTTCTGTCACCTTCTCAGAAGTACTACCTGTGAGAGGCATGGGAGAGCATAGGGGCATGTGCACCAGGAACTTTAACTCATGGTCGAAGAACTGGTGCTGTGAAGGAGGGTTTGGATTCATTGGTGACTGGGGACCCACCTGGAGGGATGGAGGCTTGTTCAAGCCTGATGGCCTGCATCCATTCTGGAGAGGAATCCAAGCACTCAACGATAAGTTTAAATGCTGCATGGACAAGCATTTAAACTAGTCAAGGGGGTGGCAGGCCAGCAAGGCTGGTACCTAATTGCCCACTCCCCAGAGCTAGCAGTGGAACCAGTGAACAGGATGAGTGGATATCTTTACAAAGCAGTGTGTAAAAGATGTAGATAAGCACCCAAGAGATGGATAGGCAGAAAAGGGTCAAAATTCAACAGAAGGGCAGACAGCAGGGAGAACCAGAGATAAAGGACAACCAGGGAAGGGGCTGGAGTAGAACAATTAAACAGTCTAGGGAGTTCAAATCATGGAAAGCCATGTGTGCCAATGCCAGGATCCTTAGCAACAAGATGGAGGATCTGGAGACTGTCATGGTGCAGTCGGACCTGGACATTGTGACCATCACAGAAACCTGGTGTAATGATAACCATGACTGGGAGATGTCCATACCTGGCTACAACATATTCAGAAGAGACAGGGCAGGAAGGAAGGGAGGAGGAGGAGGAGTGGCACTTTATGTGAAAGATGACATAAAGGCCACAGAGATCCAGGAGGAACAAAATGAGGGAGAGATACTGTGGGTTAAGCTGGAAAGGAAAATGAAGCCAGCCATCCGCACAGGTGTGGTCTATAGACCACCTGCCCAGCAGGAAGAAACAGATAGGGAGCTGATGCTAGCCTTCCAAAGGATGGCAAACAAGGGTGAGGCAGTGCTGGCTGGAGACCTCAATATTCCAGATGTGGACTGGAACATCCCAGCAGCAGCATCAACCAGGAGTAGATTTATCCTGGACTCCCTTCAAGGTGCCTTCTTCAAGCAACTGGTCATGGAACCAACTCGGCAGAAGGCAATAGTGGACATTGTGCTCACAAATGGGGACAGTGTGATGGGGGTAACAGTGGGGGAGCATCTGTGGAACAGTGACCACCAGTCATTGTGGTTTGAAATCACAGAAGGTGCAGAACCAAACCACACAAAAACATGTATCCTGGATTTTAGGGGGGTAGACTTTGGGAAAATTGGGAGATGCTTGAAAGAGGCATTAAAGGGAATGGGGTAGAAATCAAGGGTTGAGGAACAGTGGGCAGTATTTAAAATAGGGATTACAAGGGCAACAGAATTATGCATTAAGCAGATTAGCAAGGGGAAAAGGAAGAGCAGGCCATTACAGTTTTCCAAGGAGGCAGCTGAGAAAGTGAATGCCAAAAAGATTGCATTCAGGCAATACAGAAAGGCACAGGCAGAAGGGGAGAGGGAGTAGTACCAGGAGAAACAGAGAGGCAGGGAGGTCAGTAATGGAACCCAAAGCTCAGACAGAGAAGCATATTGCAAAATCAGTGGGTAGAGGGGACAAAACCTTTTATGGGTACATAAGTGAAAAAAGAAAGGCAAAGGGAGGGATAGTGAGACTGAAGGGGAAAGATGGGGGCTGCTTGGAGGATGACAACAGTAAAGCGGACATATTGAACAGGTATTTCTGCTTAGTCTTTACTGAGGAAGAGGAGGGTAATTGGCCTGAAGGGAGTACAAGGGGTGGGAATGGTGCAGAAATGGGCACAAGTCCCTTTACACGAGAAAGGGTCCTGAAGGAACTGGAAAGAATAAGATTTAATAAAGCAATGGGGCCAGATGGGGTGCACCCTAAGGTCCTTAAAGAACTAAGAGAGGTGGTGGCTGAAACTCTGGCAATCCTGTTTAGTCGATCACCGGAACTAGGGGAGGTACCCAAAGACTGGAGGACAGCAGATGTTGTCCCCTTATACAAAAGTTGGAACAAAGAGGAAGTGGGGAACTACAGACCTGTCAGCCTCACCTCAGTAGTGGGGAAAATCATAGAAGCACTACTGAAGGAGAGATTGGTGGAACATCTGGTTGTCAACAGACTACAGGATCCAAGGCAGCATGGTTTCACCAGGGGCAGGTCATGTCAGACCATCCTCACTGAATTTTTTGACCGGGTGACTAAGAAGGTGAATCAGGGGAGGGCAGTGGGCGTGGCCTATCTAGACTTCAGAAAGGCCTTTGTCACTGTGCCACATAGAAGGTTATTACACAAATTGGGGAATATGGGTGTGGGCAGGACAGTAATGCAGTGGGTAGGTAACTGGCTGGGCAGCAGGACACAGAGTGTGGTGGTAAATGGCTGTCACTCCACAGAGGGAAGAGTGACCAGTGGGGTACCACAGGGATCAATGCTGGGACCAGTCCTTTTCAACATCTTCATCAGTGACATTGCACAGGACCGAGAAGGCAGAATTTCACTGTTCGCTGATGACACAAAGCCCTGCAACAAAGTGGACACACCAGAGGGTGTAGACAGAATGAGAAGGGACCTGCAGAAACTTGAAGAATGGTCAGGGGTTTGGCAGTTGAAATTCAGTACAAAGGAGTGCAAGATAATGCATATGGGGCACAAAAACCGGGCATAATATATCAGTTGGGGGGTGAGGATATAGCATGCACCAAGCAGGAAAGGGATCTTGGGATTATCATCTCTGATGACCTCAAAGTAGGGAAACAGTGCGACAAGGCAGCAGGTAAAGCAAATAGCATGCTGGGTGCATAGGCAGGGGCATCATCGGCAGGAAAAGGGAGGTCATAATTTAATTATTCAAGACATTAGTGAGGCCCCGCCTGGAGTGCAGTGTACAGTTCTGGAGACCTTACCTATGTAAGGACATAGACATGGTAGAGAAGGTTCAGAGGAGGGCAACAAAGATGGTACATGGATTGCATCACAAGTCCTATGAGAACAGGTTGAAGGACTTGAATATGTACTCCCTGGAGGAGAGGAGGGAGAGAGGGGATGTGATAGAGACATACAAGTAACTTACAGGGAGGAACAGGGTGCAGGAATACACTATTTTTAAGCAACAAAAATGTTCCAGCACTAGAGGGCATGGGATGAAGTTGGAAGGAGGATGATTCAGAGGAAACATGAGGAAGAATTTCTTCACAGAATGGGTAGTGGACAAGTGGAACACCCCATCAGAGGAAGTGGTGGGGCTGAAACAATCACGGAATTTAAGAATGCATGGGATAGACATAAAGGAATTCTGGAGGTCAGGGGTGAGGGGCAACAAACTTCTAGAAAAACATAAAGTGAACTTACAAGCTCAAATGGGCAGACTGGGTGGGCCTTAGGCCCTTACCTGCCGACACTGTCTATGTATCTATGTAATGTTTCAGGGTCCACCTGACCCCTGCCTCAGGGTGCACCGTTGTTCAAAATTTAAAATATACAATTACTATGCAAACTATATCACGTGTTAAGTGAGGACATATGATCACAAAAAGTACTGCAGTCAAATTCAGTATTACAAATCCATATTGGTATTACATTTTTTACAATTTTCAGAAACATCAGTTTCTAATATAGTAAACATAAAAATGACCAAAAGAGCAATATACCTTGCTGCTAGCTCTGTTTCATTATATATTTGGTTTTATTCATTTGTTTTTATTTTGTTTACCAGCTAAGTACACAGATGCTAAAAGCACCAGCTTCAGGCACGACCCAGGTACCAATATACAGAATATGATTACATACAATAAATATATGTATATCAATGCATAAATAGAGAATACCGGACAGGAAACCATGCACAACCAGTGTGTTCTGCCACAGAAGGGTTTCAATTCCCTCTGATCTCAAGAGTGAATCTTGAGAGGTCTGTGGGAATCAGAACCCCTTTGTGTCAGAACACACTAGTTGTGCATAAAATTGCCCATCCTGTATTTTTATAGAGTATAGTATTATGAGAAATGTGCGTGCAGCAGTTCTTTCACTTTCAGAACTAAACTAGCTGGTGTAGTCTCTAGAGGTTTCTGAATGCTGTTGTACCACAGATGGATAAAATCCCCTTCCATGACCTTTGAACTGTGGTACAACAGCATTTTGAAAGAGATGGAATCTATATAGAAAAATGTTCTACTATACACTATGATACTTGAAAACATACAACAATAAACTTAACTAATAAAAAGGACGAACTGGATATTACATTTGGTTACAAATGCTCAAACTTTGAAATGTTCTTTCAATGCAGAATTGAAAACAACAGGTGGGGGAGAGAATCTAATCAAAATCTGGCATAGTGTTCCATAAACCAAATGCCCTGTATCTAAAAGAATTCTGACCAAGGGATATTTTTGTACAAACAACATGTAACAAATTATTTGATTTAGAACAAGAATTATAAGTGGGCTCTTCCTTGGGGTTGTCAGTTCTAATGCCCACCCTGTTCCTTGTGTGGACATCAGACATGATCTGCTTTCTTCACACAGGGCCCACAGGCCCTGTGTGAAGAAAGGTACAACAGATTGTGTTGGCGATGTGTGGCTAGACATACTCCTTTGCCTTTGAAGATTGTATCACTATGATGTACTAGCTTGGAGCTGTACCTTGTGCTTTGGACAGGAGGCTATGGGCTGTGGGAAGGGTGAGCATTAGGGTTCAGCACCCGAAGGAAGACTCCACCACTTATTCATCTTTGGGGTGGGGGGGGAGTTAGGGTTGGAAACCCTAGCACCACATTTCCTTACTTTTGTGGCATTACATTGAGCCTTAACTGGTGCATTAACAAAGTTTTTGCAAAGAACTTCCTTTCCTTTTGAGTTAGTGGAATCATATCCTCATTCACACATGTCTTTTTGGGACCTGTGTGAATGACCTATGCCAAGGGAAAACTCTGTCCATCTAAAGAAGTGCAGGGCCCTTGCGGGCCCCTATACTTTAATGCAGTGACAGATGTGAAAAAATCATGGTGTTGTCTGGTGCGCTGCAAATGCCCAGGGCCTCTGGTCCCTGTTCTTCTATGTGGCCATAGATATAGATACACAGGGAAAAGAGTCCAACTGTCAGCCAATGCACAGGGTCCTCTGCCACCCATGGGTGCAGAGGTAAAGGGCCACATGCCAAGAGGACAGTTGTCTTCACTACAGTATATGGCACTTGTGCCTGTGTGGACAACCTTGTAGCTTTCATTCCTTAGCTGGGGTAGTATCACATAATAACGCCATCTCCTCACCCTCACCCCATTCACATGGGTCACTGAGCTCACCCCCGAACTCTGATTACCGGCACAGGAAGGCACTACACACAACGTTTCTTAATATGTATAATTTTCATCATAGTCATTTTATGACTTCTCTTATAAACGACATGTGGTATTTGTAGAATATTGGCCAAAATTTCATTTCACACCAGAAGTGCAAAAACATGTCTCTTCCAGGATTTAAAAAATGGGGTCTGGTACGTTTGCCCAACTCCCATTTTCCCGACGCTCATTATCCTGTATCCTATCATTCAAAACACTGACACTCATATCACTGACAGCGAAAATTCTGATGGTCATAATACCAACTCTCCCTTCAATACAAAACACCAACTGTGTTTTGTAGTTCCACTTTAGCATATGCTGCTAAAAATTAGCTCACTACCCACTCTGCCCTCTCACATTATTTAAGCACTGAAAAGTTTTTCTGTAGTTCATATTATACTGCATTGTACTACGATTTAAAATATATATATATTTAAAATGCTATTACCAACACTGCACCAGTCCTTGAGGAAAAGTTATGCCACAATGTTAAAGTAAACGAGCTTTATTCAATAGCCACAATACCTCCACCATGCACAAGCAGTAACAAATTAGATATTAAAGTACTCGCCACACAATGGAATGGGATAGAGCTGAAAAAATAAATCAGTCCAAAACAAGCATACACAACGGCAAGGGTTGAGCTGTAAGTTCACACATTGCACTGCTTACAGGGACAATTGCCTCACTCTGGTCAGACTCTGGCTGGTAGTCATGGTGCGTGCATGTTGGCATACAGTTCTGCAAGTACCGCAACAGTGCCACAGAGTACTGACTGCAAGCACAAGCTTTGTTTATTTTGAGCTTGCTAGGAGGAGCTTTGTTTTTTTCAGCGTTACACATCACACATCACATACCTCTCACTTGTATGAGAGCACTGTCACTGATTGGAGCTAAAACATACCTACCGCCACATCTGCTGTAACATGCTGGAATCACCTTCTGCCAATTACTTCTTGGTTCCTCCTGTGTCATCCGATAACATTACTATACCTGGGTCATCTGGTACCATTACTATAGTGTGGACATTATGATTCTGAGTGCCTTATACCTTATAATCAATCAGTATGTTCGGAACTGTATGCCGATGTATTCTGTGTGCGAACCCTTGCAGTTATAATAATCAAATACCCTCAAACCCTGCTGCACTTGCAGTCGGTATTTTAATCAATGGGATTTCAACTGTCAGGATTTCAAGTGGCAGTATTATGATTGTGTCGGGCAATTAGATTCGGCCAGTCAGCTGTCAGGATTTTCAGAGTCAGGCAATTGTATGAATCCCAAAAAATGACACCTGCCATGTTAATGAGGTGGTATGGAAAAATAGCTATGTTGAAAGTTTGGAGTCAAAATGTTGAAAATTAGTGAAGTTATGAGTGAACGTTGAAATACTGTAAAGTTCACTCATAGCCTGGGCATTTTACTTTATTTGTACACCAGATTTTCAGCATCATTTTCTTATTACCCTATCTCATAAACCTGGTAGATGAACATTTCAAATCCCGACGAGACGGTGTTCCACACCACAGGTGCAAAAACACATTTTGGCAAAGATTTTGAAAATGGCAGCTGTCATATTCACAAGGTTAATAAATAATTAGAGAGAGAAAGAGAGATAGATAGACAGACAGACAGGCAGACAGAGAGGTAGACAGGCAGACAGAGAGGAAGTGAGAGAGAGAGAGAGAGAGAGAGTCAAAAGAAGGATGGGACCATTGTCTCACTGACTGAACTGTAGCCGTGAGAATGACACCAGCTGCATCTTTAGTTTTCAAGAAAGTCCTGCTGTTCTCATACAGTGAATGTAGGTGAATGGCTCTTCTTGCTAAGTTGGCACCCTGAATTTTGGTATACCCAGAAAAGGTATCTCCAAGGCAATTTTCAAAAAACAAACACCAGAATCTAGCTAAATAGGTCCCATTTCTCTAGATTCAGGTGTTTGTTTTTTTTTTGAAAACATGTAATGTATATGTATTTTCAATGTTTGTGAGTTAAAAAAAGAAAATGGTGGCCATCAAGTATTTTTTTCAATACAATCAATATTTTTTTCCATATAATCGTTGTTTTTTTTTTCACCATGCGACAGGTAAATCATGAGAATAAGCACTCACAATAAGTCTTTTTACCATTCACATTTGTCAGTTAACTCAAAAATCCTAATAACTCTGAAATCATGTAATATTTTTTCAGGAAACCTTCCAAAGGCACACCCTTGGCACAAGCCCCTTTACCCTGAAAATGTCCTGAAAAAATTCCACACCATCTAAGCTGTAGGTGAGAACAAAAACTATGCAATGCTAGGTGTAGGGTTTTTTTCTTCTCTTTTTTGGCTTGTCAGTATCTCAGAAACCAAACAAGATGCTGTCACAAAACTGCTCATGTCTTGAAACTCACATGCATGCCTAATTTTATGCTATTTCATCAAATGACGACAAAGTTATTAAGGTGCAAAAATTGGGATTTAACATAACACAGCCTACTCACCCATAATTATAATGGTGCTACTGCACCAGTAAAATAATGGATATGTGTTGGGGAGCTGTGTGATGCATCATTTATCCACACAAGGGCAGTTTAAACTCAGGTAACCTAATGAGTGGCGTATGCCACAAAGGATGTGATCAAGGTCAAACTGCCCAACTGCAGATAAATTATGTATCACACAAGGTCCCCATCATTTATTTCATTCATGCAATAGGAAGTGTCCTTGTGTAGCATAATTCTTTTAGATATTTTTTTTTTATTAGGCAAAATTTGTGGCACTTTTTAGTGAAGTAGTGTCTTTCCCCATGTCATTGCCATGGGTTTTGCCATGGATGCAGTGCAACATTGCCATTCATTGGTGGATCAAGTAGGTACTGAAAAAAATCTAGGTAAGATGGCACTGTTTTTTAGCAAGTTTTGGATCACAGGTACAGTACATGGATGCAAGAGAACAGGCTTATTGAAGAATATGGCTGAATTTTTGTGTAAAAAGAAAAAACTTCTATTTAATGTAGTCCAGAGGAGTTATGCTGTGTGCTGCTGGATACATTTTGTGTCAGTGCGAGCAGGGCACCTGACAATGAATGTAGTGGTCTTGAGTCAAAGCAAGTGAGTGAGAGAGAAGGAGCAGATGACTGCAGTCGTCCGCTCCTTTCATTAGGGAGCAGCCATTGGAGAATTGCATTTTATTGTGCAGTTAATTTTATGATAAATAATACTGTCAGTTAATGTGGAAAGAGAGAAAGCAGATGGTCCTTGTCTGTGAACAGGTGCGAGGAGCAAGAGGCTTAGAAAAGGAGAGAAACCGGGCCATTTTTTTGTGCAATGAAAAAGGTACCGAGTTTAAAATGAAGTTTGTTTCATATTTGTGTGTAGCAACCTACCACAGAACAGGAGGACCAGACTGCTGAATTATTCTGAAGATGAAGATTAGAAGTGGCGGTTAGGCAGTGGGTGTATCAGTTACAAAGGAAAAGCTTTTTGTGTCATGTTTGGACAGCTCAGAGACAGTGATGCTGCATAGAAAAATGAGGAAGTGCAACTCATGGAGATTCTCATAGCAGTATTGTAGTGGTGACGGAGAATTAGTGGCAGTTAGCCGGGGGCACCATGATGGTGAACTAACATTAGGTGTTATGCACCAATGGGTGGGTAATACTTGCTGGAGGTGCATTACCCACCTGCAGAGCTCCACACCTGTGGACAGGTGCACACTAATGGTATTCACCACCGCCGGCCACCTGTAAGCAGCCCCGCTCCCCCAGCGCAGAACTCCACAGTGCAGCCAGGGCCGGGGTCGCAGGTCTGATGGGCATTCAATTGGATGTCTGGACAAGGTCCCACACTGGATCCCTTACATGGTGGGGCACACGTTGGCAGTGCACCCCGCGAATGTCTGATGGCCAGCAGCTGCCGGGGTGAGAGGTGGGTATGCCACTAGCTCATCTGCGACAGGACACCAAAGTGTTTTGAGCCTGAAGGAGGGAGGGGAAACTGTATGCCTCCATATGCCCTGAGGGGCTGGTGTTGGGGTGGGATGGCAGTGCAGTTGGGAGGGCACATTTGTGGGCCAATGCCTCTGCACCCCAGGGTCACTGTGAGGGGGGTGCCTTGTAGGGGCCACACACCTGTGTGCTGGTCCAGGCAGTTTCTGGCAGACAAGGGGCAGGGGCAAGGCTGCCATGGTCACAGGGGTGGGATGCCACAGATGGGTGCTGGGGTGCATATCAGGCTTATGGCATGGTTCTCCCTGGCATAGCCTGTGCACCCATCCGCACCCCCATGTCCAGCACTTCGTGGGGTTATACATGCTGCATAGTGCTGGCGCACCCCCATCCTGCCCCAGCCTGCCCCGGCATGGTGCAGACCGTGTACTGGGTGGATCAGGCATGTAGTCCTACATGCCCACCCCTTCATGCATCCTAATGCTGGGACATGTAGTGCAGAGTGGCTATGTGCCCCAGATACACGTGCATAGCCACTCCACTTTTTTCTTGCATAGGGCTCTATATGTATAAATTGGTGATAACACACATAGTATCAGAGACCACTGATTTATACATACTATAGTTGCTCTGATAAATGGATTTATCAGCAGCTTTCTGTGTTCACTCCTATTGCATAAATATGTATATGTAAGTAATACACCACGACATGATGTGCAGTAAAGGATTTTACTTCATTTCTCAGGGGCATGCTAAGGGCAAGGTCGAAGGCCAAGTATCTTTACACCTCTGGAAGTACATTAAAATCCTTCGGTGCACACCATTGAGTGGCTAATCACACTTATGAAATGGCTCATTGTAAAAACATATAGAACTAGTTATAAATTATTTTTGATAGTAAAGTAACATTGTAAAGTTTGTATAGTAAGGTTTAAATGTGTGTGTTTTTTTAATTTGAAACTTGGTTAGAATAATAAAATAGTCCTTTTTTAATTTTCCAGCAAATGGCACAGTTTAAATTATCCAATAAATGGCAGGGTTTAAGCAGGTAAACAGTGAATACTGAGCATGTTCTTCACTTTGCTGGATAATGATCAGGAGCAGTTTTTTTCTGCTGTGGGCTGCTTTTGTTTTGTTAGGATGCCAGCATTCATGTTGCTAGGCTGTTTCCATCATGCTGCACAGCCCCACTTCAGAGTGAAGACTTTCTGCCCAACCCACCCTTATGCTCTGGAGGGTGAAGACTTCCGTTCCTCTCTCTGCCTCAATCTGCCCAAAGGCTCTGAACTATGAAGGCTTCCCCTCTCCACCTTGACTCGATTCCCTGGAAAGTGAGAAAGTCTGTCAGTGAATGAATATGTCTCACCCTTTGTTCCGTCTTAAACTGCCTGATTCTCTGTAGAGTGTGGAAGTGAGAACAAGCAGCGAATGAATGAGTGGCTTATGACAAAGCCACAGCTTTGTGAGTGAAGTTCCATACCTGCATGGTGAAAGTTGTTTACTTTTGAGTACAAGTAGCTGCCTACTCATATGCAAATCAGGCCAGGTAGGTAAACATAATGAGAGACATGTTTCTTTCCAGTTGGAACTGAAATTGTGTGATCACTTGGTGTTCCAGCTGATGCAAAGCAGAAATGGAAGCATGGTAGCAGGTGTCAATTTTTCATTGTTGCTGGTCAGTCTCTAGCAATTCCACATCCCCCCCAGTACAACCAGGGACAAAAGAGCTCAGCAGGTACTAACCTGGACACATTGAGGTGAGATTTTATAAGCAGGCAGTATGGGTCTGACAGTGGCTTTTCTGTATGCTGTTAGCAGGGGAATGAGTAACGTGTTTTTTGTGCAGAGGCTGCAGAATTCAGTTTGAGCAACAGACAGTGCATATTGTTTAATTAAGCTGTCAGATATTTTGTATAATCTTATCTTAAGTGTGGGTGTGATTTTTGTTTTTAAATACTGTAGACCATTAGCAGTTAATGAAAAATGATTTTTTAAATATCAGTGTAGTTAAGTATAGTAATTTCAACTTGGCAGCTGGCGGATTTTATTTACTTTCATTTGGAGTGCAGTGATCTGTTTAAGTAAGTGTTTTTGGGAAAGGAAAATGAAATTCAGAAGCTGACTGTGTGTTTAGAAAGATTTAATATACTGGTAGGTAACACCTCTCGGACAATTACATTTTTAGATTTTTTTCTTTCAATTTTATACTGTAAATATCTTGCAGAAAGTTGCATTAATGCATCAGTTAGGATTCAACTTAAAGTAACAAAGATAGGGAACTGTGGTATTAGGGTTTCCAACTCTAACACCTCCCCCCAAAGCAGCAAAAGGACAACACCACACAAGCAACCACATACAGCCATCACCAGGTAGGAGAAATAACATAGAAACCACAGACAGCCATTATCAGGTAAGACAAACAACATATAACTGTTTCCAGAAGACACAAATACAGTAGCACTAATGGGCTGCCTTTCAGAATTTGTATCTGTGGCACACACACCACAAGAAATACATACTCACTCATCATTCAGATACAAATCCACAATACTCAAATCAAAACACTTGTTCTGTGTGTAGAAGCACAGGCCCTGCACCCACAGATATAAATCCAAAATGTCCCAATTACAAGGCTTCTTTTGTCTGCAGAAGTGCATACCCCATGGGGCCAGCACTTCTGTAACCTGAGGTACTTATGCACACTGTAAAACATACACACACTTGACAGGTCTGTGCTTCTGTAGCCACAGGTGTAAGACATACACACCAACCTGTGGCTGCAGTAGCGCAGGTGCCACAAAATTCATGATACCAAAATTGCAACACTACATCTGTCTGCCGAAGCGCAGTCCCTGAGGGGCCTACACCTCTTCAGCAACAGGTGTAAGACATACACACTGACTTCTGGCTTCAGAAGGGAGGCGACTGTGGGGCCTGCAGTTATGCAGATAGAAGTAATGTCACAATGTGGGTATAATGGTTTCAGCAGTGGATCCAGAAATTGTTCAATGTGGTAGTAGTTTTTCAGTTGCACAGATGCATATAGAAATGCATGCACTGACAGATCATGCAATCTAGTGAGACCAGTGAATTACATTGTCCCCTGCAACATACTGTAGCATTTTTGTGATACACTGTAATATTACTGCAAGGCATCCTCGCTGGTGCTGCTGCACCTCTAGCTGCAGAGGCACAGGCCTTATGGGGCCTTCTGTCTCCAGAAGGGCAGGCCCCCATTGGGCCTTGCACAAAGTACCACATAAGCACACAGGGCCTGAGTGGTTCATTTGGTTGGAGTCTTAAAAAGACTATGTTGAAAATGTGGGGTCACTATATTAAAAAACAGCAAAGTGAAGAAGGAAGAGTCCTGCATGTCTGTATCTGTGGCCACACAGATATATAGGACCTGTGCTTATTCAGCCACAGATACAAATTCATGAATATAACACATCAGTGCTACTGCATTTATGTTATCTGGAAATAATTGTATGTTGTTTGTCTTAGCTGATGATGGCTGTCTGTGGTTGCTTGTGCGGTGTTGTCCTTTTGCATCATGGTGGGGGCAGTTAGGGTTGGAAATCCAAATACCACATTTCCCTACTTTTTCTGCTTTAAGTTAAACCCTACCTGGTGCATTAATGCACTTTTTTGCAATGAATTTCCTTTCCTTTTGAGATAATGGAATTATGTCCTCATTCATGCAAGTCCCTTTGGGACCTGTGTAAACAGATCCAGCTGGCTGAAGAAACAGAGGACTCTCTGGGCCTTGTGCTTCCATGTGGCTACAGATGCAGACCTGCAGGGCTCTCTGGGCCCTGCACCAAGTCCGTGCAGCTACAGACACAGACATGCAGGGCCCAACCAAATGTGCAGTACATCAGACTGTGGAAGCACAAGGCTCTCTGGGCCTTGCACTTCCATGCAGTTACAGATGCTCCAAGTGAAGAGTCCATCTGGGTGCAGAAACACAGGCTCTGTTGGCCCAGCACTTCCTCACCAAGTGAGGAGTCCGTTTGGCTATGGATCTGCAGGGCCCAGCAGACACAGGGCCCTCCAGGCCCTGTACCATGTATGGAGTCCATCTGGCTGTGAAAGCACATTGCCCCCCAAGCCCTCCATTTCTGTGCAGCTGCAAATGTAGGTGCATTACCAGTTGGGATACAGGCTGGCACTACACACAGCGTTTCTTAAGAACTATGTATTTTAAAGAGCAACTGACACATCTCAGTAGAGATGAGCCAGTAGTGCCTATCCTGGAGAGAGGTACCACAAACAGAGGTAATAGGTAATATTTTGTCAAGATGCGGGTGATATTATCAGTAATCTTCGTTTCAGCATCGGGTCTCTTCCGATCCCAACTGAGGATGATGTCATGTTGAGATGGGGACCTAGAAAAATGCCATTTCACTGGTGAAAGTACCATGGAATTAGCATTTCACTGGTGAAATGGCATTTTGCCAGGTCCCCATCAGGTTTGGATCAGGAAGTGGACCCGATGCTGTGGCGGGGGCGTGCACTGTGCTCCACCGCATCTTTACAGTAAAATATTGCTTTACCGTACCTCCATTTGTGGTACCTTCTGTACTGGGAGGCACTGTAGGCAGGATAGGGCACTACTGGCATGTCTCTACTGAGATGTGTCAGTTGCTCTTTAAAGCAGCAGTGTTTATTAGTCGACAAAAAATATCATTATATAGATTTTAGCAAAAATGTATTTTTCAAATCCTAAAACTCATGCTCAGTTTATTTTTAGTTTTCTTAGATATTGTTAAAAGAGAATTTATAGCTAATTTTGTAATTAATAACTCACCTCATTAAAGATGCTCACCACTCACAATTTTTAAATTCTCTTCAACTGAGGCTACCTGTTGAATGTACATGCTAGAGTCATATGGTGAATGTACTAGGCTGTGCTACAACATGTTTCTGATGGTAAACTGCATAACACTGTACCAAGATGTTTAATTTTTTTTATGGGAGGGCATGGCACATGAGTGGGAAATTTTAAGAACTTCACAATCCCAAATCATGGGGCAGAAATGAAAGAAAATGAAAAGAAGAGTGTGTTTCATCATATTTTTGCCAGACAAATATTAGTACTGAACAGAAAAAACTCTGTGGTCACTAAAGAGTATTGCTGCTTTAAACTTTGATCCCACATTTTCAAGACAGTTGTTTTATGACTCCCTCTTATAAATATGATGAGTGGGATTTATAGCATAGTGGACAAAACATCATATTGCACCACATATGCAAGAACACTTCTCAGGGGGCCTGCCCATGCAGGAGGAGGAGCAACCTGGCTGCAATGGAGCTAAGTTGTGTGTGCTAAACGCAGCAGCTATCTCCCCCCAACAGAGCTCCTGAGTTGGTATCAGCATGTTTTCCTCAGTCCGAGAGGGTCAAGGTTATGTCCATAAGTTTAGAGCCTTTAACTTCAGATGAGGAGAGTGACAAGAAAGCTATAAAAACCTTCCTGAATTTTGGAATCATGATGCCAAAGAAAGACTCAGAGAATGCTACCTGTGGGACAAGGTCAAAAACCTCCAAGGCAGCTTTTACATCCATGACTACCCGAAATTCAAATGCATTCACTGCTAAAATGAAAACAGCTAAAAAATGAAAAGAAGATGGCATGTTGTCAGAAAAGCATTACATGACTGCCTGTCTTTTCCCATGTTTCTTACAAAACAAAAAATCTGTCTCAAAAGATGATGTACCTACTGCATTTACGTATAATTTGAACACTATTTCTGAGGTCCAGCTGGATGCACCATTCAAGTGTGCTGGGATAGCTTGTAGAGACATCAGGCCTTCCCCGGACCAGGGATGGTTGTTGGGAGCAATGCCAGACCAACTCGAAATCATGCCAGATATGTCCCCCTTACCAGATAGCTGTTTTACTGAAACTTTACGAGATGCTTTACCAGACAAGGAAGAAGTGGCTATTAACATGCAGCTGGAGAAAGAAGGGGTAAGAAGTTTGCTGGTGCAGACTTGGGGGAGGGTGTTAAGGAAGAGGCTAAAAAGAAGGGGACTGAGGATTGAGCCTTGGGGGACTCCCAATCACACAGGACGGCTGATTGAGAAGTTATCCCAGATTTTTACCTGCTGCATTTAGCCTTCTAGGTAGTTTTTGAATCAGGATGTGACTTAATGTGAGAGTCCGAGGGCAGAAAGTGACACAAGCAGGAGGGTATGATTAACCATGTCAAATGTCTTTGTGAGATCAATGTAGATTGACCCCACTAGGTGACCACGGTTAAGTGCTTTATGAGTGAAGTTGGTATACTCTAGTAGGGAAGAGGTGGTACTATGCCCCTTCCTAAATCAATCAATCAAGCAATCAAATCTTTTATATTACCAAGCGGAACACCATTGAGATAAACTCATTTTCAAGATGGACCTGGAAGAGGTTTACAAAAGGCAACATGATACATTCACAGAGCTTCATTGGTAAACAGCATACAGATATGTACAATGAGTACAGAGCATGGAAGGTATCCATGTCAGCATACAAGTTTGTACACTATACAGACAGGTCAAAATTACAAAATAGTCAAGTGTAATACATAAGAAAATACACAGAGTATACTTAGTATATATGCAGGACCTACACTATGTGTAGAAAATAATATAGAAGAGGTAAGAAGGAAAAGAAGGCAAGGGGAAGGGTAAGAACATCAATTGCTGGGGTGGTAAGTTAACACAAGACAGACAGTGGTGAGTCCTGAACCAAAAATTAGGGAAGGGACTGGTGACTTATAGGCGTGAATGAGGGGACGACGGGGATAAGCAGGGCCAGAAAATTAGGGAGTCATTGTCGGAAGCGTTTGCACGTCTCTATAAGGGGCTGCAAAAACAAGTTTTTGAAGAGGGACAGTGACACCAGGAAAGTGAGCTGAAGTGTTTTTTGTGCATTATTTCAAAGAACAGAGAGGGCATGGCTTATTGCTGCTCTGCCAAAACTCTAGTTTTAGGGATCAAGAAAGAAATATAAGAGAGACTTCTTTAAAAGGTAGGTTCCAGGATTGCAAACAGGCAGGCAGTCCTTAATGTATTGTGGCAGCTTATTAATAATGGCTCTATATGTCCATAACACTGCATTCATTTGTCTTCTGAGGCTAAGTGAGCTCCATCCTATGGTAGAATAGAGGGTACAGTGATGTATAGAATAGGGGACATCGGTAACAAATCTAAGTGCCCAGTGATATAGGGAGTCAAGTCTGGAAAGGGCTATGCTCAAGATATGCCAATACAAGAAATCAGCATAGTCTAGGAGAGGCATGAAAGTAGTTTGTACTAACCTTTTTTCCCCTTCTGGGTTAGAAAATGGCTGATTCTAAAGAAAATCCCAAGTCTCTGTTTTAGTTTTTTTGAGATTTCTTCTATATGGACTTTGAATAATAGTTTAAAATCTATCCAAACTCTGAGGTATTTAAAGGATTCCATGTTGCTGCAGGCATTGGATGTTGTATTTGGCCAGGTACTCAGGTAACTGATCAGATATGATTCACTCCAGTACTGTGGAGAGGGGTAGAAGGATGGAGATTGGGTGGTAGTTTGACTGTGAGGCCCTATCACCACTCTTGTGGATGGGTGTCACCACCGCCGCTTACCATTGTTGGAGGAACTGACCAAGTTATGAATATATGTTCAAAATGCATTAAAATACTTAAACGGGCTTACCTGGTTTTCTTATTTCGCAGTTGTGGTTGCAGCAGCAAGATGTGTTTTTTATCAGAAAGTGGATCTACACCATGGAACACTTTCTGGTGAGTGAGGATATATGGGGGGTATGGGGTAGTGGGTTTTGAGTAGGGCGTTAGGGTGGAGTTGGGGGTTTGGTGCTCAGATCGGTGAGGGATCATTTTCCTATTTGCAGGGTTTAGTAGTGAAGACAATAAGCAAATGTTTTCTTCTCATCAGCTTTACTGGATCAGACAATGGGGACTGGGCACCCCAGTGTCAGCTTTCTCTCGAGGGTGGCACTGGGGGTGGGCACCCCATCGCCATCACCTATATATTTTGGTGGTGGGTGACCCGGAGGGGAGGGGAAGGGATTTTGCAAGTGGTACTGGGGATGGAAACCCAGGTCTGGAATTTTGTGTATAGTGGAAAGACGAGGGATGGCTTGACAAGCAGAAAAGGGGGGAGGATCAGAAATAAAGGGATAGATAGATAGATAGATAGATAGATAGATAGATAGATAGAACCATTGCTGACTCACTGTTGGCACTCAAGCCAGCAGTAGCAGTTCATCTACAGCTGCAGAAATCAAGAAATTCTCACTGTTCTCATGTACAGAATGTGAGTGAACAGCTTCTCTTGCTTGGCTGGGCACCCAGAAACCTTATTTCCTGCATTATATTAAAAAGAACACAAGACTCTAGCTAAACAGGCCCCATTAAGCAATGTTCAGATTTTTTTTTTAAAACACGTAATTTTTAGGTTTTTTCCATGTTATTAGTTAGAAAAACCAAAACAGCAACCATCATGAACAAAAAAAAATCTGCTTGTGAGAACCCATTTTTGGTTTGTGGCACCTAACTAAAATGAACTAAAAAATGCTCTTGTGAACTGAACATTTTTTATTTGTATCATAGAATTAGCTCAAAACCCTTCTGAGCATACTCAGTAAAACAAATCTGAAAATCATTATAACTCTTGAACCAATTAATATTGTTTCATAAAACCTTTGAAAGCCACTACCTTGGCATAGGCTGCTTTTACCCTGAAAGTTTCAAGAAAAAATTCTGTACCACTTAGGCTGTATGTGATAGCAAATAAAGAGTATTAAGTATAGAAAAAAACATACTTCATTAAAAATTGACACTCCATATCTGAGACACCACAGAAGATGCCACCATGAAACATTTCACATCTTAACACCCTGCCAGCCAGACTGCACATGCAAAATGTTGGTCTGTTTCATCCAGCACCGCCAAAGTTAAGTTTTAAAAATTGGGGTTGAACATTAAACACTACATATATATATATATATATATATATATATATATATATATATATATATATATATATATATATATATATATATATATATATCAAGTGTTGCTTATACTGGCACATCTGTGTAAGCAGATTCTGCCCAATATAAGGAGCGGTCAGTATAACCAAAGTCAGTCATTTTTGAGAAATGCACTTAGTATTGCTACTGGGGGAAGGAAAAAATACATTAAAGCCTCAGTTAGGCTCAGTCTGGACTGACTGCTATCTACTGCCAGCAATTCTGCTCCCACCGCACCATTGCTCGGTTATTGCTGCCTACTGCCGGTACTGTAACTCTGCTCCCACCGCACCAGTAGCTCAGTATACAGCTGCCTCAAGTGATCGTGCTCTGCCACACTTACCCTGTCGCCATACAGAAATGGATCTCTTACCCTAAATGGTGGCTGCTTCAAAAATACAATTAAAGGCTCTGTTAGGTTCAACCTGGACTGACTGCTGCAGTATCTCCTTCCAGCAATTCTACTCCCGCCACACCAGTGCTCGGCTATTACATACTGCTCCCTCAAGCTCCCTGAAGTGATTAGCAGTGATCAGCAGCTAGTTAGCGCTAGTTAGCACTCTATGCCTGCCTACTATTTCGGGCAGATTAGCTGTTGGCTAATGTTCTTTCACACTGTAGCAATGGAGAAGTTTGAACATGTAGCTAAAATCTGCCCGAAATAGAAGACAGGCATAGAACATTATAACCAGCATTTTTAACATTGCGTTCTATGCATTTGGTAAGTGGCAAATGCAATCTGCCCGGTAAAACAGACTGCCCGCTTAAACCACGGATAATATAAGTGGGGTACTGTATATATATATATATATATATATATACACACACACACATGTGTGTGTGTGTGTGTATGTGTGTGTGTGTGTGCGATGTGTGTGTGTGTGTACCAAAAGCCATTGTATAAGTCCTATTAGCTGAGATACTATTATATAAATTTTATTTATACATCTAATAGACACATCATCAGAATTTCTATGTATAGTAGACATGGCATCATGTCATCTCCCCATGCCCATCATCTCGCCAGGACTACATGCAGCCACTTTCACTTTTAGTTTTTCCTCTCCCGCCACTGTACTTAGCAGATGAGTATTGCAGCCTGCCTTTTTGTATTTTGATTTAGGCTTTCTGGATTTTTTTCCATTCTGTAGAAACTCTGCTCCACTTTCAGTCCCCCACACACCAGCTCAGAAGCCAGCAACTGCAAAACACTGGTGAACTAGTGGCAAAAAGAAACAGCTTTGAACTCAGGCATGAATCCAGATCCTTCAAAGCAACAAAAAATATATATTTTTTCATCCACAATGCCTATAAAACTGCTTCACTGCCATGTTCATGAAGCCCAACACTCTTGCTTAGAAGCAAAGCTATTTTGGCATGCATTTTCATCAAAATCCCCTCTCAACAGTAATCATCAGATGCTACATTCATAACAAAGACCATGACAGCTGGGGGCGCACAAAGGCACTACTTTCAATCAATCAAAATCAATCAAAATCTTTATTTATTCAGGCGAACATCATTGAGCATAGCTCATTTACAAGATGGACCTGAGTGGTCATAACAAAAAAAGGTTACAGAGTGTATACAAAAACATGATATTGAATAAGCACAAATACAATCATTTATGAGTGAGATAGATGTACAAATATTTACATATATACAAGGCAAAGGACAGTAAACCAAAAAACCTAATAAAGGAGAGAAACAAACAGTTTAGTAGGGATAAGGCTTGGATAATGGTACATGGGTGGCATATATGTTTGAGGTTTGATGGAAAGGACCAGAGGAATGATAGAAGAATAGGGAGGAGCTTTAAAAGAGGGGGGTGGGGGAGAGGGGTGTGGAGGGTGGGGTGTGGGAGGACTAGGCCTTGTGGAAGCAATTGCACGAATCTGGGATTAGGCTGGTGTACAGCTTTTGAAGGATGTAAGGGGAATCAGTGTTTCCATTTTCAATGTCTTTTGGATAGAATTCCAGATAAGTGCCAGGAATAACTGATTGCAGCTCTTCCATACCGGTGCAGGTGATAGGAATCTTCAGCAGGATCAGTTTGTTGATCCTCAAGGTGTAGGGCCTGGATGTGATCTGGTTGAAGCAGTCTGAGATGTAGGAAGGAGTTTGTTTGTCAGAGCTTTGTAGATCCAGGTAGCAGCATTTTTTCTTCTTTATGTTGCAGGGATGTCCAGCTGACTGCATTGTAGAGAGAGCAATGATGGCTGCTAGAGGGAAGGTCAGTAATGAATCTAATAGCTCTATGATACAGGGTGTCTAGTTTGTTTAGATGGGAGAGGGAGCAATGACCATAGAGGAAGTCAGCATAATCAATGAGGGACATGAATGATGCAAGGATTAATCTTTGTTTGGAATCTTTGGTCAGGTAGTGTTTGATCCTATAGAATAGACCAAGTCTTTGTCTTAGCTTTTCAGGAGCTCTTCAACGTGGGTAGTATAGTCTAGTTTATTGTCTATCCATACTCCTAGGTATTTTTTGAATTTGTCAACATATTCCAGATTTTCACCAAGGATGGTAGAGAGTTGTGGAGGGTGAATGATGGGATAGTGGAAGAACAGTACTGTGGCAAAGAACATAGCTTTGGTTTTCTTAGCATTTAGTAATAATTTCTTTTTAATAGGTTATGCTGGAGGAGGGAGAATTGAGACTGTAGGAGCTCACAGGCTTTTGATGGTGAGGGATCGCCACATAAAGTACACGCCATCAGCAAAAAGGTGGATATTAGAAAGAGAGAGATTGGAGTCAATATTGTTGATGTAAATGGAAAAAGGATGGGACCCAGGATGGAGCCTTGCGTACACCTCTTAGGAGTGGCTTAGAGGTAGATAGATCACCATCATTCTTTACCAATTGTAGTCTTCCAGAGAGATAGCATCTGAACCATTTAAGAGAGAGTGAGTCAAGACCTATGGAGTTCAGTGAGGTGATTAGAAGATCATGATCCACAGTGTCAAAGGCTTTGCTTAGATCCAGAAACACAGCACAGGTATTATTCTTTTGTCTAGGGCAGTTTGCCAGTCATTTGTGACTTTTGCTAGTGCAGAGATGGTGTTATGCATAGATCTAAACCCAGATTGAGCTGGATTTGAGAGATTGTTGGTATCAAGGTAGGCAGTTAACTGAGAGTTTACCAGCTTCTCAAGCATCTTGGATAGTATTGGTAAGATGGAGATGGGCCTATAATTATTGAGGTCCATGGGATCACCTGCCTTAAGTAATGGAAACACTTGAGCTGTTTTCCATATTGAGGGGATAGAACCAGTGGCAAGTGATAGATTGAAGAGGTGGGTGAGGGGCGGTTAAGGCATACAGTGCTACTTTTAGAAAGTAGGGATCCAGGGAGTCTGCACCTGCACTTTTGGTGGTATCTAGTTGGAGTAGGAGGTCTTCTACTTCTTTGAACAATATTGGTTTGAATGAGAATGTGGAAGCAACCTTTTGACTCTCAGTAGATTGTAGGTTTAGAGATGATCTTAAAAGGTTTGCAGGAGAGGAGTCGAAAGCCAGGCCAGCTGTAGTGAAATGAACATTGAAGGCATTCAAGATATTTTGCTTGTCGGTGATTTCAATATTATTTAATTGAATTTTGGATGGTAAGACAGGGGTAGAGGTTTGACCTAGGATGCCCTTTATGGTACCCCAGAACCTGGAAGGGTTGTTATAGGAGGCATCTAGTTCAGCTTTACAAAACAAAAACACAAACTATAAAAAAGAGGTCAAATAGCACTCTTGCAGTACAGATAAATAATTTATCACAGAGGTGAACTCTGCATATCCATATGTGATATATATATATATATATATATATATATATATATATATCTCATACGTGTGATAGCACAAGTATAGTTGAGGTTGAATAAAGCCTGGTCTGGGTGGCAAGCTCTTGAGACATGAGAGGTTTTGTGATGGCCACGTAGCAGGATTCTGACATGCAGAAACAACAACAGTACATAAAAAAGCACAGTTTTTGACCTTTTTTTCTCTTACCTACAGCCAAGACAGTATGGAATTGTGGTCTGAAATTTTTAATGCTGAGGGGGAATGTGTCATGGGTGTGCTTTTTGAAGGTTTCATAAAAAATCTTAATCAGTTCCAAAAGTTATAGGTTTTGAAATTTGACTTCTGAGCATGCTCAGTAGGGTTTTTGAGATAACCCTCTGATATGACCCAAAAATTCATTTTTAGGTTGTGACCAATTGTGTTTTGGATCATGCAAAAAAAAAAAAAATTAAGTGGTGATGGTGGCCATCTTGTTTTGTTTTTGAGTCCCCCAAAAATGTGAACATACATAAAAATGAGTTATTAAAAAAAGTATGAATTGTGCTAAATAGGACCGATTATGCCTGATTCTGTTGTATGTTTTTAAAAAAAGGGCCAGGAATACCATTTTTTAGTTAAGTATTCTGGCTGTCAGCTTAGTGAGAGGGCTGATTCTTGTGTCACGAGCCTCAGATTCTTGGGTCGCACATTTAATTTCAACCAAAGAATTCTTAGTACATGCCAAAAAGGGAATTATTGGGTCACACTTAAATGTGCCACCCAAAAATTATATTTTTGATGGCACAATATATCCCTCGGTTGCACTTAACTATGCCACCCAAGAATTTGCGGCTCACCAAAAATACTTCCTTTTCTGGCAGATTACTTCTTTGATTGCACATTTAAGTGCAACACAATCATTTTTTTGTGCACACCAAAAATGCTTATTTTTTTGTCAGATTGCTTCATTGGTCGCACATTCAAATGTGACCCAATAATGTTTCTTGCAAACTAACAAGAAAACAGTTTTGGGGCCAGGCAGCGATTTTGATATACAGACAAAGTCTTCTCTGAGTACACAAAAAGTGCAGCCCAAGAATTTTTTTGTGCAAACTAAAAATGAAAAAAAAAATAGTTTTGGGGCTGGGTGGAGATTTTGATATCTGGACAAAAGGTTCTTTGGTCACACAAAAAGTGCAACCCAAGAATTTTCTCATGCAAACTTAAAACTCTTGTTTTTTGAATGATTGTATAATTTTATGTGTAATCTAAGAAGTTTTAGGTAGAACGTTAAGTACAGTAGTGCAATACCCACTCAAGACTCGTATACCTTTACTCATAACTTGGCTTTTTACAACATTTTAATCCAATATTTTGAATATACTTTTAACATGACTTTACCCCATGAACAAGGGTGATGGGAGTTTTCAAATACAGGTTGGGTAAAACTACCTTTCAGGCAGGAATTAACACATGCTAGCAACCAAGAATATGATGTGGGGTTAAAATGTGAAACCAAGGAAGTTATGTAGAAGCGTTTTGTGCAGGGCCTGCCTTGGATCCAGCTGGTAGTGTGTTGTGATCTTGTGCTGGTGAGCTTAGTTCAGAGGCAAGCTCAATAAGCAAACTGGATGGGCTGAGGCTGGGATGATGACACTGCCATGTGGCACCACTCCAGTCTGAGTAGGTATGTTACAGTGTTGGTTGCACAGGCAACACGTAATCATATAGTGAAGAGAAATCTTCTCTTGGCATAGAGCCTAGAGGGTCCTGCACCACTGTACCCCTAACCACACAGAAGTGCAGGGTCCAGAGGACTCTGTGCTTTGGCAACCAGATGGACTCTTGACCCTGTGCATCTGCATCTGTAGCAACATGGAAGCCCAAGGTCCAGAGGTCCCTGAACATCCACAGCCCCCCACACAGCCCCATGAATCTTTTGCATCCATAGCCATATAACAGTGCAGGGACCAGAGGGCCCAGCACTGCCACAGGCAGTTAGAATTTTCCCTTGGCACAGGGGCATCTGGATTTGATCACACAGGTCAAAAAGTGACTTGTGTGAATGGGGATACAATTCCACTATCTCAAAAAGAAAGAAAATTCATTGAAAAAGTACTGCATTAATGCACCAGTTAGGGTTTAATATAACCTCACAAAAGTAAGGAAATGTGGCATTAGGGTTCCCAACCCTAATTCCTTACTGTTCAAGCAATAAAAGGACATGACCTTACAATCAACCACAGACAGCCATTATCAAGTAAGATAAGAAACATACAATTGTTTCCAGATGACACAAATGCAGTAGCACTGATGTACAACAATTGTGGATTTTGACTATGTGTCTAAAGAAGAACAGGCACCACAAGGGACTGCACTGTTGCAGCTAGAAGTGTGTGTATGTATTGCAGTGTGCAGAACTACCTGCAGCTGCAGAAGGGCAGGTCCCACTGGGACCTGTGCTTTTGAAGCCGGAAATCAGTGTGTATGTCTTACACCTGCAGCTGCAGAAGTGTGTGTATGTCTTGCATGAGCACCTGTGGCTACAGAAGCACGTGCCTCACAGGGGACTGTGCTTCTTCAGACAGAAGTACACAACACTCTCTATTATTCATCAACATTGGTGCCCCAACATTTTGGTTGTTATTAGAGAGGGGCAGATAACAGAGATGTAGTATGTTGCACTGGTAAAATATGGGAAAATTAGCACTAGACTACATTTAGTGTTAACTATTTAGTTACTTTGTGTACAGTTGACTAAAAATACTTGAAATCCACAGCATGACTATTAAAATCTAATTCTGTCAATTTATCACGTCTAGCAGGAGGTTGGTATCAAGCCCACCACCTGCATGGCAGACCCTGTTTGCCTCTTAAAAGTTTGTCACTGAAATGTTGGATGCTGGCACTCAAAATGTAGGGAAATGAATAGCCCATTGGTGTGGAGAGTTGAGGCACTGGATGCCGCACTCACCATGGTGGCAACCCGAGATTGGGAATGGATTCTGATCAATGGAGGTTGGCCTGGGAGTGAGAGTATTGAATGTCCATGTGGAGGCATGGTGCCAGAACATCAGGTGCAACTAATATGGCAACGGTTGGAAGTTGGCATCTCCCCACAGGGGCCTGCACTTCTGCTGCCAGATGTTGGTATATATGGGCCAGATTTTTGAAAGGCAGAGGCAGGGTGTGTGTGTCATGCCCTGTATCACACCCATTTTTTTGTCACAGCTGTGCCGAACATCAGTGCTGCAACTGCACCAGATTTTCTATTGTCGAGTGCAGTTGTGACAATTTCCTTAGTTTACAGCAGCTTGCACCAAGTATTCAGTGCAAGCCCCATAAAAATGATCCCCTGAACATTGCAGGATAGACCGGGGGGGGGGGGCTGGTTTAATTTATGGCACTTGGTGCATGGGAGTAAAAATCCCAATCACCCAGCTGAGAGAATGACACAAGCCCTGTGCGCCCTATGATCGACACACCAGGGGCTTGTGGCATTCTCTGGGGCTTTGAAAACCTGGCCTATGTCTTAAACCTGTGGTTGCAGAAGAAGTGGCCTGTGCTTCTGAAGCCAAAAGTGTGCATGTTTTACAGTGTGCATGAGTACCTTTTCCCTACCCCCAGGTCACTCAACTTTTTTTTTTTACCATCTGGCCATGTGGAACAAAGTCAAAGACTTTGCTGAAGTCAAGGTACAGAAAGTATGTCCACTGCCTGATCTTTGTCCATCACCTTTATCCACAAATAAATTAGTTGACCAGGTTTGTCTGACATGACCTTCCTCCAATGAATGCAAGTTGTATGATATCCTGAAGTCTAGCCTCCCCTTTATTAAAGTCTCTTGTAACTTCTCCACTACACTTATCAGACTGGCAGGTCTGAAGTCCCCTGTTTCACTCCTACTACTTTTTGTACAGAGAAACTATATCTGCTGTTCTCCAGTCTCTAAATACCACCCCAGTCTTCAGTGAGCTGCTGAAGAGTTGCAATGATGCAACCACAAGTTGCATCACCTTTGCATCTCAAATCACAGTTGCATCTGCCTCATAAGGGTGCACTATCATCAGATGATGGTTGTGCCACAATCTGCTTTACCTGCACTTACACTCAGAATAATGATGCAAAAGTAATGCAAAAGTGGTGCAACTATAATGCAACCTATATTTGTGTGACTGATATACCACAAATATTCCATACTTGTGATACAAGTGTGACTTTTTTTAACTTTGTTTTTGCACCATGCTGCAGGTGGGGATTTACACCATCTCAGGCCCACAGGCCCCCATCTGGCATCCCCCAACAGCTGCCTGGGATGGAGGCCCCATAGCTTAGCCCCTACAGTGAGGTTCCTCAAGGATAGACCAAGATCCAACATTGATCCACCTAGGACTTAGCCTGCAGCATCATTTGGCAGAGGAGTAGAGGGCATCACAATGCTGCTTCTACTGTTTTCCCTTGTGTTGGATTCCCCTTGAGGTGTGGACATGCAATGACATCAGCACATGGGCATGCATGCTTCTGTGCATGCCCCACAGACATCCACCACTACCTTCCCCTTTGTTATGTGTTTCCTGGATGGATGGATGGATGGATGGATGGATTCCCAGATGCCACTGGGTGTCACCCCAATGTCGGGCACCACTGGCCCTTCCCCTGAGGTGGAGAGATGTCCCTGGGATGCTCATCCAACCTTCTCCTTGCTGGCCCTCTGATGATCAGGCTCATTCCTGAACCCAGGTGTTCAGTGGCACAAGTGGCAGCTCTACCACTGTGCAGACAGGCCTGCATAAGTGCTGGTTTTGACACACAGTAGCTATTAAACTATGGTGCAATTATATGTTGCATCTGCCTGATGCAAATTTGCACTTCTTGATGCAGTTGTATGATTTTTGAAAAATAGCACACCGGAACTGTTTTTCTCTCTGCTTCTAATTTGATATTTAACCATAAGGTCTGGTGATCTTTAATTCCCTATGGGTCTTGTTGTGTGAACACTCTTATACTGACCCTGTTCCTGAAGACTAAGTTTAGGATTGTTCCCTCCCTTGTAGGCTTTTCAACCTTTTGTTTCAGGAATGTTTTCTGGAATGCCTCTAAAAGCAGATGATTTCTTGCATGTTCTGCTGTATGGATCCTTCATTCTGCACTGGCATGTTCAAGATATTGGTTATAAGTACCACCCCTTGTTCTGCTGCCCTTCTAATCTTATTATCCAGTTCCCTATCAGTTGCCCACTTTTGAGGTGGTGGTCAATATACATCTCCATTTCAGATGTTTTTCCCTGCATCCATGGCTACTTGTACCCACACTGTCCCCATGCATCTGTCCTCCTCACTAACCTTAATGTCCATGGCCTTATACTCTTACTTTTATATAATACCACCCCTTCCTTGTCCCTAGTCCCTCCTAAATATTGCATACACTGGGATAGTCAGATTCCAATCATGGCATTGTGTTGCCCACATCTCTCTCTGATTGCCACCAACTCCAACTGTGGTTGTTCCGCCACTGCCTCTGGTGACTGGTCCTCTTGCCCAGACTCCTGGCATGAGTGCACATATCCTTCATGTCACTTGCTTCCTTGCTCCCTGTGACTCCTTTATATCCCTCTTCCTCCTGTCTTCAGCCTTAGCTGTGCTTCTACTGCACCCTACCCCCCCCACTGGACTCCCTGCGGCTCATACACAATATCCTTTTTAATTTTATCCTTGTTTTCACACTTCTTGTGTACTGTTCTTTCCTATGTATCTGCTAGTTGTGGTGGTGGGTCTATTCAGGCTTTCATCATGTGAGTAGGCATACCTGTCATCAACTGATTGAAGCAAGTAAAATAAGTAAAAGTTTATTTGATAGATCACCCCATCCCAGAGGCTCTGAGTGCTGTACAAGTGAATAGGTATTTGCCTGGGACAGACTGGATCTCAATAAAAGGGGAAGCAATTTGTTGGGCAGAAAAATAGCAAAAGTAATATCAGATCATCTAAACTTATAAGGGGGGGGAAGGAGCACAATGTAGTTGATAACCTAAGCATGATGGCTGCAATATATTTACTACTAATGCAAGAAGTTTAAATTTGAATAAAAAACTAGAATTAGAGGCTCTAGTGATTCAAAATGACATACATATAGCTACAATTATGGAAACGTGGTGGGACCAGGCTTCAGAAGGTTTAATGAATATAAATGGCTATAAATGATATAAGTGTGATAGGGAAGGAAAAAGAGGAGAGAGTCTGCATATACTTGCATGAGTCTATACCATCCTTTAATATTAACCACCCTTTAGACTCTAGTGTTAATCTAGAATCAGTTTGGATTAAAGCAACCTTTTTAGGAAGGACATTTGTTATAATTGGTAATTGTTATAGACCACCTACAGCCACTAATGAGTATAATAAAGCTTTAAATTATGAAATCTCTAAAATGTGTTCATTGGGAGATGTAATTATAATGGGAGACTATAATTACCCAGGGATTGATTCAGTGGATCTTTCCGGTTCTGATTCAAAAGAAAGAGATTTCATTGAACTTTGCATAAATTGTGGGGTAGGTCAATTAATTGATTTTCCCACTAGAAATGGGAACATATTGGATTTAATATTGACTAATGAAGTGGCAAATATCAACATTACGGTCTCCCTAGGTAATAGTGATCACCAATCCATTACATGTTAGTTGGTTAGGGAAAGACAAGATACTGGATCAAAAATATTATTAAAAGGCTACCATAAAGTGGATTTTAACAAAATTTGTCAAACCATCTCTGACATAGATTGGAGTCTTGCTCTTGGTTCAGGGTCAACACAATATGCTTGGGATAGATTTAAGGAGCTTTTGTTAGAGATTGAAAATTACTATGTTCTTTCTAGGGAAAAATATAGCAAGAAGGGTAAGATGGGTATGGCTTAACTCAAAAATTAAGAACTTGATCAAACACTAACATAGATCAAATATTAAATGTAAGAGAATATCAATGGAATAGAATAAAAATAGATATCTTTTAGCACAAAAAACAATCAGACTAGCTAAATCCCAATCAGAATTTAAGATAGCACTCTCCAAAAATAGGAAGTTGCTATATTCTTATATGAATACTAGCTGTCATAACAGAGCAAGAACTGTAGGACCAATCATTGAGAATAAACAAAAGATACATGACAATAGTATCATTGCTAACAAATTTAATAATTATTTCTGTTCTGTGTTTTCCCCTCCATCATTATCATTATTACCAAGATTGCCCATTTCCGATGATATTCTATTTTCAGAGGAAGAAGTAAGTAATTTACTATTACAATTAGATAGTACTTCTAGTTTAGGGCCAGACTGTATTAATACTATTGTATTAAAAAAAAGCAAGTAAAGAGTTGGCGTATCCACTTGCTGTACTTTTTAACTATTCACTTAGGGAAGGCCATGTCCCTGATGACTGGAAAAGAGCACTGGTGGTGCCAGTCCATAAAACAGGTAGTAGGGGAAAGGTGGATAATTACAGGCCTATTAGCATTATGTCCCATAGCTGCAAGTTAATGGAGCTCCTCATCAAAAATAAATTAGAATTACACTTAAAAATTACAGAACAAATAGATAGAAACCAATATGGTTTCACCAAAGGTCAGTTTTGTACCATCAGTTTGATAGTATTTTATGATAACATCAGTAAAGTCTGGATAAGGGTTGTCCTTCAGATGTAATACTACTTGATTTTTCTAAAGCTTTTCATAGAGCGGTTCATGAAAAATTGATTAACAAGCTTATTAATGTAGAGGTTAATAGTCTACTCATTAGATGGATTCTTAGTTGGTTATTAGATAGAAAACAAAAAGTATGTATCAGTAGTACTACATCTGAAAAAGGAACAGTGGGTAGCAGTGTACCACAAGGTTCTGTGCTTGGTCCCATCCTGTTTGGCATCTATATTCAAGATATGGATAATGATATCCAAAACTGTATCAATAAGTTTGCTGATGATACCAAACTGGGTGGGGAGGTTAACACTATTCAAAAACATTTTCAGCTGATTTCAGATCTGGCTAAAATTGAATACTGGGCAAGGGAAAATGATATGAAGTTCAACACTGATAAATGTGCGGTGCTTCATATTATAAAAAAAACACTAGGTATTCATATATTTTGGATCAAACCATTTTGAAATCAGTTACTTGTGTTAGGGATTTAGGTATAGCTGTTAATGATTCTCTTTCTTCTGATAGTCACTGTATGAAAGTTGTAAAAACAGTCCAGTCTTTTATAACTAAGATTAGGCAGGCATTTGTTAATAAGACTGAACAATATATTCTACCCCTATAGATCACCTATGTGTGGCCCATCTTGGACTATGGCTCTCAGTTCTAGGCACCCTATTTGAAAAAGGACATTAAAATTCTGAAAGGGGTACAGAGAATAATAACTAGACATATCCCCTGACTAAAATCATTAGACTACCATAAATGATTAAGAGAGTCTGGATTACATTCCTTAGAGGCACGTAGGCAAAGGGAAGATTTGATGCTACTCTATAAATTAACCCATAACCCCGGGGGTATGAAAGAATTTAATCTACAATACAGTAATACAAGGAATAATCTACAGTCACACAACAAAAAAATTGCAATAGAACAAGCTGAGACAGTTAAGAGGGACCACTTTTTTACAATTAGAGCACCAACAGTTTGGAATAGACTGCCCCAGTCAGCGGTCGAGTGTACTAGTTTAGCTTCCTTTAAACATTGTCTCACTAGAACATACTATAACAATTTTAAGTTGGTATGCTTAACCCACATATGTGGGAAACATATATTATGGGCCAACTGGCTCCCATATGTCTTGAAAAATCCTAGTAATCCTAGTAATACATACAACAGCAAATAAACATAAAAAAATATAAGTTAAAACAGTTAAAATCCAATTTAATAAAGTAATTACATGAAATATTGCATAAAATATTGCAGAAAGTTACTAACCCAACTCTAAACAATCTGAAAATGGCCTCCTAAAAAGATGTGCGTTCAGGCCCATCTTAAAAGCCTCCACCGATGGGACCTCCCTCAAAGATTTTGGCAGCAAGGTCCAAAGTACCAGGCCCACTACCTCAAATGAGCGGTCACCATAGGACTTAAGGCAAACCCTGGGAACTGCTAGGAGGCCCTCGGTAGAAGAGCAATGTGAGCACACAGGAAGGGCAGGAGTCAGGAGGTCATTCAGGTAGTCAGGGCCCGATCCATGTAGGGCCTTGTAGGTGAGCAAGCCTACCTTGAAGGTGATTCTCCACCTAAGTGGCAGCCAGTGCAGCCTGCACAGAACCAGGGTCACATGAAAGGACCTCATAGGGCCCATTAATAACCTGGCTGTTGCATTCTGCACCAGCTGTAGTCACTAAGGAACTCCTCCGGTGACTCCGAGGTACAGATCTTTGCAGTAATTGAGCTGTGATGCCTTGAATGCATGTCCCACTGAGGGCAGGTCATCAGGCAAAATCAAGACTTTGATCCAGGTGACCTTCCTCAAGTGGTAAAATCACTCCTGATGACAGATGACATGTGGGTCTCAAGTGTCAATACATCATCAAGATTGACACCCAGATTATTCAGTTTAGTGGATGCTGCCAAGGGAGTGGGACCAAGAAATAATCCTGCACCCATCCCAGCAGTATCCACTTCCCACCGATGACCAGGCTCAATGTCTAGTACCTCCATCTTGTCCAGATTAAGTCTCAGCCAGCTTGAGGACATCCAGTCCTGGATCTTGGCCAGCCATTTGTTCAGCACCTCCACAGTGCCATCTGTCCCTGGTGCAAATGACATGTACAGCTGGGTGTCATCTGCATAGCAGTGAAAACAAGCCAAACCATGAAATGATCTCACCCAGGGGAAGCATATACACTGCAAACAATGCCTCTTGGATAGTTGGAGGCAGTATAGTGTAGTGGCTAAGGGCACTGAGCTACAAACCTGGAGACCTGGGTTTGAATCCCATCGGCCCCCCACTTGCATACTGTATGACCCTGAGCAAGTCACATAAGTTCCTTGTGCTCCCAGGTCTCAGCTGGAAACAAGCTTTATTTTAGTGTGCCTTTCCTGGTTAAACAATTTCCCTTTTCCCTTTCCCTAGTTTAAATGTACCTCAATGCACTCTGTAAACTTGTGCCCAAGCACCCTGGTATCTACTTCAGATGAGAGTAGGCCATCCTGATTGTATAGTTTTTTGTCTCACGAGGAGTGCCCCTAATCTCCAGCCTGACTGGACCCTTTGTACCCACCCTACTATCTATAGTCTACAAGTCTGAACACTTGGCATCTTTTGAAGAGCAGAAGAAGTGGCTGCCTATGCAATCCCCCTGAGACCTGCTCCAGAGAAGGCTTAAGTCAGCCTGTACCATGTCTAGTTTCACAGCAGGTGCTTTAAACCTACTGCACATTGGACAGCACTGCCATCTCCAGAAGACCCCCTTGAAAATGTTTGCTCCATAGGTATTGTGTCCTACTGTGCCCCCTCCTTTCCTCAGCCTGTCCCTTTTCTACTCTCTGCATCCTTCACTACTGGTATTCCTGGATTTCTGCCTTGCTTATTGCCCCAGGACCACTTGCCTACCTGTCCACCAGTGATGCTGAAGCTGCATCCTCTAAAGGGACCTGTTTAAAAGCCCACCCACTATAGTTTTATTTTAGGAGCTCTGAAATATCTGTTGACCCCAACCACTCTACCTCCTTCAAGTAGCACCCTCTTATCTAGATAGATTTTTCTTAGCTCGCATCCTACCTGTTACCTGCTACAACAAGAAAGAAACAACACACAATAACAATATACTTTTCTCCCTCAGTGAACCTGAGTACAGTGTAACATCCTTGGTGGGAGGATCAGTGCCTTTCCTGCACCTCAGTGTTACCACAAGCAAACCCCTATGCAGACCTATGGGTTTCCTGTAGATGTCTCTGCAGATGTCATCCTCCTTTCTTGTGGTCCTCACTCTAAACAGTCACTGTAAGAGAATAAAATTGTGCATATTAATCAAAAATACCCTCTTCAGTCACAGTATGTTGGTGGCAAAGAATGAAACAAACAAACACTAAACCATGGCTAAGCCAGTGATCATTAGTAATACTAGGAATATGAGATTAGCTGGGTACAACACTGTTCGAGGAGAGATTGCAAGGGGGCCTTCGAGAGAGACTGAGCTTCTTCCATCTGTCCATTGTGATAATGAAAGGATTGCAGAGCATCTCTCCAAGTATAGCACTTTTATCCTCTTCATCTCAAGTACCTAACTCAAAGACATTTGGATTATATGTTCGTAAGTACAGGACCAGCATGAAGATGAAAAATATGAAAGATGCATGAGCTACAGAAAGGTATCTGGTGATCAAAACTGCAGTGTCTTGGGGAAAGAATGAACTAGCCAAAGCCTAACTAAATATACAGCACATGAAACCTCTATTATAAGGCTATAATCCCAGATATTTTATATGAAGTATTTGTGATGTAACAGAAAAAGAAACAGAAAACTATGTTGAGTTCAGGGTTGTAAGAGTAATTTCAGTATAAACTCTGCATATCTGCCAAAACCTGTGTCTCTGAAACCGTCATAAATGTATCCTTTGAAATGTGAGATTTATGTTTATCTGGTACAATTTCTAAAACAAGCATTTCAGCTTCGTTGCCTACTGTATTAATAAACATAGGAAATGAGAAAGGGACACATAATAATAAGGATTCAGTGAAATGTAACTAAACTACTGGTACAGTACTTCAAACAAATGTTGTCAATATATTGTAATATAATAAATCATTTCAAAATAAATGCTGATTGCTATGAAAACAATCTATTTGCAATACCCAAAATCTGATGAAGTCAAAAAAGGATGGATTTAATTACTCAAATGATTCAGTTATGATATAACCAAAAGTCAAGTCTCTCTTGAAAGTTCTATCAGAAATGCAAAAGTTTATATTTATTAGGTTCTACTAATTACCTATACTTTATGGCTTACTAATTTAATTCTTGTTTTTAAATTTTATATTTATTGCATTTTTAGGAAAAATATAGAACATGTACAGATATCAAGGAACAGCATAGCACCTTAAAATGTACAATAGCACACTATTTCAATACAGAAGGAACAGTAACATTTTAGGGCTGCAGTGAGTGTAGCCGTGCAGATCTCTTGCTATCAGAAAAGGACTCAGCATATTCCTTCCTACCGAACAACATGTTGGACATGCACCAAAGTCACCACCACATCTGTGGAGCACTCTGCTCGCTGTCTCCAGTCGCACGGCACTATTTTTTACTAAAAAAAATGACAGCATCCTGATCGTGACACTGGGAGATTTGGGATTCCAGTGCCACTGTTAGCTTTTGGGGGTTTCTGAGGGAGGGAGGGTTGGGAGCGGGTTATCTCTAATTTAAAAAAATCAGCTGTCATGGTGGAACATGGCACACTATGCCATGTCCAAGATAGTCTGTCACACTCTACTGCTCATGTGCTAGTAGTCGCGCAAGTGCAGTAGAGTGCAATAGAGTGCAGCAGCCATCTTGGACATGATGGAGTGTTTCACCATGACTGCTAATTTTTTTCTTTTAAATTATAGATATCCCCTTCCCGACCCTCCTCTCAGCACCCACCACCCCAAAACATAAGAGTGACACTGGGGATGCCCTAACCTCGTAGTGTTGAGATCAGGACACTTGATTTTTAAATTTAAATTATACATATCCCCACCTGACCCTCCCTCTCAGCACCCACCACCCTCCCCAGAAATAAAAGAGGACACTGGGGGTGCCTAATCCACCAGTGTCAAAATCAAGACATCGCTGATTTTTAAATTTAAATTATACACATCTTCCCCACTCAAACCTCCCTCCCTGTCAGCACCAAGCACCCATCTCCCCACAGAAACATAACAGTGATACTGGGGGTGACCAATCCCCTAGTGTTGCGATCCAGAATCCTCAATTTTTTTAAACCCTGTAAAAAGGAAACTGTCCATTAAAGTCTTTTACGGCCATTCCTGTTCCCCTACCTGACCCTCCCACTCAGCACAACCACCCCACACCCCCCTAAGCCCTTACATACCCATCAGGGGTCCAATGCTGTAATCCTCCCTGGACCACAGACACGTCTTCACTTTTCAAAGCCAGACTGCAGACTGGAGAAACAGATATGCAGTTCAATGTATTTCAATTGTGTTTTGAACTTAGTCGCATAACTTGGCCATTTTTTGCATATTTTTGGCCCAAATTTTCAACATGCCTTCTTTGGGACCCCACCTCATGAACAATTGCACTAACATTAGGCAAATCTGTCCTGAAAGGTGATTTCACAATCCCTGTGCAAAATCACCTTTCGGGCAGGAGTTGAACATTTGCTCTGCCCTTCTTCATGAGGCAGAGTCATAACTAGGCTATGTTGAAATTTGGTGTACAAATATTACAAAACAAATTTATGAGCCTATGTTACATTTTGCTAATGCAGGCTCATAACTTTGGTAATTTTCAATATTTTTGCACAAAATTTCTCAGCTGTAGCCCTATCGGCTCAGGTCAGAACTTGTTCCTTAGTGGACCCACTTGGATTGAAACACAAATTTAATTATTGTTTGATACAATGTTTTTGAAGCCCAGGGACTGTAGATAGAGACTGCATTTCCATTTGCTGATCAACTTAATGTCATAGTTCTGACAGTTAATACAAAGTAACATTTTATTTTAAAATAAGTAAATCATTTTTTGCAGTTAATTTGTTTATACTCCTGGTCCCTGGCAGCAGTACATCTTTTGTCAGATGCCCCAGCCCCACCCCTGCTCATAGCCTAACTTTCCAGCCCTCCGTGGTGGGTTGGTGGGGATCCCTCAATCCGCCTAACTCATGGATCTGGTGCTGGAAGATTACTACCCATCATGGGGGCGGCACCTGCTGGGATTGATTTTCATTCTTGCTGCACCAGAACCCCTTTTTTCTCTTGTTTTTCCTTTTCCCTGAGCTGAGGTGTGCAATGACACCACAAGGAGCGAGTACGCACGCTTCCATATGTGCTCCTCTGAGCATCTGCCTCATCTCCCCCTTCCATACCATTGATGTGCCAGCCCCTAGCCTCCCCTAGGGGCCAGTTATGCACTGAGTGCTGGTGTCTCCCTTCCCGAAGAAGGAGAGCAGTCCTACGGATGGTCAATTCTTCTCCTCCCCTGCTGACCCCCAGCAGCCCATGCTCATTCCTGAACATGGGTCACCAGCGTAGAGCGAGATAAGGTGCCCAGTGCCTCAACCCTCAGTGCCACCGGGCCTGAAAAATAAGTAAATAATTGTTCATTAGTTTTGATGCTTCTGGTGACATTTGTAGAAATCTCTAAAAATAAATCAAGGCCAAATAGAAGTCAAAGAAACATTCATTTCTAATCCACAACTGTGAATTAAATCACAAAGACTTTGCTATAGCAATAGCATATTCTCAATGCAAATATTTAATTTAGTAGCATGGACCAGGAAAATTAAGATAGCAACATAGAAGAATACAGTAAGGACAGAAAAAGACTGTGTTCATCAAAGTTTTTTCTGATACCCTGTGAAGCATTATTCAGAATTAGTCTTCCCCTCAGAGCTTTCCCTGTCTGCTGCAAGCATTTCATTCCTAATAGCTACCTTATGAATGTCCCATTGTGCTTTGAACCCAGCTATAGTCCCAACATTGACCACATTCCTGGAGAGACTATTCAACCCATCCACCACCCACTCTGTGAAAAAATGCTTCCTATTGTCCATTTTAAATTTCCAGGGGTCAATTTACTAAAGTCCCAAGATTGCTGCAAGCCCCAAGTGCACTAAATATGTGGTGCACAGGGGTTGTGGCATTCTCTGGCTGGCGATCAGGATTCTTAAGCCCATATGCCAACTACCTCAAGTTAGACCAGCTTTTTCTGGTCTAGCTTGGGGCAATGTTGGCTACCTGTTTTATGGGACTTGTGCTAAATATTTGGCACAAGCTGACATAAATTGGGAAAAGTGTCACAAATGCACCAGATCATCTTGAATTGGATGCATTCTGTGGCAAAGCCATCAGCACAGTTGAGCTGACTACCGGGTTTGACGCAAGGCTTGAGGCAAGTCCTGCATTAGCCTTTGTGAATCTGGGCTCAAATCTTTTAGTTTGAGATTGAACCCCTTCATGGATTAACAGCTCCTTAACTTAAAGAACTCAGTGGAGTTCAATATATTTCTTTATTGACTCATTTGTTAACTCAGTGAGAGCACTGGACCAGGGGTCCTTTTTTCAGGTTTGACCCTAATATAACACATTACAAAATAAACAGTACAAATACAAATGATACAATCATGGACAATCACAAGTGTAGCTCTATGTGTATTTCAAAGTTCCTGGCATATCCTCCTCTCTCTTCTGTCCTCCAGGGAGTACTTATGGAGACTTTTCAATCTATCCTCATGGAACTTATACTCCTATCCCTGAATCATTTTCATAACCCTTTACGGTATGGTTCCTCACATAATGCTGCTCTTCCTCAGATGTGGGCTCCATATCTGCACATAATACTCTAAGTGTGGTCAAATAAGTGATCTGAGCAGTGAAAATATCACAGTGTCTCCATACTATGACTAGTGAAGCCTCTCCTTTTGCATCCTAAATCCTGTTTGCTTTTTCATATTCTTTACTGCATCAGGTAGAGGGTTTTAAACTATTGGTAATTATTAACCACAGGCCCCTTTCCTCTTCTGAGTGCTCCACCTTTACTCCATTTATGCAATTGTCCATGAATGGATTTTTTTGCTACCAATGTGTATTAATTTGCTTTTCTTGACATAGAACTTCAGTTGCCAAATGCTGGACCACTTCTTCAGACTTTGTATATTCCCCTTAATGATGTTAATTACCTCCACACTATGCACTCACCCACAGAGGTTTATGCAATTTGCAGTCATACTCATTTCCCCAGGCACCTCCACCCTATAGCACTTATGCACATGTTAAAGAATAGTGATCCCAGGACAGACCCCTGTGGCACCCTACTAGTTACCTCCCTGACATTAGAGAACATTACACTCTGGACCATTGTCTGAGTCTTATCCATAAATCAATTCACAAACCAATCTACTTAACCCTTTCCCTAGTCATAGGCCCCCTACCTTCTTCTCAAGTCTCTAGTGTGGTACTAAATCAATTGTCTTGCTGAATTCCAGGTACAGGATGTCAACCATTGGCGTCACCAAACTGAAAAAAAAAATCAGTCAACTTTTTTTGACAGATTAGAAAATCTACCAATCATAAACCCATAGTGGTTCCATTCATTAGCCCATGTCTTTCAGAAATTCAACTGTCCTTTCCTTTAAAATTGCCTTTGTAGATTGCCTACTGTACAACAGATATCAGGCCCACTGTTCTGTAATTTTATGGATTCTCCTTACCCCCACTGTAAGGTAATAATAATAATAATAAGTTTATTTATAAAGCGCCTTTTAACATACCAAGACACCGAACACATTAAGACCATAACACCAAATATAAATCAGTAATACATACAAATAAAATCACATCATAATAACATCAAATATTAAAATCAATTAATAAAATATAAAATAAGATCTCAGCACAATAAAATTAACTAAACATCCAAGAAGGCCATTTGCCACAGATGAGTCTTCAAATTCTTCTTGAATTCCTCCACGGAGGTGCACTCCTATGACCGGCATGGTAGAGAATTCCAAAGAGTGGGTGCAGCATAAGAAAATACTCTGCTTCTAGAAGATTTTAAACTCACTCTTGGAATCTCTAACAACCCCTCGTCAGCTGAGCGGAGCGATCGGCCGGGGTAGTAAGGCACCAGGAGTTCTTTCAGGTAGTGCAAACACAGAGGGTAGGCAACCAAGTTTGATGAAAATACGCTTTGTAAATTACCTGTGTCTGCTGTAAACTAAAATCACACTTAAAAATAGTGAAAACCCATTAAGTTTATACTGAATACATACTGAAGAACACTGGTTCTAGTGCTGACCCCTGCGGTGCCCTACTTGGCACTTCTCTTACCTCTGAAAATTCCCCATTCACTACCACCCTTTGTGTTTCACCCCTCAGGCAGCACTCCACCCAGTTTGCTATTTTTTCTTCCACCTCATGGTCCCTAATCTGTTTTACCATCTTCATGTGGGGGACTTATTCAAAAGCATTTCTGAAGTCTAGATATACTGCCTATATCAACTGCACATTTCTTGTGTGCTGCTGAAGTTACCCAGTTGAAGAACTCAACAGATTTGTCCAGCAAGACTTTCCCCTTGTGAACCCATGCTGCCTATGTTCATGCAGCCTGTTCCCTTCAAGGAACTCCACCAGATCTTCCCCAGTTAAGATTCCATAATTTTTGCAACTTTAGGCATCAGGCTGACTAAGCTATAGTTCCCTGGCTCATCCCTCTTTCCCCTTATGTGCAGTGGAACCACATCTGCTGTCCTGCAGTTCCCAGGGACCACCACTGTGGCTAACAAGCCTTTGAAAATTTCTGTGAATGGCCCTGCTATGACCCCTGCCACCTGTCATAGCATCACCAGGTGTAAGTCATCATGTACCATAGATTTATTTACTTTCTTCCCTGTTCACTGTTTACTCTTTTCTCCATTATCTGGCCTGATCCCCCAAGGTCCTGCTTCCTCCCTCCTTACCTCACATTCTGGCAATAGTCCATGCTTCTCCTTGGTAAATATAGAGCAATGTAATTGTTCAGTATCTCTGCTTCTCCTTGCCCCATCCCCCTACCCATCCTTCATCTTAAGTCTCATTGTACCTAATTGACATTAACCTTCTACAAGATATTCCAAATGAACACTATTTCCCCTCTCTTCACCCATATTGCCAACCAATGCTGTGCCTCCACTTTTGGTCTTTCTCACCTTCCTTCTGGTTTCTCTTGTTGCTTTCACATATAGTCTTCTTCAATATTTTCATCCCTGACATAGGTGAAGGTATCAAGGGTGAGATCTGCTACTTCATAGATGACACAGAGATCTCTGTAAGTATAGTCATGAAGGAATGGAGTAATACACTGGTTGAGATTAAAAACAAGAGGGTTATGGAGGTAAGACATGAGAATAGGAAAGGAGATGTAAAGAAGGGAGGTAACAAAATCTGGAAAATCATGTGCATGAATGCTCATGGCCTGGGGAATAAAATCCTGGATATAGTGTCCTTGATGGCAGAGGTGGGCCTGGACATTGTCACTGTCACTGAGTCATGGTACACAAAGAACCAAGACTGGGACATAGCTGTACCAGTGTATAATCTAATTCAAATAGATAGGGTGGGGGGAAAGGGAGGAGGAGGAGGAGGAGTGGATAACTACATTAAAGGAGAACTGCACTAAACCTGCATGTCACTTTTCCCATTAGAAACCGTTTTTAAGTACTGGCTAAAATGATGTTATTATTCCATCTATACAGTCTTTTTAGTAATCTCAGTGGGTGATTCTACTTCACAATCTAGTGGTAAGTACCATTTTAGAACTCTGTGATGTAGTTTATGTCCCAAATAACCTCAGAGTTCTATAGTAGAACATAAATGTATCGTGCCAATAATAGAAGAGTAGAACAGGGACATAAACTACATCATACAGTTCTAAGATAGTTCTTACCAACAGCATGTAAATCAGAAACACCAATTATGATAACTAAAAAACCTAAATAGCTAGAGCAATATTAGAATTTGAACCAGTATTTAAAAAAACAGCTTCTACTTGGAAAACTGCCTTATAGATTCAGCGCAGTTCTCCTTTAAGGAGGGAATTAAAGCTACAGAGGTACAGGGAATGCAGGAAGGGGCAGAGGCACTGTGGGTCACCCTGCAGATGGGAAATTGCACTGACATTCATTTTGGCATGATCTACAGACTTCCAGTACATGGGGGAAGGGCTGGACATGGTACTGGTTGAAGCCATCTACAAAATGACAGCTAAAGTGTAAGTGCTGCTGATGAGTGACTTAAAATTGCCAAGTGTCAACTGGAATTCCCATGCTGTAGCCACAGACAGGAGTAATCCTAGATGCCCTGAAGGGGGTGTGCCTCAGACAGCTAGTGATAGAGCTCCCCCCCCCCGAGGGAGTGATATTGGACCTGGTGTTCACCAACAGGGACAGAGTTAGAGATGTAGTGGTGGGTAGCCACCTGGAGTCTAGTGATCACTGTATGGTGTGGTTTAAAGTGAGAACAGTGGAGGAGTCAAACCACATGAATGCCAAGATCCTGGATTTCAGACAGGCTGTTTTTGCAAAGAAGGGAGAATGTCTCAAGAAAGCCCTGGCAGGGAAGGATGAAAGAGGGGAGTAGAGTAACAGTGCTAAAATCTTAAGGGAGTCATAGCAGAAGCAGCAAGCCTTTGCATTAGGCAAGTAAGTAAAACAAAGAGAAAGAAAAAAACACTATGGTTCTCACAGGAAGTGACATGGAAGGTGAGTGAGAAAAGACTGGTATTCAGGAGGTACAAGGAAACACAAAGAAATGAAAATGGGGCTGTATCTGGAAAAGCAGAGGGAGGGAGGGAAGGCAATCAGGAGAGCAAAAGCACAAATGGAAGAAAGAATAGCCTAGACAATAAAGAAAGGGGATGCAATCTTTTTTTTAGGTATGTTAATAAAGGGAAAAAAAGACCAGGGGTGGGATTATGAGACTTAAAAAGAAAGGAGAAGGGTATACAGATGGGGACCTAGAAAAGGCAGAAATAATGAACATATATTTTTTTCAGTTTTCACAGAAGAAGGCGAAGGGGAGGGACCTCAGATAGGAGCCGGACACAAGTCTGTTTACAGAGGAGAGAGTCTTCTAGGAACTAGCAAAGATAAAAGTAGATAAGGCAATGGGGCTGGATGGAATACATCCCAAAACATTAAAAGAACTCAGAAAGGGAGCTGGCAGCACCACTGAAAGTCCTGTTCAATAAATCAATAGAAACAGGGGTGGTACCAGAGGACTGGAGAAGGGCAAATGTAGTCCCTGTCCATAAAAATGGGAGCAGGGAGGAGGCTGGCACCTACAGGCCAGTCAGTCAGACCTAAATGGTGGGGAAATTGATGGAATCACTTCTAAAAGAAAGAACTGTGATATGTTTTAAAGGCAGTAGAGCACAGTATCCGAGGTAAAATGGATTCACAGCGGGATAGTCTTGTCAAACAATTATGATAGATTTATTTGGGTGACCAGGGAGGTAGATCAGGGAGGGCAGTGGATGTAGTCTACCTGGATTTCAGCAAGGCCTTTGACACTGTCTCATGTAGGAGGCTTATAAACAAGTTGGGGCAGCCTGGGAGTGGGTCCCAGGGTAGTAAACTGGGTCAAGAATTAGTTGAGCAATAGGACAGAGAGGGTAGTGGTAAATGGAGTCCAATCTGAAGAGAGGAGGGTGACCATTGGGGTGCCACAGGGATTGGTGCTAGGGCCAATCTTCTTTATTGTCTTCACAAGTGACATTGCAGAGGGGCTGAAGGGAAAGGAGTGCCTCTTCACAGACAACACTGAGATCTGCAACAGAGCTGACACTTTGGGGGGTAGAGAAGAGAAGATAAGAAGGAACCTAAGCAAGCTTGGCGAGTAGTTGAGAGTGTGGCAGCTAAGATTCAAAGCAAGGAAGTGCAAAATCATGTATTTAGGACACAGAAACCCAGGGGAGGAGTACATGATAGGGGGAGATACTGATGGCCACCAAACAAGAAAGTGACCTGGAAGTGATCATATCTGATGACTGAAAGATGACCAGCCAATGTGACTGGGCAGTCAGGAGAGCCAGTAGAATGCTGGGTTGCACAGGGAGAGGTATCACCAGCAGAAATAAGGAGGTGATCATTGGTGAGACCGCATCTGGAATACTATGTTTAATATTGGAGGCTGCTTCTCAAGAAAGACATAGGCAGAGTAGAGGTAGTTCAGAGAAGGGCAGCAAAAATAGTGCAAGGCTTGCATCAGAAGTCATATGAGAAGAGACTAATGGACTTCAATATGTACTTGCTGGAGGTAAAGAGAAAGAGGGGGATATGATAGGGACTTTCTAATACCTCAGAGGTATAAATAATGTGCAAGGGGGCAGTATTTTTCAGAAAAGAAGATGTTCAAAAACAAGGGGTCATGATATGAGGGTAGACGGGGTAGACACAGGGGTAATGTTAGGAAGTATTTCTTCATGGAAGGGGTAGTGGACACATGGAAAAACTTCCCTGCAGAGGTGGTGGGGGCTAAAATGGTAGAGGAATTCAAGAATGCATGGAATAGAAATAAGATAATCCTAGCAGTAGGGAAGAGAGGGTAAGCTGCAGATCACTCATGGTCTTTGGTATATGGAGAGGGTAGGAAAAATGGGCAGACTAGATGGGCCAGGTGGCCCTTATCTGCAGTAAAATTCTATGTTTCCATCTTCCTCCCTGTGATTTCCATTATACTTAGAAAATGCCCTCCTTTTGACTGTTACTGCTGCCTTTACATCAGCTGTGAACCACATCGGCCTGTTATCCCTTTTCCTTTAGATACTTTTGAATTTAGCTATCTGGCACTTCAATCACCACCTTTCTAAATGCTACCCTCTTTTCTTCTGAGCCCTCTACCTTCACTATAACCTTCATATTTTTCTCTAATTTGTTTCTCATTATGCCAAAGTTCATATTTTTAAGTCCCCTACCCTTATTGCTTTTCCACTTTTGACAATCCCCAGATGGATCTGCAATGCTACTGTCTTGTGGTTGCTGGAACCAAGTGGTTTCAGGACAGGTACAGTATGTTTTGAATCCTCTCACTGTTGGCGAGTACCAGATCCAGCAGGGCAAAATACAAGGAATGTCTTAGAGTTGCACAGTGGCTAAGTATAGCAGCATGGAACTTTAAAATAAATAAACATATGCATAATCATTGTCTGGAAGACAGGGCATTAGGCCACCCTGCAGAGCTAGGTGCACAAGCACAAGCAGGAGAAGGAGAACTGCATCTTGAGGAGAGAGTTGAGCTGCTGAGTGGTGGCAGAGTGTCTAATAGCTACTGGCAGGGAGTTCCATATATTAGGCATACGATACTTGAAAGCATATTATCCTTTAGAGGAGGACATATGTGGGACAGAGAGAAGCCTGGAGTCAGTGTTCTGCAGAGAGTACGTAAGCGGAGGTTGAGCTTTAAGGACAGCTGTGGGGTAAGAGGGGAGGGACTGGGCCCAGAATTTCACTGTTATCCTAGCGCAGTGCACCATTCTTCAATCCTGAAGTGAGGGTAGGTATAAGGACCTATAGAGGTCACAGTGATGGGTTGTGGGTGGACCGTCCAGGGCAAAACAGCAGAAAGAATGGAAGAGAGGGTCAAGTTTGGTTAAGAAGGACTTAGAAGCCATGCTGTATACTATGTCACCATAGTCATATATCGGGATGATCATTTTCTGTACAATTGCTTTGCGGGTTGGTAGGGGGATGCATCCTGTGTTGCGGTATAGGGTGCCCTGCTTGGGGTGCAGTTTTTTGTGGATCACATCAATATGAACTAAGAAGTCAAGGTGCTGGTCAAGCCAGACCCCAAGGTATCTTAAAGAGGTGCAGGCCCCCAAGAGGGTCCCATCGACGGTGTAGAAAGTAGGGGAGGTGGTGAATCTGGAGAGTCTTTGCCTCAAGCCGAATGTTAGGGAGACAGTTTTCATGGGATTAAGAAAAAGCTGGTCTGAACAGAACCAGAGCTGAATAACATTGAAATCCAGCAGGAATCTAGAGACCACTTCGCCGGGGAGGGACCCATTGCATACAGTACAGTGTCACTGGTGTACATGTGAATGGATGTGAGTGGGCATGCTGAGGGCATGTCATTCAGAAAAATGGAGAACAGTAACGGGCCAAGGACCAAGCCTTGGGGACCCCGGTAGTGACAAGAAGGGGGAAAGTTATGGTTTGGGAATGCAAAATGTGTCTATTCAAAGCATTTGTCCATGTTATCCATGTACAGTATAAGTGACGTCCACTGTATCTAGAAATATAGGATAGTAGTAGCACCAACACATACTGTAAAAAGTATACAGATAGGACTGATTCTTAATGACGTGACTCCTAGCTTTCATAAAAAAAGTACTGTATCTAGCACTAACAGTTCCAAAGTAAGACATTTCAAGATATAATTTCATTCAAATATGATAACTTGGGAACTATTAGGGTTACACACATGACTTTTTAGGTGACAAATGATAGCTTCAGCCTACTGTCAGCATGTGTACTCTTGTGCAGATTTTAACAATTATTGTTACATTCAGTGTGTGTAAATTGGCTGTGGTGAGGTCTGAGTGGCCCACAGCCTCTATTCTCATACTGCATAACCCTGCACACCTCATTCAACCTCCCCAATGCTCATGTGTTGCCCCTGTAAATGTGCTTGTTGGCCAGTGGGCTTTACCCAGTTACCAAAAAATACACTTTCTTGATCCTCTGTGGCTGGCAGTGATTACACAAGTTGATTGCACATTCTTGTGCTTTACTGGTGATAAAACAAACTTACACTCAATATAGCATTACACAATACAAACTAGAATGAAAGAATAAATGAGAAAGATTACTTTGACATCACATAGCACCTCATATACTTTAAATGGCAGTGGCTGGGCTGTTAAATAAACAGTAAAGTGTTTAAATTTATGTGAGATATTTCAGCGTACCCTCCTACACACACACTCACACACACATAAGGATGTACATCCCCCTGATGCTTTGCACTTGTTTGCTTTACAACACATTCTTATACATTGAAAAGTTACAAAAAACAAACATATTTGTCTTCTTGTATTGTTTATGTAGTCCACATACTCCCCCTTTTTGCAAACTGCCTCTGCTGCTCATAGAAACTTAGAAACATAGAATTTGTATGTAGATAAGGACCTATTGGCCCACTCAGTCTGCCCATTTTGTCCCTCCCTTTACTGTCACCGCAGACTCTACCTGATGTTTGGCTAATCCCCCCACCCCTACTTTTTTATTAAGATTCCTTTGTGCCTACTCCATGCATGCTTGAAGCCCACCACTGTTTTTCCCCCACCGTCTCTGCTGAAACACCGTTCCAGGCATCCACCACGCTTTCAATGAAGAAGTACTTCATCACATTCCACCTAAATTCCCCCTTTTAGCTTCATAACATGCTCCCTTGTCTCAAACCCCTTCGGTTCTGAAAAATACTCCACTCCTTTACCTTATCCACCCCTGTGAGGTACTTATAGGTCTCTATCGTGCCCCCCCCCTTCCAGCATGTACATACTGAGATCCCTCAGTCTCTCCTCATAGGGCTTATGATAGAGTCCCTGCACCATTTTAATTGCCCTCTTGTGGACAGCCTCCATCCTTTCTATGTCCTTCCTGTGATGTGGTATCCAGACCTGGACACAGCACTTCAGGGGAGGTCTCACTAATAATCAATATAGTGGTAATACCACCTCTTTCCTTCTGTTGATGATTCCCTTCCCTATGCACCCCAGCATCCCGCTGGGCCTTCCCACTGCCTTTTCACTTGCCTCACCACTAGAGATGTTGCAAAATTAAATTTTGCTATGAAACATTTCATGAAATTCTGCTGTTCCGCTAAATTTTTCGTCGGTGCAAAGTTGCAAAGTTGCAAAATTTCACCCGTGGAATGAGGAATTTTGCCATGAAACAGCAACATTTTGCCCAAAATGTTGCCATTCCATGAGCAATATTTTCACATTTCATGGGTGAAATTTCACATTCCATGGGCAAAATGTCACATTTCTGACCCGTTAAATATTTTGCGGAACAGCAGAATTTCACGAAATGTTTCGCATAATAAAATTTCGCAATTTCACACATCTCTACTCACCACCTTGAGGTCATCAGATATGATAATACAAAGGTCCTTTTCCTGTTTAGTGACTGTCAGTGCCTCTCCCCCATATTATATACACTACCCCCGGGTTTCTGTGCCTAAGGTGCATGCCATTGTACATTTGGACATTGAATCCCATCTGCCATACCCTTGAACTCCCCAGCCTGCTCTATTTCCCTGTTCAGCCAGTTGAAATTGTTCAAGTTCATCTAATATGACCTCTCCTCCCCCTTTGAATCTGTGCTGCCTTGGATCTTGTAACCCACTGGATTCAAGATACTGGATTCTTTTAAAAGAGCCTCCATTAACTTCCCATCTACAGTCATGCATATCCTGCTGACTGTAATGGGTCTGTAATATATACTGTAGGTGTGCAGGGATTCTAGCAAAAGGTTATATTGTAAAATACTGTCTTGGTTCTCTGTAGCTGGCAGTGTTTACACAAACTGATTGCTCATTGTTGTCTCCTATTATCGATCAAACAGATTGACATTCAGTAGGGTCCCGTAATCCATAAGGTGTTATACAGAAATGTTTTGAAAGGAAGGGTTGATGAGATGGAAGAGGTCAGGGCAAAGTGAGAAGGACAACTTAGCACCTATCAGTAGCAATTGTTCTTCAACCCCTCAAGGACCTAAGGATGTGCACTGTACATTCTGGACTTTAATTCTATATTACTGACTCATTTTGTCTATTTTAATGCAAAATCAGGTACTATAATACCATATAAACCAATAAGTTCTGAAACTATATTAATCTAATTTAAAGAACTTTTCCAAGATATATATAGTATTTACATAGACCAAAAGTATGGCTCATAGGAAGTCTTTCTCTAGTAATATCAAGTTATTTTTGTCAAGCCTGTAAGGGTGTGAGAAATCATAGTTTGGCCTGATGAGGTGGCTAACTGACCTCTACCACTTCCTTGTTGCCCTGCACCCCATGATTAGGTATGTAATAATGAAAAAAGTGGGGGACACTCGCCATTAAAGTCAATGGGGGCACTAGTTTGTGCTTTTTTGCATAATAATGGCAACAATTACATTAATCAAGACCTCTGTTTAACTAAGAAGTGGCTAAGGCCCTTCTTATTTGAGTGGTGGCCTTGATTAATCTAACTGTGTCCATTATTACACAAAGCACTGAAATATTTCCTCCATTGACATTAATAGAGAACACAACCATGCTCTTTCTAGGCACACATCACTATGTGCCAGAATGTAGGGTGAAGTGGAGTAGCCAGAAAGTGGAACGGATTTGGCTACCTGGTTGGGGCCAGACTATAATCCCTCCCTCTCTTACTGGCTCTACAAAAAAGTTGGTGATTAGTACTTAGAACTATATAAATAATATACTGATATAGCAATCTTGGTAAACACTGTAAATACATATTTCTAGCAAACTGGGGTCTATGTACAAAGACTATGTGCCGCATATACTGTATGTGGTAGGTAGTGTAGTCTTTCCTGTGTCTAACTGCCATGCATAGAGGGTCCCACAGACCCCTGCAGGTTCATGGAAGGGGCATGGGCCTCTTCCACACCTAATCCTTGTCTGTTCACATTTCTGCATGTGCGGACAGGCCGGGGAGTGGCCAGAAGCAGTGCTTCACTCTTTACCATACACCAAGGTGTGGAATGCTTGTAGAGGGGACACAGGCTACATGGGCTGGGACCCTCTCGTAGCTGCTGCAGGCCCCTTTTAACTCACAGTGACAGGCCATCAGGGGAAAGCATCCCTTTTTTTAACATGAACATGGTTATTGAAATTTTCACAATGATGCAAACTCACAAAGTGCAAATACAACACATCTACAGTAATCCAAAAAGATATATAACATGAGCACTGAAGATGCAACAAAGAAATTATGAATATGCAAATGCAGTTTCCAAAGCTATATCAAACAGCAAAGTCAGGAATCCAACATAATAAAGGGTTGGGTGCAGGCATTGGAGCACTTGACAAGTCCATATTGCTTTAACAGGACACACCATGTCCCACAACCCCCGCTCTGCATGGAAAAAGGTATCCAATCTGCTGCCAGGGTGGGCATCCAATTAGCCTATGTGTGCCAGTCTGGCCTCTGTGTACCAATGCACCAGTGAGATGGGGCCATGGACAGGCAGAGAGCATTTATGAATGGCACACTGGGCACACCTGTTTGGGGGTGGGGGCATGGGATCGGAGCATGCCTGCCCAGCCCACAATAGTAGCAGCAAAAGGGTGACTCAGATACATGTAGTGTGTGACATGTAGAATAATATAGAATGTATGCAGTACATTTCATATACTGAATCCCAAAATGATTTGCAAGTATCTTATTTACGCATGATTGCCTACCTTAGATACTGTACCACATCTCCCTTTTCTGTTGGACATAACATCTGCTTGGGACAGCTTACCATTGCTCTGTACCACTGGAACTTTAACCTTAAATTAAATCTTGGCATCAGCTTAGCTGATATATCAATATACATTGTACAATGGCAAGAAAGAATCCTGGACTCTGATTGGTCAGTCTTGGGCTGGACCCGTAATGTTATCCCAGTACAACATCACGGGTCTAGTCTCAGCCTCACTATGAACCTGCAGATGAGCATTTATTGATTGATTGTTTTATGGAGCTATTGATTGATTGTTTCATCTGCTCTTAAAAAACAAAAATATTTTTCCACACAAAAACATCTTTAAAATTATTTTTTTTATTCTGTATAACAACAAGCCATTGTATAATAGGAATAATGCACTCCAGGGTGTGTGTCGTTTGGGATAATGTCATGCTTCAGTTGTTGGATGCACTCGGCCTGCAGCCTCGTGCCCAACCTCCTGAGGCGTGATGTTATCCCAGCACAACACACACCCTGTCAGGCATTATTGCTTAAATATACAATATAATGAAGCTACTGAACATCTTCCATACACTGAAACAGAAAACAATAACGGTTCCATTCTCTTTTTAATCCTATCATTTTAACAACATATGTGATCAGGAAGGAATAAGACATGATGAAGTGTGGTTTATGACCTGATAAGAGCATGCCCCAGGTGGGTAATGAGGCAAGAGGTGCTTGCACTGAGTGCCTTTAACACCTGGGAAGTGCTCTTATCGGGCCATAAACCACACCTCGGAGTGTCTTATTCCATTTATAAAATGGGTCCCTCAATAAAAAAATGTAATTAAAAATGTGTACATAAAAAGAGTAATAAAATATGCTCATAACAATACAGAAACACAAAAAATGTTCCTTGTTATTGTATTGTAATGCCCCCCCCCACACACACACATACAGATCCACAATAAGCTTTTTAGCTTTTTTTTTTTTTTTTCACATTTTCGCTTTGGCTCTGTTTTCTTATTAGTGATCAAGTGCCTACCCAGTTTTAGTGACAGTGAGCAGGGGCAAGCGTGTTACATGTAACGTGCTCTAGTTAGTGCTTTTGTTTCATAGGGCTGTCACGAGGTCAGTGCTGTTCATGATTGTTTATGTTTTATATTTTAAAATAGTAATAAAGGTCCCCCTACCCCCTCACGCACATATAATACGTCTTTTTTGCTATCCCAAAATGTTTCAAGGCCATGGGAGTCCAGACTTAGCAGCCATACTGCAGAGCGGCTTTCCTTTTCAGCACGTTCTTTTTTTCTTTTTTTTTTAAGAACAGCTGTTGATCTACCAGTTTCTGTTCAGAGGAGTTGCACACTCTAGGTCATGGTCAGTGAGGGATGGGGGGGGCTGAAGAATGCTGCAGGGGTAAAAGAGACAAGCTGCAGGGAGGGGGAGTGAAGGAACACAGCAGGGGATGGAGCTGCAGCTGTGACTGTCTGAGGAAGGTTTCCACTGTTTGAAAGCCCCATCGTTGTAGCAGTACACGTGATACTCACTGAATTGGGGCAGTTTTGTACAGAACAAGCAAGTGATATTTTTATTTTTAAATCAAGCCAAAAGGCAGTACAAACTTTATGTCCAGTGGTTCCAGTATTGTGGCTCTGTAAAACATGGTGCATTAATGGATGTTGTGTCTCTTGCCAGGTGGTGGGGGGGACTCTCTGACTTGCAGATTTATGGTGTCCTACTCTGCCTCGAAGATTCACAGTTTTGGCAGCATGACTTCTTGTGTGGTGTGTCCTGAGTGACTAAAGAGGTACCGGTTGGCAGAATATGCACTGATAAGGACACTGCCAAAGGTACTTCTCAGTCATTCAGGGCCAAGTAAACTACAGGCCCATTTTATAAGCATGTATAGATACTGTATGTATCAACACATGATAACTGTATTGTTCATACTACTAAGTTTCATACTAAGGTTTTAAGGAGCAAAGGGGGTGGTGACCCATGAGACGCTCCCATCCATCATCCATAATATACTACACTGTTTCCCTTGAGAATATGGTTATCCAACCTTTTTTTAAATTGAGTCTTATTTCTACTGATGATAACCTCTAAGGGCAGTTTATTCCAAGGAGCAATTACTCTTTGTGTGAAGAAAGCCTTCATTTTATTTGTTTTAAACATTTTAGTTTGGAGTTGCAGTGGGTGGCCTCTGGTTACCATAGTATTACTTTAAAGATTTAGTTCATATAGTAAATAGGGATCCTGCATTATGTCATAACACATTAATAAGTCCCCCCGAATCCTTCTAGTCTCCAAGGTCATAAAATTTAAACTATCCAGGCATTCCTCATACGGTTAATTTTTGAGATCATAAATTATTTTCATAGCCTGTCTCTGCACCCTCTCAAGACTCGCAATTCCACCTATGGAGATAGGGCTCCACACCAGGCTGCCATTGTCCAGCAAAGGCCTAACATATGCTCTCTGCAGAGGCATAACCACCTCCCTACCTCTACTCCTAAAATTTCTGTTTAATGCCCATGAAACTTTGTTTACTTTTTAAAATGAGAGTCGTATGTTAATGTATCATTTATTGTTATACTCAGATCTTTTTTTTCCTGTGTAGTCCTTAATTTTTGTTAGTTTAGGTAATATTATTTCATTGTATTATGTCTCCCTAAATGAATAACACAACATTTATTTGTATCGAAGCTCATTCCTCTAAGGGTGACCTACATTTAGATGTTATCTAGATCCTGCTGTAAGGAGCCAGTATTATCATTTTCTGATACTATCCCTGCTAGTTTGGTGTCATCTGCATATTTGCTTAGCCAGTTTTCAGCCCCCTGCATATACCTGGCATGAATACCATAAACAGCACCAGGCCCAGTACCGAACCCTGTGGCACGCCACTCATCACAGGCACCAAGCCAGAGAGAAAGCCATTTATGCACACTCTCTGTGTCCTATCCGTCAACCAAGCCTCCACCAACCCACAATGCTTGGGTCAAGTCCTATATCCATCAGGTGTCTAATTATTTCAACATGTGGCACTTTGTCAAAGGCCTTGGCAAAATCCAAATAGATACAATCCACCTGTTTCCTGTTGTCCAGTGCATGTAATATTTTTTCATAGAAACACAAGAGATTTGTGACACATGATCTTCCTGACAGAAAACCATGCTGTTCTTGATCAATTTGGTTATCATCCTCCAGATGTTTATGTATTCTATCCTTCATTACTGCTTCCAACAACTTTCCTGGGACCGACGTCAAACTAATTGACCTATAGTTTGTATGGTCAGCTCTATTACCCTTTTTATGAATTGGTACCATATTGGCTTCCAGCCAATCAGAAGGGACCACACTGTCCATCATGGATTTTACAAAAATAATTTTAAACGGTTTAGCCAATTGTGGTGATAGTAGCTTAAGTAGAGTGTTGGAGATATTATCAGGTCCTGCCGAATGAGTGTTTTTCAATTTACAAATTTTTTCATTTATACTTTCCTCTGTTATACTTTATTACTTTTTACCTGTGGTGATTTGTGCGAAAACACCGACCCTAAATAAGAGCTGAATATATTAGCTATTTTTGTAGCATCATTTATTACTTGATCTTCTACCATTATGGAGCATAGGTTTGTATTTGTTTTACGCATTGAGTTTACATAGCTATAACATTGCTGCACATTTTCTTTACTGGCTGCCATAGCTAATCCCTTTTCCATTTTTTGCTTGTTTCTTTTTATCAGTTTTTTTACATTGTTTCTGAACTAACTTAAATTTCTCTGTGTCCTGAGCGCCTCTTAACTTACTTTTCTCATATAACTTTTGTTTTTTCATTAGCAGCCTTCTAATTGTTTTGTTAAATCATTTAGGTTTTACGCCCCTATTATTGTACTTCTTGTTTTTTACTATATGTTTATCACAAATCTCAACTACCTGATTTTTAAAAGTTTCCCACATATCATTTACTGTTTTGTCTGCTAAAATGCTCTCCCAGACTATGTTTTTCAGATCTTCATGTCTAAGTTTTTTATTAGCAGATTTAAAATTATATAGACCGCTCTACATCCTTTAATTACAGGCATATGTTCGTTTACTAAAAAAAGAAACACTGTTATGATCACTGTTTCCTAGGGGGCAAATTACATTAGTATTTGTGATATCAGCCTCTTTAGAGGATAGTACAATATCGAGAATATTTTCCCCTGTAGTGGATTGATCTACATATTGTGTAAGCTCTAGTTGATTTATTCGTTCCAAAAACATTTTACTATGTTGCTTGACCTTCTCTAATTTATTCCATTTTATATCACTGTAGTTAATGTCTCCCATAAAAACCACCCTGCCCATTGCACAGGCTTTTGTATGGTTTCTTCATTACTAGATCCTGGAGATCTATAACCAACTCCTACAATTATATGTGCATTTTTTTCCTGTTTCCAATCTTAATCACAATGTTTCTGTTTGTTTTTCCTTTCTGTTTTATTTTATCAGAGATATTTGTGGATTTGATGGAATTTGATATATATGCTGCGACCCCCATCCCTTCTTAACTTCTCTATCTTGTTGTGATCTAGTCATGTTTACCAGACTGCAGGCTTTAATTAAAAAAAAACATATGTTTCTAAGTCTAACAGATTAAAGCCTCCATAATCAGAGCCAGCTGCTGGTGCAGGGCAGCTTGTAGCATTGCACAAAAACTAGTTCACTGTCAGCTCTGAGCAACATTCCACCAATTGGCATGCACAGATGAAGCATGCTAACTAATTAAATATCGGGTCTTGTTCGCACAGTGCTAAGTGGATATGTGCTATACCAACACAGCCCATGGCTGCATATGGTCCACAGGAGATAGTACTACCCAAAATGTGATAGTGCCAGGTCTCATGTAGGTCATATTCAGCCCGAGCATTAAAATGAGCTCACTGTGTATGCACGATGCTAAGAAGCCATTGGCATGTCCATTATGAGCTTATTTGCATGGGCAGAGCAAACACCTAGTGGTAACATATCCCCGGTAGTCTAGTGGATCCCCTACTCCCAATTGACCCAGGTCCTAGTATATGTAAATTCCCTGGTGGGTTATTGCCCCACTCCACCAAGTCCAGATGACCCCCCAGTGCAAGTGCAACCACTAAACTACTCACCCATTGAGCACCACTGCCCCGCATCCCACCTTCCCAGTCAACACACATGATATAGTCATAGCAGATCGGCAGCCAGCAAAGCCCTTCACTTACCTCCTCAGCTGGCCACCATATGATAGTCGCTGAGCGCAACTGTGAGTAAATCAATGCATGTTAGCATGCTCTATTATGGTCAGATGAAGTTTGATGTGGTCATTTGTATTTTGTGATGGCAGTCCTTTTCTGCCTTCCCTTGTGCTTGGGATCTGTTCTGGGTAACTGCACCATCTGCTTATTTCCAGTGAAGCCAACTGCCTTGGGGGTTATTAGCTGTGGCCCCAGGTTGGATCTGTGAGGCTTTTCGTTCTGTGCTGGAAGCAGAATGACCATGTACAATTGTGCCCTGGTGTTAATTAAAGCTACTTTGCTATGGACTTCTCCTCCAATCATCTTTGCAGGACTGCACCTCTTGTTGAGATTGGTACTTGCTGGCTTTCCACTCCAGTGGATTTAATCTGTCCCAGGGCTCTTCAAGTTGGAGGGGGATCAGTTTCCATTTGCAGCTGCAAGGACTATGCTGCCACTGACTGGACTTATAGGTCTGGAACTGGACTCCTTATTGTATGCTGTCACTGCATTTTGGGCATATTCTAAGGGCAACGTTTGTTATGCCCTGGGACATTTTTTCTTTCTTAGTTGAAAACTATACAGTGCTGATGGTCCTGCACTCTGTGGGAGGGGTCGTGGGTCACCTGGACCCCTTTTGGACTTGTCCATCTGATGAACCATTTTCCTTATTACCTGGGCACATGGTTTTATATATTAAGTGTTGTATGTTGACATTTCATTTTGTGAACACTGAAGTGGTCATATTAGCCACTCTTTGGTTCTACTATTTTATTTTATTTTTTTCTCACAGTGTTCTTTGCCTACTGAATGACTGGTGTTATAACCATAGTGCTCTGGTCATTTATGGCATTACATTGTTGTTTTTTTTTAACATTACATTTTCAATTAGGTGGTTTGTTAATATGTTCTTTTTATCATTTTTTTGGCATGGGGAAGGGGTGCATGCTTTGGGTGGTATTTGGAATCATCATGGCTCAATTGGGTAAAGGAGTTCAGTTGTTTGGACTAGGGCTTATAGTAGTAGTAGTATTGTTTGTGGGGAGTTTTTGATGGGGGAGGGAGTTAGTTATTTTCTACTACTGAAGAGAAGTTACTTCATCTCCAGAGTTTGGTGTGTCTCAGTTTTGTGGGGAGGGGTGCTCTCACATCTAAGTTCCAGTTCACTGGGTGTGATATTTATCATCTACATTTGTATTTGGATAGTCTCTACTCACACTATTTTCTGTGAGAGTTGGTGGCAATTTGTTTGGGGTTTATTTGAGTTTTAATCCAACGGAGATATAATTTTATCCTTTGCAATGGTCTACCTTGCTTAATTGGGACCTTTTTTGCTACTTATACAGTTGGCTCCACTTAGTTAATCTGAAATATGTAACTTGGAATATTACAGGGGCCCACTCCAGGGTGAAGCGTTTTCAGATACTGAAACATCTCTAACTATTGCACTGTCATTGCACTGTCATATAACTTTCCTTCAGGAGACCCACCTGCTTGATTTGGAGGGTCTTCTCTTCCATCGGCAGGTGGTTGGTCAGATATTTGCAGCTGGTAACTCAACAGCCCAAAGAGAGGTTGATATCCTACTTTCTAGAGAAGTCAAGTTTCAGCTGTTGCAGTCAGTCGAAGACCCACAGGGGCACTATCTCCCAGTAAAGGGGGTGTTAGACCTCTTGGAGGTCTTGTTGGGGTGCATTTATGTGCCTAATAAGGATACTCCAGAATTTTTTACTGCTCTGACTAACCTACTGGCCCCTTTTATTCATAGTCCTATCATACTGGTAGGAGACTGAAATTTAACATTTACTTCAGACTTGGACAGACCTAGTCGTAAGCGCCTCAGCCTGTCCCCTGCTCAATGTTCCCACCATGAATTGATAGAAACAGAGGGCATGTGTGACCCTTGAGAAGTACCAAACTCCTCTGCCAGGAAATATACATTCTACTCACTCATCCACAAGTCATATTCCCACCTCGATTACTTTTTGGTCAGTGGGGGTGTGCTGTCTGGGGTCCTGAGTAGCGGGATTGCTCCGAGGGTCCTCTCAGACCACTTTCCCACCTGGCTTCAGTGTACCTTATTACCTAGTGTAACCCCCCCCTCCAAACTGGGATTTACTATAATGTCTTCCTGGGCTTCTTAATGCCCACTTTCAGGCTGGAGTCCTGTCTTAAGTAGTTCTATGTCTTTGCGTGAGAGTACCATTTTGAGTGTCCACATCTGTTCCTTTAAAAGACTAGCTAATCTGTATTTAGAAAATGGTCTGTATGGGGTTCAAGTAATTTAGGGCTTGCAACCAGCCAGCTACTGATTTGATTTGCTCCAATCTGCAGTCGCTTCTTGCGTAGAGGGAGCCTATAGAGGAACTGTGATTATTTACTGTTTATCTGCTGTTATATTAAAGATAGAGAAGTTTGTCTAACCTGTTTTGATTGCAGCCCAAACATTTGGATGGGATCTACCATGTTAGGTCCTGGACTTCCAGAATTGGACCAATCAAACCACTGGGGACCTAAAATGGATCCTGTCTCCAGTGGTCTTGTGGGAAGGAAATTCTGTAATCTTGTAGTTTTATCCAGTTGGTGCCCAAATAGACCTGGAGAGGGAGCCCTTACTGTGACTGGCAGCTCCTTTAGCCAACTGAACCTTTGAATTTTACAAGGGAAATGAGCTGTGTGCTAAGAGACAATGGATCAGTTGAAGTTGGAGGTTGAAGTGTGAATAGCCTTCATGCAGCTGTTCCCAGAAGGAGCATAGGGGAATCGGCAGGCAGAGGCTAGATTTGCCTTCCTGCCACTCTTTGCTGCATTGAACTACCCTATTGCCGAAGTCGGACTTATATGATTCCAGCTTGGAACTGCGGCAGAGAGAAGATGAAGTGTCAGTACGACTTGTGATTTCCTTCAGAAGTGATCAGCCCAGCTTGTGTGTGGAGCATACTCGGATTGAAAGGTTTGTGCAGTAAAGCTGATAATTTGCAACTGGACTGAATCTGAACTGTTTACCGAAGTAGTGCTTGATTTAAATGTGCTGAATGTGTTTCATGGGTCGTGATTTGGTTCCCCATGATTGAATCTGTTACACCAGCTGAAGGCTTCACCAGCAGAAGATTGCGAACTTTGCCAGAACTGTTCGCCCTGCCTGGGCCCTGCCATTTCAGCCTAGGCCTCTACTCTTGCACCAGAGACCATTTCAGCAAGAGACAGGCTTGGGGATTCAGCCTCCTGCACAACAACATTGTGCAGGTTGCGACCATCTGGAGGTGTGTCGTGTTGGCCCAGCTTCCCCTGGCACATTGATCATCACCACGAGGTCTACATAACACCAGTCTTTCAGCAAATTTCTGGTAGCATGAGTACATCAGGGTAGTACCCTGCAACATGGGTTTAAATTATCTGTGGTACCATCTAATTGTTTCACTTTTTCTTGGGTTTACAAAGGACTGTGCCAACCAGCTTGGATTACATACATAATTGGGTTGTTTGCATGTTTAACTGCATTTTCTTCCACCAAGGGCCCCAACACCAGCTGCAATGCCGTCCACCCCCGGGTAATGCTCCAGGCTTGCCTGCGTAACATTCTGGGTACCCAGTGTTGTTGAACTATATAACTGGGACTTAAACTGCATGCCAGAAAAACCTGATTTAAGTCAGAATACAAATCGTTTGATCAGATTCATGCCTCTTCCTTGTTTATGCCCCCAGTAGTAAATCTGATTGTCTTTTTTCATGTTTAACCTGACTAGCATGCATATTATTAGTTGGGCTGCTGCATTCACAGTGTATGCTTGTATTGCTGATCTTACTTTACAGGGGGTCTCCACGAAAGTTGCGGGTCGAGCCCTGGTGGTAAGTGTGAAGGGTGTGAGCATATTGTTACTGTTTCCAACTGGGTGTGAATTCACTACTGTGTTAGATATTCAACCACTTGGAGGGTTGGTGAGTGGTGATAGCTTCCCAGAGGGTATACCAGAGCAGATAAGCAACCCCAATATCATTTCTCTGGGTGGAGGCACCTAATTAGAGAACTCAGGCCCCTCAACCTGTGTATAGCCATACAGGCAGGGGTAGTAGCCCTTAGAATAGCACCACCTATGGGTTATATTAATATTCAGTGGGACACGATCTAGAAATTAAATACACAATTACTTAAGACGAGGGGGTTTCCAGCAGAATTAAGGAGTTAATAACACAGTTTGTGACCAAAAAGCTGGTTCTGTCCCCAAAGTGGACAAGATATGGTGCACCCTTAAGTGTGTCCTGAGGGGTGAATTTATCAGGTTAGCATCCACAAAGAAGTGTAAATGTGAGGCTGATTTGCTTGTCATCCACAGCCGTATTAAGACCTTGAAAGAGAAACTCCCCCGATGCCCCGGAAGAAGAACGTGTGGCTTTAATGATACTGAGAGATAAATATGTGGAGAGTCTGAGGGAGTGGGCTGAGTATGCCATTTTAAAAACCCATTCCTGTTATGTTTACCAAGGTGACAAGGCAGACATCTTTTAGCCTTGGCCTATGAAAACAAGAAGCATCCCGTATCATTTTGGCAATTTCTTCCCTAGCAGGTAATTCCATTAAAACCTTCCCTCGTGACATAGTCCGTGAATTTGAGCTATACTATTGTCAGTTACACAGTTCCCCGGTAAGTCCACCTTCCACCGAAGAAATTCAGGGATATAAATCTGATGTTTGTTTTCCTCAGCTTACTTTAGATCAACAATCTCTCCTCACTAGGTCCATTACACAACAAGAAATCTTGGAAGCAGTTAATTGTCTTCCTTTGGACAAGGCCTCTGGGCCTGATGGCCTCCCCTCAAAGTTTTACAAAGCCTTTGTTAATAAATTGACCCCTTTGCTCTAGCAACTCTATTCCTATTTTTGTGAGTCAGGAATTTCTGACCCTTCCTTGCTGGAAGCAATGTTTGTTGTTTATCAAAACCTGGTAAGTTTCTGGAAAAGGTCACGAATTATCGCCCTATATCCCTTATGAATTATGATGTCAAGATTTGTGCTAAGATTTTGGCCAATAGAATAACACAGGTTTGGGATAGGTTGATTAGTCCTGAACAAGTGGGATTTGTGCAGGGTTGCTCCTCGATGGAACATCTGTGTAAACTGTCTCATGTTTTCTTTGCATCCAGTGATGCCTCCCAACCTATGGCCTTGGTTTCCCTGGATGTGGAGAAAGTGTTTGACAGGGTGAATTGGGCCTTTATGTTTACTGTTCTAAACAAATTTGGCTTTCCCTCTGTTTTTATAAATTGGATTCAAGTTTTGCATTTGCAGCCCAGTGCAAAGATATATTACAATGGCGTGCTCTTGTCAGCATTTTGGCTGTATTACAGTACCTGGCAGAGTTGCCCACTGTCCCTGTTACTGTTTAATTTATATCTGGAACCCTTGTTATTCTGCATTAAAACATCTCCCCTTATAAAAGGCATTCAGGTAGGACCGTTTGATCTCAGGCTGTCTGCATATGCAGATGACATTTTATTGCATGTATCCGACCCTATCACATCTATTCCGGCAGTGATAACCCTTATCCAGACTTTTAGTAAGTTTTCTAATTACAAACTTAACTTTGATAGATCATAGTGATGCCTCTAAATTCCACGGTATTCAAACCAGATATTGTTTACCTGGATCTGGCTTGGTCCACATGACTCAGATATTTGGGGATAGTTCTTGCCCAGAATATCTCACTTATGAAAAAGGTGAACCTTGATGACCTGCTAATTACTCTCCAACAAGATCTGGATTCATGGTCCTCCCTCTATCTCTTCCTCCAAGGTAGAATTAGCATTATTCAAATGAATGTTCTACCTTGGTTGTTTTACCCCCTGCATTTATTGAACTTATTGTTCCCCTTTGGTTGGTTTAAAAAGGTCATAAGCTCATTTCTAATTTTATTTGGAAGGGGAACCCTCCAAGACGTGCTTACATTTGATTAGGTTCACCGAAAAAGTGAGAGGGCCTCAAGCTCCCTAACTTTTTTTCCTACTATTTGGCCAGTAACATGGCCAAATATGTTAGATGGCCTTCTACTCCCATGCCACAGGGAGAAGCCACCCCCCATTTACCTTTGTGGCTCCAAATTGAAAGGATCCTAATCCAGAATGCCACTCTTTCTCCTGACAGTCTCTTCTTTATATTCCCTAAATGTCTCACATCCCAGCTTAGTAGCTTGGTCATATATACTTCATTGAAGGTGCATGCCCAATTATGTAGAGCTTTGAGATATGACAACTCAATGGACATTTCCCAACTGCTATGTAATAACCCCAACTTTAAACTCGGGGAGATGTTGACTCCTGTTGGGATACCCTGTTTGTTTGAGAAAAAGGTCTGTGACTTCCTTATTAATGGCCAGCTCTGAACCAGTCAAGACCTATTAGGGCTCCTTAATTTATTCCCTAAATACCTCTTTAAAATTTATTAACTTCATCACTTATTAATTAGCAGATTAGGCAAGACCTCTTTGTCCACTAACCAGAGAGATTTTCTCCACACCCTTAGAACCCTGGCATGGCAACCCCAATCAGTATCCCAAATAACTACCGCTTTGTTTTCCAAGCTCTTCCTTAACAGCATGGGTCACTCCCATTACTGTTCTTCCTCGTTTCCATCTACTACTTTTAACTGGGAAGTATCTGGGATGACCTTTACTGCTACATGACTAATGATAAGCATCATCTCACCCAGTTCTACATTTTACACATTTACTTCACTCCTGTTAAATTATTTCTCCAATTGTTTTAAGCAGGTGAGACACACTAAGCTGAAAGCTTGTTTACAGGTGCAAGATGGGGAAGCTGTCCTCAGCTCTATACACCAGATGCGAGGGTGTGGACAGGTCCTTACTTCATGTCTTATTGGATTGCCCCAAGATTGACCCTCTTTGAGATGAGATCAGGTGTAGGGTGGATCCCCTGCTGAGTTTAGAGGACTATTTTATGTCTGAAGTATGCATTGTTGGGGATTACTTAGGAGTAAAGGTTAAAGAGCGGAGATATTGCCTTTCTATGATTTCTCTTTCAGTGAAATAAGTGGTGCTCCACCACTGGAAAGATCAAGCGGTTATTTCCTACCCTGAGTGGCTTAATGAGTTATTGGAAAATCTTCATATTGAAAAAATGATAGCTAGTCTCTGTAACACGAGAGTAGTTTATTCTAAGAGAAGGAGTAAGTTACATACATTATTTTCCCTCCAATCTTCCCCTTAAGCAGGTCTGTGGAGCAGTATCTTTGTTAACTATGATATTCTGTATGTTTCTATTATGGCATATTACTGTATTAAAGACAAAGAACCTTAGTGTGCAAGCACTGAGGCAAGGGTTTCCCCAAAGGGCATTGGCCAGGAAGCCAAGTTTGAAAGAAATACAAAATCACACATACCCCCATAATGCAAAGCATCATGGGCTGTATATACAAATCACCACAATTTATTATGCTAGTTCAACTTTAAGCAGAAATGCATGGTGCCAAAAGGCCTCTCACACAGACCGAAAAGGGTGCCAACAGAAGACACAGACACATGTTTTGTCCTACCAGGACTCATCAGTGTGTCTCATCTGTATGACACCCCAGTGGAATGAACCAGCTACCCTAAGCTGGTCTGTCTGGGTTGGGTTGTGGTGAGCCTAATAAAAACCAAAAACAATCTAAAAGACAAAGAACCTTAGTGCGCAAGCACTGAGGCAAGGGTTACCCTAAAGGGCATTGGCCGGGAAGCCAAGTTACTATATTACTGTATTATAATAATAAAATTTATTTGTATGGCACCTTATCTATAACCAAGGTGCCTCACATTTAAAACAACAATAACAGTATAAAATATAACAGACATCAATAAAATCATAAAACTATCTGTATACTAAAACAGGAGGCTCAGTTGTTAAAAGCTTGATGCCATAAGTATGTTTTTAATGATTGCTTAAAGCCCTCCACATTTGTACACTCCCTAATCCGATGGGGTAGAGAGTTCCACAGGGTAGGGGCTACAAACTCAAAAGCTCTTGCCCCCAAAGATTTTAAACATACCCTCAGAATCTCTAGCAACCCCTCGCTGGCTGAGCAGAGTGATCGTCTGGGGCAATAGAGAACCAGGAGCCCTTTCAGGTAGTCTGGGCCCAGTCCATGTAAGGCTTTAAAAGTCAGCAAACCAACTTTAAAAGTGATCCACCACTGTACTTGCAGCCAGTGCAGTTCGCGTAGCACCAGTAAAATATAACAGGATCGAGAAGATCCCGCCAAAAGCCGGGCTGCTGCCTTCTGCACCAGCTGCAAGCGGTGGATTTCTACTCCAGGAAGCCCTAGGTAAAGGGAGTTGCAATAATCTAAGCACAAGGACACAAAGGCTTGGATCAGTGTAGGAAGGTCATTGGATGGAACAAGATGCCTGATCCTCGTGATATTCCTAAGATGGTAAAAGGAAGTTTTGATGACAGCTGACACCTGCGAATGTAGGGTCAGCCCTTCATCAAAAATTACTCCCAGGCTACGTTGTTTTCATATCAGTAGTATGATCTGTGTCCCTTTTACTTAGGTAGCCTGTTTTTTGTTTTATTAGGTAGACTTATGTTCATTCTGTCTACTGTTCTCCATTGGGGTGGGGGGGGGTTAGTTGATTTTAACTGTTGTTGGGTTTACTTGCTGTTAGTCGTCTGGTTGTGTTCTTACCTAATTGATTGTGTTTTTGTATTTTGTAGAAAAAACTTTAATAAAGTATGGTAAATTTAAAAAAAGGGATGCTCTATAATGAAAATGACATTTAGCTCATATCTGCTTTCCAATATGAAAAATCAAACTGGTTGCATTGTTTCATATTATAGACTGTATCTCCCATCTTAGTATCATTAGTATATTACTGTATGCTATCCTAATTCAAATTTATTTGCCCAAGTAATTTATATAAATCATGAGCTAATAAATATGGTTTCAGGATTAACTCACATTGTGCTCCACACGTAGCCTGTTTTATACCAGAAAGGTTACCATTTATAGCTGCAGTACTCATTTCCTTTCATGAACCTATTTTTTCTACAACAGGAAACGTTAACGTCTTATACATATGTTATTTCTTCAGCTACAGTAGGTTTCCCTGATGCCAATCTTTAAAAAAAGGCATTTTGAAAAATCCAAGGATTTTTATGGCTACTCAAATCTACTATAATAGACAAAGTTGACTGTTTATCAAGAATCTAGGATAGCAGAACCAGGGGGCATGAGTTCAAGCTAAAGGGCGACACTCAGGAAGGAGTGAAGGAAACATTTTTCACCCAGGGAGCAATAAGGTTGTGATTAGATTACCAAAGGAGGTGATCAGTGCAGTCCACAGTGTATCAAGTCTAGATTCAATAGATACCGTTCCTAAAGGGAAAAAGCATTTGAGGGTATTGCTGTTAGGATAATGGGGAAGTAACCTTTATGAGCTGCATTGTCTTATTTTGTCACACTACACCTACGTACTGGACCTGTATTCCTTATAAAAAACAACATTTGGAATCAGTTAGCGTTGAAACATGAAGCTTCAAAAGTAGGGAAATGCAATGTAAGGGTAAAATTCCACTGTATCTTGTTGAATGTGTTATGTGGAGTTTCTCTAGTTTTGAATGCTTTACTCAAACAAAAGTTGGCATTACCCTAATGTTAGCACTGTCTTTCAAGGCATGAATATTTACTATTACCTATATAACAGTAATATTTGATTTTGCCTACAGTATATTATGTATTCTCCCATATACTGTACCCTCAGGTCACATCTGGAAATGGGACTATGCTCAGCGCACCTATCATGCTCACCAATTTCTAAATAAAAAAGTAAATTTTTCATATCAGAGCTTTGAGACAGGGTACCAAAGTTAGGGTAATGCCATTGTTGCTTTTGGCAAGTTTTTAAACCCTGAGAAACACAAGACCAAACACGTACACCAAGACTCAGAGGAATGTTTACCAAAATGTCACTTTTTCCTATTGTTGTGGCTTTGTACTTCAGCCCTAGCTGATGCATAAGCATAGTTTTTTTTGCACTGTTTCCATCATTGTTTAGAATATTTAATAAAGGAAGCATACTGTTGTAATTATAATTTATAATGCAATGTAGTCCCTGTAACCAGTTGCACTTCCATCTTTCCCCAGCCCCTGACAAAAAATAACTGGAATCCAATAGCCCCTCTCCATTACCCTGACCCCCTGCCCTGAAGTACCTGACATCCAGTGACATTCCCATCCTCAGCCTAGCAAAGGTCAGCCAGTCACTAATGTTCAACAAGTAGTCTGTGGTGTCCAGTAGCACCATCCCTCACTTGGCCCAAATCCAAGCAGTCCCCAGTGTCCAGTGGCACCCCCTCCCAAACCCTGTCCAAGTCTAAGTAATCTGTGCAATCCAGTGAAACTTATTCCTTCATCCAGCGCCAACTGAATAGTAACACCCTATATGGGCAAGTATTATTGATCAACTCAATATGAGTGACTCAGTAATACCACTCCCATGTAGAGTGAGTGGGGAAAAAGAGCACTGAATGGGTATAGCAAGTGTAGCACTGAGGGATACGCACTACACTTGCGAGAATGGGGATAAAAAGAATGATTTGGCCAAGCCCTGCTGAGCTGGCCATGTGGTGTAGTGGCTCGAGCCACAGCCCCTGGAGCCTGTGGTGCTGGGTTCGGATTCCAGTGCAGGTAAATATTTTGCTTCCGGGGGAGTTTCTATTTGTTCCTAAATCCACTCCCCCTGGAGTTGAGAATCTTTATTTTGGGGGGTGCGAAGGGCTTGCCTCCAACATAAGAAAGTTTTTTTTTATGCTTTGTTTATCTTGTAATATGTAACCATTGCTATTTGCGATGGTTGGTGTTGAGCAGTTTGCCCTTTTGATGCCGGGTGGTTGTTGTGTCACTTTATGTGTTCAGCATTCTTATGGACTCACTGTTATCATGTAAAACCTAACTGAATCAGTACCTGCATCTAGTGGTACCCTTTACTCTCCCCCAGTCAAAGTTTTCCTTGGCATACAGTGGCATCCCCTTTTCACGCTGCCCCAGTCCAAGCAATCCCTGGCATCCAGTGGCACCCCTTCCCTCACCCTCAACCACTTTTAATATGCTGTACCTAGCATTTAGTGCTAAGTCTGTCATTCACATTGCCTTAGTACAAGCTGTCACCAGCACATCATGGCAGCCCATCCCTCATGATGGCCCAATCCAAGTAGTCCCTGACATCAAAAGGCTCCCCTTCCCTCACGCTGCCCCAGTCCAAGTTGTAGGTGGTGCAAGTTGCCACAATGCACACAAACTCTTTCCCTGCATGCAATCCCCTACAAAATGGTGGCTAGCATTACTTCTACTTTTCTCCTCTTCCAATCATGATTCAAACCCAGTATCATATACAGTAGTAACCACAGACATTGACAGCTATTTCCAGACATTTCCCAAAATTTCTAAAGAGTTTTTCTCTGCTGCCCCTACTGTGAAAATACAGAAAGCAGGAAATTTCTTTAGAAATGTCACAGAAATTTCAGGAAATAGCTGGCAATGTCCGTGGCTACTACTGTAGTATGATATACGAAATGAATGCACATTATGGGCCTGATTCTAGAAGGGTGGCGCAAGTTGCCGCTGAATGCAACTTGCACCACCCACAACTGCGACATTGACCCTCTGCCCTATTCTAGAAGGGGCAAGGTCTCCGCAGCAAAGTCCTGCGACTTGTGACATGTGGCTAGGTATGCCGTACAGAGGGCTTACCTGGCCAGCATGTCGCAACCTGCAGCCACAGGTCACAAGTGCACCCCCCCACCCAGCAAGCCACAACAGCTGCCCCTCAGGGCTGCCCACAACCCTGCCCACCCCAAGCCTCCAGTAATTGCCCCTCAGGACTGGCCACACCAACTGGCCCCCAAACCCCTAGCATTGCCCCACAGGCTGGCCACACTAACTTGCCCCTAAAACCCCAGCACTGTCTCCCACAGGGCTGGGACACCAACTGGCCCCCATGCCTATGTTACACCCCTGCAGGGCTTCCCACACCCCAGGCCCTGAATCCCCTGTAATAGAATGCCCCACAGGGCAGCGCTGTCATCCCCCACCCGTGTCCCAACCCCGAGTCTCCGGACGCAAATGCGGCAAATAACCTGATAAGCCCTGGTAGTCTAGTGGCCCCCCCACCCAGCTGTGCCAGCCCACCCAGCACCCTTCCACCAGTCCCCAGCTGGTGACTGGCACAGCCCACCTCTCACCTCCACAGCCAGCCACTGACTGAGTGCTGTAGGAGTGCTCCTGTAAAGACAATCTCAGAAATTAATTTAATCACAGCGTGAAAGTACTAGTGAATGAAGCCACCTTTCAAACACTACAAAAATTAAATGCTCAAGTACAATCGGTGACACTTTATTTTGTCTAAAAATATATATATTTTTTTTTTCATTTTTGCCTTTTTTGTTTCCCAAACTACAAGTGCACCATGTCTGTGGCAGTATCAAATGAACCTGGATATATCAGGTTTCAAGTAATTGCCATTTTTCTGTTATTTGAGTACAAAACAGATCTTTAAAAAATGTGAATTGTACTATTTGAACCACAACTATCTTTACAACTCCTGAAGCAATTTCTTCCAAATTTGGCACTTTTTGAAACCCTGCCATGAACAGTGTGCATGCCAAGTGTCAGGTTTATAGATTAAATGGCAGCTACTGATCATGACTTAACCAAAGCTCCTTCCCAACCCTAACCAGAACTGTGCCACTATAATATTTAATGGCATATTAAGAGCAATAAAAATCCTAAAACGCGACAATTTAAAGATTTCTTAATATACTATAAAAAAAGTGTGAACCTACAGAAATACATTTTTATTTCTATGGAAAAATCAAATGAAAGATTTTTTTTGTAATGTAAATATTTCTGAAAAGACAGCAAACATTCCAAATGTGACTTTTCACTTTGTTTATGTGATCTTGAGTCATATGCACTGTTTGGGAGTCTGAATGCCAGAAAAGGTATAGATCAACCCTCTTAGCTCCATTCTGCAGAGCCTTCCTCAAAATTACATAGTGTACTGAGTGGGAATTCACTAATTCCTTGCAGTCTCTTGTCTGAAGCATGTAGCAGCATGGAGGAGAAGGGATTGCCTTTAGAGTCTACTTGAATACTAGGTTTCAATTGGAATCCCAGTTTGGCTCTAAAAGAAAAACCAAAAATAAAAAATAAGAAGGGAACACTGGTATGCTACTGTAGAACCAGCCCTCCATATCGGGGGTGGGGGTGATGCTCTCAGACCAGCTTCCAGGCAGGTGGTCTCAGTAGGGAGAAAATGTAAATGTAGCAGTGTGAGAAAGTATTGTGCTGGCAGAGTTTGTAGTTTACTCAGATAGATAACTTCCAGACACAAACAAAAAGGAACAAAAGTGCACTTCAGTTCAGCATAACAAGCAAAAGAAAAATGCATATATTTAGCACAAAATTCAATAAAGTGAAAATCAAACCATCAGTCCAGGTACAGGCTTTTTCTAATTGTCAGCTACAGCCGATAGTTAATTCTCCATCTTCAGCCCTGAAGCTCACACATTCTCGCTTCTCCTCCATCCTTCACTGCCCTGCGTTGCTTATCTTTATTGGACAGAAGTGTTGCTGTTAACATTCACCCTCCTCCTGAGAGTCAGCCAACAACCAATGCCTACAGGACAGTAAGGTCTTAAAGAGACAGCTTTGAAACTAAGAGGGGCTTTGTTCAAATAACCTACCGGCCTCTGCCAAAACCTTTGCTGAGTGGGGCTGATGATGTTGACTGGTGGAGGGAGCATAATGAAAATACAATCCATCACGTGATCTACTATAAGTATTGTGCCTTTGGAATGCTTTCTAAAAGGGACACTAGAGACCCACCTTCTGAGGAGAAAAAAATCAGAGTTACCATGCAGGGTGCCTATTCAGTGACCCACATAAAATAAAATGGCTGCAGAGCCAAATAGCTACTGAGTACATGGGATTGGAATCACACATGGCACTAAAAGGGCATGATCAGTGACAAAGGTGAACTTCCTTACCAGCAGGTAGTTTTGCAGGATGACCACTTCCCGCTTTGCCACTAGACAGCCTTTTTCTGTCATGGCATACTGTGCTTCATGGGGGAAGTGATTTCACTACAAATAAAGGATGGGGTAACTTCCATCCTCAAAGTCTTGTGATAAGACTGCCCAAGACCCCACCCCAGAGGCAGCAATATAAGAAATGAAGGGATGGATGAAATATGGACTTAAGTTGACTAGCATTTCAAACAGCACATTTTTGTTAGTCTGAAATGTCCATCTGACATTCAGGAGACTGATGGACCTTATTTGGGTGACCTTCTTGGTCAAGTCATTCAGTGGGATAGTAAAGGCAATAAATTCCTGAATAAAGCAGTAGTACTATCTACAAGTCCAACAGAGGACCTAACCTGCTAATTAGCTGTCAGGAGGTGCCAGTCAGCAAGGTCCTTTACTGTACTGCCTCCACATTCTGGCACTCCTTACACAGATATGGATTCCAGAACCTTGTGCAGTACTCCAGGTATGGTCGCACCAGTGATCTGTATAATAAGTGGATCTGTTGCTGAGTCCCCTTTCAATGCACCACAACATCCTATTTGTCTTGCCTGCAGCCTTCTTGCAATGTTCTGCGGATTTCAGGTTATCTGAGATAATATCCTCAGGTCTTTTCTCTTTACCTATGCTTTCCAGTTCCCCCCATCCCCCACCACATTGAGAACTGAGTCCTCAGGTTCCATTTCCTGATGTGTATTACTTTACATATTTTTGCAATGAAGCTTAGCTGTCTGATATTAGACCATTTTACCAGTTTCTCCAAGTTCACACTTAGTGCCATGATGCCCTCTTCAGTGTCTACCTTTGCAAAAATCTTCATGAAATCTGCAAAGAGGCAAATCTTTCCCTATGTGTTCCCTCCACGTCACAGATGAATTTGTTGAAGAGTACGAGGTCCAGAACCCAGCCTTGTGGCTCCCCACATGTAACCTCTTCAACATATGAGAATCTGTCCTTTTCCACTACCTTCTTAGTCTTCCACCTCAGCCAGCACTCCACCCAAGTGACTGTTCTTGCACCCCTTGTTCCCTCAGTTTTTTGACAAGCCTCCTTTGGGGGCTGAGTCAAAAACCTTGTTGAAGTTCAGGTACATGATGTCAAATGCCTGTCCTTTGTTGACCGCCATAGTCATCCAGTCAAAGAGCTCTATTAATTTCACCTGGCTAACCTCCCTTTGGTGAACTCATACTGTCTATCATCCTGTAACACATTTATTTTGAGAAAGTCTACCAGTCTGTCTCTCAGTATGGCCTCAAGTAATTTACCCAATATAGATGTCAGCCTCACTGATCTATAGTTACTAGGCTCATCCTTCCTTCTGCTTTTATGCAGAGGTACCATGTTGGCTGTTCCCCAGTCCCTCTTGATGGTATATTGTTGTTACAGTAAAACCAAGAGAGTGAAACCAACACACCGACAACGACCCATTCACCATCCGCAGTGTCAAAAAGCTTGTTGGAATGCTATACAGATACAGCAACTCCCGGTGTTGACCGCTCTCCCTAATAAACTACCCGCCCGGAGTTGATTATATATAAATCTGGGGGTACAGAGGACCAAAGGCCCCTGCAAACAGTGTAAAGTGCCCTGGTGCATGGGGCGCCGTGGTGGTCAGTCAACACATTTGCTAGATGATGTGATTACTGTCAGCAAAATTGTATCACTGTACTTCGTTGTCGATGAGACATGGTAGAACCCCTGGTGACCACCCCATGTCTACTGAGCAGTAGAAAATACTGGCCCTGAGATCTGCTTCCCTGAGTGATTGAGGTACCATGGCCACATCCACAGCTGACTGCCTCAATCAGAGATAAATACGAGAACATCATCCAGGTATTCTGCTGCATATAGCCCATGAGGATAGAGAATATGATTTATCTTCATCTGGAATGTGGCTTGGCTTCATGCAATCTGAAGGTAAGCACAGTATCTTGATATCAGCCAAAAGTTTCTCAAACCTTTTATATAGTATGTGTTAAACTTGGATGCAGCATTAACTTCCCAGAAGTTTATACACAACATTTTGGTTCCATATTATTCTGGAACTATCACAATAAGGCTAAACCATTCACTCTGGGTTTCATCAATGACTCCCAACTGTAACATAGACGGGCTTTCTTCTCTTACTGTCTCTTAGATTCTCTCTGGGAGTCTATTCAGTTGTTGGCAGATCTAGACATCTGAGTCTGTGTCCATGTGGTGTTGGATCACCTGGGTTCATGCTGTCCTTAGGGAGGATACATCCCAAAGTTCTCTACCAATCTTTGGGCTTCCTGCTTTTCTGTCTGGCTGAAAAATCCTTTACTGGAATGGTGCACAGTTTCTATAGAATTTTATGGACTAAGTCCAGGGTTACATCCTCAGTGTCCTTATCCTTCACCTGACTTGCAGCCCCTTTAGTTTCCATTGAGTCATTGAGCAACACCTCACTGTCTTACCAGGGTTTCAACAAACTAATATGGTAAATGTGTTTTTTTCCCTTTTTTCTGTCTTGTAAGAATTTGAAATTAACCAGTCCCACATTTCTTAGGATTTGATATGGTCATTGAAACTTAGTTAGGAGTTTACTCCCAAAGCTAGGTAACACTTGCATTTGTCAATGCCGGATGTTCACTGTTGGTATTGGTGTTGTAAAGATAGTGCTAGGTTTTCTAGCAAAAGATGTGACAGAGTAGTGCTGCAGTATATCAGAGAATGGTCAATGAGAAAGCAGGCCAATATAAGAATGATAAGTTTATATTTGAAAGATATTTATAAAACCATATTTCAAATACTGTATATGCATGATAATACGTCTGAAATATGTGCAAGATATCTAAAATTGACCAGTTTTCAAATATTAGATTTGTTTGCTGAATATATATGACAGCTATATGTGATATATAAGAAATATATTTCCATGATATATTTAGCATAGGTGCATGATGAATATTTTATTTATCTGCTTATATATATTTCAGTACAATCAGGTTGAAAAGCACCACCCACCCAAATTTATATTATCAGTTTTCTGAGACATTTTTTGTAAGGTTGCAAAGAAATGAAGAACTCTGCAATTCCTACATGATACAGTGTTGGGGAAGGGGCTAGATTATGAAAACAGTCATTATCAGGCTAGATCAGGGACTAAGTCTTGGGACAAATTTAATGTAAAACTTGAATCTCTGAGAGAAAATTCAGCTCCCATTACCTGTTGGTAGTAACACACAAACAATTGATGGCCAGGATATCTAAGGTGGGCCACTGCTACTATATTATATGAAACCATTTTGTAGAGGTTTGCTTTCACTGAAATGGCATGTGGTGGCTTTGCTGGAAAAAAAAATATCGGACTTCATTCAGGTAAAGGTGCATATGCATGACAGTAAGATTTCTTTAGCAAAATACCTACATTAGAATGGCATATTTATGTTAGGAGTGGGGATTGTAATACACAGCCTCCAATGTGACTACACATGCCTGCAGTTCTGTGTGAGTTTAAAGAGCAGGTATCACTTGTCTGCCAATAATTTGTACTGTCTATTCCCTTGAACTTCATTCAACATTTATCTGTCCCTTGTTAATCATTGAATCTACCCATAGCATTTATGTGGACAAATTTAGCAGCACTATGATCATTCCAGCTGCACTTTTAAAAAACATCAGCATTGTGGAGCCCAAGTCAGGTTGATCTGATTTACAGAAAACTGACTCATGCGTCATGAGTTGAAGAGTTTTCTGTTTGTTTTGGCCTTTGATTAGTTAAACTGTGCTAATTTTATCTGTGTTTATTTAAATTTTTATTTATATTAATGTTATGTTTTTGTGTATCTACGCTTTGGCATTTGAAAAGTGCAAAAGAAATAAATTTTGACTTGACTTGACTTGACAAGAGGGGGCACTTTATTATGTCAGTAAAAAATCTAATGACATGATCAAATGTGCATCCCTGTGAGATTGTTCACTCAGACCAAAGAACTACAGCCCAAATGACAAGAACAAGCTGTCAAAAGGACAACTGATTTTTATTGAGTGCCATTGTGTTTCTGCTATGCATGTCCTAAAGCAAGGCATTCCTGTTGAGGAAATATGAGAAGTTTCTCTAACTGCCTACATTTACTAAAGCAGCATTTCTGTGTTTTTCCAAATAAAAAAAAAAAGAAAGGAAGTAAACTTGCCAGACCAGAGCGGGTGCTGCAGCATCTAGACGTGGCAATTATGCTGAAAAGGATTGCTTACCTATTGTCACTCAGTTATGTATTTATTTCCTCTCCGAGTGCTGTGATTTTTTTTTTTACCAACGCTTCATATTTACAATTTAGTGACTATAGGTAAGCCATCCTTGTCTTGTCCTGACATGCTTAGACACTGCAGCACCCTCTCCAGTCAGGCAAGTTGGGAAAACACAGAAATACTACTTTACTAAATGTAGGCAGTCTGAGGAACTTCACAGATTTCTTCATCAGGAATGACTTGCTTAAGAACATCACCACTTTGCATAACAGAAACACAGTGGCACTCAGAAAAAAACCAAATGTTGTTCTTGACAGCTATTTCTTCCCATTCATGCTCAAGCTCTTTAATCTGAGTGAACAATCTCACATGGTTGCACATTTGATCAAGTCATTAGATTTCCTACGTAAATTTGAAATCAGACAATAATCACTGCTGGGAGGAGACATTACACTGCACAACTGTAAAACAACACTCCACAGCCATCATTGCCATACATTGCCAGCCTCTACATGCAAATGAGTGCTGGGGAGAATACTGACAGATCAACTGTCCATGTCAGCGCTGTACATCACTGGAACTAGCTCACCGCTGATTGGGTCAGCTCTTTTCTTTCAAGTCCATACACTTTCCCCAGAACTAGCAACAACACTGTCATGTTCAGCCTGCCTCAAAATTGGAGTAAAAATCTAAAACCCTTGCAACCCACTCTGCATTGGACCATACTGCAACATCTCTCAAAAAGCATCCCTACTGCCAAACGTTCACTGTGCATGCACAGTGAACATAAAAAGGAGTATTCTGTTCCCAGGCTTACATTTCAACAGCCTGGACCTGTGATTCTAGTGTTCTGAATTCTGAATGAGTTTGATGTGCTTTTATAACATTTTCTTTGGCAAATCTGCCAACTGTATCCAGTCTTTGAATATCAGAGACAGAGTTCAGTGTGGGCTTCTTTTTTTACCTTAGTTGATACAAATTTACACAGCATACCCTTTAATGATTTATTAATGTGTTCCACTAAGTCATCTGTCCGAGAGTGATGCACTGATGTCTGATTGAATATAACCTACAGTAAAGTACATACCTCCTTCATAAGTGCTGACATAAAACTGGTGCTTTGATCTATTAGGATCTCCTTCAGCAGCCCAACTCAGAAATACACTTTTATTAACCCTTTGGCCACCTTTTGGACTGTAGTGAGATGCAGGATAGTAAGTGTCAGGTACTGGATGGCATGATCTGTTGTAACCATATATACTAATACTCAGCTGTACTTTTTATCAAGGGTCTCCCCCATCAACCTCAATTCTTTCAAATAGGTTGTTGGTTATGGGCATAGAGATCAAAGGTGCCTTCTTTATTCTTCTAGGGCCCACCAACTGACACTTAGGGCAGGAGGCACAAAAGTCTGCTACTTCTTTTGACATTACTTGCTAGAAGAATCACAAAAGTATACTCTCATTGGTTTTCTCACTACCCAAATGACCGTCAATGGGTCAGGCTGCATACTTTCTTTTTTGTAAAACCTCATCAACCCTTTGTTCAGAAATTATGTTGGCTAGGATTGGAAAAAAACATCTAGCCTGATCTCAGGATTGATCTCCTCGCCTCCTGTAGATATGGATGGTATTTCCTCATCTCAGTTACCTCTGACCTTCCTTGTACCTGGGTCCTTGCTGTCCCCAACACTACAGTCTTGGATAGAGGGTCCTCTTCTGTTTTTTGCCCACCAGGACATCTGTCCCCAGGACTTCTTAGGCGTCACTCCTTTGCCAAATAGTTCAAAATCAGTTAAAGGAAAAATGTATTCTAATTCCTCTTATTGTTTGGCCTCCTATAGGTAAGCACTTTCAGTATTACTTTGTAGAAGATTATGAAAACCTTCCTAGTCCTGGTGCAAAACTATTGACCAAGGTAACATTTTGTAAATTCTTCCCTTTATTATTCTTGGCCAGTTGCTTAATTTTAGCCACAGTAAGTTACAGTATTTGCAGGTATCCCATTGCATGCAGGCAATATTTATAGGATATCGGTTGGGTCCTACCACTAATTCTTTAAACAATGTCTGCCCACAGCAGAAATTCACTAAAGCCATAACAGTCCAGCCCCCTACTTCCACTGGTATTGTATATGGTGCTTTGGCCTGGGAAACAATGTTGTAGGTGATAGCTATGCATTCTGCAGAGTCACAGTCCATGCTGTCACAAAACTTATGAATATGCCCCACTTTACCACAATGAAAACATACAATTTTACTATCAGGACTATGACCTGCATCCCTCACCACCATTGGGGTCACCAGAGAGCAGGGTCCTTGTAATGGGGGACATTTCAACAGGCTGTGGAGCTATACCATATTCTTGTTTGGAATGGTAAGCATCATTTTACCACCGGACCACTTACCTGTTCCTGCAAACTTGTTTCCATTCCCCAAATTACCGTTCTCCCCTCTTCTGCAGGGATCTTCTCCTAGGGTCTCCACCCAAAGTTTGTCATTAGTTTTACACTTCTTAGTAGCCTCTGGTCTTTTAGCCTCCAGATAATGATCCTTGATTTTCACCACTGCGTTCGGAGTGTTCTGTTCATCTTGGCTCACCCAGTCAAGGACTTGAACTGGCAAAATGGACTGCCTCTGCTCCAATGCAATTAAATCCATGATGGTCTCTTTAGAGTGTACCTCTGGCTTTAAATACATGGTAGCCAAATCTTTTTGTTTTTCTGACAGCACATTAGGCCTCATTTCAACTGTAAAACTCAAAGCGCAAAAGTTTCATCTGTTACTCCTTTCAGTTATACTTACCCAATGTAGTATAACTGGCTTTACCAGATAGTAGTCTCTCGTGGTGTTATCTAGACTCCTGTAGGCAACTTTGACATCTCTGGTCAGGCAAGGCACAATGTGAATGGGCTAACTTTGTCATGACCTGGCAGCACTATACATGACTTTCTCAAAAGTTATAAAGTAGTCCTTGTGGTTGTCTTCAAGACCCATTTTCATTAGCATGTGGTGGAGTCTTAAACAGGCTGGATTCTCCAGTACTTGGAGCTGCTAGACAGGGAAGTGGAAGGAATTGAGTGGCCGTTAGTTCTGCAAAATGTATGATCCCTTCCCTTCCTAAAAAGACTGGGAGAAAAATTAAACTTTATGCATGGAATGACTATTGCAGCCATAAGATAATGGGCTATAAATCCCATACACTGATATTAAAATGTTATAAACTTCCTTTAACAAGAGCGATTTGGTTCAAATTCACTCTCAGACCTCCTAAAATATGTGCTGCTTGGGGCTGTTGGGGGTTGACTGGCATCATGAGTGTGATGAACATGCACTTCATCACAGGCAGCAGGCAGCCTTTCAATGGCCATGAATGTCCACCCCCAAAAGACACAAGAAGCCTGTTATATCAGGTATCATGGTTGTATATATCAAGGTAGTTTATGCAGCTACACCTCCTTCCCACACCCAACCATACCCAGCTATGCAGAATCAAGGGATCTCCGCAAGTTGGGATATGTTGGACTTGTGTGGCTGTAGAAAGAGTTTAGTGTAAGCTTCTTTTTTCTCATGTCTACATGGCATGCATTGCAACACTTAATTCCAGAATCTGTAAGTGCATAGAGGCCTTTGTGTTTTCTTTGTAAGGGTGTATTTTGAACTTTTCAATTATTTTACTTTTCTGTCAGCTTCATTCTCTACCATTTCACCCAAATTCCCACCCTATTTCCTCACTGCCCTCAGATGATATCCATAGTGTGTTTCCATATGTAGCATACAAAACTCTATACAGTGCAGAAAAATAGAGAAGAAAACTAAAACCATTTACAATGTCATGATTTTCACACTTTAATGATCCATAACACTATAGTGCAATAAATCTTGGTTAGTTTCATTCAGGGTAAGTTCTCAATAGCTCAATGTTCCATTTTAGCTATTCCTTATGTTTTCCTACAGTGCTTAAAAAAACAATGGGGTCTTGTATATCTCAGAACACGCTGTATGAAGTGCCTAGGTGCTGGGTTCATTTTTTCAAAAGCTGTCATAAGGCCTCTTCAATGATTGCTTTACTCATCATTGTTATTTTTGTCTGCACCAATTACCCACAGATACTGTGTGTGTTACTCTATATTATAATAAACCAAATGAAATATGAAAAGTAGAAAAGCTGCCTTGTGATTGGTTCATTAACAGTTCAAAAATCACAGAGAGTGAGTCGCTACTAAAACAGAACCACATTAAAGTTTTGAATATTAGTATGTATTTCAAATTCAAACTGGTCATGTGAAAAGATTTTAACGACTAGCTGATTGTCAGATGTATTTTAACAATACGCAATCAAAGTACCAGCAGTGCTGAGAGGCTCCAAGGTATAGATGTGTCATTTTTGTGTAGTAAAAGATACATGCTAAACAATGTATGGTACATGCAGATGCTGCACAATACAGACAGATACATGCATGTAAGTATACACACACACACACACCCCTCAACAAATAAACAAGAATACCCCACATCATACACTAACTCAGAATTCTTAACTTGATCATTTCCTGCACTAGAGCCTCTGTAGTCAGCATGACATTTTGTCAAGTTGAAGTAATATTTCCCAAGTTGCATTTGAGATTCAAAGTCTCAGCTGGAACTTTTCAAATTATCAACAATATAGAACTTTGACCCTTGCTGCAACTCTATCACTAACAACAGCAATGACATATAACTGCTTTACTCATACTACATAGTTGGCATATATTTCAAAGATATGAGGGTAATACATTTTAAACCTGAATTACAAATATGTTTGAAATAATAAATATATGTGATGTCCTATATATCACTATACACCACTATATAGTGATACAGAGCATGTGGTCTGAAAATATACTAGGACCATATTAAGCTATTCTATATCTGACCACAGGCTACTGTTTGGAGCCCACAGCCAACATGCAATCCAAGGAGCAAAATATTGCTCCCCTCAGTGTAGTTATTATGAGATGTAAATGACCTCTTAGTGCCATGCATGGGGAAAGAGGTCATTAGCATTTGACTTTTTAAATATAACATGTAAGTGAGTTTTTATTGGCATGGGAAGGGTGAGAAAGCACTGGATGCTAGGTAATGGCAATTGCATGCCAGTAGGTCTCAGATGAGGGTGGAGAAACCAACAGAGACCTGGGAATAGTTATTTACCCCTTACAGGAATCACATGAGAGTACCACTAGACATGAGGGAATCATTTTTAAATCACAGTGGGTACCAGGTGAGGGCAAGGGGACAACTGGGGAGCAGGAAATAGCCATTAAATGCCAATGGAGATTGAGAGTGTGGGAGGACCACTGGACACCACAGAATGGTTTATTAATGCTAATGGGGAATAGGTGAGGGTGGGAGTCTACTGGACAACAGGGAATCATTTATTAATGCCAACAGTGATTGGATGAGGGTGGGCACACCACTGAACACCAGTGAATAGTTTATGAATGCCATCAGGGATTGACTTATGGATGGGGAACATTTGTTTGTTTCTTGCTGTGAAACATGGTACTTGTGCTGCTGAGGGAGTCGCTTACCACTGTGTGTTATTAAACAAGAGTTTAAGAAACATTACATAGAACTGCCACAGCAGTCTTTTAGCACTTCTTAAGCCTTTTTATATTGGCTTTCGTGCATGCACAAGAAACATCTTGCGCTAGTGCGGGTCTTGGGGGCGCGGCTGCTGTTGGGCAAATGCAGGGCACGCATCAGTAGGTGCGTCCCTCATTCCCCAATAAGCCTGCATGCCACCGCCACACCATGCATTCATAATGGGGCGAGCACATCAAAGCAAAGGTCCACTGCAATACGAGCAAAGCTCGTCATATGCAGCGGTCCTTTGCTTGCAGTGCTCGCAGCCATTATGACCATGGTCGGCAAGCGGGTGGTCACACGCTTGTTGACATTGGGGTGCCCAATCCTCTGTTGGCAACCCCCTGTGTTTAGTGTGCTGACGGGGAGCTCTACCCCGCCGGCATACCCCCCAAATGTTGAATGCTGAGGGGTGCCCACCTCCCCTCGCTCGCGGCCCCTCGCTGTCTTTGCCTCACTGATGGGGAGCCCACTCCCGTCGGCATCACTCCCCAACTGTTGAATGCTGAGGGGGTGCCTAATTCCCTAGGCTCGCGCTCCCCCCTTTCTTTGTTTGTCGGGGGGTGCCCAATCCCTGTCGGCATTACCCCCTGTGTTGTGTGCCGACGGTGGTGCCCAACTCTGTCGGCTACTGACACCCCCAAAACCCACTTAGGTGGCATGCTGGGAGCCCACCCCAGCGTGCTGCAAATGCCCTGTAAGACGAAAACTGTCCCGCGACGGTTTTCCTTTTTTTCCCTGCAAACCGAAAACCATCCTCGTAGTCTAGATGCCCCTACCCACGCCTACCCACCGCGCACTTTGCCTCCCCTCACCCCCATACTTACCTCCGGACTCCAGCGCCATAATCTTCCGTGGACCAGGAACACGCCTGCACTCTTCAAAGCTGATCGCTGAACTGAGGAAATGCTGGTAAGCTGTATAATGCAATGAATAGGGTTTTTCAACTTTGCTGCATATCTCAGGCATTTCTTGGATTTTGGCACCAAATTTTCAACATAGGTTTTAGGGCCCCTCCTCATGAATTCTATCATGGCGTTTATCGGCCTTGAAAGGTGATTTCGCCAGTCACTCTTGGCGAAATCACCTTTCGGACCCATTAACAAAATGACAGTGCCAGTGTTCATGAGGTGGCCTCTCAAAAAGCCTATGTTCCAAATTTGGTGGAAAAAAATCCAACAAATGCCTGTTTTATGAGCGTGCGTTGTGCAGTTGCTACGCAGGCTCGTAACTTTGCACATTCGCAATATTTTAATGCTGGATTTTCAGCATTGGCATTTTTGTGCACCTCCTTGTGAACAGTACAGCTGTCATTTTCCACATCCTGCCCGAAATGTGTTTCCACACTTCCGGCGCACAATTGCGCAGTCGCTGTGAGAAACTGGTGTTTGGGCCAGATTATGAAAATGACAGTGACACAGCTCATGAGCAGAGCTCCTAGAATGCCTATGTTGAAAATTTGAGCTGATACTCCATAAATGACTGTGTTGATGAAAGGCAGTTGCTATAGATTGCATGCATGTCATACTGGCCATGCATTTGTGATATTTTACCTGGATTTTCACCATTGCCATTTTTCCACACCTCTTGATGAACAGTACAGCTGTCACTTCACATATCCTGCCCAAAATGTGTTTCCGCTTCTGGCGCGAGCTAGCGTGGTTGCTATGCGAAATCACTTCTTGGGACACTTTGAGGAAATGACAGTAACACTGTACATGAGCAGAAGTGCTAAAATGCCTATGTTGAAAATTTGGTGCCAAACGCCCATAAACTGGCAGTGCTGCAAGCATGCCTTGCATATTTCCCACGCACCCTTGCAACTCCACAAATTCAGCATATTTGTATGCCACATTTTCAGCACTGGCATTTTATTACACCTCCTTATGAATTGTGCAGCTGTCATTTTTCACATCCTGCCCAGCATGTTTTCCTGCACTGCACTAACAAACACCCACAGGGACACCCTAATGCCTCTCACTCTCTGCAGGGTGGGGGTGGGTTGGCATCAGTTCAATACTTAACTGCCACTCCTATGCTGCATCTCTCTAACTCCTGCACTGCCAATGGCAGCAAGACAACATTCGGCATTGACAAATGCTTGTTAATATTAACTGTCCTGCATGCTAGAGGTTCACCTCATTTACATGGGCCAGTGGTATATTTAGCATGATCATGCTAACCACGTATTGCCACACTATGGCACCCCATTCAAAAGATTAGGGTGATACTAACTGTGATTGTGCTTCACTAACCTAAACTAGGGCCTGCACCACAGATAGGGCTATATTCAGAGGCCTCTGGAGTGCTGCACTAACCCAGCAGTGCAATCGCACTGATGATACCACTGTGCCTATACAAATGAGAAATACTTCATGCATAATGGTACAGCAGTATCTTCAAATGATTTTGGTAGCACTGTTTAACACTGCTGAATTCTGGCCTTAACTGGATGCTATGGACATGCCCCCAACCGCTGAAATCAGGGCAGCTGTACTGCAGGCAACCTTCTCTAGAGTTAAACACGTGTCTAGTGAATCCTTCTCCCCATCCCTGATTACCCTGGTTCCACAGCTAAACACACTGCCCTGGTATCTACTCAACACTGCCCCTCCAATGGCCCCTTTCTTCACAATTGCATGTATTCCCTGGTAGTCTAGAGGACCCGCGACCAGATGCCAGTACCACCACCCAACCACTGCTGCACCCCAGCCTGCACCCCTCATCCCAGTCAAAACACTCATCCTATCTGCAGCAGATAGGTGGCTGGCACAGCCCCTTCTCACCTCCTTGGCCACCATATAATAGTCACAGAGTGCAATTTTGAGTACAGGACTCATGATCATGCTCTGTGATTGTCATATTGTGGCTGGCCGAAGAGGTAAGTGGAGGTCTGTGTTGGTTGCTAATCTGCTGTAGGATAGGTAGAGTGTTTTGACCAGGGTAAAGGAGGATGTGGGGCAGGGTGTCCGCAGTGGGTGGGTGGGTATTAGCACTCATTGGGGAGGGGAGTGGGTCCACTAGACACTCTGGGATCAAGTAAATAATACTAAAAGGGCTAACATGGGTGGAGGTCCACTGGACACCAGGGAATTAAATGAATGACACTCCCAGTGGTGATCAGGAGGAGGGCTTCCACTAGACACCAGGGAATTAACTAAATGACACTTTCAAGGGTGATCGGAAGAGGGGTCCACTAGACACTAGGGAGTTAAGTAAATGACACTGACAAGAGCGATTGAGGGAGGTCCACTAGATTCCAGGGAATTAAGTAAATGACACTGACAGGGACAATTGGGGGAGGGGGTGCACTTGTCACCAGGGACTCTCCTTATCTACTGCCTGGCATGAGCGCAATGGGGCCAGTGCACACATGCATATGAGGACACAATGGGTATGAACATTGCCCTTAGCACCCTGCATTCCCAATGGGCTAATTTGCATGCTAGGGCTGAATATGGCCAATTGGAGCCCGGCAGCTATTCTTGTTTTGGAGCCCTATGCAGCTATGAGGGTGTCAGTGCAGGACATATCCACTTAGTGCTACACTGGCAGTGCCCTATATTTAGATGCAGAATAAAGGAACACCTGCACTCAGGAGACCATAGTAAGAAAACTTCTGTTACTTCTTCATGTTAAAATCCAAACAGTCAGTCCTACCAGACTCCCCTAAGGAGAACTCCCTATGCATATTTAGAGCACCAGCTCCATTCTCTTCCATTGAGAAAGGAGCTCGTGCTCCGAATATGCATGGTTTCTCTTTAGGGGACTCTAGTGGCATTGACTGTTTGGGATTTTAACACAAAGAAGAAATCAAGTTTTTTACTATGGTCTCCTGGGTGCAGGCATTCCTTTTTATGTATCAGGTTCTTTTTTGGAGCCTGCACCTAAGACAAGCAGTGCAGTGGGGGCTTTCTCTCTTAGTGCCCTATATTTAGCCAGTTAGCACACTCTGTTAACACATGCTGTCTGGCTGAATATAGATCACAGCTAGTTGCGCACAGTTTTTAGTGCAACATTACAGACTGTGCAGTGCTATTGGCAGGTTCTGAATATGGGGGCCTATGTGTCTCTGAATTTGGCAGTGGGCATGATACTAGGCTGTTAGCAACTCTCTAGCCACTTTGCTCAGCACTACTTCTGTTAGCACCAAGCTAAGAGTTTGATTATCTGGGCCTATGGTGCACTGACACAGCCAGTTCACAATACACTCTTCACGTGACTGCATAGAGTTTCAAATGTACTATTTTCTGTAATAAATCCAAACAGTAACTTTAGAAAACTAGCTGCAACCAGTCCAGATTATTGACTAACTACCAAATCGACTAATGGTGGCTAACTTCCAGTTATAATGTACTGTACCAACCAGTGGTAGCTCACTCCCTATAGCAACACTGTGTCACCCTTCATCAGCAATGATATCACCAAAGTTAACCTTCTAGCTACATAAAACCCCTGCACCCAGCACTACAGTACTCTATATGGAAAAAAATACTAAATAACAAATAAGGACTGTTTTTTTTCTTCAATCAGTTCTATTCAGTTTGTGAAGGTTGAACCCCTGCCATGATCTGCTCTCCCCGCCAACAAATAAACAGCTGCACAATTTTTATTTGTAGTACAGAAGGGCATCCATGAAGCCAGCCCAACAGAGCAATAATAGTCCTGGAAGCACAAAACAAATTATTAAAAGGGATCTGTTACAATAAAATTAGTTTATAGTTTGTTCATAATAGCAACAAGGCTCTCTGGATGCAATTTGCACAGCATTTGAGAGGGCCTAACACTGATACTGGGTCATATGAGGACCTAGTGAGGTATGCACCCTCAGTTTCTATCTTCTTGAGTCTGTATCTGACCCAGTGAGGCCCTCCATTATTGCATAATAATTGGATGTGTTTCAATTTAAGTACAGTATTTACATAATACTGGTATTCATAATACAAAGACTTCGCAAAAGCTTTTTCTGTGATTTTTATGTCTTGCTAAACTGCATGATGCTTTGTGTATTTGTCAGTGTTTTCAGAAAACATTTTGTGGAATTTATTTTATGGGGTAAATAAACTGATGTTGTAAAATGGGTAAGGAAAATAGAGGTGTTCATCAATGAAGTAGCAAACCTGTTGGTAACTGGAGCAAGAATCATGGTATTAGAACCCAGACTGGATTATGGATTAACCCCTTTCCATCTCACAGATGGAACATATTATAATTCAACCATACTGTAAACAGGAGCTGCCAAAAAGGTACAATATCACTCTGGAGCATTTTATACCACTAGTCTGCTTTGAGCCCAGGTGGTCTTGGATCAGAACAGATACATTATATACCTCACATGCCTCCATGAAAAAAATGGAATGTACCGTTTCTTTATTTTCACTACTTTTTAGTGTCTGTCCCTGTAGAGTGCTTAGTTCTTGCATTGTAAGCAAAATAACTGAATGTGGTGTGCTCTCCAGCAAAAATCATTCTTCATTTTAACATTTTCCTGACACAAACAGTATATAACTCCAGAAAATGAATGCTATACTGTTACTCATTGAACTGGGTGGGTTTAAATCAAAATATTGGTTTAATCTACATAATGTTCAAATTTGACTTATCAATAGTACTAAGGATTCAGAGTGAATATGTAGTATACGTAATATGGAGATTTTTCATGTGTATGTATTGTTAAAAAAATGCATTGTTTATAGCATACTACTGAAGGTTCTTTTTTATGAGGCTTTTTGTTTCTGACTTCTTCATTTTTGTCATTTCAGTTCCTCCAAAAATATATGACATCTCCAGAAACATGGGTGTAAATGAAGGCAGTAATGTCTCGCTTATTTGCTTGGCCAGTGGGAAGCCAGAGCCTTCTATTTCTTGGAGACATATTTCCCCATCAGGTTAGTGTGAAGCTCCCTGTAACCCAGAAACTCATCCTTTAATTAAACCTTGTCAGTTCCTAGACACTAGGTTTCTACATGGATATAATGAGATTCTGAATGAACCAGGAGACATCACTCATAAGGGAATACTACAGAGAAATTATTTTCTAAGAAATTAACTGTCTGTTTATTAAAGAGTAAATGAAAGGCTGACACATCTACTGTGATGTTTCTTTCAAGATTAATAATATGGTGATGCCCTGTTAAATGCATAGCCTAAATGCTGGTAAATATATACCTTTATTAGGATGATTCTTTTATCCGGTATTTATTCATGAGGGTTTCTGAAAACTATTGCATTGTCAAAAACTGGTGAATAGGACTGTCCCAGTGGAGAAGTGGTAGCACTTCCATTCCCCATGCCGATGACCCAGATTCGAGTATGGATGCAGGTCTTCGGTGGGCCAGCAGGGTGAGGGAGGATTGAGTGCCTAATGGCAGCAATTCTTCCTTGGGGAAGGGGGACACCAAGCCCACTGCAGAGATTGCCTCCTGGTGGAGGCTGGTGGTAGCACAGTGGGAGTGCATCAGCGGCAGGGCTACGGTGAGACATACTTGGTGCACATGCCCCAATGCAACAACCTAAAGGGTGAAAACGGAGGAAAAGGATGTAGGGTTGCCCACAGCTGACACCCCCCCTCTCCCCACAAGCTCTCTCATGACCGACATGGCAGGCCACTCACCCATCGAGGCTATGAGCAAGTGGTGGATAACTGGTAAGTCTCTGGGAAGGTTTGTGATGGGGCTGGGTGGGGTGCCATCAAGCAGACTGGAGTGGAGTAAAACTACTGACTAAAAAATGGTGAATAACAAACATATTAAGTTAACAGGCCTATTATTGGAACAGATATGAAAAACATGATACTCGACTTTTCTGGACATATATCTTTTAATTTTTTAACAAATTAATTCAATTTTCTGCTATTCATTTAAGAGGCCTGCCTTATATAGATGAAACAAAAATAAAACTGTGTACTGTAGAAATTTCCATTTAACAGATGTTATTCTGTTTCAGGCAGTCATTTCAGTGGACTTATGTGCAAGATATAGATGTGCTGTGAAATTAAACCTTAGCAGTGAAGTTGGTGCATAGTCAGGAACTTTGTTATGCATACTGGGGTGAAATTTCCTTTAAAAGACAATTTGTGCACTACAGCCCAGTGGAACGAGGGCTGAGGTGCTGGGTGCCTCACCTCCTGCCACACTGGTGACACGGGTTCAGAAACAGATGTAGGTTGCTTGGGGGCTTGCTGGGTGAGGGAGGACTGACCATCCATAGGACTACTCTTCCCCCTTGGGGAGGGAGGTTGCCGTGACTCGCTGATGACTGCCACCTGGAGGCAATTGGGTAACAGTGCAAATGAGTCACACAGCAGGAAGGGATCCCATGTACAGAGTGCCAGGGATGTCTCCATGGAGATGGAGCATGCACGTCATGCCCATTGCACGTTTGTGGGCCCAGGGGAGAAAAAGATGGAAACACGGAGCCCTGGGCTTCATGAAGCCCTGCCTGTGTCCCAACAGTCTGCCCTGCTGCTCTGGACCCGAGGCTGTACTGGTTTATCTGCTGGGGGGACAGCCCTCTACCTCCTGCCCCGCCACAGGGGGTAGTGGGAGAATCTGTAGGGGAACCTGCTTCCTGACCTGGGTGAGGTAAGGTAAGTGGATGAATGTCAGATGCAGGGATAGAGCTGATAAGCTGCCCAGACCTGCCTAAGGAGGATAAAAACCTTTGTGGGAAAAAAAACAACAATTTGTGCAAGGTTCCAGGGACTTTTAATCCCAATTTTTAATTTTCCTGTTTGTCCACTTTGTGCTTCAACTCTGAGAGATACAGTAATATAAACTGTATACAACGTATACGTAGATTTCTTTTTGCAATGTTTATAAAGATTATCTGATGGCCAAGTGTTGCAAACAAGGACATATTACCATCGTGAGCCTAATAAAATAATAAAGCCACAAGTCAGAAGGGTGAGTTGTATATCTGTGCTCGTAAGGCCCTGATATTTTATTTATTAGGTTGTTTAATCCAGGAGAAACATACAGAGGTACATGTAGGAAATCTGTGTATGCACAGATCTAACGAAAATACAGGTAGACAGGAGTAAAATGAAAGCATAATTTCAGCTTGATGTTCTGGATCCAGTTTGCACAGCAAATTCCAGTTGGGAGACTGTTCCAAGTATGAAACGGTCTACTGCTGATAGAAACTTGACCTGGGAAGATCTGAGCTGGTATCTTGCAGGAGGTTCTGGTGTCATAAGGCCACTAAGATATTGTAGAGCTTGTTGTGCCAGCACTGTACACCTAAAATGCACCACATGCTTGGTGCATCTGTTGTTTAGGGAGGGTCACCCCAGTTGCATGTACATAGACCAATGGGCAATTGATTTTAAATTTTACAGAATGGGCAGCTCAGTACAAAGCAACATAGGGTTCAGAAATGGATGCGGGTCTCATAGGGGGTTGCTGGGTGAAGGAGGGTTAAGCAATTCCAGTTTAGCCTGCTGGGTTTTGACTACAGAGCCATACACCACATCCTCAAAGGTGATAGAAGGCATCAGCATCTTTTTAACTATCCCCATCCTACAGGCCAAGCAAAGATAATCTCTGAGGTGATATAGGGCACTCAGCTTTGAATACAATGGGGAGGATAACATCTCAATATGGGCTGTGAAGTCCAGGTTTTGGGACAGGGTAAAGCCAATATGTTTGTAGTGGGTGAGTCCTCCAGGGGAGCCATCAAATAAGTGTATGACTAAAGAGGGTGAGATGTGCAGGAAAGACCCAGAGTTAAAAAACATTGTGACTTTTTTTTTTAATTCACATATGTGTCAGAAACCACTGTTGAATTTTTAGGAAGTCTGACTGGTGACTGGATGCAATTGTAGGGGTATTATAAGTGGAAGGAAAAAGGATCATGCCATAAACACCCATCTTCCTGTCAAATATAGAGGTGCATGAGGGAAGATCATTTATGAAAATGATGAACAGGAACAGCCCCAATACAGAACCTTGAGTGAAGCCCCAGGATAGGCAGAGCTGTTGAGGTTAAGCCACATTTCTTCACCAGTTGGCCACAGTTGAAGAGGTAGGATTCAAGCCAGTTAAAGGGAAGACATCTAGTGCCAGAGACTTTGAGTTTATAGAGGTAAATCATACCAACATATAAACATACAAAGAAGCCAGCAGAAGAAAGCCATTTGGTCTATCAAGTCTGTTCATGTTGCAGGGTCCACAGCTTCAGCTAATGTCCCTGCCCTCCCTCCCCACTCCTCCCATCCTCCCTTCCTATGGTACTTACCTTCCCCCTATGCCTCTCCCAGCCTGTCTTAAAAGCTGCCCACTGTCTTCAACAAGATGACCTCTTCTGGCAGAGCATTCCAAGTGTCCACCACCCTCTCTGTGAAGAAGTGCTTCCTGACCTCCCTCCTAAACCTCCCACCCTCCAGCTTAAGACTGTTCCACCTCATGCTATGGTTGCCACTCAGCTTAAAGAGATTCTCCTTATTAACCTTATTTATCTCTTTCAAGTACTTGAAGGTTCCAATCATGTCCTCTCTCTCTCTCTCTCTCTCTCTCCTGTCTTCCATTGAGTACATGTTCAGTGCCTTCAACCTCTCCTCGTATGCCTCACCCTGCTGACCTGCTATCATCTTTGTAGCCCTCCTCTTGACCTTCTCCAGCAAGTTAATGTCCTTTTTGTGGTGTGGGCACCAGCACTGAATTCCATACTCTAGATGCAATTTACCTTATCAAATGTTTTCACTAGGTCTATGAAAATAGCACCAGTGAACTGCTTCTTGTCAATGCCTGTTTGTATACAATTTGTGATTCTGGGATGGGAAGTTGTAGAGGAATGCCCTGTATGGAAGACCAGGGTAGACGGAGAAGAACTTAGTGCTGTTATAGTAAACAGTTAATACTCAGATGATTAGTTGTTCCAGAGTCTTAGAGAGGATGTGGAGTAAGTATATAATGCGATAATTGCCCATAATCGAGGGCTCCACTGATTTATAAAAAGAGATCGCAACTGCCAAGTTCAATGTAGGAGGATAGACTCCAACTATCAGTAAGCCATTGAAAATGTGTAGCTTAGTTCTGTGTGGTAAATAAGGACTTTTCAGTAGTCCTTGTTAGAGTCTGCTGCAGCCGCCAAGTGGAATGCAAGGGCACATGGATGGAGCAAGGAAATGATTTGATTTCATTGGATTTTTGGGGAAGTTGCTTATGCAACTAGGAAATGTGGTGAAACAACTGTCTTGGGTGGACTGTGTGTTGGAAAGGGAGGAGGAGGGAGGGCACCACTAGTGGCAGGGAGTGCAGATGCTATTAAACACATGCTACAAGCCAGCCAATAGGGTGGCTGTATTTGTTGCATAAATGCAAGAATTCCAAGCGATCCCTCACATGAGTGACCCTAAAGTGTGAGTGCCACAAAGCAGTAGTGTGACATTTAAATGACTCCTGAGAATGCTTCTGCAGGGAGGAATGCAGGCCACAGACCATGCTGATTGGTGGAGGATAGGTGAGTATAAAGGGAGGGCAGAAAATACACTGTCAGGTGTTGGTAGGGATTTGCAGCTGTTCCCTTTCTAGGGTCAGCTTGTAAATATATAACAGATTAAGGGAGAACTTGAGAGCACAGCCAGCTCTTATCTGGGAACAGTGTACAAGGATAACACCGGCAAGGGAGTGCATTTGGTCCCCACCTTGAGTCAGCTTACATTTGCATTCAGGTTCAAGGAAGATTAATGGTTTGGAGTATTATCAAGGGTTCATTGACTAGGCTAAGAGGAATTGTGGCTTTTGCAGCCATCCTCAAGTGGAATACATACAGTGGTTCTTATCTGGAGGGTGAGTGGGCCAGGGGTCGGGAGGATGTGGGGGAATAGGAACATGAACAGGCATTAGGATAGTGGAAAGAGGGTGGTGTGCTCTAATGGGTATGGGAAGGCAGTATCCTGGGGTCGATTTTGGTAACAGGGGGTTGAGCAGTGTGCAGTAGCCTGGAGCCCCAAAGGCCAGAAGTAAGGCAACGCAGATGGGAGCTAGGGTAGCTTGCATGGAGAGTAGGAAAAGCAGAGCAGGGGAGGGAAAGACATATGGGGAATGCCAGGAGAATGAAGTTGAAAGGCAGAGGATGGGTGTAGAGGGGGACCACCCAGTTTGGGGGATACCCCTACTTCTGAGGGAGGGAGCGAGCACAGAGAGGGGAATGGTAAGCTGTGTGGGGAAGGGGTGGAACCATGAAAGATGCAGCAGGAGTGGGAGCATTCAAAGGGGTTCCTTTAAGGAATAGATTTTACCAACTGTCTGGAAGTAAGAGGAGGGATCAGGAGGTAGGAAGAGAGGTCAGGTTAAGACAACAGGATTGGGGGGAGTAGGACAAGAGAAGGGGATAGGAGATTACATGGTGGTCATGGTGGGCAGAGAAAAGAGAACATGGAGAGGGGAGTAGGAGTGGGCAAAGGGGATAACATGACAGGAGGAGGGGGAAAGAGTGGGTCTGTGTGGGTGGCCAGAAAGGGAAGGATGGGAGAGGGTTGGAAGACAAATAGAGGACCGAGTAAAAGCTGTGGGGGTTTCAGTCTAGCAGGACCTGTAGAGAATAAGGGTTGGGTGGTAACCATGATGGGGGGCCAGAAAAGGAAGGGTAGGGAGGGTGGTGGGAAGACAGACAGAAGGGCAAGTAGAGGCTGTGGGGGTGTCAGTCAAGTAGGGCTTAGGGAGAAAAAGGATCGGGTGGTAACCATGAAGGAGGGGATGCAGTTAGCTGAGGGAGAAGTGATGGAGAGGGACCAGAAAGGGAAGGACAAGGAGGGTAGTGGGAAGACAGATTGAGGGGTGAGTAGAGGCTCTGGAGGTGTCAGTCAAACAGGGCCTGGGGAGAATAAGGGTGAGGTGGTAACCATGATGGAGGGGGAGCAGTTAGGTGAGGGAGAAGCTCATAAGGTAGTCAAAGAATGAAAAGAAGGAGTCAGGAATGGAGGGTCAGAAAGGTGGTAATCCTAGGGGACTCCATAATTAAGGGTAGTCACTGAGGAAGGAAGGGGGCCATAAATATGGGTACAGAGGTGGTTTGCATGCCAGGGATGACAGCAGAGAGGGTGTGCCCAAAAATTGGAGAGTTGGTGAGGGAAATTGAGAGAACCACTTGTAGTTATAAACCTTAATACCAGCGATCTACCTGAGGAGGAGGTGTGGGTATTATGGGAGAGATTCAGGGTGGTATGGAAGACCTGCAGAGAGGTAGCCAGATTGCTTTCATTCCTGAAAGTGTTGCCAGTACCAAGAGCCAGCATGGTCAAGAAGAAAAGAATCGAGGAGTCAATGACTAGCTGAGGGAGTGGTGCAAGGAAGAAGGGTATGACGGTATTGGGGGCTGGGGCAGACTTGGTCAGATAAAATACTTTTCCTACCAGACAGACTGCACCTTATTAGTGGGGGCTTGAGGGTCCTCAGGTACAAACTGTGGAAGGTACATAAAACAAAAACTTGATTTAAACTACTTGAGGGGACATGAGCAGGCTTGCAGGCCCCAAGTGTCTGGGAAGAGGAGGTCAGCAGAACCCCCCCTCCCACCAGTAGGGGGACTGGAAGGTGGAAGTGGAGTGGGTGCAAAGGTGTTAGAAGTGAAGGATGGGGGGGCACAGGTAAAGGGAAAAAATGAAAAAGGCTTATGGAAGGGAATGGAAGGAGATTCAGACTCAAGGTGGAAGGTGGTGTCCCTGAATGCATGAACTCTTCACAATAAGATGAATAACATGCAGGCATTGCTGTCTGAGAGGTGTGTGGACATTGCAGCAGTCATGGAGATGTGTGTCACACCTAACCATGTCTGGGACCTCTCAATCCCTGAGCTTAAATTATACAGGATGTAGAGGGAGGTAGGAAAAGGGGGAGGGGTGGCAGTTTACATCGGGGAGGGTATAACTTGTATGAAGGAGGAGTCAGAAGAGGGGAAGGTGGAAGCAATGTGGATTCATTCACTGTCTAACAGAGGGAGCAAGGTGAGGTTGGGGGTTACAGGCCACCCAACCAGGAGAAGGAAAGATACAGGGAACTGAACTCACAAATATTGACTGCTGCAGGGAAGTGACAGGTGGTAATAGTGGGAGATTTCAACCTGCTCAAGGTGGTTTGGAGGGTACTGACCACAACCTGTGCCAGGAATCAGGTGACCCTGGATATGCTGCAAAGTGGTTCATGATACAGGGGGTGTCACAGAAGCCACCAGGGAAGGGGGCAATCCTTGATCTGGTGCTGATGAACAGGGACCAAGCCTAGGATAAAAAAGGTCAAGGAGCCCATGGTTGGAATGACAATCACACAGTGCAAAGTTATTTTTTCTAATGTTATAAAGGTGTTTTCAAAGTGTATTAAACAGGATGATGTGTTCAAAACAGTGTAACAACAATGTCAGTATTTTTAAAATTACATTGACATACTTGAACTACGTCAGCGTATCTGAAACCCTTTATGTCCATGCATCTTGGCAGGACAATGTGTTACAGAATATTCAGGAACATTACCTCTGGCATGGCTATCACTTTACTTTGCATTAACTAACCCAATTCAGCAATGTGCCATTGAGCAATATGGAATATTCCTGAATTGGATTAGTTAAGGCAAAGAAAAGAAGTGTTACCACTGGAGGTAATATGCAAAAATACAGGCCAATATCTCTGGAACCCCAAATTCTAGAAATGTCTTCAGATGAGAATGGTGGATTTCTCTAAAGGAAAATCACGCTGCATATTTGTCTAATTTTTTTTACTATAAGATTCCTAAAAATTAGCTCAAATCAAAAATTGGCTTAGTATAGTAAGAGTCAGTGTTGAATTACAGGGTTGCCCCCCCCAGCTCTGAAGTGAGCACTGGCAGCACAGGCATCACCACCCTTGTCTTTTTTTTTTTTTTTATTACTTTTTTTTTTATTACAGATCCAGGAAGATATCGGGCACACACCAGGCAGTACTTTAACACCAATGAAGAATACCATGGATGTACAAAAAGGAATTACTTGCTAGGACACATAACAACATAGCATATATTGTTCCGCTATGCTGTTAACTATAAAACAAAGTAAAGCATGAAAAATTATTAATATGAGGAACACAGCATGCTGTGCCTGAAAGGAAAAACAATATTATGAACATCGCCTGTTTTGTATTTTTTTTAAATTTTTTAGATAAAAACAAAAAAAAAATGTAACTGGAATAACAACATCCTCCATAAGTGGGCTCAATTAAAGATCAAACCCTCCTAGCCCCCCCCCTTTCCCAAAGCTCATAAAGTATCAATCCAGCACTTAAGACAATTGTTTTGGTAGTGTTGACAGTGGCTGTTGTTTAGTTTGGAAGCAGGTCTATAGTATATTAAAATCAAAGAGTGCTGTGCAGAGAAGGTATAGCTGCAATCATAGATACTTTCAGATATTTCAAGATATTTTGTGATATTTCTAAAGAGATGTTTTCTGGTGGCTCACAGTGTTACTGAAGGTGGGCTGGCTTAGGTAGCTACCATTAGGAGATACTATAACCATTCTAACAAACTGTGGTCAGAGCCACTACAGTTGCTAATACATTAACTTGATAAGGGTGTTTGATGGCCTTAAACATAAAGATGAATTGCAGTAGTCATCTCTGTATGTATAATGTTTGCTAAAGGTAGATCATTTATCTGGTTGATCCTGTGTTTCCCATGTGTTTAAAATGCAAGTGGTGAGTGCATGTTATACTATACATGAAGGGAGAGGGAGATCCGCACCTAGGACTTCAAGTAATGGTAGAAGGAATGGTGCAGAAAGGAGAGGTATGGCAACACTGGGGACAGTGTGCCAACCTGGAAGGATAAGAACCTATACCGAGGTGATGGCCTGCTTTGATCCAGGAGGCAACCACAGTTCTCAGTGGATGATTCAAATGTTACTTCTATGGACATTTAATGTAGCCAAGGCAGGGTGATGGAAGAAATATGGAAAACAGAAAGTGAGCCACCACAAGCTGAGATAGAGAATAGGGAGATTCCAAGGTGAGAGAGTCCCCCCAGGATGCAAGTTATTCAAGGAAGCAGAGGGTTAGCAAAGGAAGAAAGGAGAAAAGAGCAGTCAAAGGAGAAAGGTGTGAAAGGGGGAACAGTTGGAAAAAGGAGAAAGCAGCAAGAAAAGAGGTGAGGGCTGTTAAACTGGTGCAAGGTCTGCATCAGAAGCCCTATGAGGAGAGACTGAAAGAGTTCAATACTGTATGTACACCCTGGAGGAGAGGAGAGGAGAGGAAGGAGAGCGGGGCTATTATGGAGACCTTCAAAATACCTTTTGGGGGTTAATGAGGTACAGGAGGGAGATATGTTTCAGAGAAAAAGGTGCTGTAGAACAAGGGATCTTAATATGAAACTGGAAGGAGGTAGATTCAGGAGAGATGTGAGGAAGTACTTCTTCACAGAAAGGGTGGTGGATTCCTGGAATAGCCTTCTATGGGAGGCAGTGTGGGTGCAACCAGTGGTGGGTTTCAAAAATGCTGGGGACAGGCACAAAGGAATCCTAGGTGGAAGGAGTTGTGTGAAAGAGACAGTGCTGTAGGGCAAGTTGAGTCTGCAGCAAACATGATCATAATTAAAAATGGGCAGACTAGATGGGCCCAGCAGTCATTATCTGCCATGAGTTTCTATGTTTATGTAACCCCCCCTTTGGGAGACTACTAGTTGTATTCGGCCCTCCCTGGGTTTTTGTGGCCTAATTCGGCCCAGTAGAAAAAAGGGTTAATTCTTCTCAGTACTTGTTGGAGCCTCCCATGGGTCAGGAGGTCACCATGGGTGTGTGGAGTGATAAAGCCCATCAGTTTAGGTGGGAAGGGGAGTTCCAGTTGGAGGAGTGAGCGGCGAGGGAGTGAGAGTGAGTCATGGCTGGGCGGATCAATTGCTGCTTCAGTTCCTGGCCTGGGGCACTTGGGCGTACACAGAGGAAGAAGTTACATAGAAACATATAGAAACATAGAAGTTGACGGCAGATAAGGACCGCAAGGCCCATCCAGTCTGCCCATTTCTTTTTCTAACTTATAAATGTGCCATCAGCCTTTGCTCTGTCAGTGGCCCATCTATTCATACTCATTTGTATTGCTCCCTTATGCCTATCCCATGCCTGTTTGAAGCCCTGCACTGTATTCATAGCCACCACTTCTTGAGGTAAGCCATTCCATGCACCACCACCCTTTCTGTGAAAAAGAATTTCCTCACATTCCCCCTTAATCGGCCCCCCCTCTAATCTGATGCTGTGTCCTCTTGTCCTGCTATTTTTCTTATATTGAAACATGTTAGACTCTTTCACCTTGTTAATGCCCTTAAGGTGTTTGAATGCCTCGATCATATCACCTCTCTCCCTCCTATGCTCAAGGGTATACATATTGAGCTCTGTTAATCTGTCCTCATATGTCTTCTGATACAGTCTCTGCATCATTTTGGTTGCTCTTCTCTGGACTGCCTCAATTTGGTTAATGTCCTTGTGAAGGTGTGGCCTCCAATACTGCACGCAGTACTCCAGATGGGGCCTAACCAGTGTCTTGTAAAGAGAGATTATTGCCTCCCTCTTACGACTTGTGATACCCCTACTAATACACCCCTAACACCCCCTAGCCTTACTCTACTGCTTTAGAGGTCTGTTTGGATGATTTCAGTCATTAGTGATGATGATGCCCAAGTCACTTTCTTCCTTGTGACTGTTAGCAACTCCCTCCCAGCCTATAGGTGGCTTCAGGGTTTCTCTTCCCTATGTGCATGATCTGCATTCTTGCATTAAATCCCAGTTGCCACTCTTCTGACCATTTTGCTAGTTTATCCAGATCTCTTCTCATTCTGTCCACCCCATCTGGATCATCTACTCTGTTTCAGATCTTGGTATCATCTGCAAACAGACAAGCCTTACCCTCTAGTCCATCTGCAAGGTCACTAATGAAGATGTTGAAGAGGACTGTCCCCAGGACTGATCCCTGAGGTACCCTACTTGTGACTTGCATCTCTTCTGACTGTATACCATTTACCACCACTCTCTGTTTTCTGCCCGTCAACCAGTTTGCCACCCAGTTGACCAACTTCTGACCCACCCCGAGCCTACCCAGCTTATTTATCAATCTTCTATGTGGAATAGTGTCAAAAGCTTTGCTGAAGTCAAGGTAGGCGACATAAACTGCTCCCCCTTGGTCCACCACTCTGGCTACCCAGTCAAAAAAATCTATGAGATTAGTTTGACAGGACCTTCCTTTTGGAAACCCGTGCTGTCTTGGATCCTGTGCACCTATGGATTCCAGGTGTTGCACTATCCTTTCCTTAAGGAGTGCCTCCATAATCTTGCCCACTACTGAGGTAAAACTGACTGGTCTGTAGTTCCCTGCCTCCTCCCTGCTACTACTTGTGGAGCGGGATCGCATGAGCTTCCTTCTCCAGTCCTCTGGGACCTCTCCTGTGCTCAGAGACTCACTAAACAGTTCTGCTATGTCTCTGCTAGTTCCACCTTAGCTCCTTAAGTACCCTGGGATGTATGCCATCAGGTCCCATTGCCTTATCCACCCTGAGCTTAGCAAGCTCTTGTAAGACCCTTTCTTTTGTGAAGGAGTAGTGCTCACCTCTCCCCTGTGTCCATGATGCTGAGCTGTGGGCCCTGCCCTACCTCTCTTCAGTAAATACTGAGCAAAAGTATCTATTTAAGATAGATGCCTTTACAGGGTCCTCCTCCTCACATGCTCCCTTTTCTCCATTAAGCTTATCAATACCCCCTCTGGACTTTCTCCTTTCACTAATGTAGCTATAGAAAGTCTTGTCACCTTCTTTTACTGTTCGTGCTAGTGTTTCCTCAGTATGGGACTTTGACTGCCTTACTGCCTTCCCTGCTTCCCTTAGGGCAGTTTGGTGCCAGTAGCCACAAGCCACATAGTATCTTGGAGGGCAGTTAAAGTCAAGAGGGGATCCAGCATCCACATATCCCAGAGTGCCCTAGCAGCCTGCGTTGATTCGTGTAGGGCTTATTGTGAAGCACACTGCACAGTGTGCTTCACAATAAGCACAACCATGGAGACAAGCCATACAAAAACAAGGATACTGGACATTAGAAGGGCCGACTTTGGCAAAATGGGTGAATACCTGAGAAATGCACTAGCAAATGGCCAAAAAGGAGGGGTGGAAGAACAATGAAGAAAAATCAAAATTGCTATCATATAGGCAACAAACATTTGTGTGGGACAAATAAAGAAAACAAAGCAGAGTAAAAAACCACTATGGTTCTCAAAAGAGGTGGCAGGGAAGGTTAAGGAGAAAAAGGCTGCATTCAAAAGGTATAAGGAATCACAGAAGGAGCATGACAGGGAACTGTATCAATTAAAGCAGAAAGAAGTGGGGAAGGCAGTCAGAATAGCAAAGGCCCAAACCGAGGAAAAAATAGCCAACTCAGTTAAGAAGGGGCATAAAACCTTTTATAGGTACATTAGGGAGCATAGAAAGGTTAAGGGAGGAATAGTGAAGAATAATAAACAAGAGGGGAGGTGGGCAGAGGGAGACAGTGAAAAGGCAGAGATACTGAATGAATACTTTTGCTCAATATTCACAAAAGAAGATAAGGAGGAGTTACGTAAACCAGACAGTAGAAGCACTCTGGGTAGGGGGATTGACACCAGTCCATTTACAGAAGAAAGAGTCCTGAAAGAACTCCTAAAACTCAAGGTGGACAGAGCAATGGGGCCTGATGGGATTCACCCCAGAATCCTAAAAGAACTAAGGGAGGACCTAGTGTCATCACTGACCACACTTTTTACCAAATCATGGGAGGATGGGGTGGTACCTGAGGACTGGAGGAGGGCAGATGTGATTCCCCTTCGCAAAAGTGGGAGCAAGGCAGAAGCAGGAAATTACAGACCTGTAAGTTTGACCTCAGTGGTAGGGAAAATGATGGAATCACTTCTGAAAGAAAGAATTGTTGAGTACCTAGAGGCAGAGCGGGGCACAGGACCCAAAGCAGCATGGATTTACAGCAGGAAGGTCATGTCAGACGAATCTAATTGTTTTCCTTGACTGGGTGACCAAAGTAATAGACCAGGGAGGGGCTGTGGATATGGCTTACCTAGACTTTAGCAAGGCATTTGACACAGTCCCACACAAAAGACTAATAATCAAGTTAGCCAGCCTGGGAGTGGATTCCAGGGTGGTAGCTTGGGTAGCAAACTGGTTGCACAACAGGACACAAAAGGTAATAGTGAATGGAACACATTCTGAAGAAAGGGGGGTTACTAGTGGAGTATCTCAGGGCTCAGTACTGGGTCCAGTCCTCTTTAACATCTTTATAGATGACATTGTAGAGGGTCTGGAAGGAAAGGTATGCCTCTTTGCAGATGAAACAAAGATCTATAACAGAGTTGATACATAAGGGGGGGTAGAAAGAATGAGGAGGGACTTGTCAAGGTTGGAGTAATGGTCAGACATATGGCAGCTTAGATTCAATGCAAAGAAATGCAGAGTAATGCACCTGGGAAACAAAAACCCAGGAGAAGAGTACACAATAGCAGGGGAGGTACTAACAACAACAAAAATGGAAAGGGACTTGGGGTTAGTCATATCAAATGACTTAAAGGTGGGTAAGCAATGTGAGAAGTCAGTAAGGAGAGCCAGTGGGATACTGGGATGCATAGAAAGGGGCATCACAAGTAGAAAAAGGGAAGTGGTTATCCCTCTGTACAGACAGTTGGTGAGACCCTATCCAGAATACTGTGTGCAGTTTTGGAGACCCCATCTACGCAAGGACATAGACAGGATGGAAGCAGTCCAGAGGAGGGCAACTAAAATGGTGCAGGGTCTGCATCAGAAACCATATGAAGAGAGACTGAGAGAGCTTAATATGTATACCCTTGATGAAAGGAGGGATGGGGAGACATGATAGAAACTTTCAAGTACCTCAAGGGAATCAACAAAGTCCAGGAGGGTAGCATCTTTCAGAAAAAGAGATGTGTAAGAACAAGGGGGCACAATTTAAAGATAGAGTGGGGACGGCTCAGGGGTAATGTGAGGAGTTTTTTTTCACGGAGAGAGTGGTGGATGCATGGAACCACCTTTCTGGGGAGGTTGTTGGGTCTAAAACAGTGGGGGAATTCAAACACGCATGGGACAGACATAAGGCAGTTGTAGTGGGGGGTTGCAGGAAGTAGGCTGTCAGTTAACTAGAATCTGCAGCTCATCCAATAGGAAGGGAAATGGGCAGACTGGGTGGGCCAAGTGGTCCTTATCTGCCGTCAAAGTCTATGTTTCTATGTTCCTGTGGACAAGAATGTGGCAGGGAGTGTAGTGTCCAGACAGTGAGCTGATTTGAAGCTTTGTGGTACACGTCCCTCATCTCAATTCAGGGACAGTTGCTGCCAGTCCTGGGAAAGGATGCAGGGGTCATGAGGGAACCTGCAAATCCCCAAGGCATGAGGAATACACATTCCTAGAGGGACCCGCTGGGTCAGTACGGTGAGAGATAGAGAGATGGGGATCATTGAAACTTTGGGTACATATGAAGAATAATGGGCAGTTAAGCACTGTGAGCTGTTCTGGGACTTGTGCTGCCTCCAAACCTTTGTGACCATAATGGTCCCGAACTGATGCTGCCCCAAACCCTGTGCAACCTCCTCAGTCCAGGTAAAAACTGCTATTATGTCCATACCAGCCATGTGAAAGCTGAATGTTTTCCTTACTCAGGTATGGTTCTCTTGTTTATTCCTGTTCTGCTGTAAAAATGTTAAACAAACTTAAATTTACATATCATAGTATTTTATGTTTTATTACCTGTTTACCTAGGGTGACTCATCATTGTATTCTTTATGAGAAATCTGGTTGTTTATCCCTTAGTGCCTTTTTCAAACATAGGTCTTTAAATTTTTTGCACAAGATTCAATTAGGTCTTCTGCCAGATAGTGTTGCTAGTTTGTTCCCCATCTCCATGCCTACTGTTATGACTAGAAACAGTACAAGAAAGGTGTTTAAGCTTCCTCTGATTAGAACAAATATGATGACGAATTCAATTCATTTGAATTGATGATTCAGTATAACCAATTACCTAATAATGTAATGGCTTGATGTACTGTGTCTGGTTTTAAATGTTCACTTGAACAAAAACTTTTGTCTGAGGTTGTTTGTAATTGTTTCTAATGTCTGATTGAGTAATTATGTATTTGTTGTTGTGTTTATGTTATAATGTTTTGTTTCTTATTCTTGTTATGTTATTTGTCACTGGACATCTGTGAAAACGGGTATTTTTTGTTCACAGACTTTTTCAGTATAAAATAACTTAAATGAAACTGAAATGAATGTGTTTCACACTAAGTAACTGATGCTCCCCAGAGCTATGTGTGAATATGTTTGAAGAATTTAGGATCACTGTTGTTTCTTCAAGTTCCATATGGACATTCTATTATTGAAATGAACTGTTTAATATGCATTAACCTGTTGTTTCATCCAGCACCAGTGAGGAAAAGGGACCCTGTGCATGACATCTGGGTCTGGGTAATGTGGCAACTGGAAGTGTTTCTGCTGCTATGGGTGCCCCCTTCCCACAGACATGTTCCATCCATACCCCTAGACATGGGGAGGGAGGGAGGGCTACATTTCAATGTATGACAGGTTATGTGATTCACATGGATAAGGAACACAGCTGTTCCAGTTTTGCACTCATGCTGTTGGTTTACAGAGCATATTCAAATAAAAATGTGTGTGGTGGTTGTTGGGGGGAGGGTTAAGGAGATGTGGGCTTGAGGATCAAACAAAACACAAAACCAAAACAAATTAAATACCTGGGTGATGTAATACCATGCACTCCATCAAGCTCAGCAGTGATGAACATTACATACATATTCTGTAGGTTACAGTCAGTGATTTCAGAAATACATATTTTTTTTATCCAAGCCATCAGCCTCCATTCAGTGTACACAGTAAACTTTATTTGCAAATGGGAAATAATTTAAAAGTTGACAAAAAAGTCAAGTAAGTTATCACATTCCGTCAGCTTCGCTTCTCAGCATTTCCCTGTCAAAATCTGGTTCCTAGAGAGAGAAAGACAGAGAGAAAATGAATGGTGGAGCATAGTTGCCCATCCAGTATTCTCTATGTACAGTGCCACACACACACACACACACACACACACACACACACACACACAATTGGGAGACAGAGAGAGAGAAGAGTAATTTGAATCTCTTCTGGACCAATGCAGTCTCATTACAAATTTGGTTTTGATGGACAGGCAGTGGTGTAGTGCTAAATTTAGAAGTGTGGGGTCTTCATGAACTACACTTTCACCAACCCCTCACAGGCGGGGGTCTAGGGGCTGCTTAGGCCCCCAGAATCTATCAGGTTTTAGATGCATTCTGGTGCATTTTGAGAGTAATTTTGACACTATTTGGCTGCTTTTAAAGCCTTTTTTGACTTGTTACAACAAACCAATATCAATATCAAAATAGTTACTTTTTATTTTTATAAAAAGAGATTGTCAAAACAAAAGAAAAAAATCCCACTCCAGCCACCCTTCAAACACTCAACTATATACCACTTGTCTTGAGTATAGGCAGCTATCACTGCAGCTGGCGTAGCACTTGTTACCTTGCAACCTAAACAGCAGGATCTGCCCCCCCCCGCAAAAAGTGCACTACACAGTCAGACATATAAAGCAGTGAGAAGGGCACACAAAACACCAGCCTGGATGTGCATGTGTCTGTCACACAGCAAAAACGTACACAGACTATCCATGCCAGATAATGGAACTGATACACAGAACTCACTGGAGGTCCCTCAAGGTCCAGCATTGACACAGGATGTGTACCAGGTCATGATTGCTTTATCTGCATGTACACTGAACTGAGACATTTGGAGCAGGGAGGATAAGGCTCAGCAGGGACAGCTGCATGAAGTACAGGGCATATACAGTGACATCACAGCCCACAGACTTGACATACATCAGTGGTTCTGCAACCTGTGTGAGACCTCTGACATTGACATGACCATAACATTAACTGCTCTACAGCAGGATGTTGTTTCTCATTCATATCTAGTACATGGCAGCCAACCCCCTAAACTCTATACGTTATACACTGGAACCACAACACCATCAAGCACTCCAGCGCAACCCACACATGACAGTCAACCTGCAGGGGTGCACAACCAACTGTAACAGATGATCATTTAATGCTAAGCACATCCTGTGGCATGTAAACAGCCCAGTCACATGGCAAGGGCAGGGGCAATGCCAGTGGCAGGGTCATCCTACCCTAAACATCTACTCAGAAGTCATCCTAGACACCAAAGCGAAAGAAACAATTACCTAATGCGTGATCTGAATGCAGCACATGTTTTAATGCTGAAGAATTGCCATCCACCGTCAGATGCATGTGTACTTCACTTCATGGGTTCCATGCTCTCTCACAGCCTGGGCACAGGAGGCTGGTGGCAAGGGGCAAGCTGGGGGGGAGTGAGAGGGAGAGCGATCACTCGAATCACTGGATGCAGCCCAGCCCCCTCACCATCAGATAGGGCCATCCAATACAAATAAAATTATCAATACAAAACAGCACACTTTCCTCACTGCTCCGTTTATGGTAAAGCCAGGCTGGTTATGAATTCATATTATTTTTTTGGCACCGACCAGCTAACTCACTTGGTCCTGACTCCTGACTTGTGAGAATGAATCCCTCACAGGCTCACATGGTGTGACTAGTCAACTGCTCCCCCTTGCACTCTGAATAGTACCAGCAGCACCTCTAGTCACACAGGTACAGCTAGCCACTCGCTGGGTTAGAGGATTTCTGCAGGACATTTCCTAGATTGCAGATCTATCTTTCACATGAACAAAAAGTATGAACTTCAAGACAAGAACAATGCTATCACTGCCAGGTTATTAGGTTACTAATCCTTCATGGAGAAGACATTTAAACATGCACTACTGTTTTGCCACATTAAATAAGTTAATTAAATAAATAAGTTCACTATTCTGCTCTATCATGGAAAAATATATTATTATACAATGAGGGCCAAGAATTATTGAATCTGATTGGCTAATTGGCACCATTTACCCTTGGTAAATCCTACGATACACCAACTGGAAAAGGTGCCAGCTGCCAGTTAGCCGCATCAAGAACTCCCCGTAAAAATTACTCTGCCTCGATGATGGATGGCGAAATTAGCACAAGTCATTACCTGAGTACCTGTTTCTTCTCTCACCTCCATTTAACCATCATCTTCAGTTGCTGTTCTTTAAAAAACAAATCCCAAACCCAGTTTGTGTGACATAAAGAAAAGCATTTTTTTTTTTAGTAGGTCATGCCCACCTCACCACTCAGTTGTGGTCGGCTACAAGAAAAGAAAATACACTGCAGCATCAACCTGAAGAGCTAGAAGGCAAGCTATTATCACTTCAGTTACTGTTTAATAAAGTGAAATGCCTAATCCTCTCTTACTACTGCTCATATCCACCTCCATCCTGCACTCCCTACTCCCCACAAGATTGTTACCTGCCAGCTGACACTTTCATTTTCCCGGTGTCCTTCACGAAGAATACCCGATCTCTGGATCACTAACAGATTCCATCCGCTACTGCAGCCCAACAGCAAAAAACAGTCACCCTGTAACCACATGTTGGATGATGGCAGCGCTCACATCACACTGTGTGCATTGCATTATTAGGTCCCTGACTACAAAGTTAAAAAGTTGGATAAAAAAAAGAAAAGAAAAAGAAATCACTTCTCGACCCTAGCTGCTGCACAGTCGTGACCCCTGCCCTAGCTAACTCCCTCAAGACTTGCACTGTCACTGTGTCAGCTATGGCACCAACAGTCATCCTGCCTTTATCTTCCTGATTTTACAACTCGCACTCTCAACACCTCACCTAAGCCGACATACAGTGTCTACATCTGTCTATCCTCAATTGTTTTAAATAAATAAATAACCATCTCTGAACAAGTTGAGTGTGTGGGGTGGACAGGGTGGAAGGGGAACAGATGTCCTTAATACTATACACTGCAACAGGGAACTACTTTTTGAGACATAAGAATATAGTCAAAGTAATACAAAATGACAAAAAATATGAATTTTCTTTATTTTTTCTTAGAAAAACTAATGGGGACATTGTATAATCTCAATAAACCACTCCAGAGTGTGGGTTATGCTGGGATTTACCCACTTCTGGTGTGGATTTGATCACTCAGCATGCAGCCTCATGACCAAACCACACCAGGCATTTGTAAATCCTAGCATAACCCACACCCTCTCATGGTTTATCGCTTAATTAAAAGCTGGACCCCATTGAAAATGGGAACTTGCCTCTCACTTGGGCTGTCCTGGGTAAATGCATTATAAAAATGGGTAAAGGGAGGACCCCAGTAAAAAAAAAAAAAACAAGATCTTGCATCTCCGCTGTACTATCCTTGGTAAATACAGTGTAAAAATTTGGTCAAACAGAACCCCACTGCAAACAAGATATCACAACTCAGCTGGGCTATCCTGTGTAAATATACTACACTACTGAAAAGCAGATGTTGCATGTAAGCTGATCTCTCCAGGAAAAATGCATTGTAAAAGCATCCAGATCACCCATCTTGTAGCTGTCTGGTATATTTGTGGTGGTCTAGTGGTCCCTCCAATAAGGGCATCTGACACCCTCCCAACTCTCCCTGTCAGGCACTTTGCCAGCCCAGGTCACATAATGCAAACTACAGCAATAGTGATGACTGGCACAGCCTTCTGCTCACCACCTCAATTCTATCTTATGGTCTCTGAGCAATTGAACACCTGCTTCTTTTGTACTCATGATCATTCACTGACAATCAGACAGTGTCAGGCTAAGCTGATGAGCAGAGGGCTGTGCAGGTCGCTGTCAATATTTCTCTACTTTGGCTTAGGTGGACCTAAGCTGGATGGGGGGTCTCTGGGGAAGGGGTCCTGAGTAGGCAGGTTGACAGCCCTTACAGAAATATAGGTGTTGCTGTGTACATGCAGAATGCATGCGACATGCTTAATTGTGCAATGTTTGTATGCGGTTAGCATACACAAAGCGATCCTAAGTGAACAAGGTCTAAAAAGCAAATCAGGTTTGCATGCTGCAAGCTTGCAAGAGTGCAGCAGGTAAACTGGTGTGAACATCTTTTAAAAATTACATCAGGTTCGCATGTTGCACGCTCGACATGAGTGCAACAGATAAGCTGGTGTGAACATCATTTAAACATCACATCAGGGTTCACGTGATGCATGCTTTCCATGTGTACAACAGCTAGGTCGGTGCAAATCTCATCTAAAAACACATAAGTTTCTATTTATTATACTACTGCTAGCAATTAGAGCCATTAAAATACATTTTTATTTGAATTCCCATAAAAAGTTGAATAAATTCATTAATTCTGCTCCTTTTGCAAGTTGTTTGATGGCTTTTGATTTTTGTCATTAAATCACTTTTAATTTGCAAGGTATTGTTTGCTTACTGCGTTAAATGCCTAGGATATAGCCAGGCAACATCCCCCATTCCAGATGTATGAAGAGGGGCCTCTGTATTGTAAAGCCTATCCTTTTTGTTTTGGACAATGCAGATCCCTTATGCATATTTAGTGCTACAAATGTGTTTCTCCATGACTATTTCATCTCACTTACCTTCCCTTTGTCATTCTGTATTGAGCATATACACTATGGCCATGCTTAGCACTCTTTGTGCTAAGTAGGGTCTTGGTAGCATGAACCATACCTCACATATTGTCACTGAAATGAGGGACATGGACACTCAAAATGAGGGACGAGGGACACTAACCCATATGATGATCAGGACACATCATGAAACATGGAGATACAGTACCTCAGAACATAGTGGAAACCATTGCATTAGCACCTGAGAATGAATTTCTATCATTAAGCAAGGTGCCATTTAGGTAGGGTTGAGGGGGCAGTCCCCCCCCCCCCCATATTTGTGCACAGGTTGTTTTTATGGTGTGACAATAATGGCTTTTAATTTGGATCTAATCTTTTGCACAATAAGTTCCCACTTGGCCTGTGTGTGCTCACCACTGCAGGTACTCTCCAGACTCAACTGTGTATGTATTGTGTTGTCCACTCCCATCACCCGTTAGCGGCGGCACCATCATACGTGACATGGAGGAGCTTCAGCCAAGCAACAGCACGAGTCATGTGTGAGTGTGACTCTGTCTTTCCCACCCCAGAGTAGACAGACTACACACTACAGCATGGAGGAGTCAGTGAGCACTGAACACTCAGTAGCAGTGTTGTGGCAGCATAGTTTTTTTGGTCAACTGTTAGTAAGTCTCCATCTCCCCTGGTGGCTGAAGGGGCAGAGGGTTTGCTAGAAGATAACTCAAGACTAAGCTATCAACTTACTCTACTAGGCTTGCCTTGCAAAAAAAACAGCACAGACCTCCAACGCAGCAAGACAAGCTTAGCAGCAGTGGTGACAGTGGTGTAGGTGGCCTTCATAGGCCTTGATTAGTGCAGCACAGCAGCAGCCACAGCAGCAAACAAGCAAAAGGCAAGCAGCCTAGGTTGGGTGGGTTCATTTGGTGAGGTGACTTGATCACGGACCATGTTGGGGACTGTGATGGTCAGGTCTAGCATCCAGCAGCTTCTGACGGAAAGAGAGAGGGGAAGTGGACTGAAACCTGGGCTGGTGACACACTATGCTAGGCTGCAGGTTCTGGTCATATGTCCGGGTAAGTAAAAGTAAATAATATTTTTTACAGGGGGATTGGGGAAGGAGGAGGAAGGACTGAAATATTGATGTGTTTTTCATGGTTCTTCACCTTTGGGCAGCTGCATAACCAATAAGGAATGGGTATTGAATGAAATGGAGTCGGGAGTAAAATCAGGACAGGGTTCTTTTTAGGGGAAGGGGCAGAACTTCAGCCAGGAAAAAAACTGGTTAGTAACTGGTTAGGTTTAAGCTCAGATCTGATTCACTGCTCCGGGGTATATACAGATGAATCTTATACATTTAAATTTTTCATGATTTACATATTACTTTTCAGTCAAAACAAATAAATTGTTCTTTTTGAAGATGTTACAGACATTCTAGAGCTGTTCCTTACATTCACAGAGAGTTGAGCGGTATGGTATGTGCGAACTATTGGAACCCCACTATGGTCAGGCTTATGACCCCCCCCCTTGAAGCTGACCTCCACATCCTCATGCTCAGGCATATTATGACAAAGGCCAAAAGAGACCGTAGGGGTGTGCACCACCAAAATGAATGGGGGTATTTTTTGTTACAATTTTATACATTTTTGATGGAGAGTTGTAGATTAATGAAGGCCACAATTCGACTAACAGGGGCCTTGTTAGTAGAAGAGCGGCCTTCAATATCTCCAACTCACCATCATAATGTATAAAACAGTAATAAAAAAATAACTCCATTCATTTCAAGGGGGGGTATGACCCATGGACATCATCTCTTAAAGACTCCTGCCTCTGGCTCCCTAGTACTCAAGTAAGAGAATATTTTTCTTATATCTGTACTTGTTTTTTTAACATATAATGTTTTATTGAGGTTTTCAATTTTCCTTTAGTTTGGTTAATACATAACATCATATTCAACACATAATTCAGATACTAATCCCAGGTACAGGATATCTAAAACATTGCCAGTTTACAGAACTTTTCCTAGTTATCAAGTTAACTTTAATAAAGGTGTGAGTTATACAATATCCATGCCCCTAACAACCTAAACAGGAGAACTGTCCTATATATGCGGTAGATTAATAACCCTGCTCTGAAAACGGACACAGGTAACAACAGGTATATTCAGAGTGATAGATTCATACATAGCTACGCAGACCTATCTACTTAAACACCAGGTGAATACTAAGTACACATTTTAACTTGGCTAATGCCCAGCGGGCCCTCAGGATGACACTAGGGCTACAGATATAGCTAGAATAGTATAGAGAACAGTAAAGCTACATTTCAACCAGCATATCCATTCAGGCAAGATCAGAAAAAGAGAGGAGTATAACGGAGTCTACACACCATGGAGAAAAATACGTGACCTGACGTATGCCCACCTCAGTTCACTTCTTTCCTTAAGTAGTAGGAGAGACAGGAGGACTCTGTGGAGGAGAAGGGGGCACTTTGCAAATATGTGAGTGGAGATAGGCATCCCACTTAGTGTGATACTCAGCCAATTTACCTCTGACTACAGCAGTCAGCCTTTCAAAGGTGGCCAGCCTAACTAAGGCTGTACGCCAGTGAGAAAGTGTGGGGAGAAGCGGTTGCCTCCATTTCAGAAGCAGAGCTCTTTTTGCTTCCATGACAATGACGAGGAGCCAGACCTTTTTAGCAGGGGTAAGTGCATTTATTGAGAACGTGTCACCTAATAGCAGGGAGTAATGATGCAGGGACAGCGGGGTGCCCACTATTGTGGAACAATCCTTTAAGACCACGGTCCAAAAGGTACGAATAACTGGACACAGCCAGAGAATATGGTAGAGGTGGGCCGGGGAAGAGTGACATCTCCAACAGCCATCTTGAGGGATTATCCTGCACTGGTGTAAGACTGCAGGGGTTTGGTACCATCGCAGAAGAATTTTCAGTTGAACCAACTGACTCCTGGAGTCTACATAAGCTGTGTGAGCCAATCTGAGACAACCCACCCACTCTTGTAAGGATAAGTTGCCTGGAATCTCCTGCTCCCAAGCGGCTCTGCTGGATTGAGTGGCATCCAGCAGGGAGTCCCTGAGAGTTCTGTAGATAATGCTCACAAGACCCTTGCCCCTATTGGGTAGAGAGATGTTATTCAGACAGCTCCAAGGAGACTGAGGGGACCAGTGCTTGAGTAGAGGAGACACAGTGCTGCACAGCTGGAGAAACATCCAGAAATCCTGATTTGGCAATTTATACTTGGCTTTAAGCTGCTCGAAGGACATCACAGTGTGTGAATCAGGTAATAGCAGATCAGCTATCATCTGTATACCCTTGGATGCCCAAGAAGCCCAGTGAAGTGGTTTGAGGTCCATCTTCACAAGCAGATTGCCCCATATCAGAGCATAACTTGGAGGGGGGAGATAATCAGATTTAGGGACCCTGGTTAAACCTATTGCACACCGCCACAGAGAGTATGAATTTGCCATAATTGGCGTAAGTTGGGGATTAGTCGGCTTCTTATTAGATAGTAACAGGTAGAGGGGGTTCCATTAACCAAATCACCTTCCAGCACCGCCCACTGGGGAGGGGGAGCATGATGGGGAATGAACCACGTTAGGGTCTGGGCCATGTTGTAAGCCAGGTGATATCCCACAAACCAGGTGAGCCTGAGCCCTCCTTTCGACCAATGTGCCCATAGTTTCCCTCTACCCCACCTAGGGAGGCCACCGTCCCAGAAAAATAGTGCCACCAGCCTATCTAGGGCCTGGAATGGTTTCTGGGAGAGTGGGATTGGGAGATTACTCTTTACGTAGGAAACCCTCGAAAAGATAAACATTCTCACCGTCTCCACTTTACCCTTTAAAGTTAACTTCAATTTCTTCCAGCGTTGAACCTCCGCTGTGAGTGTTGTTAAGAGGGGAGAAAAGTTAGCCAATTCAAGATCCTTCCAGGCTGCCGTAATACTGATACCCAGATAGGAGAAGCCTTGCAGCACCCAGGAAATATCTGTACCCGCTAGACCCTGCCTACTACATTTCTTATTTAAGGGGGATAGGAGAGTTTTCTTTTGATTTATCATGAGACCAGATATCTTAGCAAACTCCTGCAATATAGACAGAACAGGTTGGAGAGAGGATTGTGGGTCAGCTAAAGTGAGAAGTATACCGTCCGCATATGCATTAACTATATACAATGTATTCCCCACGGGAATACCTGTTACAATTGGAGAGTTAGTCAGCCTTCTAATTAGAGGATCCAGGGCTAACACGAATAGGAAAGGTGAGAGCGGGCAGCCCTGCCTTGTGCCTTTCTGGAGAGTGAAGGAGGAAGAAATATCCTTATTAGTAAGGATCCTGGCTGAGCGACAGTTATACAGCATGCGGATCCACAGGCAAAATTGGGGTCCAAAACTGTAACACTGAAGAGGCTAGTGCAAATACTCCCACTTCAGCAAGTCGAAAGCCTTAGCAAAGTCAATTGACAGGGCAGCAATGGGAATTTCAGTATGAAGAGCGAGCCATTTTAGGTTCAGCATACGGCACAGGTTGTCCGCACTCAACTTCCCCTTCTGGAACCCCGTCTGAGAGGGACGGATCAGGTTAGAAAGCACAGGGGACAGTCTGGTTGCTAAAATTTTAGCCAATATCTTTGTATCAACCGATAGAAGTGAGATAGGCCTGTAATTAGTGCAAGACAGACTTTCCGTAGATTTCTTAGGAATTAGCGATATGAGGGCCTCTCACATTGTGGGGGGTAGCGTGCCGTTCGACTGGGCTTTTTGGAACATCTGCAGTAGAGGGGAAGTGGTCTTGTCCCACAGAACTTGGTACAGTTCGATGGGTAGCCCATCTGGCCCAGGAGCCTTTCCTTTGGCCATATGAGAAAGCACAGCCCATATCTCCTCCTGAGTAATAGGAGTGTCCAGCATGCGGGCTTGCTCCTCAGAGAGCCTAGGAGATTGTATCCCCTCGAAAAAGCTCTGCAGCCGCTGGATAGCTCTGCAGCCAATAGAGAGCTCTTGGATTGATACAAATCTTGGTAATACAACCTCATTACTTCATTGAGAGCTTTCGGTGTTGTAGCCACCTTCCCCTCCTTATTCCTTAAAGCTAGGATTCTGGATGCAGCCTGTTGCTTCTGTAAGCAGAATGCCAGCAACTTCCCCCCTTTTTTCCCCCCTTCCCAAAACCTATGTTTGGCACGGGTGAGTTGCCATTCCGCTTTTCTGTTCAGCAGCACATTCAGTTTGTACTTCAGGCCAGTAATATCAGCCAGTAGAGGGGAATTAAGTGGATTGGTGGGCGACAGTTTAAATTGTCTCTCTAGAGACGCCAAGTTATTTTGGAGCTCCAATATACTTTTTGCCCTTTCTTTATTTTTGGCCGCGGAGTAGGCAATAATTCTGCCCCGCATAACTGCCTTAAAGACCTCCCAGACTGTGACTGCACTGGTTTCCCTGGGGATATTAACTGAGAAATAAGAGAAAGCTTCCTTCTTTATGTACTCCCAGAAAGCTGTATCCTCCATTAGCAGGGGGTTGCACCTCCACTGAGTCGAGCTCGGACTCAGCCCTTGGGGGGAAAAAGTAATCTTTATTGGAGCGTGGTCCAAAATAATAATACTACCAATAGTAGGAGCTGTGATCCCCGGCATTGCAGCATGGTTGGCCAGCCAGAGGTCCAGCCTACTGTGTGTCCCATATACAGTAGAGTAGTACATGTAGTCACGCCCACTCAGATAGCTAATCCTCCACGGGTCACCTAGGCCCCATTCGGACATCAGAGAATTTAGAGTTTCCAAAACTCTTGGGTGGGTCTGCGGCATGGGAACGGATTTGTCTAAGAAAATATCACAGACTAAATTGTGATCCCCCCTACCAAAACTGGAATGTTCTGATCATCCCCAATGAGTTCAGTAAGAGCCTGACTCACCTCAGAGTATATGTCTCCCGTGTCCGTGTTGAAACCATACACATTGGCTATCAAAGCCTTACCCCCTGGACATGTCAACTTGACCTCTAACCACCTGCCCAATGAATCCTGGCATTGCCCTTCCACCATCCATGGACCTGACTTTCGTAGGAGGATAGCCACCCCCTTAGATTTCGTGGATGCGCAACTGGCCAGTACCATACCCACCCACAACTTTCTTAGCCGTTGCACTGTGTGGTTAGTAAGGTGCATCTCCTGCAATCATGCAATGTCCGTTCCCAGCGAGTGTGAGTACTGTAACACCTTAGTCTGCTTAGCTGGGTAGTTGAGACCCTGCACATTCCAGGAGACGCAGCCCCACCCTTGAAGTTTTGCCATGGCTTGGGCCATACTGGACTCCCCTATTAAGTAACCAAAAAGAAACTGAGTACTCACCCAACCAGCGGGGGGGGGGGTGGTATGTGCCACTAGCAGAGTAAGATTAAAGTTACCCAGCAAGTGTCCTATCAATGGTCCACAGCCGTTGATAGACTTCTAAAAACTCCAGGTGTGCAGAAGCAACCGTGTTATTCCGTCTACCTATAGCAGTGCAGAGGTCTGTGCAGAGTACGCTAATAGTACACTAGTAGAGAGGGACAGGAAAGAAAATAAAAAAAGAAAACTGGAGTTATACCCTCTCCCAGTTCAGGAAAAAGTGGAAAAGAAAGAAAGGAGAATAGAAAAACAGGGCAGTTAAGTGCCCAACGCACAGCAGTCAACAAAAACAACTAGGTTAGCCAGCAAACTGTTGATAACCAGTAACACACGGTCCCACTACCAGTTAACACTCAGTTACTGGCGCGGAGTTGAACACGTGCATAGGGGGGAATGCCCCTAAACCACGCTGCTTCGGTCACCAGAAGTTGATCGGGCAGGAGACCCACTGACCCAGTGTTCCGTCCCAGCCCGCGTCTATGACTCTGGCTAAATGAGCTGCATCCAGCCTCCAGGAGCGGGCCGCAGCCCTGTATCACCTCCTAACCTCCCCTCAGAGGGGGGGAAGGGCCTTAATTAAGAGCACCTGACCCCAGGTAATAAGGGAGGGGGAAAAAGAGGAAAAAAGAAAAGGGGGGAGGGAGGAATCTGTCAGTCCACCCAAAATTTTGCAGCATACTTTAGACCTCGAAGGCCCGGGGGTGACTCCTAGGTATCTATAAAGTAGGCTCCCTTTACCGGGGTATAGCTATCACTAATATGTGCACCATGTGTACCATTTTGAGCAACAAAGAATCCGACGATTGGGTTGCTCATGCAGGACCAAATGAGAGAGTCGGGAGCACCAACACATAGGCTTGTGCCCTGGCTCGCAGGCCCACTAACAGAGTGAACAGGGACTAAATGGCAGTGCCCCTATCATAACTGGTGGAGAGACAACCAGACCAAGGCAGATATGTGGAGGGGTGAGAGAACAAGTCCCTGACCCTTACCCCTTATCCGGAACCTCATGAAGCAGGAAAAACATTACTATGCGCAAGTGTGCCACAGGGGAGGGGGTGGGGGGTCCACCACCCTCCAGCTATCGCACAATGTATTATAGCACAGTTTATGTAAATCGTCCTTCAACTGTAGAGAATGATAACAAAGGCAGTCCCCAGCTTCTCAAGTCCCTGATATGGACAGTGCTTCAGCGTATGACTTCAACCCCGGTTTCACAGTAGCACAGGACTCCTTCTCCGTGTCGACCTCCTTTTCTTCCATCGCAGTCACCCAGTCGATTGGCATCGGGTCATCCTCTGAGGCCCCCTTTGATTCCTTCACCCTGCCTGCACCTCTATTCTTCTCCGCCTTTAAAAGCTTAGCAGGAGGGGATGTAGCTGCAATCTCCTGAGTGGGTGGCCGGGGGCTTCTGGGGAGTGCGCGCTGTCTCGCTGGCAATGGGGGGGGGGTCAGCCTCTTCAGATATTTGTTGCAGTGAGGTATCGCTATGCCCTTCTTGGGCTCACCTCGGGGGGAGATTGCGGTGATTTTGCCTTGCTTTCATCAGGTATGGGGCCCATAGCTGCCACTGCGTAGGGGGGACTGTGCTGGTCAGGCTTGTTTGCCTGTGATTGTAGTCTCCGAAGCAACGATGCCTGTCTTGGGGGTTCCCAGTGATATTTTGCCCCTAGGCTCCCAGAGGCATCTGGGAGACGTAGTGCCAGACAGCATGCCCGGCCAATGCCCTCTAATCCAGGCCTCTGCATCCCTCAGCAACTCCACCACAAATGATTGGCCATCCTTGCACATAAAAAGTGAAGCGAGTCCCTTAAACCGATATTGCACCGAGTTCATGTTCAGCACTTTTTTATCATCTTGTATGCGCCCCTCCTTGTTGCAACCTCCTATGAGAAATCCCTGTACGCCAAAATGACATGGCCCCTCCAGGATAGCTCACCAGCCTCCCTTATGGCTTTCAACAGATGCTCCTTGACTGATAGTCGTAACAAGCAGGCCACGATAATCCGAGGGCTTTTACTGTGGTATTTGCTGTGGCTTGAGTTGCTATGGACCCTGTAAGTATGCTCCACATTGACAGGTTCCTTCCAGCACTCTCCAATAATTTGGGGAAGCCATTCATTGAGAAATTTCTCAAGGTTAGGGCCCTTCACCCCCTCAGGGACACCAAGGATGTGTAGGTTGTTTCTTCTTGTCCAGTTCTCTTGAATTTCAGCCGTCTGCCATAGGTGTGCCAGCTTAGCTTCATGGTCCCTTAGTTTGTGCAGGATGTTCAAATGCTGGCCTTCCAGTTCCCCCACATGCTGCTCCAGTACATTATGTTGATCCTCCAGCCTCCGGACATTGGCGACATTGCCCGACAATGAAGCACCTATACTGTCCACTCTGGAGAGAAGTGCCTCCAGCATTTTAGTTATATTTCCTAGAGCTTCTCCCACATCAGTTTGTGCCAGGGCCCCTTGTATCGCCGCCCCAGCTTCGCTGCTTCCAGCTTGGTCCATCTTGCCACCAGACTGCCCTGTGTACCAATAGCCAGGTAGTTAGAAGGCTCCCTGAAATTATAGTAAGGACAGAGACAGGAGAATCCCGTAGCAGTTTCCTGCCGACACCTTCAATTACCATTTGGGCCACCCAGCGCTCACAACAAGCATAGTCGCATCGCAGAAAATAAGCCCTAAGGCACTTCATGACTGATAGGACTGTGATCGGGCCTTGGCGGTCTACTTAACCGTGACTTGACTGGCAGTTACACGGATTGCAAACACTTTTACATGGGGAGACCCCACAAATTACTACAGCTGCAGAGACAGGGCATGGGAGGGAGGAGAATCAAGAACAAAGAGCATGTTTAAGACATCACCCCATCGGCAGGAGCAGGATTTCCATCGGGCTGGGGCAGAGTGATCGGTTTACCCTGCCATCTTCACTGGCTCCCACCAGAAGTCCATATCTGTACTTGGTGAGTTGTCTGTAGCAGCATGGCCATACCCACTAAAGTGTGCGTACATGGGAGGGGACTGTCCATGTGGGTGTGGGTGTGGGTGTGTGTGTGTGTCGAGTTATTGCTACTTTTGTGCTTGCACCTTAAAGTCTGTTTGCGTGGAAGCATTTAAAACTATGTCGAAGAAATAGTAGGAGTACAAGCCAGACAGAAGCAATTAAGTGGTTTTGTGGGTAAGTTTGTGTATTGGGGTGGGAAAAACCACATGTGTTTCCATTGGTATGTGTGCTACAGTTCATCTGTGAAAGTGAGATGAGGGAGAGAAGAAAACTGAAAAGCATAACAGTGGCTACAAGCATGCCACATGAATGCAGATGTATTCAGATACAGTATGTACTGAAGTACAAGTGAGCCATATGTGTGCAGACAGTATGGCTTAGTGGTTAGAGGCACTGAACTGCAAGCCAGGAGACTTGGCTGCATGAAGACACAGGTTTGAATTTCATCAAGCCCCACTTGTGTATGGTGTGATCCTGAGCAAGTCACTTAACTCTTACGTGTGCAGTTATCAGTGACCACTTGCTTTTTGCACGCATGCCACATGCATGCAGTCTTTTCCAATTTAGCATAACAATCATGGTTTCCACACTTGCTTGCTGCACGCATGCCATATGCATACAATGGGTTCCAATTTAACATTTAAATCATACTTGCAGCATGCATATCACTTGGGTAGTTTTATGCGTACAGCATGAAAACATTTCTTATAATTATTTCTGTAAGGAGGAGAATCAGATGTCCTTATTGGGGGGGGGGTGAGACCTCTAGACTACCAGGAATATTCAAGAGAGCTACAGGACTGTCGATTGAAGGTGTAGGAACCTGAGTAGGAGTGTGCAGACAGTTCTTATTTAAATCAGAACCCCCCAGATCCAGCTCCCACTCCAGAACTTGGATAAATAAGGACTCGGCTGCAGGAGCCAGGTTCCAAGTCCTTATTTATCTATTACCTTTATTTTGCAATTTTCGGGGACAGGAAAGACACATTGAGCTGAAACTCATTTCCAGGTCATCCTGACAGCACTATGAACTTAAGTGACTTGATCATGGTCATACAGTATACAAATGATGGCTGTGGGATTCTAACCCATGTCTCCAGGTTTCTCCATGAGTCCTTTTATGAGATCATGAAAAACTGTAGCAAGGAATTCCTTTACATAACATCCCAGTTTTGTCTGTAGGTAGTAAGAGTTAACAGTGCTGTGCTCAATCAGACACTGCCATGTTGTTTCCTCCTAGGTTTTAAATTTTGCACACTCATACACACACACACACACACACACACACACACACACCACACCCCATTGTGTTTTAGCCTTGCTTTGCTACCATGGACTGACATAGTCCAGCATTCATTCTCTCTGATCTCTACCACTGCAGCTTGTAGTGCTGTGTGTTAATATGAGCTGCATTATTCACAACCTCACAGTCTTCTCATACTGTTATGTCACGGAGGTCAGAGGGGAACTGAAATGCTCACGCGTTTTAGAAAAAAATACTTGATAGAATTACCATCCTGCAATTTAAGTAACCACAATTATACTATACAGTTTATATCTGTACTGATATTAACAACAAAATGAGATATTTGCAAAAGTAGTGAGAGAAACAACTGCAGTATATCGCACATTTCCGTTGATGCACAAAGGTAAACTATTATTAGCGTGCCCTCATAACCACTAGTGATTTTTAAATGTAATTTGTTTAACTAGGATAACCAAGCTGAGATACAACATCTCATTTTCAGTGGGGCCCTAGATTTGTCCATTGTTATTGCTTAGTGAACTGAAGCACTGAGAGGTTAAGTACCTTGCTCAGGGTCACATAGCAAGTAAGTAGTTCTGGTACAATTTGAACTGTGGTCTCCTTGTTATAGAACCTGTGCTCTAGATTTTATTTTCTGCACAAAAGTTCAGGGCCCTGTGGGAATTTTTTTCCCATTCCCAATACTGGATAAAAATGGATAGCAGTAGAGTTTTACCTTTAGGTCACTTGTTCAAAACTGATCCAGGTTGTGACAACAACGTATAAAGGATGTGACAACAACTTATAAAGGATGACAACTGCTTTAAATTGCACTGCTCCACTTGGATATGGCACACTGAAAGAGGCAGAAAGAAATTGAGAGTGTGTGAAGTCTGTCTGTCACACTGTTTTTATCCATAAAGCATTAAGTAAGATTGCACTGCAGGATAAATGCTAATTCAGCCTTCATGTTTTTTTTTAATTTTGTTTTGTCTTGGCCTTAAAAATGTTACAGGTTGTTTTATACAAGGCACAGTTGTTGCAGGACTTCATTGTCCCCTGAATCCCCACCAGGAATGATGGACACTACACAGTTTAACTTGTTGGTTGCTCGTTGGCTAAATTATTCATGGCACAAAAGGCTATATTTACAAACATATAAGTTTGAATTCACAATTCAATTCTTTACATCAATTTTCTTCCACATTTTTCTGGTTCCGGCATCCCTCTTTCTTCTGGTCATTTCTTCCATCTTCCTTTCAGGGCCCCGGACACTGTGAATCCGGCCCCCCTCCTTCACACCAGAACCAGGCCAGTTACACTTACCTGGGCTTTTGCCCTCCAGACCCAGACACTACTGAATCTGGCGCCTGGCCCTATCTCTCTCCTGACTTTACCACTACATCTGGATTCTTTGTCCCCAGCCCGTGTATCCTACCCCCTTCCCCCTTTCTTCACCCCGCTCCCCCCTCTTTCTTTCTTCCCCCCAACTGGCATGCATGCTCGTCCCTGCCAGGGAACTCTGCCCTAGCCCCCTGGCCCGATGCTGCCTCCCTGCAGCGACATCCACACCTGGTCCCAGGGCCCCTAGGACACTCACCTGCCCTCCAATTCCTTCCTTGTGCCATAATTGTGCCCCCAGAGCTTTTCTTAATAAGGGTGGGAAAAATCCCAGCAAAAGAGGTTGTCCTGCCTGAGTCCTGGCCTAATATACCCGTACTAGGCTCCTGGTCAGGATCCCCCTTTGGGCTCCACCCCCCCCAGCCAATCCCTGGGGCTCTGGCTCACCCTTGTCATTTGACCCTCTTCCTGCCTGGTGATGTCACTAGGCCTCTCCCCATCCCTCTGTCCTCACCCCTACCCCGTCTCCTTCCTATTCACTTATTCCTGTTAGGGATCACTGGATAACCTGGCCTGCCTTTTAGTGGCAAGCCCCATTGTCTCCTAACCCCCCCCCCCCCCAGGAATGATGGACACTACACAGTTTAACTTGTTAATTGCTCATTGGCAAATTTGTTCATGGCACAAAAGGCTATATTTACAAACATATAAGTCTGAATTCACAATTCAATTCTTTACATCAGTTTTCTTCCAGATTTTTCTGATTCTGGCCTCCGTCTTTCTTCTGGTCATTTCTTCCATCTTCCTTTCAGGGCTCATTCACTGTGAATCCGGCCCCCTCCTTCACACCAGAACCAGGCCAGTTCCACTTACCCGGGCTTTCGCCCTCCAGACTTGGACACTTTTGAATCCGGTGCCTGGCCTTATCCTCCTCCCCGCTTTACCACCATGTCTGGGTTCTTTGTCCCTAACCCGTGTATCCTACCCCCTCCCCCCTTTCTTCCCCCTGCTCTCCCCTTTTTCTTTCTTTTACTGGACCTCCTCCAGCTTGTGATGGACGGAGGGGCTCACCCATTGTGGGCTAGTATCTAAACCCTTTTTTGGCTATCTGGTTGATTAGTTCCCCTATAGGTCCCAGGAATAGACACATCCCAAACTCCGACAGGTGGAAGCCATCCGACCTGTACACCACCGGCTGGTTGAAAGAGATGTCTCTGTGCTGCAGGTGCATCCCCCCCCATCTCTACTACCACCCTGGCCACCCTCCTGTTTAGATGCTTCCTGACCTTCTTGATCATCTGGATGTCTTTAACCCCCACTCCAAACTCTCCAGGAAGTGATGTCAGACCAGCTGATCATCACCCTTGGCCACCAAACTCTCAACTTCTCCAAGTCTCCCATGATGCTCTGCCACAATGCACCTCATGGCAGGCTCCCTAAATTATTGCCTCCCAGATGTATGATGATGCAATCCAGGGTGCCCCATTGCATTTTTAATTCCTCCATCACAGGCATTAGCTTCGCCCACCTCATCCCCCTGATGCCTTTCCATAGCACCCTGGTATGCTCGGTGTTATATCTCAGGTCCGCTCCTCTGGAGGTGGTGACCACAAACCTTTCAGCCCAATATATGAAGGAGTGCCCCACTATCCAGATTTTCCCCTTGGAACCTGCCATGGAAACAAAAACACAGTGTGAGTTGCTGTTGCTATTTTCTCACGTACCTCTTGTAGCAGCTCGACCTCCAGCGCCCCACCTTTTCTACCTCTGGCACTGAAGCCCCACTTTCTGTTGCCTCCGTGGCTGACCCAATCTTGAATGATTGTGGGGCAAACTTGTTTGGATCCTCTCCCAGAAATGTCAGGTCCCTCTTGAGAACTGCCCCTACTTGAAACCCCGTGACCGGGGAGCCATCCCCCTGTCTGAACAGCAGTCCCCCGGCCCACCGAGCCCTCCTGTACTCCTCCAATGCACTCACGGTGCAGCTGGCTGCTGTGGTTTCCTTACTATTAATACTTGGGCCCCTTTTCCCCATTGGTCCATCTTAGACCTGGTCAGGGTAATGACCACCCTGTCGTGTCCCCATAGTACATCCTCAAGCTACAACGCCTGTCTTGTGGCCGGCTTCCGTGGAGCCACACCTCCCCCAACCGGAATGCCCCTGCTGCCATGACTGCAAACTGGGCTCGGAATAATACCCATTCTTGAGCCAATGTGCATACCTTGTGGGTGGCCCCAAGACCCTGACCAGTAACTCCCCTGTTATGGGTTGCCTTTTATCCACCCTGGCCACCTGGCCCCTCCGCCAACCTGACACCATGCATTTTATTGTCCTGCTGGCTTCTACATCAGGCCATCCCCTGTCTTGGCATGCCCAACTGATGCCAGCTAAGTGCACGACCATCGTGGTGTGGGCCATCCCTTCTTCCCACATTTCCACTATGAATCTCCTTACCTGCTTGTCCCAGGCCAGCTCAGCCCTGTCACACCCATACTTCCTCCTGAAGTCCTGAAACTTCACCCATCCTGCCTCATACACCCTAAACGTGTTGGCTGTCCAGGCTCCCCAATACAGTACCTTGGCTGTGGCTCTCCAGGCTCCCACATCTGGTCAGAGATTCTGGTCCTGTGTGGTGCTGCCTGTGGCCTCAGCTTCCTTAACCTGTCAAGCTGTAAATGGGAAAGACTGTCAGCCACTTCATTCTTCAACCCTTCAATGTGTTGCGCTTTGAAAGATATATTCAACTGTAGTCCCAGTAGCACCAGCCACCTGAGCAGCCGGCCCACCGTCTCTGTCCTCCCCCCTTGTCTATTGATGACCTCTACAACCCCTTTGTTTTCACACCAAAACAAGATGCACATTCCCTGCATCCTACTCCCCATATTTCCAATGCCACCCATATTGGAAAAATTTCCAAGAATGTGATATCCTTCAACGACCCCGATTTTTCCCTTGTAGCCGACCAAGGTTCCGACATTCAATCCCCTTGAAAATTCACCCCAATGCCCCGGGTACCTGCTGTGTCTGTGAATAGCTCCAAGTCCACATTTTTCTCCCATTCCTCCTGCCAGAATGTCACCCTATTGTAGCTGTTGAGAAACTCATCCCATACTTGAAAATCCTTCCGCAGACCTCTCGACACATCCTCCCAATGGTGCTGAAGCTAAGCCTTCCCTGTTGCCCTTCCCAACCTCCTTGTGAAGGCCCTGCCTGGACTGATGGCCTTGCAGTCAAATATAAGGTGCCCCAGCAGTTTTTGCATCTGTACCAGTGGCACCCCACTGCCTCCCCGTAACCTGGGTTAGTAGGCCCCTGAGGTGAGCTACCTTGTCCCCAGGAAGCTGGAAACATCCTTCTTCTGCATCCACCTCTATGCCCAGGAACTCCAATTTCTGTGAGGGGCCCTCTGTCTTGCCCTGTGCTAATGGGATACCCACCTGTTGGCACATAGCCTCAAAATCCTGCAACATCTCCTGAGCCTCTGCCCTGGATTGCCTGATGAGGAGGAAAATGTCCAGGTAGTGTACCACCCTTTTGTGCCCCGAACCAGGCCCCAAATACCCATTGCACCCACGTGCTAAATGCCTCAAAGGTGGAACATGGCTCCCAGCACCCCATGGGCATGGCCTTTTAGAAGTACATGCCCCCTTGGAATTGAAACCCCAACAGGTCCCAATCCTCGGGTCAGATGGGTAACAACCAGAATGCCGATTCTATGTCCGTCTTTACCAGCCATGCCCCTCTTCGATAGCTCTGATTAATATTATCATCTGCTCCAAGGAGGCATGTGATACCACCCTCAGGTGGTTGGGGATGCCTTCATTTACCAACGATCCCTCCTGGTGGGATAAATGATGGATCAATCGGAACTCACCTGCCGCTTTCTTGGGGACACTGCCCAAAGGGGACACCCAGAAATGCTCACATGGGGGGCCCCCAGTGGATCCTCCACCCTTCCTGACCTAATTTCCTTCTCTGTCTTGGTGCCCACTATGCCCTCTTTCCCTTTCACTGACCACAGGTTCTTGGCCCACATTCTTGACCACCCCCCTGAAACCCCAGCAGAAAACCCATCCAGAAACCTGCCTTGAGTAGCTCCGCTGCCTCCTTATTTGGGTAGTCTGCAGTCCATTCCTCGACCACCGCTAGGGAGATGGGGGTGCGTGCCAGCCCGTAACCCTATCACCCCCCACTGCCTGTCCTGTTACCGTCATCCCCCTGGAGAGAAATTCTATCCTCTGTGACTGCTCCCCAGCCCCTGCCCTGGCCCCCCTGGGCCCCCCAAATGGACTGCTCATGGTACTGTCCCTTGTGCTGCCCCCCCTTATCCACCCCTTGTCGGCAATTGGCGACTAGGTGTGACCCCCACATTTGGAACAAATGTGACAGAACTTACAATTGCCCCATGTACATGTGGTCTTGTTGTAGCCCCAACATGCCCTGACCACTGTGGTAGGTGCAGCCTTCCTTACTTGCTCACCCACAGCCCCTCCCCTTTCTTCAGAAAGGGTTCTCACCCACAACTCCAAGTGGGTACAGTCCCACCTCAGGTCCCCTTTGGCCACCATCTGCTTCCAGAATGCCTCATCGTACTAGAGCCAGCCATACCAGACCTTGGCGCTGTATGCGTCTCTGATAATGGACATGTATGTCAATAATGGGATGGCGAGGTCCGGCTGCTTTTCCAGCACCAACGCGCTGTATATGATGAACCCCCCTTGCCAGTTCTCAACATTTTTCCCCTTGTATTTTGCTTCCTCTGTCTTGTGGCCCACCACTGCCAGGGCCACCGCCATTTCTGACTTCCCTACCGACTCCTTCTGCTCATATTTCGTGGCTGTGTCCTCATCCACCAGCCCGAATATGTCCACATATTCTCCCTTCCAGATTTTCTCTTTGATTGACACCAGGACGTGGTCCCCAACTGAGCAGCCCAGAGGCCCGTCGTATAATTCTTGACTGTGGTCTTGGCCCCCTCTCCCTTTTCTGCCCCCGGCCCTTTTTTCTTCAAAGCCTGAATGGTCTGTTCCATCTTTTTGATACCCTGCCTCACCCATGTCCCACAGTAGCACCTCCAAATACCCTTTTAGGCCGTTTTCATCAGACAAATTCACGTCATCCTTACCACCATCTGGTTCCTATCATCTGGTTCCAGTGCAGGCAGGGGTGCCGGGTTAGGCACAGGGCGTGGCGCTTCCTTCCTGGGTCTCTTGGCCCCCGTTCCCCTGCCTGGGCGCTCCTCTCGATCTTTTCTTTTTTTGCGGCCTCCACTTCCATCTCCCTCTGCTTCACCACCGCCACCTATTCTGACATCTGCCCCATCAGCTTGGATGCCTCCTGCATCAATCTTTCGCTGGATAACTGGGCTCACTTGGGTGCCATAGCGTTCAATACGTCACTATAATCAGAGGAAAGAAAACCTTGTTCAACCTTGTATATATGTATATTCTTCTTTTTTTTTTTTATTAGGCCACCATTTCCCTACATCCAGGCCTTTGGCCCCTCCTCCTTCCCAGTGCATGTTGCCCGCTGTTTCGCCACACTACTTGTCCAGCATCTGAGCCTTGGTCCCTTGCATCCTACAATTGGTACCAGCCCAAAAACCCTGCCACCGCCTGACCTCCTCATGCTCCCCTTCCTGTTGAAACAGGTAGGCCTTGCGTTACTACTGTGGTCCCCACTTCTTTTCTCTCCCCCATGCCAAGCATCTTTCCTTCCCACAAACCACTTGCAGCCCTTGTTTCCCTGCAGGCTGTCTTTCTTGCCTTTTTTTTAGCCCAATTGGCCCAAGCCGTGGCCCACTGCTTCTTTCTCACCTCTGCCTTAGGCCCTCTGCCCCTCTGGGCCTGCCCGGCTCCGTGTACCTGGTCTCCCCCATGCGGTTGTATTCCTCTGCACTCAGTCTGATTGTGCTGCCCAAAAAATATGTGGCCTGGGGCGCTAATGCTGCTGCCCACCTGACATCCTTTGTAGGCCCCCAATGTGCTCCACCAGTCCGAGCCATGCAGCGCCTCTCCGTGGCCCCACCTTCTTCCACTGCTGCCCACAGTCCTCTCGCTCCTTGCCATGGCCTTGCTAGTGCTGCATCCTGCTTCTGCTTCTTGGCCTTGCCAGGCCGTCACCCCGATTCTCCCTGTCTCTGCTTGCCCGGCCCTGAACAGTGGGCCCAAAACTACTGCAAAAAAGGCAGGGGGCCAAAAATCTGCCCCATCCTTCTGCCGCTCCTCCCATGCAGCAATCTTCCTCTTGCATCTCCCTCTTAAAAAGGGGACCCAGTCTGCTCCACCAGTATGCGCTGCCACGTGGCTCCAAGGCCCAGGTGTTCCTACCACACCTTCTGTGGCCTGCCTCCCGATTGTGCCCCAAACCACTCTTTACTCGTATGTATTATTTATTTTGAAAACTAGCAGAAAAACGCTATCCCTGTGTGTGTACCTGAGCAAACACTTCCTCCATTTCCTTGGGTCTGACCTTGCTCACTGTGTCACCCCATCTACCCCCTTATTCTCTCCGCAATGAAGAAAAACCAGGCCCCATGGCTTTCTGCCATTGCATTCAAAAGTGCTTGCACCTCTTCCAGCCCTTGCTTGCTGCCCAGGGCTTCCGGCCTTCCTCTGAGTCGCATTTCAAGACCAAACAAAGAAAAAAAAAACCCAGGCATTCGTGCCTCTGTCCTTGACCATGCCTGCTGCCTAGGCCTTTTGGCCTGTATTTCTCTTGCCCCATAACCAAAACCTTAGGTCCACGCTTGCACCATGCGCTCAGCGCCCACCCCCATTCCAAACTTCCAGCAGAATACCCACTTTTTCCGTCGCTCACTGCTGCATGCTGCCTACACTCACCCCATGTTCATTTCTCTGAGGCCACATTCTGCACCAACACCTTAAGCCAGAAAACCACCTACAAAAACTCTTTTTCTTTTTTTTATTTTAAATGACACCACTTCCCCTGGGTCTCTTCCCTTTCTGGGGCTGCACAAGCCCCCAGCGTCCTTCGCCTGCCGCACCAGCTTTCTTGGCCTCTCCCCCTGCACACCACTAGAAATGCCACACAAACAAGCTTGGCCCCAAAACGCTGCACCATGCATCTAGCACTTGCGTTGCCTCCTGACGCACGCTATCATAATAGAGCAGCCGCTTGCTCCTGCTTGCAGCACATGCCATCTCCAGGCTAAAATCTGCACCAAAATCCATCAACCAACCTCCCGCTATGAGCCCTGCCGAACCCTGCAATGCAACCACTTACTCTTGCCCAGGCTAAACCTCCTCGCTAACTCTAAGGGAGCCAAGCAGCCCCCCACCAAAACCGAACTCCCCTTCACCAAACACATTTTTCTTTTTTTTTTTTACATTACAGTGCTCAGTACTGAGCATTAACTTCCATCATTCTTTATCCGTACAACTTTCCAATGCTATATCAACAACCATAATTGCCAGTCCATGTACCATGTGGCCTACTAGGCCCAAAGCCTTAAGTGCCTTACCTGACGCTTGTCAATGATGTGCTGAGTTCTCAGTCTGAAAAAATCCCAGCAAAAGAGGTTGTCCTGCCTGGGCCCTGGCCTAATATACCCTTACTAGGCTCCTGGCCAGAATCCCCCTTTGGTTTTGCCCCCCATCTAGTCCCTGGGGCTCTGGCTCACCCTTGTCATTTGACCCTCTTCCTGCCTGGTGATGTCACTAGGGCCCCTCCCCATCCCTCTGTCCCCCCCCTTCCTATTCACTTATTCCTGTTAGGGATCCCTGGACAACCTGGCTTGCCTTTTAGTGGCAAGCCCCATTATACCCAGTCCTTGCAAGGCCAGGACTTTGATGCTCATCCATACCTAAAAATGTTGAATTAGTTATAACCTGGTAGTGCTTTTTTGTCAAAACTTGTATTTTCAGTAAACACTTTGTTTCTGAGTTGTACTGTTTGTTATTCATCACTCTCTGACTTACACAGAAACATAGAAACATACAAAATGTCAGCAGATAAGGACTGCTAGGCCCATCCAGTCTGCCCGTAGGCCCTATACATTGTATGTGGCCACTGACCCTATGTGATCAGTGGCTTTTCGTCACTTCCTCCCATCTCAAGGGTCCCTTGTGCCTGTCCCAGGCATTCTTAAACCCCTCCACTGTGCTTGCCCCCAAAACCTCCTGTGGCAGACCATTCCAAGCTTTGACTACCCTTTCTGTGTAGAAAAACTTCCTCACATTACCTCTTAATCTACTCCCTTACAATTTCATATTGTGCCCTTTTGTTCTAGTACTTTTTCCTACATTGGAAAAGGTCCCCCACCTGCACCTCATTTATGCCCATGAGGTACTTGAAAGTTTAAATGATGTCCCCCCAACCTCTCCTTTCCTCTTCTCTCCTCCAGTGAGAACATATTGAGGTCCCTTAGTCTCTCCTCAAATGTTTTGTGATGCAAGCCCTGCACCATCTTTGTCACCCTTCTCCAGTTAGTTTTTTTTATTTGTTTTTTTTTTATTATTTTAGTCTTTGGTAACCGGGTAAGACCCACTAGGCACAAGTGCCTGTTTTCAGGGGTGACCTGGGAGCACTGGGCAGTTAAGTGACTTGCTCAAAGTCACACAGTATGCAAATGGAGGTTGTGAGAATCAAACTCAGGTGTGGTCTGCTGGATGTATCAAGCTCATACACACCTCGTTCCTCTAACCTCTAGGCTATACTGTTAGTATAGTCTCCACCTTATTTATGTCCTTGCCCAGGTGTGGCCTCCAGAACTGCATGCAGTACTCCAGCTGAGGCCTTATTAATGTTTTATAAAATGGCATCTCCAACTCCTACCTCCTGCTAGTGATATCCATGCCTATGCACCCCAGCATGCCACTGGCCCTCCCTGCTGCCTTTGTGCACTGCTTTGATACCTTAAGTTCATCAGAGATGATAGCCCCTGGTCCCTTTCCACTTTAGTGACAGTCAGCTCGCCCCCTCCCAACCTGTAGCTCTCCCAGGGTTCCCTCTACCTAGGTGCATTATTTTGCACTTCTTTGTTTTCTTCCTATGGAACCTCAGTTGCCACATCTCCGACCATCTTTCAAGCTTCTCCACGTCCCTCTTCATTTTCTGCACCCCTTCTGGAGTATCCACCCTTTTGTAGATCTTGGCGTCATCTGCAAACAGGCAGACCTTTCCTTCCAGCCCCTCTGCAATGTTACTATTCTTTCTTTCAGCAGTGTCTCCATGATCTTTACCACCACTGAGGTGAGGCTGACTGTCCTGAAGTTCCATGCCTCCTCCCTACTGCTGCTTTTGTGAAGTGAGACTACATGTGCCCTCCTCCAGTTCTCTGTAACCACACCCATGTTGAGTGACTCTGTGAACAGGGTGCCAGAGGTGCTGGTAGTTCCCTTCACAGCTCCCTTAATATCCTCAGCTGGATGATGTCTGGCCCCATGGCATTATCCACCTTCAGCTTTGTGAGTTCTTCCAGATCTCTCTTCATTGTGAATGGACTGGTGTACACTTCTCTCCCCCCATTGCCTTTACAACCCAACTGTGGTCCTTGACCCTCCCCATCCTTAGTGAACACTGAGCAGAAGTATTTGTTTAGTATTTCTGCCTTGTCCAAATCCCCTTCCTTACACTCTCCCTTCTCCCCTTTGAGACTTACCACCCCCCAGTTTTTCTTCTTTCACTGATGTACCTATAAAATGCCTTATCCCCTTTGTTGACAGTCCATGCTAAACCTTCCTCTGTATGCGCCTTCACTCTCCTAACAGACTTTCATGCATCCCTTAAACTTTCAAGGTACACCTCTCTGTCCTCCTCCCTTTGGCTTCCCTTATATCTCCTGAAACTCAGCATTTTTGCTCTGACTTTATCCCCCACCTCTTTAGAGAACCGTAGTGGTTTCCTTCTTCTTTTCCATTTGGCCACTATCCTAATGCATTGGTTTGTTACCTCCACTATGGCTTCTTTCAGTTTATCCAATTGTTCTTCCACCCCCTCTATTACTGCTCCCTTCCCCAAGACTGCTTGTATACATCTCCCCATTTCTGTGAAATCCACCCTCCTGAAATCTAATACTCTTGCCCTTGTGTGGCTTAACTGAGTCCATGTCTACATGCTGAACCACACCATGTGGTGGTCACTGGGCCCCAGCTGCCCTTCCACCTGTATTTCTTTGACTCTGTTCCCATTTGTCCATACCAGGTAAAGAATTGGCTTGTGCCTGGTGGGCCAGTCAAGCCAATCCATGCATATCAAAGAGGAAAGATAGCCACTAGACTCAGGCACCAATAAAAACATCACTTTATTATCAATCAAGCAGTATTTCCAAATAAACTCCTTAAGAATGCAAATAAAGTAAGTACCCAAATTTTTCAATAGGAATGTCGGTACAAAAACTGGACAGAGGGTTACGTGGTCTTTACTTACCTTAGTAGGGAAAGTAACTTTAACTTAGCAAACAAACAGATTTCCTAAAGAATGAAACTGCCTGTTTTACTTACTTAATTTATTTATTTATTCATTTGGTAACCAGGTTGTGCACTGATCCAAAGACTTTTTCAGGCATGGCATGGACTAGAAACTGGCACAAACAGCATAAAATACAGTGAGAGAACAGCATGGCTCATACAGGGAACATAACATGGAATCCAGTGTATGTCAAGCTAACAGAGAAAATATAAGGTAAACAGTACCAGATACATCAACCATTGAGCATACCAAGGTATATAACATTTAGGTACACAGGGTAAGATTGCTCCATCATTCAACAATAGGAATAACAATAGTATTCAGGGCAGGAGAGGAGAGTGGAGCACAGGGCAGAATAATCACAATCCCTGTCTGCCTGACGCAGCCCAGTGAACCCACTGCCACAAGCTGAAACAAGTCATTTTATGATCCAGTAAAGTCTGTGAAGCAAATCAGCAGAGAGGCTAGAAAACAAAGTTCCTTTACAACTCTGCTTCAAAAACTGTTCAATTGCTGATTTAACACTGCTGCCTGGAGAACTACATAAAAAACACACCCTTGCCAATAGGGCATTGTTTAGATATAAATATGTAAAAAGAGGGTTTAGGTGTTCTTTAAGACTAAAACAAGCTGCATGTGCTATTTAAATGCTGTTTACACTGAGCATATCCACTGATTGTAATTTGAGCAGACATGAGAATGCTACCTGTAGGAAAGGAACGCCCCCAGCATAGTGATTTCAGGTAGTGGAAAGATCGTATAGTATGTCATTATGTCCAACACATGCTTCGGAAGGAGTCTGAAGTGCCCTTTTTCCCAAATAATAGCAAAACATCTGCAGGGCTCTGCCCACGCAGCTGTAAAAAGTTGTTATACACAACAGTGATGTCACATGTATGTATCAAATTTGTGATGACACTATCATCAACAAGGCTTCACAAAATTCAGAATGTACATGCAGAACATTTGCTAACCATATATTATTTACAATTCATTTATATAAGAGAGATTCTTTTAGACAGTATAATAATGATTTCTATAGCAGTCGTCATACAATGAACATGAAGGACCCATGGAACAAAAAAAGGAAATAAAAAAATGTAATAATCAAATCTGGAGGCTAATTAGTTTGCTTTAAAAAACTGTCTTAAGGCCAACATTGTCATAAGTTTGTCAGACTGGGAAAAAATATACTGTAGTTTATGATAAGTATACAATTGGATGATGATTGACCGTACTGTCAAATATTAGTTTACATCATTTTAATGTCATTACAAAATCCTAGATTAAGGGCCATACTGTACATCAGATCCATGAAAGATATTTAAATAGTGGCTCAGGTTACTACCACAAATTAATAATCACAATTGACAGCACAGAATGTAGAAAGCATCATATTAAAAAATGTAATTTAAGCAATTTGTTATAACTAAGGTATTTACATGTAAATAGGAATTTTCTCTATTTGCAATTCATCTATAGCTGAGACATACTGTATTCAGGAGATAACACCATAATGCTCTGTTCTTGACGACACAGCCCTTCCAACAATAACATTCTGTGATGTCACAAACAGTGGATTTTGACTTCAACTTTTGAAACAGCCTCAGTTTTAAGAAAACTATAAAGGGCACATATGCACTAATTATTCTAAATAGTAAATAGTAGCTCTGGCTAGAAATTCAATTTTTGCAAACTTACTTAGCAAAGTTCTGCTGATGACCCCAACTGTGTGTGCGTGCATGTGTGCATGTGTATGTGTGTGTGTGTTGTTATGTTGAATTTCCTAAACTAGTAAACTGGAATTGCAGACTTGACTGTTATCAAAGACTAAAATAACATACTATAGGAAATATTAAATGAGACAAGAGAGACCCTTTTGATAAAGATAAAGCTTATAGTATGACATTTCTCTAAAGAGTACTCACAGTTGGTGAACTGCTTTTTGCATTTCCTCCAAGAAGATGTTTGAAGATATCATTTACATATGGGGCTCAATTTTCAAAGCCCCGAGAATGCTGCAAGCCCCTGCTGTGCCGATCATTTGGTGAACAGGATATGCGGCATTCTCCCACCTGGCAAATGGGATTTTCAATCCTGAGAGCCAACTGTGGCAAGTTAGACCAGATTCTCCCTTGTCTAACTTGCACCATTTGGGGGACCTTTTTTACAGGGCTTGCACCAAATCTTTGGTGCAAGCTGCCATAAAATGAGGAAACTGTTGCAACTGCACCTAATGTACTAAAATCGGTTGTGGTTGCATCAAAGGAGTTTGGCACAGCTGCTCCAAAACACAGGTGTGATGCAGGGCTTCACTCAAGCCATGCATGACCCTTTGAAATTTGAGTCCATGGTTTCCACTGTGCCAATACTTACAATTTAAACCTTAAAACAGGCAATAATTAAATATGTATCTCATTATTTTGGTAGTAAATACAGTACTTAGCTGTGTTCTCTGTTTTCAATAGTTACATGATATTAAATCATAAACATTAATAATACAAAACTTAATTCTGTGGCTATCTCATGTCATAATCCTTTCAAATAGCTTGTTATAATAATGTCCCTGTATTATATCACAGCAATATTCACTTATATTTAACCACGGTTGCTGCAATTTCTTGATATACAGCCTATTTCTAAGTATCAATATCCTCATGATATGAATTTTAATTCTTTATGCATTTATACTTGTAGTTATGCCCTTTCTTTTTCTCATCATCACTTTGGATGGATTGGCATATTCTACAAGGGCACTTCAAGTTTTTTAAGATTGATAGGGCAATTCAGTTCAATCACCAGAGGAACTAAACTTCCATTCTTCATTCAGCATTTAAGTCATTTGTTTTCTGATCTGGTTGCTCAAGGCAGCAATCTTATTATTAGACACTGTTTTCCTCCTTTGCTGAGTAAGATATTTTGGTGTTTCTTAGTTTGAGTGGATAGAATAAATTTGTTTGTGTTCAGAGGATTTCTTCTTCTTTGTCTTTGTAAAGTAATGGCAAGTTATATAGTCTGTAGGCCTAATGCAATACATAATATGGTGTCTGCAACATATGCTGAGTATAGTTTGTACATCATACTGCAGATGGTGTATACATTTTTATTTGCATTATAACCACTGACCAGCTGTACAAAATTCTGTAAATTGGAATTATTTTTTTGTTTGTTTGTTCATTAGTAAGTTAACCTAAAGGGTAAGATACATCTTTCCAACTCTTTACAGTTGTGTCCAGGAGAGGGAAAACAGTACACAAAATTTCACAAGCAATACAAGATGAATTTTTTTTTAAAACAATGGCAGTAATATTGTAACAGTGCATTATGTGAAGTATAGGATATCATACATTTTACAGATTGAATATTGTAGTCCACAAATGTATTGGTCTGAAACATTTATGCAGAAATGCTAGAGAGTTCTACATTACCCATTTCACCACATATACATTCAAATTAGCTCAAACAATGATTAATTCAAAAATATTTCACCCAAGTAAACCATCTAAAACTGTTTGCAGACTTTATTTAAATGACAAGGAATTGTTCTTGCAATATCATATACAGTACTGCATAAGACTTTGCAGATGTATTCCATAGGAGTCAAGGACCTAGAGTAGGTTGTAGGTAGTATTCAGAGCTGGGAGCAACATCAATAGCAGAGATAGGATGAATGCATAGATACAACAGGAAGGGGATCCCTGTACACAAAAGGGCTGACTAAATCATAAGAGAGGAACAAAGACAGAGTGGATAGATGATAGACAAGGCAGGCTTGGGGGTAGAGGGACAGTGGGACAGATGGGAAGAGGAAGGTAATAGCCTGTACTGTGGAGTGAGGTAGAAATTCTGCAGCTGGGAGGAGAAAAAGGGGTAGGATAGGAAAGAGGATTGTAGTATGGAGGAAATGAGAGAGGCACTGTAAATTGCAACAGGTGAGAGGTGGCCATCTTTTGTGCTATGATGTGGAGGTCCAGTGCATGTACTCTTTGTAGGAAACTGGCAGTGCTCTACCAAGAACTTTCTTTGGTAAAGGAGGAAATAGAACAGTTTAGCATCAAGGTACCCACTAGTCCCCCATTACCACAGTGATCCACTGGCTAAACAGGATGCAGAGTAGTGGAAAGGGCACCAGGTCGACTCCTCCAGTTGTAGGCATGAGTCCAATGACCATGGTAGAAAACAGATTTTGGCCCTTGGCTGAAGGAGAAAGCTATCAACTCCTCAGACAGTCATTGGCTGGACACCACCCCAACTCCAAGTACAACCAACAAGGTAGCACCCCAACTCCAGATACAACCAACATAGCAGCAACAAGAAGTGAGTAGGCAGAGCCACATAGGAGCAGCAAAAGTCACATTGGCATTCAGAGATTTCATTGTCGGGGAACTGAGAAAGTAATGAGAACAGGGGGGTAGGTGAAATCTTAAAACATAGAAAAATAGACAATGATGGCAGAAATAAAACATTGGTCTATCCAGTCTGCCGATAATACCGTATCTTACTCTGAGGCCTTATCTATATGAAGTTTTTGTGCAGCTGTGCTTGGAACTATTAATGGTTTTGGCATCGTCCTCCTGAGCAGGCAGACTGTTCCATGGCTCAAGCGCTCTGTAAAATAAAATGTCCTCCACCAGTGCAGTGGTAGAGCTACCGCTCATGATGCTGATGACCTGGGTTCAGAAGTGAGCCTGGGCATTCAGAGGGCTTGTCAAGGGGAGGAGGATAGAGCATCCAAAGGATTACTCTCCTTCTCCGGGGTGGGTGGGGGGTGGAACATCACTCAGTACTTGACTGGCCCCTTGAGGAGGTAATGGGTCTGGCAGTGTGGAGCTTGGTAGTTCGGGGAGGTGGGGCAAATGTAGGCAAGCATGCTGCAATGTCACTGCATACCATGCCTACCAGGGGAGAAACAAATGGAAATTCTGTGATCATGAAGGATGCCACCTGCCACTCCGTTGCAGGTCCTGCACCACTGCATGGAATACCTCTCCATGACTGACACTCAAACCCAGCTCAAAGGTTATGGGGGGGTTGGCCTTGGGGTGGCCCTTCCTGTGGGGGGGGTCATCCTTGGGGGAACACGGGTAGACAAGTTAAGTTCCAGGAGGGGTGGATGATGGGGCTTTGAATTAGTGGCATGGCTGAATGGGGCCAGCTGGTGGTGGAGCAAAAGAAAATAAAAAAAAAGTCCTCTCCTGAATTTCCTCCCCCACCAGCTTCCACTTATGTCCCTGTCTTCAAGATTCACTATTCCTGTTGAATAATTCCTCACTGTTTACCTTGTTTATTCCGTTCAGGAACTGGAAGGTCTCAACCATATAGTCCCTCTCTCTCATCTGGCCTCCTACGAATAAACTTTCAGTACGCTAAGCAAATCCTTGTTGGATCAGCTTTGCTGTCCCTGAATCATTTTGTTTACTCAACATTGCACCATCTCCAGCCTCTCTTTGTCTTTCCTTAAGTGAGTACTCCAGAATTTGGCACAGTACTCCAGGTGTTGCCTCTCTAGTGATCTGTTACGAGGTAGTACTACCTCTTTCCCCTTGTTATCAAGACCCCTTCCAATATACCTCAAAAACCTGATTGTCTTACTGTAGACCTTGTTGTATTGGTTAGATTGTATATGGAATCTTGTATAATGATGCCTACTGTAGGTCAATTTCCTCAGAAGTAGTGCCCAACTTAACCCCTCCCATCAAATAGTATGTTGGGGAGTTCTTGTTCCTTACATGCATCACTCCTGCACTTTTTGGCATTGAATTTGCAAAACTTTGAACCACCTCTCCAACCTTTTCAGGTCTCTCTGCAACTCCCCTAACCATCTTCACTGCTTACCCTACGACAGGCCTTAGTGTCATCTGCAAAGAGACACATCTTGCCCTGAATTCCTTCTTCTGTGACACTGACAATTATATTGCAAAGGACTGGATCTAGGACTGAGCGCTGTGGAATAGCAGCAGTGACATCCCTTTCTAAGGATTTGACTCTGTTTACCATTACGCTTTACTATCTCCTGACTAACTAACTTCCCACCCATGTAACTATGTCCTTCCTTGCACCTATATTTAGATAGTGTAGCTACAGTAACAGCCACAGACACTGCCAGCTATTTCCCCAAATTTCTGTGATATTTCCAGAAATATCTCATGCTTTCTCCATTTCCACAATAGGGGCAGCAGACAGAAACTCTTTAGAAATTTCACAAAATATCTGGAAATAGCTGGCAATGTCTGTGGCAACTATTGTATTTCAGCAACCTTATGTGAGGCACTGAGTCTGTCTTGCTGAAGATGAAGTAGAAACATAGAAACATAGACAATGACAGCAGATAAGGACCATATGGCCCACCTTATCTGCCCATTTTCCATATCTAATGCAATACCGTAGATCAAATCCACTGCATCACTCTTATCCACTGCCCTAGTTGTCCAGTCAAAGCTTACTATCGGGATGGAATGACAGGATCTCCTGCTATGAGCCCATGCAGTTTACTATTCTGGATCCCAATTTACTAGTAGAAATTACTAGGCACATTACTATACCAAAAGATGCCAAAAAGAAACAAAATCTTACGCTGATGCAGGTTCAAAAGGTTTTATTGATCCTCACAGACAGAGCCTTTGCCAATTAGCCAAGCCACCTAATTTTTTGCTCAGCTCCTCTGAGCTTTTAAAAGCTCAAAAGAGCTGAGCAAAATATTTGGTGGTAAGTTGGTGGAGGCTCTGTCTGTGTGAATCAATAAAGTAATTTGAACCTGCATTAATGTACAGTATTTTTGGGAAATTTGTATACAGTTATATGCCCATTAATTTCTGCTTGAAAAATTGACTGTCATGTTACTATGAGTACCACATGTCCAAGGGGTGCCCCTTCAGTATTTTGTATGCAGCCATTTTTTCTCTGGGTAGACCATCAAGTTCTCTTTGACTAGTGTCTCCATCAGTTTACCACAATGTAAGTAAGACTGACAGGTCTGTAGATACATAGTTGCTCCTTGTCCTCATCCATTTGGAGCAGAACTACATTTACTATCCTCCAGTGTTTCAGAAGCACCCCGACTGAATTGAACTATTGATACTGATATTGATGGCTACTGCAGTATAGCACAGTGGTTTAAGGCTCTGAACTTCAAACTTAGACACCTGGGTATGACTCCCACAGCCCCCACTTGCATACTGTGTGACCCTGAGCAAGTCACTTCACTTCCCCATGCTCCCAGATCGCACTTGTAAACAAACTTTCAGTTTAGAGTGCCACCCCTGGTTAAACAATTGGAAATAAAAAAGAATAGCTCAGTCAGGTGTTCAGCTAATTATGGTGTGAGTTCATGGGAAAAGGGGAACTTAGAGTTACATTTCCCCCATTGGTGACATCTGCTAAGGGCACAAATAGAACTGAGGTCATGATCAGGTGCATGGGCAAGGGTTCAGAAGAAATAGTCCACTTAGGGATAAATGATCTGACATATTAGACCCTGGATAAGGTACAGGCTGGTTTCCAAAGGCTGGGGGACAATTTAAGGGCATAATCAGCATCAGTGACCTCTGAAATCGTACTATTATGGGGCATAGGTGATGCAAGACAACTAAAAGTCAAAGTATTCAACTAGCAACTGAATAGGTGGAGTAAGAATTGAGGATTGAAATTCTTTGGAGGTTGGGTTCACTCCTGGGCAAGAGGGTATTCAGGAAGGACAGTCTCCATCCAACAGTGGAGAAGACCAGTGCAAAGGGACAGAAGTTTGATGCCTTCATTAACAGGCAATTAAACTAGGGAAGGGAAAGACTGACGTTTATGGATCCCATAACAGGGAGACAGGAATAGGGGTGTCAACCTAGTGTTCACTTTACTAGGTTGTTCAGGGAGTTGGCAGTGCTCGTGGCAGAAATTGATAGTGATGGGGGCAGTCTGGAAATCAAGTAGAGGAGTGAGGACACAAGAAACAATGGGAAAATGGAGGTGTAGTAGTAGTAGAGGGGGTCAGGGAAAGAATGGTAGGGACAGGGAAAGAAACACAGACTGAGAGGGAAGCACTGAAAGGGGAATGGGCATGGGGAAGCCAACAATGATGGTGATAGCAGCAATACAAATCTTACTCCCAGCAGTCACAGGGAACCTTAAAAAGGCATTTGGAGGGGTATCTTCATAAGTGCCAGGAGTTTAGGGAACAAAATCAGTGACCTCCTACCTATAGTGGTAGAGGCCAACCTCAATGTAATAGCAATGATGGAAAAGTAATTATTAGAGAACCACAAGTGGCACCTTAATGCAGTTCCTGGGAACTTCCTGTTCAGGAGGAATAGAGGGATATGTAAAGACAAGGGGGTAGCCCTGGCTGTGAGAGATAGTATCAAAGTGGCTGAGGATGCCTCAGTCAAAGGGGTGGAGGGGTAGAATCTATGGATCTAACTCACCTTGGAAGGAGGGAAGATACTCAAGATGGTAGTGTGCAGGCCACCAGGCCAGAAAAAGGAAGAAAAGAAGGTAGTAGAGGGCAGAAATAAGAAGAGCATCTGCCAAGGGGTGATAGTGGGGGATTTCAACATGCCAGGTATAGACTGGGAGGCTCCAGCAGCCAGATGTGCAAGGAGTCAGTTTCTGCTTGACATTCTCCTGGACTGCTTCCTAATGCAACTAGTGAAGACACTAATAAGGGAGCAGGTTACTCTAGACCTGGTACTACCCAGTACTTAGACGGTAGGAACTGTTGATATGAAAGAGCCACTGGGGTCCAATGACCACAACTCAGTATGGTTTGAAATGGATACAGAGAGAGGACACTTCACATTGACTTCAATAGGATGAGGGTGGAAATTAGACAGAAACAGAGAGGGGTGGTGGAGGCAGAGGGAATGGAAGACAAGTGGGAAATCATTAAGTGGGATATACTGGATATCATGGATCATTGTACAAGGAAGGTGGCTAAGAAAACAAACTATAGCAAGATCCAGTACGGCTGCAAAATAATGGTATTGTAGGCAGTGAGAAATGTGTAAACTTGCAATTTTTGCACTAACCACTGAGCCACCTAACTGCACTTTCTAATTGTTCTGATACACACACTGACTAATACATATATGCTATATATATATATATATATATATATATATATATATATATATAGTCCAGTATATCATAGCAGTGCCCTGTCTACACACATTTTTAAAGATTAAAAAAAAGACATCTAGGGACTGTTTTCTTGTTTTCAGGCTCCGAGGGACATCAGAGGGTGGGGGTTGGGGAGTTGCCACTAGACACCTCATTTAAATCAGCAATGACATGTATAAGGCTGAAATTGATCTAGATAGTGGAGGAATATATACTAGCAATTTTTGCACTAACCATAGTACAAGTCACATTAAACTCATTGGTTTAGTATTTTTCAGCTAGTTGCTTAATGTGTGCACTGCTCACTGCAATGAATTAATAAAAGTTTCCTAACGGTTTGTTTTTTGCTGCTATTTAGTTGCAGCTTACTGTACTTTGCAGATCTCTGGAAACTTTTATCAATGAAGTGAATGAGCAGTGCACACATTAAATGGACACCGTCAGCATTCAGCAGCCATTTAACTTGTGAGACTGGTGTGCCTGTAATAACATCTATGGCAAAATGAACTATTCATGTGCCCCAGTATGAGTAACAGTAAGATATGTTACCTAAATTTTAAAAATATATACTTTAGCTCAGACCAAGCACATTATCTTAGTGGTTGGCCAACCTTCCGCCACCAGATGCCTCTTTTCAATGTGAACACACATTGTGCATGTGCAAATTTCCTGAACAAGTGTAAGTGAAAGTTGGAGCTAAAGTACATGCTCTTCTGAGCATGGGGATCTTTGTAAGAATAATGAAGGGTGTTGCAAGTCTTACTTTTACCATTTTGAGAAACAGGACCGAGATCCTGAGCATGCGCGTCATGTCTATGGCAATGTCACGCACATGCTTGTTTTTCAAAGTGGTAAAAGCAAGACTTGCAATGCTCTTTTTTATTCTTTCAAAGACTTTTGTCTATCTCAAAACAATATCTAACAAAATCCGGCTAGTGGGGCTGGCACCAATTTCAATCCCTGTTGATGAACATCCATATGTGATGACACAGGTGACAGAACAGTAACAGACAGTCAGGACCACCCTCGCAGTACACACACACACACACACACACACACATACTCACACGCACATATCAGAATAGGTAACATATATAATGAGAAATAAATGCACAAACATACTTGTACTGCAACACAAGATGAAACCATATCCAAACACAGCCCCTAATAAACTAATATAAAGCACCATAAAATTATGATAACAATGGGTGCACATGGGCACCCAAGCAGAATCCCCCCCACACACACAATAAACTGTATGACTTGACTTGGTTGAGAACTGATGAGTACAAAGACATATTAAAAAATATAGATATACAATTCGTGATGCAGCATAGGTCAGTGAGTTACTATGCAATATAATGGGGGTCTATCACAGATGATATGAAGGACTGGAATACCTTTGTGTTGCTAAATAAAACAGCAATGACCCCTAGATTACAGATAAAGAAATGATAAGGTGTTAATATTTAAAAATACTAACCAGTTCAAGGTAAGTCTCCGATTTGTATCATCTGAATCAGAATGGTCAGTTTCTATGTCAGAACCAGATGCAGCTTGTGCCCCCTCATGCTGATTAACACTGTATACTGTGGGCTCAAATTGGTACAGTTGGATACAGAATCAGCAAGGCTCCCCTCGTGGGTGCTGGTCATGAGGGTAGAACACCCTCCCCCAAGCTTTGCAGGCACCCGCACCACATATTTGGCCCAGGTAACATGCGCTTTAACCGAAGGAACAGCAGCTGTACTATAATGCAGAACTGAAATTTCTGAACTCGCAATCGGAGCCAAGGACTTTAATTCAGAAACCCTTAAATGACTGCATTTTTAACTGAGTTCCTTAATTGCTGTCCCCACACATGTGGAGATAGTTTTTTTGTTGCTTAAATCCTGAGCGTCACAAAGGCAAGTTGTACATGAATTTCTGCTGTGCCTTAAGAGCTGAATTTTGGCTCCAGTTTCTTAAGTTCAAATAATTGTTCAGCTCGCTCACAACATAGTCCCTGTGCCCTTAATTGTAAAAGCAGCATATTGCAACTTAAAAAGCCAGACAGTATATATTTAATTGAGCCATCTGTGCATTAGTAATTAATTAATTGCAACATAGTCACTACACCCTGTGTTAAATACCAATTCTGACCGTTTGATGCTTAAACCATGCTGTTTGCTGTTTGCATTTGAACTCTGTATTTTTTTAATCGCGCTAGGAAAAATTGTTAGCCTCTCAGCAGTTGAGCTGTAATCTGTAGTCGCCATTTTAAAATTCCCCCTATGCTGATGCAGACTAGTTAAAGCAAACAAGAGCAAGCAATAGTAGCCCTACCCCCTGTAATTGAAGCGGCGCCCCCTTCTAGCTCACCTGATATTTACTGTGCTTTCCTTTCTCCAACAGAATCAGCAAGGCTCCCCTAGTGGGTGCTGGTCATGATGGTAGGACACCCTCTCCCGAGCTTTACAGGGACCCCCGCCACATATTTGGTTCAGGTAACGTGCACTTTAACCGAAGGAACAGCAGCTGTACTGTAACGCAGAGCTGAAATTTCTGAACTCACAATTGAAGCCCAGCTGATGCTGCACGTCAAGTCTCCACTGCCCCCGCCACCACCCTTGGTTGACTTGTTGCTTTATAGGGGAGGAGAGGGGAGGAGAGGCCTCTTTTAACCAATCAGGCAACTTCTCCATTGGCAAGCTATCAGGATCCACCACTAGAGGCTGCTATTGTCTCTCAGCTGGGATTCCACTTGGCTCCTACATTGCAATCCATTGTCTCAGTGTGTGACACATAAGAATACACATACCTCCCAAACAATTTCCTGCTTACACCTGCAAGCCTTCGCCTCCCCCCCTAGCAGCAGCAGGAATATATTCATCCTTTCTTAAACTTCTATACACTAACAACGTTAAATTTGATACAAATTTCTCTCATAAATCCCTTGCAGCATTTTGGTATCTCCCTCTCTCATTCACAAAATGATACTATGGCTTATTTTCCTCTTGATGACCCTTCCCCACAGCACACCACCCTCCTGCCCTTCCCATACTCAACCTAACACTACCCCTCCTCCTGCTCAACAATCACCTCTGTTGCCATTCAGCCCGAAGTCCACTCCTTCTTCTATAACCATGTCTGACCCCCCATCTGACCCCCCATGCCAAGCCACCTACTACCCGTCATTAACACTACCCCCTTTCTATATGGTCCTGAAATATGGTGCTTCGCATGCTCCCACATTACCAACAAATCGCACCACCTAGCAACCCCACCACTGCACACTCACAAGAAGATCCTAAGAAGTACCCTAACCAGGATAGCCATTATCCTCCTGCTACTTATTGGCAATATACACCCTAATCCTGGCCCTACTGACCACACCCCTGGCTTAACAATGCAGCACAAAGGGCTACTGCTGGCTACCATTAATATATGTAATCTTCAAAAGAAATTAGCCCCACTCCAAGCCTGGGTCTGCCTCCACCACCCTGATGCTCTAGCCATAACTGAGACTTGGCTATCATGGCATATCCCTGACTCAGCTGTGTGCCTACCGGGCTACACATTGTTCAGATTAGACAGGCTTCGTAAGCGGGGTGGGGGGTGTGCACTGTATCTTCTGGAATACCTGCAAGGCACAAATATTACAACATTGAACTCAGCAGAGGGAGCACAGTCCCTCATCATCAAGGTTGCTATTGGCAACTCAGGTAAATCTCTCTACCTTATGTCAGTATATATGCCCCCACGAAACTTAAAGAGATGCTTTCACATCCATCCTTAACACTATCACCCAGCTCCCCAAAAACTTGGAAGTCATATTACTTGGTGATTTCAACACTAACTGGCTTGCTCCCCAGTCAGCCTCCCTCAGGGATGCAACTGCCACCCAAAATCTGACCCAAATCGTCCTCACCCCTACTAGAGTAAACAAAAACCTGGGCCATAGTTCACTCCTTGATCTCATACTTACAAATCATCCTGAGCACTTACAGGATGTCCAGGTTTTCTCGGACTCACTCAGTGATCACTCCCCTGTAACTTGTCACTGGACAAATAGCTGGAAGCCCCCAACCCCCAGGATCTCCAGGTACCACCAGCTAAGGAAAGGTACATTGATTCATTTCCAAAACTATCTCTGAAACCTTGACTGGTCTCCTCTTGATTACCAGTCGTCAGTTGATACCGCCCTGTCATTCTTCATATGTTCCTTCCAAACCACCTGTGACATTTTTGCCATCTTCATAAAACGGATTGAAAAAACTAAATCCTCCCCCTTGGTAACTCGGTCCTTGCTTGACCAAATGAAGGTCCGTGATGACCTGTGGCACTGCGCCCTTCAGTCTGGTCACCTTTCTGACCACAAATTGTACCAGGCTGCCTGAAATTCATGTACCTGGGCTATCCGACAGGCAAAGGCTGCTTTTTATAAGACCAACCTCACTGCCAACTGGGGAAATGGAAAAAGGTTTTGGGAAAATTTAAAGGAACTCAGTGGCAAGTCTGCCTCCCCTCCCCCTACCATGCTTACTGCCAATGATGTCCCCACCCAAGACCCCCACAAAATAGCAAATGCTTTCAATAAATATTTCTCTGACCTCAGTACTATTCTCCCCCGACTTTTTTACAGTAAATGCTGGACATTTCCCGCCACCTCCCAGTGCTCCACCTTTTCACTTAAAACGGTCTCCCCTAGTGTTGCCCACTCATACCTTGCCAGGGCACTAGGTAAGACTAGGCAAAGCAGTGACTCTCTAGATGCAAAACTGCTCTCTTTAGTCCTTGACACAGTCCTAACACCCCTCACAAAAATTATCAATATTCCCCTCTGCTTAGGGCAATTCCCATCGTGTGGCAAAGGACAGTGATTACCCCAATTCATAAAAATGGTGACCTTACCTCAACTAGTAACTATAGGCCCATTTCTATACTCCCTCCCCTCTCAAAAGTGCTGGAAAAAATAGTGACTGATCAGCTTATTAACTACTTAGACTCGCACCACTTACTTTGCCAGCAACAACATGGTTTCAGAAAAGGACACAGCACAACCACTGCCCTACTAGAATCCAACTCCTTTATCCATGATGCCTTAGACCAAGAAGACTTAGCTGGATCAGTCTTTATTGATCTCTCCAAGGCATTTGACACCATCAATCACAATATGCTCATTAACTCCCTCCTCTCCATTGGTGTTTCCCCAAGAATCAGCTGGCTGGTTCACCAACTATCTTCGTGGCTGTACCCCAACAAGTAAAAATAAATGACACCCTCTCCACTACCCTTCCTGTCTGGTCAGGTGTCCCCCAAGGGTCCATCCTGGGTCCCCTTCTTTTCTCACTATACCTGAACTCCTTACCTATGGCATCCTCTGGGTGCCTTCTCCTCTATGCAGATGATGCTGTGATTTTTAATTGGCACCCTGACCCCATACAGCTTCAAAAATCCTTGTAGTACTCCTTCACACAAGTAGAAACCTGGTTTACCTCCCACAAGCTTGTGACAACTCAAAAAAGACAAAAGTAATGCTATTCAGCCACCCGCAACACAAACACAGCACAACCAAAATGTCTATACATAACTCATTGGGTACAATGCTACAGCCAGTTACTACATTCAGATATTTAGGGATTACCCTGGACTCTGCTCATACCTTTCGAGAGCATATTGCGTCAACATGCTCTGCAATAAACATCAGAATCAGTCTACTTTACAGGTTTAGAACCTGCCTCCCACCCGATGCCCTAAGGTTAGCCATTTCAAGATCCATCCTCTCTCTGGTAGACTATGGCATAGTCATCTATGGTGCAACCTCTGACACTGCTCTAACCAACATTAAACACACCCTAAACAAAGCCTGCAGGTTGGCCACAGGCTGCGATTGGCTCACGCATACCTGTGACCTCTACCTACGGTCAGGATGGCTAAACTTTCAAGGGCAACTTTTCTACCAGACGTGCTTACTGGCCCAAAGAATCCAGTTAGGTTTAGCCCCCCCCCGGGCTGTCTCCAGCTCCTCCAAAAGAGCCTGCTGGTCCATGCCACTAGACTTTCTGACACTACAGCATTCCATGTCCCTTTTGTAAAGACCTCTGCTGGCCAAAGGTCCTTTTGCTACAGAGTCCCACTCTGGATGAACTCAGTCCCTGATTCTATCATATCAATCCCCAGGCTAGGACCTTTTAAACCTGAGCTACGGAGCCACATTATGTCCAACTCTCACTGTGACTGCAGATAAACTCTGCCAAAATAAAAAAAAAATAAAAAAAATCTTAAGTCTTTACTGCTGTTTAAGCTCCTGTGTCTCCAATACATGCCTCAGCTATGCACACCTTGGTGTTCCCATTCTTATGTATTATCTCTGTTTACCTCTGTACCTAATGCTGTATTTCTGTATTAGAGCAGTTTTCTATATTCTGTACCTGTCCTCATATATGTGTATATATATATATATATATATAGTGAGGTCTAGGAATTACAACCATTTGAGTCAGAGACTCATTTGCAAATGGTTGTAATTCCTAGACCTTCAATAAATAAAAATAAATAAATAAAAAATAAAAAAATAAAATATCAAAGTTTAAATGTATGTCCTCAGCATCTTTAGATTCCTCTACCTTAAATATGATGAATAGTGAACACAGGCACAGAAAATATCATTGAAATCCAAAGGTAAAAAAAAAACACACTCGCTGTAAAATGGCTAGCTTAGCTGATCTAAGTTTTCAGGAAGAAGGTACATAACCTGCACAGACTAGCAAACTACTTTTTCAGTACTTTAGCAACAGAATTTCAACAGCATGGTAAGTTGTAAGATGAAAAAGTACATATGAACAGTCCATTTCAAACCTCCACTGTAAAAAACAAACAAACTGTAACTTAAATGAACTGTGTTTAGGGGTCCTTTAACTTATCTTCAGTGAGAGTTGTAAAATCAGATAATTTACTACATACACATTCCATTCTGTGACATTTGACTTACTCACTGCTATGGTCCAGGGTTGTCTGCTTATCTCCCTTTATATCTGGAAAAGGCTGACTGAGCTGAAATGTTTATGAGCTACAAATCTCTTTTGAAAGACAGTTCTAACCAGATTGAAGCTTAGTACACAAAATAGTGATTTATAACACTGCTTAGCTGAATGAAAGCAGAGTAATACCACAAAACCTCTAATTGTATCTAGTTTGTTGGGTATCTGAAGGGCTTCCTTTCTCTACTGTCATAGCAAGACATCTGCAGGGCTATGCCCACTGCAGCCATGAAACAGCACCAGAACCCCCACAGTTTTCCAAGGAAGTAGGAGTAGCAGTGGGGACAAAAAGAACAGCCTTCAGAGACTATAAAGTGGCCAGACAAAGGAGAACTGAGATGATTACCAGGAGAACCTGAAGGAGCCAAAAAGGCAGCCAAAAATGTCAAGGTAGATACAAAAGTAGAATAAAAGAGGGGGTTAAAAAGAGGGAAACATTTTTAGGTTTCTTAGAGGAAAAGACAGACAAGGGGAATTGTGGGAATAAAGGAGAGGGAAGGATAGGTAAAGTAGGAGGAGGAGCAGAAGGCAGATGTACTGAACAGATATTTCTGTTCAGTATTTACTGAGAGGAGGGAACCCAGGAGAGGGGTCAACTCTAGAAAAATCATACAAAAGATCCTGAGATAGATGTGAGGGGAATGGACCCAGTGCAGATAACTGAGTACAGGGTAATAAAGGGCTAGCAGTTTTCAAGGTAAATAAAGCACCAGGACTGAAAAGACTACTCAACAGAGATTGTGTGGCTGCCTTGTGAGTGGTTGAGAGTGAGTAGTGACACTGCCCAACAGGAGAGACGAGGACCTGGAGAGGGGGCATGCCCAGCTGAACACAATGGTGGACATGTTTTGGCACAGATCCCACAGGCATATCCTTTATAAAAGCCTAATAATATCTTTTAAGGAGAGGACCTCAATGAAACACATTTCTACCACCACAGTACATCAGTGGCAACTGCCTGGCAGTGAAGTAAGCAACTCAAACCTACATCTGATCCTATAGATCAGCCAAGACAGCAGTGCACATCCCACAAAGCAAGAACAAGCTTGCAGGCCCAGGCCTCCTCTGAGCAGGAGCAAGAATAAACAATGTCAGAATTGGGGAAATCTATGGCCGGAGTACCAGCCACCCTGGCCAACATGCAGGCTAATATGAAAACTGGTTTCATAAATCTGGCCACTCAAGTCACACATTACAAAATGTGGTTACTGGTCTTCCTGAAACCACAGTGGCTCATACAACCTGTCCCGATGAGCTGGAGAAGTGAGTGAACAACCTGGAGGACACAGTTGCAACTGTTTCCCAGGAATAGAATTTACTTAAGGAGGGCCTAGAAGAACTGTAGAGCAGAGTAGATGACCAAGAAAACCAGTCATGCAGAACAAACCTACATATACTTGGTCTCCCTGAAGGCATGGAGGGGAAAAACCCTGAGAAAGGCTTGCAGCAGTGGCTAGTAATGTACCTAAAGTTGGAACCAGCAGCCCTAAACTTTGAAATTGAAAGAGCACATGGAATGGGCCCCACACCCAAGCCAGGAGATCGCCTCCATCACTGCCTTATTAAATATCTCCGGTATACAGACAAGGCAGCCATGCTTCAGGCTGCCATGTCTCAAGGTCCTATCTCTTTAGAGAACAGATGAGTGATGATATTCCAAGATTACAGCAGAGAAGTACAAATGAAAAGGCAGAAATTCAACCATGTTATGTATCAACTGCACTCCATGGGCTAGAACTTTGCATTCATTAGCCCTGCAAAACTCTGGCTTGACCGATCTGGCAGACCTCCCCGATAATTCACTACCTAGAATCCAAGCAGTTCATTGAGGAGGAAAGCACAACCCAGGAGGGCCATTCACAGGTCCACTCAATTGAGCCAGCAACAAAGCAGCTCTCTGCTTGCATCCTTAACTCTTCTGCAATATCTTGAACTGGCCAAGCAGTCTGGTCCCACTCCTGTACCCCGTGGGAAAGGGTAGGTTTTTCTTTCCAATTGCCCCTCAGCTGGATTATCAGGTATGGCTATTTTCTTACTCAATTGGTATCGATTCTGCCCTGAGGATGTTGGGGGGCAATGGACCTGCTAGATGTCTCAGGGGAATATAATCGCATGCAAGGGCAATGATCTCCTGTTGTTTTTGTTTGCACTTTTAAGATTTAAATGGGTAAATTGATTGTTATTTCTAATTGTGCTCAGCTTCCAAGAAATCACCCAAAAACAGCTCTAAGTTCTGAAATGTGGACTGAGTTTAACCCTAAAGTGGTAAACTGCTTAACACAAACAACCCACTCGGCAATCTTGCCAGTGTTGGCCATGTATATATTACTTTCAATTCATGTGGCCACTTCAGTTATTGCAATCCAACTTGTTGCTTCTGTATCTGTTTGTATTTGTTGCTCGCTTTCTACGAGCTCACGAAACCATGTCAGGCGGCATGGATAACGGGGGTTTGAGGTGGCAGAGACATGAGGGGCAACCCCTCTCTCTTTGAGTAAGGGCTCCCCTGATACTTGACAGCTTTGCTGCCATTTCCTCAATTTCACTGAGAAGCTAGCGCAGGTTGTGAACAACAGCTCACATTTGTTTTAGACCATGACTAACCTCTTAGTCTATGACTATCTCTACCTGAAAGGACAACATCACTAAGTGGATTACTAACCTTTTATGTCAGTAGGCTTTTGAGCCTGTACATCATCCTGACTGCATCTGGGGATGCACATAACAATGGGCAGTATTTGTCAATTTATTACATACGGACCAATGAAAAGCGCATTGTCTCCGTTCTCTCTTATTGCTCTTATGCAACATAAATCATCATAAACCTGGGTTGCCGCAATCCCAAATGTGATTATTGACCTAATTTGCAGTCCACTGTCTAATGTATAATACTAGTGTTGATTATTTCTAAATGGTTCCCTTTAATAACAATGATCTTATATGCTCTGTGTGAAATTGGAGACATAGAAGGGACAGCTATATTTAATATTTGTTCTAGTTCTTCTCCAACTGGTAATTCAAGGTGGAAACCAGAGGCGAAGGAGAAGCCTCTCCTGCCCTACTTAGCCAATGCGTATTGAGATATATAGGCATGATCTTCACTTTCTCTTAAACCAACAGTCCCCACACTCAATGATATCAGTATTTTTCTAACCACTAAAGGCTTGCAGTGGAAGCTCTCCTGGACAACTGACTGCCCAGTGAGAAGGAGAGAGGGGAGGTTTGGAAGGGACTTTTCTATTGCTAATTTAATTGTTCTAAATACAGTTTATCAGTGTGTTTACCCACCAGTTTGAAGTGGGATTAGAAACATAGAAACATAGAAGATGTTGGCAGATAAGGACCTCATGGCCCATCCAGACAGCCCTATTTTTCCCTACCTACAGCTACACCTCAGACCCTACTTAGTCTTCTTCCCCACCACCTTACTTTGAAAATGCTCTTATATCTATTTCATGCATTTTTGAGCCTTCACCACCTCCTCTAGGAGGCTGTTCTATGCATCCACCACCCTCTCTGTGAAGTACTTTCTCACATTTCCTCTGAGCCTCCCCCTTCCACCTTCATAGTGTGACCCCTTGTCCTTGAGCATCTTTTCTTTGAAAAATGCTACCTTTATGTACCCTGTTTTTACCAGAAATGTATTTGCATGTTTCTATCATATTCCCCCTTTCCCTCCTTTCCTCTAGGGAGTACAAATTCAGCTCTTTAAGCCTTTCTTTGTAGGACTTTTGATGCAGGCCCTACATCATTTTGGTTGCTCTCCTTTGAACTGTCTCCATCCTATCTATGTCCTTTTGGAGATGGGACCTCCAGAACTGGACACAGTACTCAAGGTGTTGTCTCACCAGTGACCTATACAGGGGTATCACTACATCCCTTCTTCTGCTGGTGATTCCCCTGCCTATGCAGCCCATCATCCTACTAGCCTTCCCCACTGCCTTGTCACACTGTTTAGCTACCTTCAAGTCATCAGAAAGGCTTACCGCCAGGTGTCTTTCCTGCTTTGTGACTGTTAATTCCCCTCCTCCCAGCTGGAATGTTGCCTCGGGGTTTCTGTGCCTCAAGTGCATGATTTTATACTTTTTTGCATTGAAACCCAGCTGTCAGACTCAAGACAATTCTTTCAGCTTATGTAGATCACCCCTCATTCTTTCTTCCCCCCACAAGGGGTCTACTCTGTTGCAGAGCTTTGTGTCATCTGCGAATAGGCATACTTTCCATACCAGTCTCTCTGTTATGTCACCAATAAATATATTTAAGAGGTTTGGGCCGAGTACTAACCATTGTGGCACCCCACGGATCACTCTGCCCACTCCAGAGTGGATGCCACTTACTACCACCTTTTAACTCCTATTCTCTAGCCAACTCTCCACTCATTTAACTACTTTAGTCCCTACTGCAAGGATCCCCAGCTTGTTTACCAGTCTTCTATGTGGAACAGTGTCAAAGGTCTTGCTGAAACCCAGGTAGGCCATGTCCACTGCTCCTCCCTGATCCACTTCCCTGGTTATCTGATCAATTAACTAAACCAGGTTAGTCTGGCAAGGGGGGTCACATGAGGTCTTGCTGCCATTAAGACCTGGGTGTTTCTGCTCCAACCTTTTTCTTGTTTTTTTTTAACTCAATTATGAAGTTCTTCTACCTCTTCTTGGCATTATCACTGTGATATAAGCTATCTTATCTTGGCAGTGACTGCTGCTGCTGGTTCCTGAGCGCTACATTGGTTCGGAGATAAAATCTTCCCCAGTCCGCCACACACCACCACCAACCCCAGACCAGATTTGTGGACCAAAATGGAATAAACTAAACACTATATCTGCAAATACCATCTCATCTCCTACCACACCGCTTACAGAGGAGCATTTCCTTCAAGAATTTATTCCTTTAAAAGAAGCTCTCCTCTCTTTAATGGAGCATATTAAGATAATTTGGTTAACTATGGAGGAACATTCTAGAAGGATTGGGGATGCTGAGGCTCTGGTGAGATCTCTCGAGGATAGACAAAATCGCTTAGACCACGACACAGTGGTTGTGAGGCACAAAGTAGCATGGCTAGAGGCACAATTAGAAGACTTAGACGGGCATAGCAGAAGAAAAAACATTGTAGTAACTGGGCAGCCAGAACATATAGAGGACAGCAATCCAATAGTATTTTCCCAGAAGCTGTGTGAGCACTTGGCAGGTCCATCAATAAACAGCCTGGGATACATAATAGAGCATGCTCATGGGTCTCTGAGACTTATGCCTTTGGAGGGACAAAAAACATGTCCTTTTGTTTTTAAATTTCTAAATTTCTTGGACAAGCAGCATCTTTTGTCCAGGGTCCATTCAATGCAGGAAATTTTGGGTGGGGGGGGCACTTGAATCTGAGTTTTCCAGGATTTGCCGCCAGCTGTTCTAGAGTGAAGGTCAGCTTATAAACATGTTATAATGAAACTGATTGCAGCTCAAATTAGATTTAAAATTATCTACCCTGCAAGACTACAAGTGTCTCAGGGCACTTCTTCCACAAGTTTTTATTCAATGGAGCTGGCAAAATAGAACTGCTCACATTGTTCCCTGACTTATTTAAAGCAGACTGATCATGGGGGGTTCTATTTCTTTGGAAACCGGCACTCCCAAGTTAACAGGCTATGTAATGTTGCATTTACTTATTATTCCTAGTTCCACAGATTTCTTATTTACAGACAACAACTTTGTTGAAGAGAGCTCATTAAACTGAGCAGACACTTTGACTTAATGATGTACTCTCTGCAGGTAATATTGGATTTTTTCTTTTAGTGTCTGATTAAACTAACAGCCGATAAGGGATGTTGTGTTCTGCTTCAGAAGAGTTGGAAAGTCTTTTATACCCTAAACAATTAGATTACTGGCTTTCTACAACACTGTATTTGTATTTCATGATGGACATCCTAGTCGTGCGTGACAACTGAGGAATTTTATTGAACTTCTTCAGGGGATCTGGAAACAATCACCAAAGTATGAGTGATCAGAATTGGCTTTCTGGGATACTTGTTTTTTTATGCTGGACATCTACAGGTACTTCATGCATGGTTCTGGTTTACCTGTTCAGTTTGAGATTGCATTGTTTCTAGTTACTGTGGTAAACTCATGTACTGGAGGAGAGGGGGTTTCCCTGAGTAAGATAGTTAGGGTACAGCTGCATCTGATTTGGCTGATTAGCTGCAGCTGCACAGACAGGAGAGCTTTAAAAACAGGAAGGAAAAGCCAGCAGGCAGTTGCTGCGTGGGTAGAGGGCTGACAAGCTGCTTGGATGTGTTCCAGAACAGGAGTCCCTTAAGCAACCCTCAGGAGATTGGTCTCCTGAATTAGGCCAAAAAGAAAACAATTATTTCCATTGTGAGTTTTCCATTTTACTGTTTGTGTTCTTCCTGAAGGTCTAGCCTTATGGAAAAGGGGGGTTTCTAGTTAGGGTCAGGGATTGTGTAGTCAGCACTCCCACCCGGAGCTAAGCCTCTTTATTTCTGTTTTTATTTCATTTTCCCCAATGGGGCTTAAAAAGGAAAAGGGAAGAAGCCCAAAGTTCTGTGTCACTAACCATATTAAGAAAATAAAAATATACCTGGTTGGTTTGATGTTAACAAACTGGTCTTCCTGAGACTCCTTAACCACCGCAAAGCTAATCCTGAATCCTGTGGGGAGGTTGCGCCCTGTCACACATGGTGTTAGCAGTGGGATCAGGTCGGCGTAGAATTTGGCTGGAATCCAAACCATCCTGGAGTAAAGGAGACCAGGCATGGAGGACATGGTGAAAGTCTTGATCCAGGCTACAGCAGCCCAGCAGGAAGCTACCCGGGCTCAACAGGAGATGAACCAGTTGCTGCTCACACAGACAGCCAGGACCATGCTGTTCTTCAGGAAATGGTAAAGCATCTCACCGAGATCATGCCGGGAGAAGGTCGCCAGGGAGGGCCTACCCCAGAGGGATACCATACTATACAAGCTTCCCACTGTCTGTAGGAAATAATGATGGCTGAAGACATTGAAGCATATTTGCTCACTTTTGAAAGGATGGCTACTCGTGAATCATGGCCTCAGGAACAGTGGGCCGGCATTTTAGCTCCATTTTTGTGCGTCGAGGCCCAGAAGGTGTATTATGGTCTGGATGAAGGAGTCACCACTAACTATCCAAGGCTGAAGGAAGAGATCTTGGCCCGTGCTGGTGTTACTCCAGCCCTTCGAGCCCAGAGGTACCACAGCTGGAAATTCCGGGAGTCGGTGAAGCCACGGTCGCAGATGTATGACCGCCTCCACTTGGCCAAGATGTGGTTGTGACCCGAGCTCCATAGCACTGCCAAAATTGTGGAGCTCCTGGTAATGGACCGGTTCTTAAGAGGACTACCGCCCAGCCTATGGCAGTGGGTTGGACAGGCCGACCCCGCTTCCTGTGATAAACTGGTCACCTTGGTGGAGCAGCATTATGCCATGAAGGAACTTTCCCCAGACATTGGGGCTGGCTACCCCAGGGACTTGGGGCAGACTACAAACCGGAGATACCGACCCCCCGAGAGGTCAGACCGGACAGGTCCCGAGAGAAGGACTACCGAAGAGTGGTCTGAGGCCATGAAGGGACTTTCGGGTTCAAAAATAGAGGGGGACCTGACCTCCCCTAGAAGCCCAAAGGGTCCAGGGTCACCCCGAGAATGCTACCACTATTATGGGTGCAGTGAGTGGGGACATATAATTGCCAACTGCCCGAATAGGGTCGAACCAATGCAATGCAACTAGGGTGGATCCCCACAGAGTGATTGCCATTTGATTAATGTGGTAGGGGTGGTCGCCACTTCACACCAATTTACCCAGTTGGTTAAGGTAAACGGACAGGCCATTTTGGCCCTTGTCGACTCGGGGAGTGAGGTCACCCTTTTAGTTCGCAGTTTGGTGCAATCCTCCCAAATTAATTTCCAGAAATGTACCGGGATCACATGTGTCCATGGCACAGTGTTTTATTACTCCACGGCGCTAGTTACCATGGAAGCACAGGGGGAGGAGAGGCAGGTCACGGTGGGAGTCCTCCCTCGATTGGCGCATCCTGTCCTGATGGGTCAAGATTTCCCGGGGTTTGAGACATTACTCCATGAGGGGGGAACCTGAGAGACCAGGGCCACAGTAACTGAGGCTATGATGCTAGGAATCCCCGAGGGGTCAAAGGAGTCACCCGATTATTTCCCTTATGGGCATTGGGACCCCAAGTTGTATGGGGAGGCAGGAAAGTCCCAGAAATCATGAAAGGAATGCAGGGATTGTAAAAAGTTAGGGACCAAGATATTGGCTGCCAATGGCAGGTCCATGCTGGTGGGATGTAGAACCCTGCTCCCAGAGGGACAACAGGGTGAGCAGTCTGGTGCCTAAGGGGAGAGTTGTAGGGAGAAAGAGGAGGACCCAGAAGTGGAGACAGAGTCGAATCCCCCTGAATTGAGTACCCTCGGGATAGCGTCCAGGAACTTTGGTCAGGACCAAATAGAAGAGCCTCTTTTTCAGAATATCCGGTCAGAAGTTGTGGGGATTAACGAGGTGCTGGTAGAAGGCAAAGCCAAGGGATCTGGACCATATTTCATGTTAAATAATAACCTCCTATACCGAGTGATACCAGATGAAGAACATGATGTGGAACAGTTGCTGGTCCCCCGCCAGCACAGGAAGGCGGTACTGGATTTGGCACACACTCACCTTCTCGAAGGACATCTTGGGGTCAAAAAAACACTGCACTGCATACTCCAAAGATTCTACTGGCCTGGAATTTACACTGAGGTAAGGAGGTACTGTGCTTTGTGCCCAGAATGCCAGTTGGCTTCCCCGCGGCCGAAGTTAAGAGCCTCGTTGGTGCCCTTGCCAATCATCGATGAACCCTTCATGAGGATTGCAATGGACCTGGTAGGCCCCCTAGACAGGTCAGTCCGGGGCCACCAACATATCCTGGTCATCATAGACTACACTTCAAGGTATCCGGAAGTGATCCCGCTCCGTAACACGGCCTCGAAGTCGATTGCCCAAGAGCTCATTCAAGTCTTTGCAAGGGTCAGATTCCCAAAGAAGATACTGACAGACCAGGGTACTCCCTTTGTCTCACGTTTAATGAAGGAGCTTTGCAGACTCCTCCAGATCAGAGCCCTGAGGACCTCAGTGTACCATCCCAGACAGATGGTCTGGTCGAACGATTTAATCAGGCTTTGAAGGGGATGTTGCGGAAAGTCGTGAGCCGAGACGGAAAGGACTGGAACTTACTCCTTCCCTACTTAATGCTCACTATCTGAGAGGTCCCACAGGCATCCACCAGATTCTCCCCCTTCGAGTTGTTATATGCCCGCCAGCCCAGGGGTATCCTCGATATACTAAAGGAGGACTGGAAAGAGCAACTGCCACAAGTAGCCAGTGTGATTGGGTATATCTCCCAAATGCAGGAAAGGTTGGCCTGGGTCACTCCTATTGTCCAGGAACACTTAGAAATGGCCCAAGAGACCCAACGGACTTGTTATGACCGTCAGGCAAGGATTCGGAAGTTCCAGCTGGGGGATCGGGTGATGGTCCTGGTTCCCACAGTAGAAAGCAAACTGCTCACCAGGTGGCAGGGTCCATATGAGATCGTGGAAGCTGTTGGTGATGTGAACTATAAAGTAAGCCAACCCAATCACAGGAAGAAGTTCCACATATACCATATTAACCTCCTGAAGGCGTGGCAAGACCGGGAGGCCTGCTGTGTCTCGTTGGTCGTAACCCTGGCAGAAGGTAAAACAGAGGGGCAAGTCCATATCTCACCGAGCTGTCTCCTACACAGTACAAAGAAGCAGTGGTAATGGTTCAGCGAAATGGGGATGTGTTCTCTGAACGATCTGGTCGGACGGTCGCAGCCTACCATGACATTGTGACAGCTCCAGGCATAAGGATAAGGGAAAGATCCTACTGTATCCCAGAGGCCAAGAGGAAAGAAATCTGAGCTGAAGTCAAGAGGATGTTGAAGCTCAACATCATAGAAGAGTCCCATAGTGAATGGTCAAGCTCAATCATCCTCGTGCCAAAACCGGATAATACTTGGTGGTTCTGTAATGATTTCAGAAAACTAAACGAGGTATTGCAGTTTGATGCATACCTCCTACCTAGGGTCAACAAACTAATCGACCAGTTGGGGAAGGCCAGATACCTCTCCACCTTGGACCTTACGAAGGGATACTGGCATATCCCACTCACAAGGGCAGCCCAGGAGAAACCATCTTCGACACCCCGGGGGGTTTATACCACTACAAAGTCCTCCCATTCGGTCTGCATGGAACACCTGCGACCTTTCAGCGCATGATGGACCGACTGCTGTGCCCACACTCTCACTATGCTGCTGCCTATATCAATGATGTGGTAATCCATAGTCAAGGCCCCTAGAATTCTGCGGCTGCAGAATTTTCCACAGAACTTGCAATCTACCACAGAACTTCTGCAGTGCCGCAGAATTTACTCTTCTTGGTGATTTTTTATTAATATTTCTGTTTATCCATAGAATCTGGTTCCCATCCCCTCTTTTTATATCCAAACCCCCCATATGCTCAGAATGTGATGTTATCATTGCTATAACATCATATATTAGCTAATGAAATGATTGCATTCTGCAACAGAAATTAACAGGCACTTATCTACCACAGCTCCCACTGCCAGAGATGGTGGCACAGCACATCATGCATGGTGATAGTTGCTCAACCTGCACTACAGCCTAATACAATTTTCAGTCTTAAATTATTGCACTAGGGCCAACTTAAACAAAACCTTCTCAATAGCACAGACCTGTTAAGTCCATACCTTACTTTGTATAAACCTATTTGTGCCTTTAAGGTATAGAGATGCCATCTGAAATGAATAACTGGTAAAATAAATTTAACTGTCATTTTTAAGAAAAATAAAGTAATTATGCCACAAAAAGTGAAATATAATAATGTGTAGACCTGTTGAAAGAATAGACCTGTTAAATAAATAATTGCCCTGTACGCATTTTTGCCAGGGTTATTGATTACATATTGTCATTGGTTGATAGAATCACCTAAAAGTTATGGAGAAATGTTGTGTGCAGGGACAGCTGTTGGGCCAGAGGGTAGCATGCTGTGTTTCCATGCCTACAACTCAGGTTCAGAGATTAGCTCTGGGAGCTGGCTGGGCAGCACAAGGATTGGTGGAACACATCACTGCTCAGAGCCTGGGAAGGTATGGTGCAGTGTTCTGTCACATGGTGGACACATTGTGATGGGCTGGAGAGCTCTATCTCACAATTGGTTCACATGCATGTCATGGCCTGATGGTGTTACGCAGTGTGTCAGGGAAAGCAGGTTGACATGAAAAATGATTTTTGCAATAACTTCTCTATTCCATTTCCAATGAGACCTGTATGGATGAGGATGCAAGTTCATGGAAATAAAAAAAAATATATATGTATACACACACACACACACACATACAGTATCTCTGTCTCTCTCACCACACACACACACACACACACACACACACACATATTTATATGTATGTTACAGATTGCATATAAATATACAAGTGATACACAGTGGGAACCTCATGAGTGGTGTAGCAAGCATATACAAATATATAAGTGATAGACAGTGGAAACCTCATTAGTGGGATAGATAGAATGCATATAGAAATACCTTATTTATCACATAAGATCCCCTCTGCATATGTTACTTATGCAACAGGCTAGGACCTTAAGGGAGAGACATTTGTTTTGCTTTTTTAGGCATAAAGTTATGTTTATAAGTCTGTTATGTTTTGAACTATTGTTACTGTGCTTCCCCCATCCCGATTGCTATAACCACTGAGATGAAAGTGAAGTCAGGATGACAGGCTGACACTCTAAAAGTGGTAGTTTTGTTGATGCCATAGAACTTCCATGAAATTACAAACACTGCGAGAAGTTCTACGCAAATGGTGTCTTGCCGCAGGAACTTGGTCCCACCGTGCTGCAGAAAAGTAGGAGCCCTGTCCATAGTACGGACTGGGAAACTCACCTTCGGAAGGTCAAGACCATAGTAGATATGTTATGAGAAGCCAGGTTGACAGCGAACCCCGCCAAATGTAAGATCGGCTTGTCAGAGGCAAAATACTTGGGCTATGTGATTGGATGGGGATTGGTGAAACCCCAGGTGAAGAAGGTAGAAGCAATTCAAAACTGGCCCCAACCAAACAAGAAGAAGCAAGTGAGGGCTTTCCCAGGGTTAGTCGACTACTACTGGAGGTTCATCCCTCACTTTGCCACTCGTGCTGCTCCTTTAACGGAGTTAACCAGGGCAAGAGCACCGGACATCGTGAGGTGGTTGGAATCAGCAGATGAGGCATTCACTGACCTCAAGACAGCCATCTGTTCTGATCTGGTACTGGTCTCCCCAGATTTTGATAAAGAATTCATTCTGTAAACAGATGCCTCGGATGTTGGATTGGGGGCAGTACTCTCCCAGGTGGTAGCAGTTAAAGAGCACCCCATCCTGTACCTAAGTAGGAAGTTGTTACCCTGGGAACAGCGGTACGCCATAGTGGAAAAGGAGTGCCTTGCAGTGAAGTGGGTGATGGAAACCCTCAGATATTACTTACTAGGTCACAAGTTCACTCTGGTGATGGACCATGCTCCACTCACGTGGATGCAAACAAACAGTGAAAAAAATGCCAGAGTGATGAGATGGTTACTTGCACTACAACTGTACCACTTCGTGGTCCACCACAGAGCAGGACACTAAATGGAAATGCGGACGGACTTTCCCAAAGACCCTACCTCTTGGCACAGGCTGCCTAACCCTGTAGTGTTGAGCTGGGGAGGGGGATGTGTGGTAAACTCAGGTGCTGGAGGAGAGGGGGTTTCCCTGAGTAAGATAGTCAGGGTACAGCTGCAGCTGATTTGGCTGATTAGCTGCAGCTGCACAGACAGGAGAGCTTTAAAAACAGGAAGGAAAAGCCAGCAAGCAGTTGCTGCTGGGGTAGAGGGCCGACAAGCTGCTTGGATGTGTTCCAGAACAGGAGTCCCTTAAGCAACCCTCAGGATATTGGTCTCCTGAATTAGGCCAAAAAGGAAAAACTTATTTCCGTTGTGAGTTTTCCGTTTTACTGTTTGTGTTCTTCAAGAAGGTCTAGCCTGATGGAAAAGCTGATCCTGAATCCCGTGGCAAGGTTGCGCCTTGTCACATTACCTATTTCCTCATAGTTACTATATAACGGTTTTCATCTTTTTTAAACTGGAGTGTTTAATGTTACAATGTTTGTACTACAAGTGATGAATCTACACCGTTGAACTCTCAGGAAGACAGATTAATATAACTTAGATGTTTTCTTTTATTTAACCTATATGGGTGAGAAGATCATTATGGTTATTTTCCCTGTATTCATGCTGTGGTTTTGAGATTGATGAGTTGTCCTTTGTTTTAGTTTTTACTAGTGAGAGTTCTGTATTTTATCATGTTATATGAGTTAATATTGTAAGAGAGATGTTCATAATCTATTACTCTGACTTTGTGAAATATTTAGTAGACCAGGCAGTCATTAGGCAATATTCTTCATATATATTATGCACAATTAAGCAATAATGCCCGGCAGGGTGTGTGTTGTGCTGGGATAACGTCATGCCTCAGGTGGTTGGGAATGATGCTGCAGGCCGAGGGAGTCCAATTCCTGAGACATGATGTTATCCCAGCACAACACACACCCTGGAGGGAATTATTGCTATTTTAATATATGGATCATGAAAATAATATAGTAGAAAAGCATACAAAAAATTCCCCATAATAGTATCACCCCCAACGTGATAATACTACACTTCAGGAGTGATAATACCATCGTTCAGGTGCCGTAATACTATCGTTGGGGACCTGAACGATAGCATTATCACCAAATCACAACAGTGCATGTGCTAGTCTAGCTCTCAACATCTTTCAAAACGTGCCTTCCAATTGGCCACTTTTCCTGTTAGGGCAGGCAGAACAGTTCAAAAAACATGGCGGCCACTGTCTCGCTTACCGAGAGCGTTTCTCAACTGGAACATTTTGCAGCTTTTTTGTTTTAAATATCTGAAAAATACAGATATCCAGGTGACCCTGTATTCCCCAGACATGGAAAAGGTAGGCTGTCCTTCAGTAAAACAAACAAAAAAAAAAAACAGAGCAGTGAGAAAGTGTGGTACATGGCCAGGATGGAGAGACTTGTTCGCTGCAGCTGCCAACCGCCTGAGAGAAAAGAAAATCGAAAATTGGATCTATATATTAAAAAAAATTAAAAATAGGTTCCTATGCATTATAATGCAGTAATGCCATCTCGAGGTTCTGGGGACATGGAGAACCTCTCGAGCTTCGCTCTCAAGGTTCCCAATGTCCCCAGAACCTCTCAATGGAATTACTACATTGTAATGCACAGGAACCTATCTATTATTCTTTTTATACAATGGCTTGCTGTAATACAGAATAAAAAAAATAATTTTAAAGAATGTTTTTGCTAGTGTGGAAGAATATTTTTGTTTCTTAAGAGAAGATTCACAAAAAGAGTAACTAATGGTCATCCAAATGGGTTCACATTGCTGGGATAACATCACAGGTCTAGTCCCAGACTAACCAATCAGAGACCAGGATTTTTTCTTGCCATTGTATAATGTGATTTATCGCCATTCCATATATATATATAAAATAGATAAACCACTCTGAGGTGTGCAGTCGTGCTCTGATATACGCACGGTCATGTGATGCTGTTCAGCCAATAATATTGCCACCATTTCCTTACCCATTTATAAATATATATATATATATATATATATATATATATATTATGGTAGCACGTGTAGTGCTACCATAGTTAGGGTTGAGGAGCCATTTTAAGGTTAAAGGGTCAAATTTTGCACCTTAATAACTTTGCCACCGTTTAACAGATTTGTCTGCAATTTGGTATGCATAATTGGCCATGGCAGATCTTGGGATCTGCCAAGTGTTGTACTGGTCAGATATATGGCTGTGGAGTTATTAAGCACCAATGAAATGTGCATTTATGCTTTTTTGTGAATTCTTTGCTCCTGCCTACAGGTTGCATGGTTTGCGCGACTGGTCTGACAACTTCACAGAACGTGCGACCAGGGTCCCCAATGTATCTTTTGATGATTTCATGAAAAAATATTAAACAGTTTAAACGTTATTCAAAAAACAAGTTCCCATTAAAAGTCAATGGGAAAAGTTAACAAAAAGTGTGAAAGTGTTGTACATGCAGTTTTTAGTGTTGCAAATGACTCCAGTAGTGTCGTGAGTCAGCCATTTTTTTTCAGTTAGTGATCACAGAAATGCTTGGCATTTAAATGTGGGACCCTCTAGGGACACAATTCTTTTTGTGTTCACCTAGTCGGGCCCTGAGGATGCAAGCCATGTCTTTATTTTGGGGTTAAACACCCCAGAAATATGCTTTTCAAATTTCTGGAAAAAGTAGTGTTGCACTCACTACATTTTCGCAAAATTTGCTAAAGGTGTCGCAAATTGCGACACTACTTTTCCAGGATATGGCCAAAATGACAACACTTCTTTGCCACCCTGCTGCAAAAGAATGGTTTGGTCTTTTGAGCTGAAATTTGAAGGAAAGACAGCCAACATCTCACAGATGTGCCTTTGAGTGGTTTGGTGAAAAAATATTACATGGCTCCCAAGTTACGGTTCTCTGAATTTGATGTTTTTTCCTATAGACTAACATGGTGGTGTACGCCGTGCCTTTTGGGGCTTGTATCTCGAAAACGGTGCTAGATACAGATTATTTGTCATGACTTACATAGCCCATCCAAAACAGTAGCCAGGAAAATAATGATTTCTGTGATATTGTTATTTTTTTTCTAAGTCGTATGGTTGCTGAGATATTTGCAATTAAGTACTTCCAATGCTCGTTTTTAGCTTCCATTCCCATTACAATGCATACATTCTTTATGCACACTGTGTTTCTCTATGCAGTTGTCCAGCAAAAACAGGGTATGCAGTTCCATTACAGTTACACTTACTGTTTCAACTTGCGTTTATGTCCCCGTTTACATTACAGTTTCCGTGTACGCCACCATGTGTGTTACCCTTTGCATTGTCATTTGCGCTTGCGTTTTCCTTACTGTTACCATTTCCATTTCCACCTTGTGTATGTGTTGCTGTTCCTGTTACTATGTCACAAGACATCACATGGTGGGAGTGCGTAGCCCCCACTGCTGCATTACATTCACTATTTCTCATCATCATTCTCAAAAAGAAGGGAAATTAGAGGCAAAAAACTCCATTTAATGCATTAGTTAGGGTTGTTCCACAGTGACAAAAGTGAGGAAATTCAGTGTTAGGTTTGAAATCCCCCCTTGGACCCCCCAGTCCACCCCCTAACCAGCATCAGGGTGCACGTTGGGTTCGTTGGTCCTAACTCTCACCCCATTCTCCTATACCTCTGCTTCTTCATACATGTGATGGGGTGAGAGTTAGGGCCGAGGACCCCAATGTGCACCCCGATGCTGGTTGGGGGTGGACTGGGGGGCTCCAAGGGGGGCCTTCAACCCTAGCACAGAATTTCCTCACTTTTGTTGCTGTGGAACAACCCTAACTAATGTATTAAATGGAGCTTTTTGTCTCTAATATATATATATATTATAATGGCACGATAGTGCCACTATAGTTAGTGTTGAGGAGCCATTTACTATATATATATATATATATATATATATATTATGGTAGCACGATAGTGCTACCATAGTTAGAGTTGAGGAGCCATTTACATGTTAAACCCAAAATTTTGTACCTTAATAACTTTGCAACCATTTGACGGATTTGCCTGAAATTTGGAAAACATGATCAAGACCCATACACCTTAGGATCTGCCAAGTTTCTTACCAGTCAGGTATATGGTTGCGAGTTATAAGCATGATCTGTGCATGCATTTACACTTTTTGGAATTCTACGGTCACGCCTACAGGTCGCATGGTTTGTGCGACCAGTCCAAAATCTTCAGGGAACATGCAGCCAGGGTCCCCAATGTGCCTTTCAAAGATTTCATGAAAAAATATTAAACGGTTCAAAAGTTATTCAAAAAACAAGTTCCCATTATAAGTCAATGGGAAAAGTTAACAAAAAGTTCGACAGTGTTGCAAATGAAGTTTTTACTTTTGCAAATGGCCCTTTTACTGTCACAAATCCTCCATTTTGTTTTCAGTTGGTGATCAGAAAAATGCTTGGCATTTAAATTTGGGACCCTCTAGCAACCTAATTCTTTTTGTATTCACCTAGTCAAACCCTGAGGATGCTAGCCATGTCTTTATTTTGGGATAAAACACCCCAGAAATATGTTTTTCACATTTCTGGAAAAAGTACTTTCGCAAAGTACTTTTGCACTTGTGACACTGTCGAAATGAATTTGTGAAAGCTTTCTCAAATTACGACAGTACTTTTCTAGGCTGTGGGAAAATGACAGCAATTCTTTGGCACTCCGCTGCAAAAGAACGGTTTGGTGTTTTGGGCTGAAATTTGGAGGGAATGCAGCTGACATCTCATAGATGTGACTTTCAGTGTTTTGTTGAAAAAATAATATACAGCGGCAAAGTTATGGCACTCCAAAGCTGATGCATTTTCCCATAGGATAACATTTCGGCATCCGACACATTGCAGCAATACTTTGGTGCCCTGCTGCAAAATAACGGTTTGGTCTTTTGGGCTGAAATTTGGAGGGAAGACAGCCAACATCATTCAGATGTGCCTTTTAGTGCTTTGGTGAAAAAATATCACAGGGAGCCAAAGTTATGGCACTCCGAACTTCTCTTTTTTCCCCATAGGATAACATTCTTGGTGCATACGCCTTTCCAGGGCCCGTATCTGGAAGCGGTGCGAGATCTGGACTTTTCGTTGAAAATACTTATGGGGGCTAAGTAAAAAACTAGCCAGGAAAGTCATAAATCATATGACTTTTACATTTTTTTCTACGTCGTACGATTCCTGGGATATAAACAAGTTAGTATTCTGACTCCTCATTTTCTGCTCTGAGACCCATTATTATGCATACATTCTTTGTACTCACTGTCTTTCTCAATTAAGCTTTTGGGGAAAACCAGCCTGTGCGCTTACATTACTGTTACCGTTGCCCTTTCCGCTTGTGGTTCCATACCAGTTTCACTTACTGTTCACGTCTACGCCACCATGTGCGTTATCCTTTGCGTTTTCATTTGCGCTTGTGTTTCCGTTATTTTTTACCATTTGTGTCTACAGTACTGTTTCTCTTTCTGTTTCACTTTGCATCACCATGCCCATTACCATTTGCATTTGCGGGCACCATGTTATTATGTGACAAGACATCACGTGGTGGACCGTTCCCATCTACGCCACCGTGTGCGTTACCCTTTCTGTTCTTATTCATGCTTGTGATACCATGTGCGCCACTGTTACCACTTCTGTTTGCATTGCTGTTCCTGTTACTATGTCACAAGACATCACGTGGCGGGAGCATGGGGCCACCACTGCATTACATTCACTATTTCTCATTATCATTCTCAAAAAGAAGGGAAATTAGAGGCAAAAAACTCTGTTTAATGCATCAGTTAGGGTTGTTCCACAGTGACAAAAGTGAGGAAATTCGATGTTAGGGTTGAAACCCCCTTGGACCCCAGCCCACCCCCAACCGGCATTGGGGTGCACATTGGGTCTTCGGTCCTAACTCTCACCCCATTTCCTATACCTCTGCATCTTTACACATGTGATGGGGTGAGAGTTGGGGCTGACGCTCAGTGTGCACCCCAATGCGAGAAGGAAAGTAACAAAATCTAACATAACACTGAATTTCTCACTTTCAGTCGCGTATTAACTAACAATACGTCATACTTTCTGCCTCTAATATATATATATATATATATATATATATATATATATATATATATATATATATATATATATATATATATACAGTATGTATATATATATATACATATATATATATTCTATGCAAAAGTTGTTAATGCATCAGTTGGGTTCTTCTACAGTGACAAAAGTGAGAATTTGACATTAGGGTTCCCACCCTTGCACCACCCCCACTCTGCCTACAGCAACAGGCATCGGGTTGTGCATTGGGGTTGTCGGTCCTCTCACCCCATCCCATGTGTAAACATGCTGAGGTGGTGCAGTGTAGGAGAATGGGGTGAGAGTTAGGACCGATGACCCCAACGCACACTCCGATGCCTGCTGCTGTGGGCAGGGTGGGGGTGGTGTGCAAGGGTGGGAACCCTAATGTCGAATTTCCTCACTTTTGTCACTGTAGAAGAACCCTAACTGATGCATTAATGAAGTTTTTTGCATAGAATTTCCATACTTTTTAAGAAAGAATAGAAAAGTAGAAAGTTGCACAAGTTGGTGGGAGTGTGGGGCATGAAGGTCCCCGTGCTCCCATCATATGATTTTGTGTGACTATAGTAACAGTAAGTGCAATGCAAATGCAAGCACAAAGGGTTATGCACATGGTGATGCAAACGTAAATGGTAAAACAAACAGTAATAAAAATGGAAGCACAAAGTGATGCCAAAGCAAACAGTGATGTAAATGGAGACAGAAACAGAAGTGAGTACAGAATGCAACTGGTAACACACATGTTTACAGTACCACAATTGTAAATGCAAATGGTAATGGCAGCAGCAAAAACAATGCCAAAGTAAACAGAAATGCAAGCGCGTATGAAAACGCAAACCATCACGCGCACACTCACTGAACCACAATTGTAAACACAAATGGTAATGGTAACAGCAACAATTAAGCCAACAGAAACAGAAATGCAAGCACGTATGGAAACACAAACCATCACACACACAGTCACGGTACTGCAATTGTAAATGTAAATGGTAACGGTAACAGAAACCATAAAGACATCAGAAACAGAAATGCTAGCGCAGAGGAAAATAAACTGTAATGCAAGATGGTACCACAATTGCAAATGCAAATGGTAACAGTAACAACAACAATAATGCCAAACAAAACAGAAATGCAAGTGCAAATGGAAATGCTAGTGTAGCATACCGGTGGGCGTGAACAAGAACAGTGATAAAAACGTTAACAGAAGTGCAACTGGAAAAGCTAACTAGCACAGTAATGAAAGGGCACACTCTTCTTTTCCCCAAAAAGTGTATTGAAAAAACACAGTGAAAACAAAGAATGTGTGCATAATAATTGACCTCGGAGCAGAAAATTAGGACTTGGAATACTAAATTGCTTATATTTCAGGAACCGTGCGATGTAGAAAAAAAAGTAACATTTCGTATGAATTATGATTTTCCAGGTTAGTTTTGTACTTAGCCCCTGTTTGGGGGGCTAAGCATTTTTGTGACGAAAAATCTATATCTCTCACCGTTCCTGAGATACGGGACCTGAAAGACACGACGGACGCCATAATGGTATCCTATGGCAAAAAGTGTCAACTTCGGAGTGCCATCAGTGTGCCGCTCTGTAATATTTTTTCACCAAACAACCAAAAGGCACATCTGTGGGATGATGTCTTTCTTCTCTACAAATTTCAGCCCAAACAACCAAACCGTTATTTTGCAGCAGGGCAGCAAAGAATTCCTGTAATGCAGCCCACACTGTAATGTTATCCTATGGGGAAAAGCGACAATTTCTTAGTTCCGTTACTTTCAGCCCTGTACTATTTTTTGACCAAAGCAACAAAAGGCAAATCTGTGGGATGCTGCTTTTCTTCCCTCCAAATTTGAAGTCAAGACCAAACCGTTTCCAAGATATTCAATATCAAAGATTACTAAAATTTCCCTATCTATTCCACTATAAAAAATCTGGCTATCTTGTCCCTCCCTCGTGATCATAGAATCTCAAGATCAAAGAATTTGTAGGCTCATGATCAAAGAAGTTGCAGGCTTATGAATAAAGATTTAAAAACCTTATAAATCAAAAAATTGAAGAAATTATGGTAAACCACCACCATGGTTCAACAGAATGAAGCCCCCAGAGTAAAACCCACCCTCATTTGACTTTCTAGGACACCCCTGGGCTGAGAAAATTTAATTTTAAATTGGACCATCTCATCCCTCACTCACGATGCACGATCGCGATCAAAGAATATCACGATCAAAGAATTTGCAGCTCACAATCAAAGAATTTTCAGGCTCACGACCAAAGAATTAAAAGTTGTGTAATCCACAGACTTCAAATAATTGCGGTAAACCACCACCACCATGGTTCATCAGAAGGAAGCCCCCTTAGTAAAACCCACCCTCATTTGTCTTCCTAGGACACCTCTGAGCTGAGAAAATGGATTTTTTTATCTGGCATCTCGTCCCTCGCGACGCACGATCGCGATCAAAGAATCTCACGATCAAAGAATTTGCAGATGATAATGGAAAGAGGTGCTCAGAAATTATTTCAGAGTGCCTCTTTTCATTAGCGCTCATAAAACACAGAGTCAGCAGCTGGCTGTTGAGGTGAGAGGTGGGCTGTGCCAGTCGCTGGCTGGGGAAGGTTGGAGGGGTGCTGGGTGGGCTGGCATGGCTGGGTGGGCGAGCCACTAGACTACCAGAACATTTAATAACCATACATATTTTATTAAGATGGGGGGACTGCTAGACTACCAGGGATGTTAATAATAATAACAATAATAAAGTACAGATCAGGAGGGGGGCCACTAGACTACCAGGGATATTTGTAAAATACATAAATAAACACACATGGGGGGACCACTAGACTACCAGGGATAGAAAAGAAACATATTGATAATATACTCATTGGGGGGGCCACTAGACTACTAGGGATAGAAGCATGGTTATCTACATTACAATGATGGGGAGGGGGCTGCTAGACTACCAGGGATAATGAAAATAACTATTTGTGTATTCAGATGGGGAAGAGCTTAGCCCCCTGAGCAAAACCCACCCTTAAATAGCATAATAGGACACCTCTGGGCTACAAAAATTGAATTTTAAATCTGACTATCTCATCCCTCGCTCGCGAAGCACGATTGCGATCAAAGATTCTCGAGATCAAAGAATTTGCAGGCTCGCGATCAAAGATCGTTAGTGAGTTGCGAACGAAGATTAAAAAAGCTGGAAACTCTATTTTTAGACTGATTTGGATGGAACCAAAGCCATGGATCGATAGATCGGGGTCCCTTGAGTAAAACCCATCTAAGTTTTACTTCAGAAGTGACCCCTGAGCCGAGATATTTGTGTTTGTGCGATTGGAAAAATGAAAATAAGATGGTGGACCTAGTGATCAAAGAATTTCAAAAAATCCTCAGTGACAAAGATTCTTGAACCATGAGGCTGCAAATTATTTGACCGCCAGCTGGGACGAGATGGCCAGAACCCCATTCTTTGATCGCAAGATATACATATAAATTTTCCCATTGGCTTATAATGGGAACTTAAAAGTGCCATAACTTTTGAATGCCTTAATATTCTTTCACCAAACAAAAAGCGGCATGTTCAGCCACAAAAGCTCTTCCAAACAAGTCATCTCACAGAGCAGCATGCTACACAATGGCCATGCAGGACCACATTCAGATTGCCAAAAGGTGCCTCCAAAAATGGATAATTTTGAATTTTTCAGCGCTTTGTACACAAAGACTGGCACTCTGACTAAAATGCAATTTGGCAGATCAAGAGATCTGCCATGCTCCAACACGCATACCTAATTTCAGACAAATCCATTGAACGGGTCCAAAGTTATTAAAGCCTAAACGTTTGACTTTAGTATGTAACTGACCACTGAACCCTAACTATAGTGGCGCAATCGCGCCACTATAATATTTATATATATATATATATATATATATATCAGTTTGTTATTGGTAATATTGCCTTACAGTTAACTATTATGCATAGAGTTATATTGTTAGCATACTGTTACTGGTTTCATGAGTTTTTCTTCTTTTGGAGTCTTTCAGAGGGAATGGACCCTATAATGTTTTACTATATTTAAATAATTTATATTTGAGCATTTTGTGCCACTCATATTTTCTGTAGGGGTTGGCATGGGGTCTGGTTAGGCTGGTAGGTACATTACAGACATGGACAGCTTGGAGTTACAGTCTGTGGGACCAGAGAGAACTAGATTTTGCAGTATTTTCAATTTTTGGTCAGTTAATAGTTTTTATTTGGCTGTTATTAGGGGATTTATGGGGGTATTTGGGTGGAGGGGTTTTGGGGAATTGTTTTATTACACTCTCTCTGGGGAGTATCCAACATGGTAGTGGAACATTTTTGTTATTCTCATCTTTATCTCTGGGACCTGATACAAGTTTTACTGTCATTATGCAGTTTAGTTATTAATGGCAAAAGCATTACTTATGCTGCCTAGAATGTTAAAGGAGCTTGGTCCAATACTAAAAGGTATCAAATACATAAACATATCATACATTTTGACTGTAAAATAATATTTTTGCAGGAAACTCACTTATTGGAATCAGATTCCAAACATTTTTATAATGCTGGCATTGGACAAGTTTATGCTGCTGGTAATTCTACCAGGCAATGTGGGGTAGCTATCCTAATAGGGCATGGAATTAACTTTAGGCTATCCCAAAGCTTAGCAGATCCTGAAAGTCATATTTTTATTTTGGGGAAATTAGACTATACAGATGTCCTATTTGGAAGTGTTTATTTCCCCAATGTGGGCTCATCATATTTTTTTGTTAAATTGAATCAGCTGCTTATTCCATATGCAACTCTTTCTATGTTAATAGGGGGAGATTGGAATCTTCCTTTTACTCCAGATTTAGACAAATCTTACTGAACTTCCTCTGGTCGCTCTCCTGCACAACGTGTGGTCATGAGACCTATCAGATAATTGTGGACTTTGTGACCCCTGGTGGGTTTTTAACCGTGCTACCACAGACTTTACCTTTTATTCCCCCACTCACCAATCTTTTTCTATGGTAGACTATCTTTTGTTCAGTAGTTCTAGTCTCAATGGAATTCATTCTGTTGAAATTACCCTCAGAGTATTATCAGATCATTCATTAGTATGGTTAAGTCATATATTTTTAATTGGACAGCGGAGTGACACTCTCTGGAAATGAAATAGTCAACTGTTAAAGGAAGAGAAAATATGTTTGCGAATTAGATCTCAAATACACCTGTACTCAAGTATGAATGTTGGATCTGTGGATCATAATGATTAAGAGTGGTCCACATTTAAATGTGTTATTAGAGGTGAATTTATTCACCTTGTGGCAAATAGGAAGTGTGATAGGACTGCTAAAGCTACTTCTTTGTTAAATAATATTAGAACTTTGGAAAGTCAGTTGAATTCCTGTGCCCCAGAGTCAGTCAGATTAGAATTGGCATCCCTCAGGGACCAATGTGATGCGTTACTCTAGCACCAGGTGGAATATGCCATCTTTAAAACCCACTCTACCTGTATAGATCAGGGTGAAAAAGTGGGATGACTGACGGCAATGCACCTTAGAAAACTAGCATCATCTCAACTCATCCCATCAATTGCATTGGAAGTGGATAAGTGTTAAAACCATTCCTAGTGATATTAATCATGAATTTGAGCATTTTTATCATGAGCTGTATGCCCCCCTCCTTTCTTATTAAAGAACTTATTAAAGAACTTCAATCTTATTTGGATGATATAGATTTATCAACATTGTCAGCAGAGCAACAAAATGACTTATCTAAGCCTATCTCACAATTGGAGATATTAGATGAGATTATAACTCTTGCTCAAGACAAAGCATCTTGTCCAGGTGGTCCTTCTACAAATTTTTACAAGTTTTCACTGAAGATCTAATACCTCTGTTACTTAGCTTTTATTTATATATTTAGAAACATGGTATTTCTGATCCTACCTTACTAGAAACCCTGATTATATTATTACCAAAATCTGATAAACCATTAGATTGGGAGGGTATTTATAGACCAATGTCATTAATAAACAACAATATTAAAATACTCACTAAAGTTCTTGCTAATAGAGTTAATAAGGTTTGGGCATGTTTAATTTCTAGGGAACAAATGGGATTCATGTCTTCCAGGTTGTCTTCTGACCAGTTTTGGAAATTAGCCCCTATTTTCTCTGCATCTTGGGACCCTGCAGTGCCTATGGCACTGGTGTCCCTAGACATGGAGAAAACCTTGATAGAGTTAGTTGGTCCTTCCTTTTTGCCACGTTGTCTCAATTCCAGTTCCCCAATACCTTCCTTACGTGGATTCATATACTATATTCGATACCCAGCACAAAACTTTACTGCAGTGGTGTTCTTTTCTTTCTTGATTCAATTGCACTGTGGTACTAGACAAGGCTACCCTCTTTATCCTATTTTATTTAACCTCTATCTTGAGTCTCTGGTCCATAAGTTGAAGACTAATCCTTCCATTACTGGAGTTTCCATTCATAACACCTCTATGATATTGTTGGCGTACGCTGATGACATCTTATTACATATTACTAACCCAGCTAAATCCCTTCTGGCAGCTTTAGAAATGATACAGCAATTTAGTCGACTTACTGATTACAAACTTAATATAGATAAATCAACGCTTATGCCTTAGAATGCGGGTATTTTCAAAACAGATATTCTCAAATGGGGTATATCTTGGTCACCTAATAAGATTAAATATTTTGGTTTATATGTCACTAGGAATGTAACACAACTTAAAAATCTAAATCTGGATGATACGCTAGTTAAAATTAAACAGGATTAAGATAGGTGGAAGTCGCTTCCACTGATGCTATGGGGTAGGATCAATATTATCAAAATGAACGTTCTTTCTCGTCTTTTTTATTCCTTAAATATGCTTAACTTGTTTATTCCTATATCTTGGTTTCAGAAAGTCCATGTTTTTATTTCTTCATTTATACTGTATGGTCAGATGAATGTCCTCAGCAAGCATATCATAGACTAGAGGCACCTAGGCGGCAGGGTGGTCTTTGCCATGTATTATTTTGCTAGCCACACAAGTAAATATTTAAAATGGTTACGTATAAAAGAAGATCACAGTTCTTCTGATTATATCCCTATCTGGTTAGAACTCAGACTAGATTTAATGGTGAAATGGGAGTTCTCACCCTTAGCGCTACCATTTTTTTAAATTTAAAACACTACCTAAAGAGCTCTGTGACTCAGTCCTTGGTATCTCGCTTAAGATGTATGCCTGAACAAGATATTTCTCAACCTACAGTATATTTGGGAAATCCAATTTTAAGCTTGACCATAAGTGCCTTTCCGGGGAGTGGCTTCCTCAGCTGTCCATTGACAGGGTGAACTCTCTGTTCCAGGATGGTTATTTTAAATCTCTTCACAATATAAGTTACTCATTTCATATGGATACTAAGTCTTATTGTACGTTGTTTCAGTTAAAACATATGTTAATGGATAACTTGGTCCTGACTCACTTTGGATGAATCACAGAGAATTTTTGACCTTGGTGACTAAAGTGGCATCTCAGTCGGACTCAGTTTCTAAACTACACATACTATTTTTTACACATTTGTCTCCTACCTTAGATGGAGTTTGTCATTATTGGGATGATGGAGCGTATATGGCAAGACACTTATATTCATATTACTAGTGACAAGCTCTGTCTTACACAGTTTAATATATGATATCATATATATTATACTCACAGATACACAGATACACAGAAATGTGACACAGAGAAAGGCACCACGGCCCATCTAGTCTGCCCAACACTCTGCCTCCCCCCCTTCTGTTATGCTTCTACCCTCTTTTCCCCAACTTCTTAAATCTATCCCAAGCCCTCTTGAACCCCTCCATCATTTCAGCTGCCACTACCTCCTCCGGCAGCTTTTTCCAGGCCTCCACCACCCTCTCCATGAAAAACTGCCCCCCGACATTACCTCTGTATTGCCCACCTTCCAGTTTGAGGCTATGTCCCCTCGTGTTCACTCCCTTCTTCAGTTTGAACAAGCTGTTACCCTCTACCTTATTTATTCCCTTCAGATACTTAAAGGTCTCAATCATGTCCCTCCCCTCTCCCTCCTAGTCTCCAGAGGGTACAAATTCAGCCCTCTCAACCTTTACTCATAGGGTACATTCTGCATCCCTCTTACCATTTTGGTTGCCCTTCTCTGCACCTTCTCCATCAGCTCAACATCTCTTCGTAGGTGAGGCCTCCAGAACTGCACCCCATACTCCAGATGCGGCCTAACCATGGTTCTGTATAATGGCATCAGCACCTCCCTCTTCCTGCTATTAAAACCCCTCACAATGCAGGCCAACATTCCATTTGCCTTTCCCACCACTCTGCTACAGTGACTGCCCACCTTGACGTCATGCAATACCATAATCCCCAGGTCCCTTTCTGTTTCCTTCTCCTTAATCACCAGCCTCCCAAGGGAGTAAGTTTCCCTCCTATTCTTCCTCCCTAGGTGCATCAGTGAGCACTTTTGTTTATTAAACTTCAATTTCCAGGTGTCAGACCACTTCTCCAGCCTCTCCAGGTCCTGCTTCATGGCTTGCACCCCACTAGGTGAATTCACCCTATTGCAGATTTTTATATCATCTGCAAACAGGCACACCTGTCTTCAAGACCCTCCACTAGGTCACTAACATAGATGTTAAAGAGTACTGGTCCTAGCACTCACCCCTGTGGTACCCCACTGGTCACCGCCCATTCCTTGGAATGTGTCCCATTTACCACCACCATCTGACTCCTTCCCTTCAACCAGTTTTCCACCCACCTGGTGATCCTGTTGTCCACCCCTAGTCTGTCCAGCTTATGTACCATTCTACCATGTGGAACGGAGTCGAAGGTCTTATTGAAATCCAGATAGGCCATGTCCACTGCTCCTCCCTGGTCCACTATCTGTGTCACCCCATTGAAAAACTCTATCAAGTTAGTCTGAAAGGACCTTCCCTTGGTGAAGCCATGCTGCCTGTCCTCCTGCATGCCATTCATCTCCAAGTATTCTATCAACCTGATCTCAAGTAGTGTTTCCATTACCTTCCCCACCACCGAGGTAAGACTAATAGGACAGTAGTTTTTGACCTCGTCCTTCCCCCCCTTATGTAGTGTGACCACCTCTGCCCTCTTCCAGTCCATTGGCACCTCCCCTGTGACCAAGGACAAGTTAAACAGCCTTGCTAGATGTGGCGCCAGTTCATCCTTCACCTTCTTGAAAACCCTTGGGTGTATTCCATCAGGCCCCATTGCCTTGTCCACCCTAAGTCTACCCAGCTCTTCTCTTACTCCTTCAGCAGTGAATTCTGCCACAGCCACCTGCCTGTGGCTGTCACACTCCCCATCCCTTCCTGGTCCCCTACCCTCCCTTTCCTCTGTGAAGATTGAGGTGAAATAGCTGTTTAATGCCTCTGCTTTTTCCAAGTCCCCTTCCAGTATTGTTCCACGTCCCCCCCTTATCCTTCCAATCCCATGCTGTGCCCTCCTCTTTTCTCCAACATACCTAAAGAAGGTTTTGTTCCTCTTCCTTGCCTGCCTTGCTATCCTTTCCTCAGTGGCCTCCTTAGCCCTCCTTATCTTTTGCCCAGTGTCCTTTCTTTTTTTCCTGTAGGTTTCCCTGTCCTCATCCTATTGTGTCCTCCTGTACCTCTTGAATGCTCTAGTCTTCTCCTTGACCCCTAACACCACCTCTCTAGTGAACCATAGAGGTCTTTTCTGTCTTCTATTCTTTCTTACCCTTCTTATACATGAGTCCATGGCTTTAAATACCCCTCTCTTGATGGCTGCCCATAATTCCTCCACCCCCTTTCACATCCCCTATCCTCAAAATTTCTTCCCCAACTACCTTCCTCATTCCATGAAAGTCAGCCTTTCTGAAGTCCATTAACTTGGTTCTTGTCCTAACCCTCTCCCTACTCGCTCTCACCCTGAACCTGACAGCCCTGTGGTCACTGGTGCCAACCTCTTCCCCCACCTCTACCTCCTCCACACTGTCCCCATCTGTGAGGACCACATCCAACAGATTTACACCCCTAGTGGGCTCACTGACCCTTTGTTCCAGGAATATACCCTGAAGAGCCTCTAAGATGTCCCTGCTCCTTGCAAAGATTGCTGTCTGGGCCTCCCAGTTTATGTCTGGAATGTTAAGTCCCCAGCTAGCAAAATTTCCCCTTTCTGTGCCATCCTCGCTATTGATTCTACAAAGTGTCTATCCCCTTCCTCCCCCTGCATAGGAGGCCTATAAACTACCCCAACCCACAGGTTTTCCCCCTGTCCCCTGTCTAGGGTGAACCACATTATCTCTGTTTCCCCCTCCTTATCCTGCCCTTCCATGGCCCCAATCCCTTCCCTGATATATAATGCCACCCCTCCCCCTTCCCCTCCCAATCTTTCCTAAACAACCAATACCCTGGGATCATCGTCTCCAAGGTGTAGTGTTCATTCCACCAAGTCTCACTCACTGCTACAATGTCTAGGTTCTCCTCCATCATGGTGGCCTCCACTTCTCCCATTTTGTTCCCCCGGCTCCTGGCATTTGCAACCAAAGCCCTCCAACATGTAGCCCCATCCCATCCTTCCCTGCTGCTAAGTGTTCCTTGATGAGTGTTGTGACTGGGGGGGAGGCTGATAGCCTCTCTGCTCTGCCTCATTTAAGGCTAGCCCTGTACTTAGCCACCCCCGTTATTTAGTTTAAATTGAACTTCCTTGCCATGAAGTCCCCCAGTTTACTTTTTAGTGCAGCTGCCCCTGAAGAGCTCAGGTGCAGCCTGTCTTTGGCATACAGCCATTCCTCCTCCCATGTAGAGCCCCAGTCACCTATCCAGCTGAACCCCATCTGACAGCACCAACCTTGTAGCCAATTATTGAATGCCCTTATCTTCTCCTTTCTGGGTGTGCTCGCTCTTGGTACTGGCAACACCTCAGAGAAGGAAATGGAAGGAAAAACAGTGTTGCCTCTATAGAACCTAGCAAGTTCCTTGAATCTTGCCTGTAACTCCATCAGACTGTTCCCTTCCAAGTCATTTGTGCCCAGGTGAAACACCAGATGTGTCCTTTCATCCTGCTGCTTACCCCAGGAAGGAATATGATGCCTCACCTCCAGCACCGTCATCCCTGGCATGCACTGTACCCATACTGCATTGTTTTTTGCGCCCTTTCTTCCCCATTTTAGCCCCTTAATTATTGAGTCCCCGAAGAGTGCCACTCTACTGCCCCCTGCTTCCTGGGCATCCTTTTGGCCTCTAGCTTCATGTCATGGGGTTTGGCTCCCTTTGGACTCCTCCTCATGTTCCATCCTGACTTGGTTTCTGCCCCTCCTCATCTTTTGTTCCCCATCACTTAGTCTATCCTGATTTTTACCCACACCCAGCATCTGTACCTCTTCACCCTCTCCCTTTAGCCTTTCATCAGACTCCCTCCTCCTGTATCTCTTCATCCCTTGTACTTCTGCCTGGCTTCCTTCATCCCTGCAGACCCCTCCTGCTTCACTGCTTGAGCATGATCCAATTTCACCTGACCCCCTCTAACTGCTCCTGGCCTTCCCACATCTGCATCACTGTGCTGGATTGTGCCAACTGTGTTTGATCCCCCTCCAACTGTTCCTAATATGAAGAAAGACTAAAGTAACTAAAGATGTATAGCCTCGAGGAAAGGAGGGAAGGGGGAACATGATAGAAACTTTCAAATACCTCAAAGGGAATCAACAAAGTCCAAGAGGATAGCTTCTTTCAGAAAAAGAGATGTGCAAAAACAAGGGGGCACAACTTGAAGATAGAGGGGGGATGGCTCAGAGGTACTGTGAGGAAGTATTTCTTCACAGAGAGGGTTGTAGATACATGGAACAGCCTTCCCGAGGAGGTCATAGAGTCAAAAACAGTGGGGGAATTCAAGAATGCATGGGACAGACATAAGGCAATTCTAGTGGGTTGTTGGTTAACTAGGATCTGCAGCTTATCCGTTAGGTAGGGAAATGGGCAGACTAGTTGGGCCAAGTGATCTTTATCTGCTGTCAAATTCTATGTTTCTATGTTTCCTGTCCTGCCCATCTTTGCAGAAGGTTTTGAGCACTGTACCCCACATGGGGAAGTCTTCCTCCTTACCACCTGCCCTGTCTGGATATTTCCCCTCTCCTGCACCCTGCCCGGTGCATGCCCCAGCCTCCTACTGCAGCTCCTACCCTGCAGGGTTTCCTCCAGTTCATTTTCAGCCTCCCAGGAGCTCAACTCCAGCTCTTCCAGTGCTTCCTTCCTGCCCCTTTTCTTATGCCACAGTTCCCCTAGTGTCACCTTTTGGTGTGTCCCTAATGTGCCCGTCCCCTCCACCACCCCTTCTCCTGCAAGCAATGTGACTGCCCCATCCTCCCCCCTTCCACTGCACCTGAGATCTTTCCCCCCCAGCCGCTCTGCACCTCCCTTCTCTGATGGCCCCTGCTGGACCCCTTCCTCTCCAATGTCCTCAACTAGAATACCTAGGAGGCAAAACTATTTGTTACTTCCACCCTCTGGCCCATTTCACCTATGCCTGCATTGTCCTTCATACTGGGCCTCTGTCTGCCTTTTCCTGAGCCTACTGTCTTCCATTCCTCCTGATCCCTGATTGACCCCTTTTCTCTAGCTACAGGCATCATTTTTGTGCCTCTAGACTTCCTGCTGTCAGTTCCCACTGACCCCTTTCCTCCTGTCTCAGGTGTCCCTGTCCCAGATATGGACTTGATGTTGTCTGTTACCACCTCAGGTCTATCCCCTCTAGATCCCCTTCCATCCTCTCCCTCCCAAGCCCTTGACTTCTGGAACAGTGTATCTGATCCTCCAGTGAATCCACTCAGCCCTTCCCACTCCTTTCTTGGCTTATACCATCCAGGTCTCTCTCACCCCCTTTCCCCAGCTTCCCCCCATTTAACCCCCACCTTAGCACCTCCACTTCCTCTCTCAGCTGAGTGAGCTGCTTACACATCATATAACCCCCCATTCTCCAAGCCCAATTTAGGATCATAGCCATTCCACAGCCACTGCACCCCACCACCCTGCCAAAGATCCCCCAGCTTGGTCACCCCTCCCTCTGTGCTGCCCTACCATTTGTACCATGATACTTAGATACAGTTCTACAATCACCCTTATGTATTTTTTGGGCCCCCGAACCTCACCCCCTCCTCAGCCCCAACCCACAGTCAAGACTTTTTAGAAATAATAAAGCATGTGCAAACCATAGGCAACAAGAATTAATAACCATAGCCACAACGTTCAAGTCTAAGTCATCAAGTTCAAGTCCAAATCCCCAGCACCTACAGCGTCAGTAGTCCAAGATCAAGTTCCCAGCACCTCCAGTGTCAGTAGTCCTGACCCAGTTTATTTTACCTCAAATAAAGTCCAAATCACCAGCACCTCCAGTGTCAGTAGTCCAAGATCAAGCTCCCAGCACCTTCAGTGTCAGTAGTCTCAACCAAGTTAATTTCATCTCAATTTCAGCTCTTTTGTGAAGGTTTTCTTAGTGTCTGTGTCAATTTCCCATATCCACTGATGTTGAAGTCCAAGTCCCCTGTGGAGAAATGCAGGACCCAGTTTCTTTGCTGCAAACCAGATCCTCGCAGTGATTTCCTTAGCGCAGGACGATCCTTGCTCCCACTTTTAGTCCTTCTATCAGTCTGGCTGGCTATTTTTAAAGCCTACCACCTTGGCACCTCTCTTCCTGATTTGCCTGATCCTACACCACTATCTGCAGTTGGCCAGCAGTCCCTGCTTCAGTCGCCGGACTGCCACCTGTGCTCCTTGCTAGTTCAGCTCCAAACAACTCAGCTCTCCTTCCTTTGATCACCAACCTTGACCCCACTGCCGACTGCAGCCATAGCTCCTCACAGCTCTCCACTTTCCTTTCTCTGGTCGCTGACAGCGACCCGCCCCCCCACTGCTGACACAGCTAACAAACACAGGAATGCACAGTCCAATTTCTTTCTGTGCCACCTGGGCTATTGGTACAACTTATGACAGAGGTCACCCAGGGTCTCAGCTAGGCAGGGACTGACAAGAGGTTTTGGCTATGCAAGACCTTGCAGGCATGCACTCCCCAGCCCCATTACATTGATAGCCTGTGGCACACTTACTCAAGTACAAGTGCAGGATGTGAAATTCTTTTGTCCTTGTGTTTCCTTTGTTATTTAAAGAGGTTGTTTAAAAGCCCACAAATAGATCCCTTAGGAGCAAGCCAGACGAAAATGTGGATTTGAGCAGGACCCAGAGTCACTGGAGTTTGTCGGATCTAGTTGCTTAACTTCTGTTTTGCTTGGGATAGCTTCCAAAAAGTTGATTTTAAACTGAAAATGCAAATACCTTGTGGTGATGCTTTGCAGAAATCAAGTCCAGTGGATCTTCACAGATGTCGTGAGCAAGAATGGTGTAGTTACACCAAGCCGAAAATCTTGTAAATCCCCAAAAAGTAAGCTACAGACTCAGACAAACACAAACAGCCACCCACACAGACTTTTTAATTTAGGAATTACTCAATCACAACAATGTATTAGGTGTAATGTTTCAGTAGGTACCCTTTTGCATAATTTTTGGAAGTGTCACAAGGTTTCTCCTTTATTGACTAGTATACAGTCTTATGTGAACCCTTGTCTGGCCATCGCTCTGTTTTTCACCCCAGAAATGTGTATAATGGGTGATTATAGCAAGACTTCTGATAAAGATCATAGATATTATATGGCTATGATTTCTATTTCAGTTAAACAGGTTGTATTGTGACATTGGAAGGATCAGGAAGCAATCTCTTTTCAGGAGTGGCTCAATGAAATGTTTTCTAATTTACAACTGGAGAGAATGATTGCTAGTGTACACAATAAGTATACTATTTATATTGAGCATTGGTCTAGACTACATGACATTTTAGTTACTTAACAATCCTGGCCCAGGCTCCTCCTCTTTTTTTTTTTCCTTTTTTTTCTTTTATTGAATCTAATTGTGTAAATTCTTACTAATATTACTGTTCTGTAATTGTTTTTGGATCTTGTCCATATTTTCTAGACTCTACCTCTGTGTTGGAGGGGGCATAGGGGAGGGGAGGGTGGTGGGGATTGAGGTCTTGGCTATTTTGTTGTTTGATTGTTATCTTTGTAATAGTTATAAAGTTGGATTGTATTTTTGAAATTAATACATTTTTGAGAATTTCAAAACAAAAGTTAGTCTGGCAAGACCTCTCCCTTGTGGAACCATGCTGCCTCAGATCCTGTAGAGCACTGTCAAAAATATATTCCCCAATCCTTTCCTTTAGTAGTGATTCCATTACCTGGCCCACCACCGACATCAGGATAACAGGCCTGTAGTTTTCTGCCTCATCCCTATTTCCACTTTTATGGGGTGGGACTACATCTTCTCTCCTCCAGTCCCCCGGCACCTCTCCTATTTCCAATGACAGGAGCAGGGCTGTCAGAGGTGCAGCCAGCTTACCCCTGAGTTACCTCAGTATCCTGGGGTGAAACCTGCCAGGTTCCATTGCCTTGTCCACTTTTATTGCACTAGTTCCTTAAGGACTCTATTCTCTGTAAAGTAACTAGTGTTCACCTCTTGTCCCTTAATGCCCTTGTTCTTAACCAGTGGCCCATTTCCCACACCCTCTTCTGTAAATACTGAACAGAAGTATTTGTTCAGTATGTTTGCTTTTGGTGGTTCTCTGCCATGTATATCCCTCTTTCTTCTTTCAGCATTACTATCTCTCCCTTGGTCTTTCTCTTTTCACTTACTGTATGTATCTAAAAAATGTTCTATCCCCTTTTTTACTGATTTTACAATATTTGCCTTCATTTGTGATTTTGCCCCCCCAACCACCCTACCTGTCTCCCTCTGTTTCTCCCAGTAACTCTCCCTATCCTCCTCCTCCTCCCTCTGTGTTGTTTTGTACCTTCTAAATGCTATTTATTTTTGCTCTGACTTTTTCCGCTTCTTCATTTGAGAACTATAGTGATTTCCTTTTCCTCTTGCTCATGCTAACCTATCTGACACTAGATTTATAGCCCTCTTTAATTTTTTGCCCACTGTTCCTTGACTCCCCCCAGTTTCCCTATCCCTGCCAGAGCATCCCTCAGGCATTCCACTTTTTTTTTTTAAAATCAGCCCTCCTGAAGTCCAGGACCCTTGTCTTTGTGTGGCTTGATTCTGACTCCATTTTTGTATCAAACTGCACCGAGCAGTGATCACTGGCCTCTAGGTGGTTACCCACTGTGATGTCAACAATCCTGTCCCCGTTTGTCAATACCAGATGCAGTAATGCTCCCTCAGTAGTGGGTTCCATAACTAGTTGTCTGAAGAATGCCCCTTGCAGGGAGTCAAGGATATCCCTACTCCTGGCTGTTGCCACAGTGGGGATGCTCCAGTGTATATCCAGTAGATTAAAGTTTCCTATTAGCAATATCTCTCCCTTGTGGGACATCTATTGGATTGTTTCCATTATTTCCGTATCTATCTCTTCTCTTTGTGTTGGAGGTTGGTAGATCACTCCTGTGCAAATAGTGGCCCCTTTCCTTGTCTCCAAAGTGACCCACAGTACCTTCCCTCCTCCTAGCTCCCCCTATATTTCTGTAGCTTTTATGTTGTCTCTTACATAAAGAGCCCCCCCTTCCTACCTACCCTGTCCTTCTGGAACAGAGTGTAACATGGTATTGCCAATTCCTGGTCCTGGTTTTCCTTGCACCAGGCCTCTGTGATGGCTACCAGGTACAGGTCTTCTTCCACCATGAATGCCTCTAGGTCAGCTAACTTGTTGCTCAGACTCCAAGCATTTGCACACATGGCTCTCCAGATTGTGTTGCCACCACCCTCCCTTTTTCCCCTTGCTCACCCTTATTTTGCCCACTGCATTTTTCAGTTTTAATAATTTCTTCTACCTCCACCCCCAGCTTTCATTTTTATTTGCTACCTTTATTGGTTCTACTCTCACAATATTCTCACCGTTGGCCTTGTGAACTAGTGATTCTGTTTGCAAGTTCCAGTTGAGGAGAGGGATGTAACTAGTTGTGGGATTGCTGGGAACTGGAAGGGGGGGTTTACATGGGAAAATTGTTTGGATAACATGATAGCTGATTTCAATTAAGTACTGTACTTACACCATTGCATTAAGTTAATCTCTAGCTGGAATGAGTATACGGCTGTTAGGTTACTGTTAATATACTTACCAAATGGCTAACATGATTCAAGTTTTGACATGGAATGTCAGTGGGCTTGAAAATGTTATAAAACATTGACTGGTGTGGCTGAGGTCAAGAAATCCAGGGTGAAAGTCCTACTGATGCAGGAAATGTGTCGCATATAGAAGCGGGGAAAATGAGTGCGAGTCTGAGAGGGATGTTGATTGCATCCTGTTTCTCCTCTAAGGTTAGGGGAGTGGCAATTTGTTTCCCTTAAGGAGTGCAGGTTACTGTACATAGCAAGGTGGCTGACCATGAAGGTCATTATAGCCTAGCACATGTGGCTCTGGCTGGTGTGGATGATATCTCGGTGGGATCCATCTATGCTCCAAATATTAAGGGCCCAGGATTTTTCCAGAAGTTTGCTCTGGGTCTTGCATCATTCCCAGGTCTGTGGATATTGGTGGGTGATTTTAACAGTGTAAGAGACATGATCCTGGACAGATTGAACTCCAACCCCACCCCACTTACTAAAACACCAAAGCGCTAGGTGTTATGGAAGCCACATTCAGCTTAGTAGATGGGTGTAGGTACTCCCACCTTACTGGTCGGGAGTACAGTTTTTTTCTCCCACACACATCAGTCATATGCCAGACTGGACAGGCTGCTAATAAGCACACCTCTCCTCTCTAACATCCATACAATTGAATACTCTCCCATCTTAATCTCAGATCACGCACTACTAGCAATGGCTGTGGTGGTCGTGGGCTCTACCTTGATATGTCGCGTGGAGAATGGACCCCCAACTTCTGCTTGATCAAAATTTCATTGCCTTATAGCATCTTGCAAAGAGGCCCACATGAAGAAGACATTGCATTCTTTCTACAGAGTAGTTCAAAAGCTGAAGTGGCACTTTAACTTACTTAGCAGATCTCGCATAGAGTGTTCTATGCTTCTGGCACAAGCAGAAGCATACGTTGATATGTGATGAGTGGGGGGGTATAATTGGCATAGCAGCTGCACAGCCACAAGGGAGAGAGGAACATTTGTCAGATCAGAGATCAATCAGGTATACTATTCACAGATGCTGCTAACATTGGTGCAGAGTTTGTGGCCTTCTATAAACACTATATACCTCAGAGGTCTCACCTATGTCCCAGCAGACAGCTAGCTTTTTTGGAAAGGCTAGGATCCAGTCCATGAGTTCCTCTTAGGCATCCATCCTTGATGACCCCCCCTCCAGATAGGGAGGAGATCCAGAATGTCATTAAGGCCCTTAAGAGTGGCAAAGTACTGAGTCCAGATGGGTTTACCTTTGATTTTTTTTTTCAAAACATTTGCTCCTGATCTGGTTGAACCATTGTGGGATATGCTTGTAGAGAGTATCGAGCTAGGTATGTTGCCCCTATCCATGCAGTCAGCCACAATCACGATTCTCCTGAAACCTGGCAAGGACCCCACATTATGCACCTCATGCAGGTCCATCTCTCCTCTTACAGCAGACTACAAAGTCTTGGCAAAGGTTATCACCACCCAAATTGAACCTGTCATACCACACATAATTCACTCTGACCAAGCAAGGTTCCTCAAAGGTCATCAAGGGAAACACAATATTCATAAAACCCTAAACATCACATATAGCTATTCTAAAAAATTAACACACCATGGGGTGGCAGTCCTTGCCTTAGATGCAGAAAAAGCTTTTGACCATGTTGAGTTGGGGTCCATGATTGAGACCCTTAGGGGAATGGGCCAAGGTCACAGTTAATAAATTGGATCCTAATCATGTATTCATCCCCCACAGCTTAAATCTTGGTCAATGGGGAATTGATGCCTTCCTTTACTCTAGGACGAAACACAAGACAGGGGTGCCCATTATCTCCCCTACTTTATGTTAAGACCCGTGAACCACTAGTGGCAGCTATTTGGGGTCACTCTGGTATATGAGGCTTTTGGGAGAAGGTGTGAACACAAAACCGCTCTGTTCACTAATGTTCTATTATTGTACCTGCATAATCCATCCTGAGACCTGTTTGCAGTACACTCACTTATGCATGAAGATGGAACCATACAGGGCCATAAAATAAACTAGACCAAAAGCAAATTATTGCCAATTGAAAATTTGATAGAGCCCCACTTGTGGCAAACCTTGGAGAATTGCAAATGGTTTATTTTTTATTTATTTATTGTCTTGGAGAAACACCTTTGTGCTAAAAGCTTTTTTACAAAGGTTCCACATCATAAAACAGGGACAGGTTACAAGCATACATTATACAGTAACAAACAAATAATAGTACAGAGATAAGTGTAACCAGATTGAGGGAAATAGTACTAGTCAGGTACATACAGATATATAGGTAACATTCAGGCAAACAAGATACAGTAAAACAATTAACAGTACAGGTGCCATCTTTTGGATGAGGCATTAATCCGAGGTCCCATCTGCCTGGATTGGTGGTAGTTCAGGTGGATGTTAAAGATCCCATGGCACTTATCGAAAAGAGTAGGGGAATTGTTTATTGCAGAAACAAAAAAACATCAATACAGGTACTCATAGAAACAAATATAAACTGAAAACAGAAACATCACTGTAGAGATATCAAACAAAGAAAAAATAACAGAAAAATACAAGAGAAAAAACAGACCATATTAAATCCAGTAGACATGCTTCCAGTATTCGTGAAATAAAGAAATCGGAAAAAAATGGTATTTAAAGTGCTTTTGTGTCCGTAAAGCCGATTCAATTTGACTGATCACCACCATAGGTAAAGTATACGTATGCTGTATGGAAAAAGAACATCTCGCCTGCCAGAGATATAACTTGATACAAGCAAATATCACATTTAGAGTACTAGGATGAAAATGGAAAAAAATACCCTGAATAGTCCCCTAAAACCAAGCATTCATAGGTAATCTGACATGCCATCCCCCCCACCCCCACTTTGCAGACAAAGCGGACCAAAACTGTACTGTATAGGAACAATTATGAAAAAAATGAGTCTGAGTTTCTTCTATGCCCACACATTCAAAATGAATGCAGTTCCGTTCTGCAAGAGCCTTATGTTTTAAATTCCCTTTAACCCCTAACCTGCCATGACAACTTAACCAAGTGACATCCCACATCCAACCAGAAATCCTCCCATCCATCAGCATCTTGAGGGCTAAGTGTGTTTTCATGGGGAAACACCTGGGAAAATCAACCCGAACTAAAAAATCCAGACATTATACTCCGATATATACCTTTCCAGGAAAGCCGATAAACCTCGTCTTTTGCCACACTCCACATACGAAGTTTAGTTGCCACTACTAACAAAAAAGAAGGCACTTTATAATTGGATTTCATGATAGGTGCTACAGTGGACCACCGTGACAAAAAATCTTGAAGGAAAAGCAGAGTCCAGGCATCCCATGGATGACAGTGGTTTGACGACACCTCTTTAAATGTAGTTTTAATAAAAAAGGACAAGTAAAAAAACAACCGGATTAATCATGCTGAGACCACCCGCATTAATCAGAAGATATGTGAAATCTCGCTTGACCGGGTTCAATTGGCATCCCCACAACATTTGAAAAAAAATACTATATAAACGGGTTTCCTGGTGCCTAGGTAAGGGAAAAACTGAACTCAAATAAAGAAACAGATGGAGTAAAAACTGTTTGATTATTAACACACATTTCTGTTTAGAGAATGACCAGGTTTTCCATAATTGTACCTTCTTTTCACCCATCACAATGCGAGATTGCCAATTAAGATCATTTAAATCTCCTGTCCCAAAGAAACAACCTAAAATCTTGATGGGCCCCGTAGAGATAGTTATCCGCCCAATCATGGAATCAAAAACCCCCCCTCCTAAAAAAACACCGACACTTTTCTCATAATTCACTGATGTTCCTGAAAGCAGACCAAACTGGGCTACTACCTGCAATGCAACAAGACCTTCAGCTGTATCACGAAACACATGTCATCTGCGTAGACTGCCAAACACTGTGACGGAACCTCTGGAGGTGGAGATAAACCCTGAATGTGAGGATGATGAATGAGTTCCCGAACCAAAGGGTCCAAAACAAAAGTATATAACAAGGGACTAAGTGGGCAGGCCTGGCGTACCACCCCCTACAGAAATCAATCCCCTTCCCCACTAATCTATTAACATGGGGAAAATGTTGGGCATTACTATATAAAAGTGCCACCCAGGTTTTTAGTTTTGTGGAAAACCCATACTACCGTAGGACGTCAAGTAAAAACCCGTGCGCCACCTTGTCAAAGGCTTGGGCCTGGTCCAAGGAAAGTAAATAACCAGTCAGTTTTCCCAACCACCCGGACTCACACACATTCCTTAGTAGTACCAAATTTTGATGGATGTGTCTACCCGGAATGGAACATGTTTGAACTGGATGTACTAAAATAGAAGCAACATGTTGGAGCCGATGGCATAAAATCGCTGAAAAAACCTTGTAATCTGTATTCAATAAACAGATCGGTCTCCAATTCTCAATGCGATGCTTAATCCCTTTTTTAAATAAGAAAACAGTCAAGGCATCCGAGAATCCACTTGGCATCCGGGAAGATTCTAGAATCTCATTAAAAACAGAAGTCAGGATGTCGCTGATATCATCTGTCATGATTTTGTATAATTCATTAATTAAACCATCTGGGCCAGGTGAGATCCCTGACTTCAAATGCGCTACTTCTGATCTAACCTCATCCAGGGAAATGGGCCTATCTAAAAAAAGAGAATCAGAGGAAGTAATAGTAGGTGGGAGAAAAGTAAACAAGTCCTCCCATTTAATAGTGGGCTGGAAAGCCCTACCATGTTGAGTTTGCAAAAAAACCCCGGACTATGTGCAGCATGTCAATATCTGCTGTGTGTAGTATCCCCCTGTAATCATAGATGCCATCCATAAGTTTGCTATCCAAGGCTTGCTTGCAAGCTGAAAAAGGGTCCAAACTTGGCGAAGATTTAAGCCCATAAGATAATTCATCATGAATTTTACAAGCCTTCCCATAATGATAATTCCTCATGCTTTACCTGAGCACAGTTATTTGTTCCTGTATCTGAACATCAGAAACCGAGGGAAGTGACATTAATTTATAAAACTGTGCTCTTTGTTTTAAATAGGCAAGATAATCTGCAGACTGGGTATTAAAATGATAATCCTTGGAGGTCATACGAAACTCCATTTTAGTATCCATCCACCAATCACCCCAGGAATTGTTCATCCCAGCCACCGAGCACCTCCTGTCCAACGCCTGAGATAAGCATAACTGGAACTGCTCTGTGGTGAGAACTGCCGGATTCATTTTCCACTGAGCCGGCAAGGCAGGAAAAGACGGTGGAATCTTGGACAGTGAAAATCTTGTCTGTAACAATAAATGGTCTGAAAATTCACAAGGGTTCAAGAAAAAAGTGGAAGGTAGTAAATACCTGGAGGTAAAAATAAAATCAAGCTGTGTTGCTAGGCTGCCACGTTTATAAGTGGACCCTGAGTCGGAATGAAGTGCTCTATAAGCATCTGTCAAGGAGGCCGTCTGCAGTAATTTGAACAAAGCATGGGAATCACAATACATTTTACGCTGCATTTGATCCTTAAATCTGACATCCAAACCACAATTTAAATTACCCCCAGATAATGTGTCTAGGGGTAGACAAGTACTGCTGTATTTCCGTAAATAAAGCAATCCTGGCTGATTTAACCTGGGGTGCATAAATGTTAATGATACGGAGGAAAAAGCCTCAGCAGACACAGTCCAGGAGCAATACCCACCCAGGAGCTATGTCTACCAATCCTGTAACTTGAACAAAAGGATGGCAGAATAATACCCCCACCCCGTCTGCTACATCAGGACCAAAGGACCAAAAAGAAGGTCCTGAATGCCACAATTTCCTGATGTAATTAATGTCTTAAGAGTAGAGAGACGCGTCTCCTGCAGAAAAATGATGTCTGCAGATAAGGATTTACAAAAATGCAAAAGCCCAAGACATTTTTTAGAATTCTTGAGACTACAAGAATTCAGGGAAACTACAGTTAAAAAAGCCAGAGAGCAGGACTAAGACTTGTCCTTTTTACACTTCCGTCCCAACTTCTTCTTGGTGTCCAGCAATTCAGAACCTCCTTCATCATCACATTCCATCCCAGACAAAACCCCAGAAGCTACCGATAGATCAGATTCAGAGTCCCCATCTGCATCTTGCAGAACCTGAAAAGTGTTATGCGTGGTGGTGATAGTTGGTATAACAATCTTTTTAGCATGAGACCAAGTCACACGTCTTGGGTGAGGTGCCTGAAACTCAGGAGTGGGGGGGGGGCTAGAATGAGCATGGTAGGAGCAATGAGCCCCAGACCCTCTAGTGGTTGTGCAGCCTCGGAAGGTATGCCAGAGGAGCCAGATACCTCTCACGCAGGAGGAGTTGAAGCTGGAGGGTCCTGACCAGGAGGATTAGGGTCGGAGGGGCTGCTTCCTCCATATATGGCCTAAATTGGTCCTGGGCATCCGAAATCAGGGTTTCCTTATCTAGGCCCCCTGAATTGTTCAGGCCCACATATGGACATTGGTGGTAAGCATGTCCCTGGGTATCACACAGATTGTAGCGGAAAACATTATGGCAGGTACCACTGTCATGATCTAGTTCTCCACACAAAGCACATTTGATTTTATCACACGCACTACTGAGATGGCGTGGGCTCCCACATTTATAACATGCCTTGGGTTGGCCTGGATAAAAGCAGACACCTCGATCTCTCCCCAAGAAAAAACTATTTGGAACATGTTGAACCAAATCCCCCACAATACGCAATTTTACCTTGAACTTTCAACTGCCTGTCCAAATGCCCTCCCCATCAGTGACTGGTTTAGGAGGACCCAATACAGTGCATTTACTCTCCAGCCAATACAGAATGTCCCCCACATTTACCCCTTCATTTCTGAACATAATATGCACAGTTTTAAACAGTGGTTTCGTGATGGGGATAGCCCAAAATGGAGTCCATAAGGGAGTAGCTTTAAGAGAATCATACTTCTGCCAGAATTTATCAAGACCCACAAATGATTTGAAACTAATATCAAAAGTTTCTTCCCCCCGAATGTTAATCAGGGCATAAATGTCTAATGCCTGAAAGTTCATAGATCCTTTGAGGAGCCTGCGGGCTACAAAGAATTGATCAGGCTGTTCTTGAAGACCCCCCCTGTACCTAAGGCAGACAGTGTTCCATCTGGGGGCCTGTTCCAGGTGATTATTTTGAAATAGGTCCGAAAAGTGTGGACCTGTGTTAAAATGTTCTCTCCGAGGAGAGGAAGGGGGGGGGACATTCGATGTCCCAGTAGGGGCCCCCGAGTCTACCCCTGCAGTAAAAGACTGAAAAGTCTCACCAACTGGGGTATCACCTGCCTCCACCTGTGGTTCCAGTGGTTGCACTGTCCCTGAAGACTCCGGAACAGCCGTGTCCCCTGTAGAAAAAGTAATCCACTCAGAATACAGTATCTACCTGCCGTTCTTCCTCATCCATCCTGCATCTAGCATGGCAGTTACCTTGCTCCAGTCCCTGGCTGGGAAGCCCCCCATCGCTGCCGGTAACTTTCGTGGTGCATCTCGTTCCTCCCCCGATGCAAAAGGCAATGTTGCTGCATCAGGAATAATCAAACCTGCCACCACCGCAGGCGGTTGTTCCATGTGCCTCTCGCATGCCTGCTCAGTCTCCGGGCCACCAGCCGCCTCAGGCTGTGCTGTAGAAAGATCTGTGGTCTCGCTCTGTATGCACCCCTCATCTCCCGACTCTCCCATGGCGCGATTCACTCTGCACTCATCTCCTGGAAGCTCTCCAGGTTTACCTGAAAAAGTGCTCTCCATACCACTCCCATCCTCCTCCATCTGTGCAGTAGCAGCTCTCCTTCCCTCAGCAGGTAAGACGTCCGGCTCCATGCTAAGCAGTACTCCAAGTGCCAAAACGCTGTGTCAGTCGACAGGTCCCCCTACCGCTAGCATGCAGTAGGGGAATTTCCATGGTGTCCTGGCCAAATTTCCCTCATTCACTAAAAATACCACCAACAGCTTAATCTGGTTCAAGGTCAGTTGGCATTCATCTGTATCCCCCTTCCCCAGGCCGTGCCTGAAAATAGGCAGGATTTGTCTAGTGCACTTGCCTGGTCAACAAAAGCTAAATAAAAATAAATTAGCGCAATCAGGTTAATGGCGATATAGGGTAGACAAATAAGTAACTAACACACAGCTCAGTAACAGTCAACAATACTGACATTGTTAGGCAGGAGAATTGGGAGGAGCGGGGAGTAGGGAGAGGGAGGAAGAAATTAGGGAGAGGTGTTAAAGTTTAACAATCACAGTTGCTAAGAGAGGAGAGGTGCTATGGGAGTTTTTTCTTAAATGGCCCTAGTTTTTTTTCATTGGTTATGGTAGGTGGGAGATTATTGAGCCAGTTGGGTGCTCTGTAAGCAAAAGAACATTGTGTTTGAGATGTTCGGTAGAATGGGATTTGGAATGAGTTTCTTGCCATACCTCTAGTCTGGTGTGGGTTGGTTCCCGGGTTAAGTAGATTTAATAAGGCTGTCGGGGTTAAGCCAAGTCTGTTTTTTTGCCCTGGTATACAGACTGGGTATTTAATTCTACTGTCCAGTTTAGACAATTTGTCTGGGCATACAGGTGGCATGTATGGTGGCAAATGGTAGACCACATCAAATATCTGGGGATTTGTATTCCCTCCAGACTTAGCCTCCTATATGCAAAAACTGTAAACTCTTTAAATTATCTGAGGATTGTGTAAGATGGAAATCCCTACCCTTTTTCCTCCTGGATCCTATTAATACCATTAAGATGTCCATACTATCCAGGTACCTATACCTTTATCAGTCTCTACCTATTCTAATACTGCTTACACACTTTAATCACCTCAGTTCAGTGTTACATGGATTCTTGTGGAAGGGAAAAACCGCTCATAGTAAAAGGAGAATTTTACTCTTACCCAGCAAATGAGGCAGGGCAAGCCTTTCCAGCTTTCAGCATTATTATTGGGCATCTCAGCTGGCATTTTTACCAGTGGGGAAGGGGTCCACTAAATGTTACTGGCTGCCTATAGAGGAAGAGGAAATGGGAGGTGATTTGCTTAGTGACTGCCTTTCTAAAACCCTCTGGACCCTCTCTTTACCTGAGGTCACTAACCCATTCACAGCCACCATGACTAGGGTTTGGATTGCCTCCCACAAGCACCTTGGCTGCTTGCCAGTGCCCTCCCCATGCATGGGCCTTAGTGCAGCAATGAAAAGAAAAGGTCCATACACAGTACAGCTCCACCAGCGGCTGCTCAGGTGGCACCATCTGGGATTAAAAACTGAGGCTCAGTTGTATGGGGGGGTAGGATTCTTGACTTCCCTGAGCTTAAAGCTGACAGGAATTAATTGCTTTGTGTATTTCACTGTACAGCACAGATTGAGCATTAGTTTGGATAGTGGATTAGGCCAGGAAACCCCCCCCCTCCATTTGAAGAAGAGCTGTACAGACTGCATCCCTACAGTCAGCCCCTAACAATTTTCTATTATACTATCCAGGGTAGTGATGATTCAGCTGTGGCAGACATCAGGACCAAATGGGACCAAGATCTTTCATTAAAAATTGATACAGCCATGTAGCATCAAGCAGCTAATCACTTTCAAACCTGTTCACATAACAATAAATCATGACAAATTCAACTTAATCTTATGTATAGGGTGTACATTACCCCTAGAAAATTGCACATTATTAACCCAGAGAGTCCTGATTAATGTCCTAAATTCTCTTCTGAGGAAGTGGATTTTACATAGAAACAGAAGCATAGAAGTTGACAACAAATAAGGACCATAAGGCCCATCCAGTCTGCCCATTTCTTTTTCTATCTTATGACTGTGCTATCGGCCTTTGCTCTGTCAATGGCTTATCTATTCATTCTCATCTGTATTGCTCCCTTATGCCTGTCCCATGCCTGTTTGAAGCCCTGCACTGTATTCATATCAACCACTTCCTGAGGTAGGCCGTTCCATGCAACCACCACCCTTTCTGTGAAAAAGAACTTCCTCACATTACCCCTTAATCAGCCTCCCTCTAATCTCATACTGTGTCCTCTTGTCCTGCTATTTTTCTTATATTGAAACATGTTAGACTCTTTCACCTTGTTAATGCCCTTAGGGTGTTTGAATGTTTCGATCATATCACCTCCCTCCCTCCTTTGCTCTAGGGTATACATGTTGAGCTCCGTTAATCTGTCCTCATATGTTTTCTGATGCAGTCCCTGTACCATTTTGGTTGCCCTTCTCTGGACTGCCTCAATTTGGTTAATGTCCTTGTGAAGGTGTGGCCTCCAGTACTGCACACAGTACTCTAGATGGGGCATAACCAGTGTCTTGTAGAGAGGGATTATTGCCTCCCTCTTCCAACTTGTGATACCCCTACTAATACATCCCAACATCCCCCGAGCCTTACCTACTGCTTTAGTGGTCTGCTTGGATGATTTCAGGTCATCGGTGATGATGATGCCCAAGTCTCTTTCTTCCCTTGTGACTGCCAGCAACTCTCCTCCCAGCCTATAGGTGGCTTCAGCATTTCTCTTCCCTATGTGCATGATCTTGCACTTCTTTGCGTTAAACCCCAGTTGCCACTCTTCTGACCATTTTGCTAGTTTATCCAGATCTCTTCTCATTCTGCCCACCCCATCTGGATCATCTACTCTGTTGCAGATCTTGGTGTCATCTGCAAACATTTTGTACATATGGTGAAATCCTTTTGGCATACTATTGCATGGCATCATGGCAAGGGTGCTGGATTATGCCCCCTCTAAATCCCCTCTGGAGCACCTATTGGGGGCTGATTGATTTTATCATTGGATGGGTGGCAATACAGCACTCTGGTCCCTAGCCCTGGTTATGGCCACAAAAACAGTCACCAAAACTGGATGTCAACAAGCCCTTCCTCAATCCAGCAATGGGCTTTGTATCTGAAATATTGCATGGACTTGGAGAAAATACAGATGACTGCCAATGAGTTAACTGAGTTTTTAACTAAAATTTGGTGCCCTTTGATCAAAGCAATTGAAAGTTGTATCTTCCCCCTATAAGTAAGATTTCACCTTGGGCGGCTGATACAGCCATGCATCCCCATCTGGTCTGTACAGTTGTATGGAACTAATTGTGTTAGCCTCACAAAAAGGAATGCACAGTGTACACTTACCAGCTTTATTTGTACTCTTATATTGCTGCTGTCAATAATTCTTGTAATTCAGCCACGTATGTACTGTTGCTACTGTTTTTTACATTATAATAAAAATATTTTACCAAAAAAATAAAAAAAGGAGGACTTGGAGAGCTACAGGCCAGTCAGCCTGATCTTGATTATGGGAAAACTCATGGAGACTATAATTAACAGTTGGTGGAATTCCTGAAATTCAGTAGGCACCAGTCAGCACAGCTTTGTAGCAGGAACATCGTGTCAGACTAGTCTGATTGTCTTCTTCAACTGGGTCAACAAGGTGATGGATAAGGTTCCAGAGAGTCGATGTATTATACATCAACTTCAGTAAGGACTTTGACTCAGTGACACACTGAACACTCCTATAAAAGATGACGGAGTTGGGACTAGGGGAGGGGGCTGATTATGTGGTTAGGAAACTGGTTGGAGAGAGACAACAAGAAATAAATCAGAGGCTAGGGAGGTCACGGGTAGTGTTTTGCAGGAGTCAGTCCTGGGACTGTCTTGTTCAATGTGTTTATAAGCAGCACAGGTGAAGGTATTAAAGGGAAGGCGTGTCTCTTTGTGGACAATGCAAAGCTACGTGGCAGGGTGAATAACAAAAAGGAGTGACGTAAAAGCTGATGAAATGGTAAAAAATACAGTAGTTGCATTTGAATTACATGAAATGCTATGCAATGCACATTGGCAGGAAGAACACAGATAGAAAATTAGGTTGGGGGGGTCTGGTGAAGTTAGCCTAATGAGGGAAAAGAAGGACTTGGGGGTTATTGTAAGTGGCTGCTTCAAAGTCTCCACGCACAATGCAGTAGGGCTTACAGTACTTTGAAAAGGATGTTAGGGAAAATTGGCAGAGGCTTTGACAGTAGAAGAAGAGAGGTAGTCATGCCACTGTACAGGACCCTGTAAGCCCACATCTCGAGAACTGTTGGCAGTTCTTGAACCTGCACAACAAAAATGATGAGGACAGGCTCGAAATGGTAGAGGACTACCAAGATGATCCAGGGAGAACAAGCATAGGCATACTGTATAAAGAACAGCCTGTGGACCTCAATATGTACTTGCTGGAAGACAGGAAGGAAAGCAAGGGATATGATAGAAGCGTTTACATTTCTTTTTTTTTTTTTTGTAGATTCTTTTTTCCTCTCCCTCCTGTCCAGAACTCTTTCTGGCTACCCCGCTCGCCTAACAGCTCTACTGCCCACTGTGTCCCCCGCCATCTTCAAGGACATTATGAATCCCTGGGGACAGGGCCCTACAACCCCTGGGGAGATCAAAATGGCAGTGATGGGGAACCAGCATTGGGCGTGTGGCAGCGGCACTGAAGAGACGTCGCCTATCCAGTAGGTGGGGACTTTCTTCCTTTATGTCCCCTCTTCCCCTCTCCCCTCATGCGTGGTGCATGCTCCTGACTTCTTGGTGCACGGCAACCCTGCCAGCGTCAGGCCATGCTGAGAATGTGCAGTCCAATGCTCTGCAGCACCCTTGGTCTCCACCAGGGGCCACCAGAGTACCGGACAGACCTAGTACTGACTCCCAGGAAAGGAGAGCAGCCCTATGGGTGCTCAATGCAGTCCCTTCCCTGCCGATTCATGGTGTCTGAGCTCACTCCCGAACTCGGGTTGCCGGCGTTGTGTGAGGTGTGGCGTCTAGCACCTCAACCCTCAGCGCCACCAGGCTGGCCCTGTTTACATTTCTAAGGGGTATAAATGAGGTGGATTTTAGGGACCTGTTCTCCAGATGTGAAACTGCAGTTATGGGAGGGCATGACTGGAGGGGTTAAGATGGTTGTCAAAAAGTTATTCTTCACTGAGATGGTGGTGGACAAATGTAATGAGCTGCCCTAAGGGGTCATGGATGCAGTGAGAATCAAAGAGTTCAAGGCTTGGTGGGACAGTTTAAGGGATTATTAAAGATGAAAGGAGTAGTGGCTGGTCAGGAGCACTAGTCCTGTAAAGGTAATTGGCCTACATGACATCACATATATAATAACTATAGTAGTTACAGGGCAGACTGGATGGAATATGTCTTTTACTGTCATCACATCTAGCTATCTATATATGTATAGTAGCATAACAAATATTAGAGTTTTGGCTACATGTTTTAATTAAAAAAACATCTTCTAAATACTATGGGGCCCATGCTCGATGGTGTAGAGTGGCTATGCGGCACGTATCTGCTGTGCGTAGCCACTCCGCACCCATTTTGCCCCCAAAGAAGGACGCACCGGGTGGGGTGCACAGTCCATTGCACCCGATCCTCTGGTCCCATGGACCTCAATGTGCTGGGGGTGTGCCAGCACTATGTGCCATGCAGTGTGGTGCATAGTGCCACTCGTGGGGTGTGGAGGAGGGTGCAGCCTATGCCAGGGGAGACCCTGCCATAACCTGCTGCGTGCCTCAGTGGACCACAACAGGCCAGTCATGGTGGCACTGGGGACTGTATGGTCATGACAGCCCAGCCCACTATGAGGATGGTGAGGACTGAGCCAGCTGCCCAACATAGTGCCTGCATGTGCTGGTGCCCCACACATGCCTGCCTGGCCCCCTAATGGCCCCCCCACACAGACCAGCACCATCCCCAATAGGCTGCCGAGACCCTAGAAGTGTCAGCCATACCCCCCTACCTACGGGACATCCTGGCACCGTGTCACCCCCAATCCATAGCCCTGCCATACGGCGTATCTCACCAACATTGCCTGTCCACACCCAGAGCCCCAATCCCAGCCCCCTGTAATCACCAGTGGGGGCCAGTGGCCTCCCCACCTGCTGCAGCACTGTTAGCAACCCCGGTCCCATACCTTTCCAGTGTTGCCACAGCCAGGAACGACAGCAGGTCCCAATGGATGTTCTTGTCACTGTCTTCATTGCTTGGATTACTCTTCTGCCACAAAATAGTATTAGACCGTACCCACAGTATCCCACAGTATTCCCTAGTGACTTGAATTCTGCTTTTAGAGCTTCAAAAAGGGTCACCCAGTGGACAGGTCCATGGTAGGCATACCATAAGAAACATAAGCCAGAAATAAATGTCATGCCAGCAGCATTCTCTACCAAATACTTAAAGTAGTGTTTTGTGATAAGTTCTAGCATGCAATACCATGCATTATAAATTAGTAACTCTCATTAACTCCAGTGAACAATGGTTAATGCTTTTAATTGAAATGCTCTGGATTTATGTATAATTGATATTTTTAGCTTTCAGAAAATTTCTAGTCTGAAGATTTTGACTAAATGGAATAGTGACCATTTTCCATCAGTACTGAGGCTTAGAAGTTCTTGTGTCCTACAAAGACTAATGGATACACCAAATTGTAAGTCAAAAGAGTCTGGTGTGACTATTTTGAATAAATAAATAAATAAAATGAGCCAGCATCCCAGCAGCAGCATCAACTAGGAGCAGATTTATCCTGGACTTCCTTCAGGGTGCCTTCCTCAAGCAACTGGTCATGGAACCAACTCGGCAGAAGGCAATACTGGACCTTGTGCTCACAAACAGGGACAGTGTGATGGGGGTAACAGTGGGGGAGCACCTGGGGAACAGTGACCACCAGTCATTGTGGTTTGAAATCACAGACAGAGCAGAACCAAACCACACAAAAAGACGTATCCTGGATTTTAGGGGGGCAGACTTTGGGATAATGGGGAGATACTTGAAAGAGGCATTAAGGGGAATGGGACAGGAATCAGGGATGAGGAACAGTGGGCAGTATTTAAAATGGGATTACAAGAACAACAGAATTATGCATTAAGCGGTTAGCAAAAGGAAAAGGAAGAGGAGACCATTATGGTTTTCCAAAGAGGTAGCAAAGAAAGTGAAAGCCAAAAAGATTGCATTCAGGCAATACAAAAGACAAAGGCAGAAGGGGATAGGAGAAGTACCAGGAGACGCAAAGGGAGGCAGGAAGGTCAGTGAGGAAGCCAAAGCTCAGACAGAAGAACACATTGCAAAATCAGTGGGTAGAGGGACAAAACCTTTACAGGTACATAAGTGAAAAAGAAAGACAAAGGAGGGATAGTGAGACTGAAGGGGAGGATGGGGCTGCTTGGAGGATGACAACAGTAAAAGCTGACATATTGAACAGGTATTTCTGCTCAGTCTTTACTGAGGAAGAGGAGGGTAATGGGTCTGAAGGGAGTACAAGGGTGAGAATGGTGCAGAAATGGACACAAGTCCCTTTACACGAGAAAGGGTCCTGAAGGAACTGGAAGGAATAAGAGTTGATAAAGCAATGGGGCCAGATGGGGTGCACCCCAGGGTCCTTAAAGAACTAAGAGAGGTGGTGGCTGAACCTCTGGCTATCCTGTTTAGCTGATCACTGGAAACAGGGGAGGTACCCAAAGACTGGAGGACAGAAGATGTAGTACCCTTATACAAAAGTGGGAACAGAGGAAGCAGGGAACTACAGACCAGTCAGCCTCACCTCAGTAGTGGGGAAGATCATGGAAGCACTACTGAAGGAGAGATTGGTGGAACATCTGGTTGTCAATGGACTACAGGCCCCAAGGATCATATGGAACAAGTAATAGATACCATGGACCACTATTCTATAGAACTAAGAATTAATACAATAAATGCATACTCTAATAAGGTAAAGAGGTAGCTATATGAGAGGATAACAAAATGTTATTCGAAAATAATACTGTACCACAATTAATAAACACATGGTTATGGGGGGCAGTCAGGTGCACAGCAGTGGACTCAGCCATGCATCCTATTGGATGCCCAGTCTGGGTCCCATAGGGATCCTCGTCCATGTGCAGGCAGAAGGTCCTGAGATGGTGTGCAATGCCCAGTATTTAACCAGAGGGTATTTGTCCAAACAGCCACTCCTGGCCATCCCAGGTAGCCCAGCCAGATGTGTCAGCTGTGTGTGTGGGTTTCCCATTGCTGCTGTGCCCTGCCGTTGACTTGTGGGGGGGGGGCGTATTGAGGTACACCAGGTTCCCCCCCATGGACATGTTGCATCCCTGGAATAGCACACAGCACCCTTGTGCACGGATGCATTGTGGGATGCATCCCCTGGCATGACCCCGGCCTGCCCTAGTATATAGCTGCTAGGGCAGCCAGGGGATCCAGCATGCAGGGTGCTTGCACACCATTGGTGAATGCCATGGGGGGGGCTGCTACATGGCCTTCCTGTGTAGGGCTGCCTCTGTGCCTCTTTTAGGTGGCATGTAGGCATTCTGCTCATTAGTGAATCAAGGACATTGTGCCCATATTTAAATGAGGTGTTATGAATGAACTTAATATTTATAGGCCAATAACTCTCCTATGTATAAGTCTCAAAATCTTTTCATATATAATTTTAACAAGATTAGAACAGTGGAAATGGAGGAGAATATTATCTCAGAGCTACAGTTTGAATTCAGGGAGGGAAAAGAAACTGTCAACAACATATTTGTTTTAAATCACATAAAATCACATAATAAGCAAATACATTGTCAAGAAGAAACAAGCATTGTATCTGGGTCTTATTGATATACAGAGTGCATTCAATTATGTTAATAGGGAATTGTTATGGCAGATGTTGATCAAACTCAATACTAATGGGCAGCTATTGGATATAATAAAATTGTTTCACTATCATAAGAACGTAAGAATTTTTTTTTTTTTTATATTCTTTCTATTTTTGTGCACTACTGCAGCACACCAGTGGGGGCATCCAGCCACTGCCCCCTACCCCATAATACTTCAGGCTCACTCGATGTGAGGGGGGTCTGGTACGGCTATTCCAACCTGCCAGAGGGTCTCCCCTTACCTCTCCATCATGGGCTGGCCGTGACCTCCACGACGTGATTCCATGAACGGGCTTCCTAGGCTGGTGGGGGCACAGCCATCAAGCTGCATGGTTGCACCTAGCCATTTTTCCTCTGATTAGTGCCCCTGGAGCTGGTAGTGCAATGACGTCCACCGCATGTGTGAGGCATTTTGCTATGCTCTACCCCTTGCTGGCATCGTGACTTGTGCTGCCCCCGGTTGTCACCAAGGGCCGCTCAAGCATAGTGCAACCACGCAGACCCACCCCAGAGGGAGGAGAGCAGCCTTGGGGCGCTTTATCCACCCTCTCCTCTGCCAACCCCCGGTGGCAGGAGTCCATTCGTGAACCCGGGTCACCAGTGTAGCGCGAGGTGTAGTGTCTAGCTCCTCAACCCTCAGCGCCACTGGGCCAGCATAAGAACATAAGAATTTGCCATCAGAAGGAGACCATGCAGTCCATCTAGACTGCCCAAGCTGTTTACCCCCTCTATCTACTGCTCTTGTTGAGGTGACTATATTGACTATCCCATGCCCGTTTGAATTCTCTGACAGTTTTAGCCGCCACCACTTCAGGTGGCAGGCTGTTCCAAGGGTCCATGGCCCTCTCTATGAAAAAATACTTCCCAACATTGGTTCTTAATTTACTGCCAACCAGGCATAATTTATGCCCTCTTGTAGGCGCAGTCCTATTTTCCTGAAAGAGGTTACCGGTATGTACTGTGTTTATCCCTTTAACAAATTCAAATGTTTCTATCATATCATATCGCTTAGAGGACTGGGTCTGGACACACAAGCCCTTAAGTGGTTTACTGATTACCTGCATGGCAGGATACAATTGGTCCGGTGGAATAGAGCTAGATCAGACCAGCGTCCAGTTTCCAATGGAGTCCCCACAGGAGTCTATCTTAGGTCCGCTACTATTTTCCCAGTTCATCAACAACCTACCCCTCCACTGCAGAGGGGTTAAAGTCATGCTATATGCAGATGATGCAGTGCTGTACAGACCAGGGAAGGACATCGGGTCCTTAAATCTGGAGCTGAACAAGGATTTCTCAACCCTCGAAGCATGGTGCCAGGCAAACAGGCTGGTCTTGAACAGCAAAAAGACAAAAGCCATGCTCTTTGGCCCAAAAAGACTTGGCCCACTGAGATCAAACCTCCTATCCCTCTTCACCCTTAGTGGAACTGGGATTAAAGTAGTAGACAGCATTATATACCTAGGAATGTATCTGGGCCAGGAGATCTCCTTCAGGAGGCACCTAGACCACCTCATAAAGGTAGTTAACCAAAAACTGGTCCTCCTCTACAGGTGCAACCCATTCTTGAGCAAAGAAACTAGAATAGCAGTCAGCAATGGGACAATTCTACCCACTCTGTTTTATTGAACGACCATGTTCCAGACTCTGAGGCCAATGGAAAGACAGCGCCTGAGCACCCTCTATCATAGGGTCAGCAGGTTCACCGCCGGGGTGCAGTGGATGGAGCATCACTGTAAGGTGCTCCAGACCCTAGAATGGTCTTCCCTCAAAGCTAAATTAACATATCCCTCCCTGTGTCTGGCTTTCAAGTTACAGCAACCAGGGGCCCCCCAGGACTAAGAGACCTACTTACCCCCAAGACTAACAGGAGAGAGTTCAGGCCCACTGATTGGACACTACTCAAAATACCTAGAACCAAATCATCCCTAGGTCAGAGGTCAGCCAGGGCAGCCCTACCCAAACTTTGGAACAGCTTACAGAGAGGTACAGGATAGCACCTCTAGAGGGGGCTTTAAGAAAGTGCTAAAATCACACCTTGGTGCTGGGCCCCAGTGCTGCTGCCTCAACTGAGGTCTCCCAATGGGACCCCCCCAAAAAAGAGGTGACATTCTCACAAGAATATATTTAATGGGGAGATTGGAATGGAAATCAGTGATGTTGAGATGTGTTAACTGTTTGCTTGTAACTAATAACAAAATGTCTGTTCTGTTGTAATATTTTGTAATTACACTACATGGTGTGATGTATGTTCCTATATTCTATGTTAGTCTCGCTTGATTGTACATACCAATGCACTGGCCTTTTTTCCCCCTCTAGGTACATGTAACTAATCCCGGGTCATCCCTGAAAAAGGGACAAGTCAAGGTTTCAGTGGGCCCACCCAGTTACCAAAAATGTAAATAAATTAAATAAAATGTCTCCTCTGTTCCTTCTCTGCTCTAGGGAGAATAGATTTAACTGGCTGAGCCTATTTTTCATAAGTTTAATGATGTAGTCCCTGCACCATCTTGTTGGCTGTCCTCTGCATGGATTCCAGATGGTCTATGTCCTTTTTTAGGTGTGGCCTTCAGAACTGCACACAGCACTCCAAGTGAGGCCTCACCAAGGACCTATAGAGTGGGATGATTACCTCACATTTTTTGCTAGTAATATCCCTAACTATGCATCCAAGGATGCTGCTTTCCCTTAGTACTGCTTTTTTGCATTGTTTTCCTACCTTTAAATTTTCCGATATCATAACTCCTAGATCAAATTCCATCTTTGTCTTTTACAGTTGCTGTCCTTCCAGGACATAGTTATTTCCTGGGTTCCTGTTACCCAAGTGCATTATCTTATACTTTTTGACATTGAATCTCAACTGCCAGTACTTAAATCATTCTTACAGCTTTCTTAGATCTACTTCCATCCCTTGGACCCTTCTTGTGTGTCCACCCTTTTGCTGAGCTTTGTATCAACTCTGAACAGACAGACTTTCCCTTTCAGTCCCTCAGTGATGTTGTTGATGAATATGTTGAAAAGGATTGGGTCAAGCACTGATCCCCGTGGAACCCCACTGGTTACTCTTCCCTCCTGTGACAAGGTGCCATTTACCATAACTCTCTGTGTCCTGTCCTGTAGCCATCTTTTTATCTGGTTGACCACTTTCTGACCTACACCTGTTTGCTCCAATTTATTTGCTAGCCTTCTGTGTGGAACTGTAAATCCAGATACATTATGTCCACATCCACACCTTGATCCACTGCTCTTGTAACCCAGTCGAAGAATTGTATCATATTTGTTTGGCATGAGCATCTTGCCATGAAGCCATGCTGCTTTGGGTCAAGTTTCTCACTTTCTTTTAGGTACTCCACTACCCTTTCTTTAAGGAATGTCTCCATTACTTTATCCACCACTGAGGTCAGGTTGACTGGGTGGTAATTTCTTGCTACCTCCCTGCTACCACTCTTGTGCAATGGCACAGTTGTGGCCCTTCTCCAGTCCTGTGGCACCATGCCATCTTCCAGGGACTTGTTAAATACTTTAGTTAGTAGGGCTACAGTTCCTCCCACAGTTCCTTCAGAATTCTTGGATGTAGTCCATCTGGCCCCATTGCCTTGCCCACCTTTATGTTAGACAGCTCCTCACTGACCCTTTCTTTTGTAATGGGGCTGGTGTCTACTTCAACTGTTGTGGATATGTGCCTTGACTAGTGCTGGACCATTACCTTTGTCTTCATGGAGAAGATTGAGCAGAATAATTTGGTGAGTACTTCCACCTTGTCTTTGTCATTTTCCACCAGCTGTCACTCTTTAGTTGCTAACCTAGTTATTCCTTCCTTACTCTTTCTTTTTTCCTGTATATAATGAAAGAATGTTTTGTCACCCCTCTTTTCTCCCTGTACTATTCTTTCCTCCATCTGGGCACTGGCTACCCTAATTGCTTTTCCTGTTTCATGGAGTTTAATCCTGTAGTCTTCTCTATCCTTTTCAAATTTGGTCTCCTTGTACTTCTATAAGCTTTTTTCTTATCTCTAATTATAGTCTACACCTCTTTGGAAAACAAGAGTGGGTTCTTTGATTTTCTGGATTGGTTTATTTGTTTTGCACATTGTGCCATGACTATAGTTATAGTGTTTTTCAGTTTTATCCAGGTTTCTTCCACATTCCCTGTGGCATCGATTACCAGCAGTTCTTTAATACTTTCCCTCATTCTTGGAAAATTTGCTTTTCTGAAATCGAGCACCCTGAGTTTGGTATGATAGGGTTCTCTGTGTTTTTAATTGATAGCCAGACTGACCTGTGGTTGCTGGTGCCCAGATTGATCCCCACTTGCACAGCTGATACTCTGCTACTGTTTGTGAGTATCAGATCCAGAATAACAGGTTCCCTAGTGGGGGACTCTACCAACTGATTAAGTCCCACCCCCTCATAGTGCAATGAGGAATTATCTACTCCTCTTTGAGGGGGGGAGTGAAGGTGGACCAGTCTACCTCTGGTAGATTGAAGTCCCCAACCAGTAGTAACTCACCTTTGTCAGCCATCCTCAGTATGTTTTCCAGGAAGTTTTTATCCTTCTCAATCTCCTGGGTAGAGGGTCTGTAGATAACTCCTGCCAGGATAGGGTCCTTGTTACCATCTCCAAGAGTGATCCATAGGACCTCTGCATCCCTGTGCAGTCCCTGGATTTCAGTTGCATTGATCCCATCTCTGATATGCATAGCCCACCCCCCACATGCACACACCTTTCTTTCCCTGGTAGAAAATAATATGTTGTCCTTAGAAGTCAGTTCCTGTATTAAGGCAATGAGATGGTAGAGAAAGCTTGTGATGTAAAAGGATACATGTTTACTAGCCACCATCAGGGAAGAAGCAAGCATAATTGCAAATAAGGAGAGCTGGTTTGTTTCAGAAACTAAATCATACTGTAACAAGATCAGGTCTGCCAAGTATCTTGGACAAAAGTTGTAAAGGGAACCCAAGAATGTACACCAGTGAGCTGGAACATAGAATGGTTGATAACTTTTTTTCAAATGACATATGCTAAACTGAGTTATTTTCCTGGTCTTGCACTGTGTAGAGAATATAAATTACACAGAAAGAATTAACTATATTTGAAATTCTGAGAAAGGGAAACATATAGGGCAGCATTTTGTAGACTTAGACTGGGGATATTGGAAAATGGAAATGCCCTTTTAAGACAGGCAAAATTAATGGTGGCAATGTATTCTGTAAATGTAACTCTGAAATTAGAATTACAATACTACATCTGCTATTAGACTGTTGTCTTTTAAATGCCAAGTGGTATAAATGATTGGAGCCTCCTGGCACACATAGAATTGTACACAGTAACAGAAATGAGGCAGTCAAATATTTGCTAGTCACTGAATGGAAGCATATAATATTTGTAGTAGTAAGTTTTGCTTAAACAGCTTTGAACAAACTGGTGAAATGAGCTTATATACCTAGCTTCAGATGGTTAATCATGAGGAAATTATCATTAATGCTTTGTTATATTTATTGATTCTACTGGATTTTATTGAATAATTTTTTAAATTGTTAATTTTAACCATGTTTTTATGTATTTTATGTGGAGTTTTATTTTTATTTTATATGTACTGTATATGTGATGACTTGTAAGTCTTTACATATCTTTAATAAACTTGACTTGATGTGACTAGTGGAAGTGAGTTTTAAACAAAGGGATTACTAGTGTTATAAGTAGTTAAGACTTAGGAATTTGTGAAAATTGAATCTAGATACCTTCAGGTATCATAGAACGTATCACTTAGCACTACAGTAGTACACAGGCATGACAGTGTCTATCACATACTTCCACTGTATAATGTAAAATATGACTCCCCCTAGCAGCCAATAAAATTTACAATTTATGCAGTAACAAGGGCACATGTGGAAAAGACATAAACAGGCTGCAAGCACCACCATTTGAGATGGGTTGTTGTGTATGTTACTATAGGCTATACATAACATCCACAGGTAAACAAAGGTTGGAAGTCCTATTGGATGCTCAGTGGGGGAGGAGTCATGTGTTGTACTACCCATACAATATGTTGCCATATGCAAGGGATCACAATGTCTTGGAGTGACATCAACATTCATTCTCTATCATTAATTTGCCATGTCCTGTGCTTCCAGTACTATACCGTGGACATAACTACACCACCATCACATGTGTACAATGTATTATAAATACCTGTAACACCAGTCAACATAATTAACTGGAGAGGAACAATGTGTCCATCCCTCCTGACCAGTGTACTGCAAGGATAAGGACAGGCAGTGTAGACACCAACAACTTCCATGGATATATGGACCTCAAGTGACTGTCAGGGAGGAGGAATACATACTGTCTTAACTGGTTATGACTTGTCTCGCCACCATACAGGACATGGCTTTGCTTCTACATAATTAGCTACAATCATGGACACAGTGTGCCACAGCCATATCTGAGAAGAGCAGAGGTGCTATTCGCCAATGACTTTTAATGCTAATAATAGTGCAACTTCTACCATGATGTTGGGCACATACTATTTAAATATAGACCCAGATTGGTTAAAAGGCTGCAATGCTGGGGACATCATTTGTGTGGAATCACAAAGCACTCCCCAAGGACCTTGCTTCCAACAACATTAGCATGGCCTGTTGGATGCAATTGATGATATTCCACAGTGCACCACAGTGCACCATAGTGTACTGTCCAATGTCAGTGCAAGTTTCTCTTAAAGGGCCATGCCAACTTTAAATTGATCATATTTGAAGAATGCATAGACTCCCATGTCTAGAGGAAGGGAAGTGAAGGGAATTTTTTTAACCAGGAAAGGCATGCTAAGCCAGAACTTGTTTCCAGGTATGACCTGGGAGCACAAGGAAGTTAAGTGACTTGCTCAGGGTCACACAGTATGCAAGTGGGAGCTGATGGGATTTAAACCCAGGCTTTCCAGGTTTGCAGCTCAGAGCCCTAACCACTATGTTATACAGACTCCTAGAGATGCATTCCCCTACTAGAGAAAATCACATGTGCCATGGATAACAGAAAAATTGAAGAAAATGATACGGGTAAAAGATCGCCTGTGGAAAAACTCAGGGAAAACCTTAAAAACTGAGGACTGGGATAAATATAAAAAGGCCAGAAATCACCTGAAATTATTAATAAGAAAACAAAAACAAAAGTATTATGAAGATAAGTCAAAAAACACTACTGACAATAGAAAATTTTGGTCATTAATAAAATCATTTCAATCCCCACAAAATTATGGTCCCCCTATTCAAATGATAAATAGAGGTGTAATACAGTCAACCAAAAAGTCAGCAAACTTGTTAAATGATTATTTTGTAAATTTGCCTGATTTGAAATTTGCTGACCCGATATTTAGGGATTCTGAAGAACGGATAGTAAATTCAAATGTGCATGTTTTTAGATTTAAGGGTATCACTTGTAGACAGGTTAAGACTGAGATCAGAAAATTAAGCCTAAAAAAAGCATATGGTCCAGACTTGATAGAAAATCGATTTCTTAAAGATGCCATACAAGTGATAGCACCAATTTTGACTAAACTGTTTAATTGGAGTTTGGCAGAGGGAATTTTCCCAGAGGCTTGGAAAAGTGCAAAGATAATACCAATCTACAAAGGTTCTGGAGATGCACATAAGCCTACAAACTATAGGCCAATTGCTTTACTATCAAGTATTTCAAAGATACTGGAGAGACTGGTTCAAGAACAGTTAGTTGACTTTATGGAGAAACATACTCTGCTAACTAAATTTCAATCAGGGTTCCGAAGGGGTCGTTCCACGTCCACCGCGCTCACCGTCATGGTCGATGACCTGGCTACAAGGTTGGAGGATGACCTGGCGGTGGCTGGTGTTCAGGATTTATCAAAGGCCTTTGATACGGTATCCCATAAACTATTGGGTGAACGCCTAGTGGACATGGGTCTAATAAATGAAACTTATAATTGGTTTAAATCTTACTTAGAAAATAGAAAACAGCAAGTAAGTATTAATGGGGTCTTATCCAAGAGACTTTTGGTAAAGAGAGGCGTCCCACAGGGCTCAATCTTAGGACCATCACTGTTTTTGATTTACATCAACAATTTAGTAGAAGTAATACAAAACTCAAGTATTAACCTCTATGCAGATGACACCTTAATGATTTCAGACGGACGAACTTTAGTCGAACTGGAACAAAAATTGCAAGCAGACTTTACCAGACTCTGCACATGGTTGAATAGTTCAGGTTTGATAGTTAATAGCAAAAAAACAAAACTGATGTTTTTTTCTAGGACTAAGCACAGACTGATTGGTAGTAGAGAAAATATATCTATAAAGACACTACAAAACGAGGAATTAGCACAAGTATTAGAATATAAATACCTAGGAGTTTGGATTGATTATGCCCTAAAATTTGATAAACATATTCTGGATACTATTGCAAAAATAAATAAAAGATTGGGAACTTTTAGAACAACAAGTTTTTGTATGAACAGATTAATAAGAGAAATGGTAATAAAACAACTTCTTCTACCCATTTTGGAATATGGAAACCATGTGTATGGCCTGGCATCGAAAGGTCTCTTGCAAAAAGTTGATAAATTGTATAACAAGATGGCTAGATTTATATTAAAAGAGGATTATAGAACTCATCATTGTCTATTGTTACAAGACCTGGGTTGGCTTACCCAGGAAACAAAAAGACAGATTTCTTGGGCTTTGCAAATTTATAAAGTTATTTATCAAAATCAGCCTAAAAGCCTGAGTGATAGATTAGAAAGGAAAACAACTGTTTATAACTTGCGTGATAAAAATCGAGGGCATTATTTACTTCCAAAATTAAAAAATAAATATAGCAACATGCGTTTTCCTGTAATAGTGGATAGAATATGGAATAAGATAAAAATAGTAACAAATAATAAATTTAAAGATGTGAAAGCATTTTTATTAAGTTTGAAGCTGGAATTAAGTTTAAGGTGTGAATGCTATGGCTAATTATATACATTTTTAAGAGTAATTTGTATAGAATGAAAAGATATATGTAAAATGTGTTTATCACTCACTGTTACTAACATGTTTGTGACTGTATTGTTATATTAGTTTGTTTTTAATTAGTGTCATATGGATCATAGAGAAACAGGAGCATCTTGTAAATAGGACACTGTCCTAACGATGTAAATAATGTAATCAATTCCTGTATAAAAATAAAGGTTTTTACTACTACTACTAGACTCAGCAGATGTTCATAAAAGTAGTCAGTGTGAGGGGTTTTCCAAATCCAAAATCAAACTGTAGTTCAGAGGGATACCATGGCACACCATCAATACCATATAGGAAGTGGCAACCCCCTATTAGTGAACTACATTAGTGGTTCTTGAATCCAGCAGAGTGAGTGAGAGAGAGTGTACAGTAGTTGTCATGCGGTTAAGGAAGGCAGACAATCCCCTACACTCACACAAAATAACTACCACTGCTACTGCCGTCTACTTTTGAGGACTACATTTGAAAACACTAATGCTGTCATGGTTTCAGTTCTGCTCACCATTGATGGTAAATGCCCCCACTACCTGCTTGCAGGCAGCATGAGTCTTTATGAATACAGCCCCACATCCTTGCAGCATTGTACTACCATAACAATTGCTCCTTCCTGAAGGTTTCAAGGAATGTGTGAGGCATGAGTGAGTCCTCCATGTCATTGGCAATTACTAGGGTCATCCTGCCATTGTACCTATGGTGGGGTATATACACTTTCATACAAATAAACAGAGGCCACTGTTTTCTAAATATTACACAATTCATTGTTTCCTATAATCATATAGTCTAATATGACGGCTGAGTGGTAGAGCCACTGACTCTGGTTGCAATGGTATAGCGCTCGAGACTTGTAGTGGTACTAAGAAAAAAAAGTAATATTTACTCTGGGGGGGAAATGCTACAAGTCTTGATGGCTGAGAGGGACCCGGGGGTGGTGGTGGATGTCAAAATGAACAACTCAGAGACTTGTAGGAGGGCAGCAGCCAAGGCCAACAGGATGCTGGGATGCATCACTATTGGGATCACCTTCAGAAGGAGAGAAGTGATGCTCCCTCTGTATAACTGCTTGGTGAGGCCACACCTTGAGTACTGCGTGCAGTTTTGGAGGCCACACTTAAAGAGGGACATTAAACTCCTGGAGAGGGTCCAGAGGAGGGCAACCAAAATGATTTGGGGCTTGGGGGACAGGACCTATGAGGAGAGGCTCGAAGAGCTAAATATGTACACACTGGAAGAGAGAAGGATCGGGGACATGATAGAGGTCTTCAAGCACATGAAGAGGGTAAATAGGGGAGAAACAGTCAGGATGCTTCGAAGGAAGGAGGAGGGGGCCATTAGAGGGCATGGGTGGAAGCTGGAGGGGGGAAGATTCAGGGGAGAAAGGAGGAGGTGCTACTTCACTGAGAGGGCGGTGGAGCCATGGAATGCACTGCCTAGGGGGCTGGTGGAGGCAGAGACAGTGGAGAGGATCAAGAGGGGCTGGGACAGGTACAGGGGAAGGGTTCTGGAAGCAAAATCCAATGCAGCAAGAATATCTGGAACTGGGAAGGGAGAAGCCAGAGAAGGCGAGGGGGACAGCAAGGTCAGCACCCAGGGTGGGGGCTGACCAATCGAGCAGACTCGAAAGACCATTAGGCCTATTCTGCTGGCATTTTAGTATGTTAGTATAAGTCTCTGGAGACCTTGACTTGACCCATGTAGACACAATAGTACCCTTGACCAATGGTGAGGGTGTATAAAATTGGAATGCTTACCACAATATGAAAAAATAGGCAAATAGGCTGCTTCAAACCCTATTACATGGTGCTGCAAGCAAACACGTGCCAACAAAGAAAAGTAACTAAGCACCCATTAAACATCAACACTCCACATACCTACCACCTAAAATTTTTATACTTTTATTGATATAATAAAAACTAATAAAATTGTAGCATGGTGACACACACAGCCATAACCAATGTTTAGTATGGCACTTAACACTTGTCATGGTCAAATTCTAAGTACAGGGTTGTGCCATGATTCTTCAGATTCAACTAGTATACACTGAATACATAAACAGTGGCCCATGCCCGATGTACAGATTGGCTGATAAATGGTTATGTTGCTGTACATACAGCATGTGGAACTTATCTTTTGGATTATCACAATGACTCATTTTACCTTATAATAAAGAACCTCTGTTTTCTGCAGACTCACTGCCATGGATATTTCCACCAAAAAAATTGGGACTGCTGAGAAGTTGCCACAGGCCTGCAGTGGAAACTTGACCTGCTATCAAATGGACCTGAAATTTAGAAAATGACTGTGGATGGCACCCAGCAGTCCATGTTCTGCAGTGTACAGCCACGCTCATACAGCAACATCAATTCATGTTGCTGCTCTGCATCAAGAAGCCATTTTGTTTAATGCCCAGCTGGCAGTGAACATTATACCCCATACTGCATCGAATAAAATTCTGTGGATGCAATTCAGTGTGTTTTCTCTGAGGTACAGGTAGCAGTAATGGCACTAACTTAACTAAAAGCATTTTATTTTTAGTTTGTTTCATTAGTGCTACTGTGCTTAGGAGAAAATATGTAATAACTACAGCATGGACAGAATTAGAACAGGAAAAGATTGTAACATGGACAGAACTAGAGCAGGAAAATAAATTAAGGAAATGAGATACATTTATGAAGAGACAGATGGGTGATGGAAAAACACAGACAAGCATTGATGTGAGAGACAGTGTGTGTGTGTGTGTGTGTGTGTGTACAAACTGAATTATGAGACAAAAAGGAAAGAACTCTAAAAAGAGGACTATAGAAGAAAATGACAAGAACAGAAAAAAGAAGATAAGCAGTATGAGTATGCACACAAAGAAATAAAAGTTCACAAAAGAGAAGAGACAGAAATAAACAATTGAGGAAATGACAAAACATTAAGATTGGGAGTGGAGGAGTCCAAGGGATTGATTTTCAAAGAGCCCTTAGAGTGATCCAAGTTGCATTGCTCTATGGCTGTGGTGAACTCTGGGTGTGTCATGGACCCTGCACCTAATTTTTGGTTTTTGAATTTAATATACTTTATTAAATTATGCAGCAAAGACAGCACAAACACATTGCTAACAAACAATACTGACTAAAAAAAACACTATTATATTAATACACCAAACAGAACAGCCCCCCAACCCCCCACCCCATTGACAGAGATCAACAACTACCACTGTAAGTCTGCCATAAAGTAAGGTGAGCACAAAACAGATAAAGGGTCCACAACATACAGACAACTTAAAAACTCATATTAATTGGTTTAAGTTCAGCGAAAGGAAAAATTTGAAATATTCAAAAGGTAACATTCCACAGAGAAAATAAATAGAGAATAAAGTGTATAATTTGCCCCATTTCTTATTAAACCCCACAATATTATTACCAAGACTTGCTATCATCCTCTCGAGCTGAAGGTTATTCAACAATTCATTAAGCCGCTCACTATATGATATATCTGATTGGTCTTTCTAGTGACAAAGTAACACTCTCTTAACATAGACAGTGCAATCACGGACAGATGGTATCTCCACTCTTTAACCCTAACTCCAGAATAGTCACTCACAAGGCAAATTTCAGGCATAAAATGTTCCACCAAGCCAAGGAGTTGGTTGACCTTTGACTTTATTATGTCCCATAAAGATGCAACTTTGGGACAGTCCCACAATATATGAAATAAAGACCCTTCAGCTTGCTTGTATCTAGTGCAAAGAGGGGAGGAGAGACACCCCATCTTAAGTACTATGACCGGTGTATAGTATATGTTATGAAGGATATAAAATTGGGTAAGGCATAGTTTCTCATTTTTAATTTATAGATACAGGTCACCCCAGATCCCCTCCCAATTAATGGCCTGTGTGGCAAACAAGGCGGACCAACAGGGTGAATGTCCAGTATTTACAGGGAATAATTTGTCACAAAGGGCATCGTAATAAGGGACAACGCATGCTGTTTCCAGGCTAAAGTAAGAGTAGTATGTAGAAATTCTCCTGGATTAATAGACCAAGATGATGTAAGCAACAAAAGCCAAATTTGAAAGACCTTGAAAATATATCTAGATGGTAAGTTAAGCAGGTCCAAAATCTTCTGACTGGTCCTGAGCTGACCATACTAAAAGAAATCTACCACCCTCTTGTCTGTGAGTTGTGGGATTGCCCCTTGAGTCAGTAGTTCACCCCCCAGTTTAAAGTTGGGATTATAACATAAAGGTTGGGAAATATCCCTGAGATTGTCATAGTGGAAAACTTTACAAAATTGAGCATGCACATTCAAAGAGGTGGCTATGGGCAAGTGTCTGAGCTGGGGAGGTAACGATTTAGGGGCTACAAAAGGTAAACTATCAGACAACAGGCCAGAGTCCTGAAATAAATATCACTTTATTTGCAAAAAATTGGAATGTAAAGAGGTTCTCCAACCTCTAGTGGGGTGAAGATCACCACAAATACTGGGCCATGTGACTGGCCAAATAATATAGAAAAAAATGTGGTAGTTTGAGACCACCCAGATTCTTGGACCCCTTCAGCTGTGTATACGCCTGCCTCGGGGGGTTTCCCCTGCCAAATAAACTGAGAAACCAGGCCATGGACCTTTTAAACCAACTACAGAGAAGAGATGCACCTAGTAAGTGCAGAGGATAAAACACCCGAGGAAGCACATTCATTTCAATGATGCTAATCTTGCCATGGAGAGAGAGAGAAATAAAGAGGACCACCTTTTGAGATCTTGCTGAATAGTAGTAACCAGACCATCTAGGTTCAACTTCTTAATAAGTGCAGTATTCTGGACAAGAATTACCCCTAGATATTTAAGCCAAGTGGCCCAAGTCAGGCCTAAATCACAAATTTCAGGCTTAAATACCTTAGAATTTAGCGGCATCACTACCGTCTTGTACAAATTCAGTTTATAGTTTGAAAAATTGCTGAAGTCTTGGATAATCCCCAGGTCTGCCGCAATATATCATCTGCATATGCGGAGATCCTGAGATCGAAGTGGCCTACTTCCATCCCCTTAATAAGGGGGGACTTTTTGAGATAAAGCAGTAGCGGCTCCGGATATGTGTTAAAAAGAAGAGGGGATAAGGGACAACCCTGACGGGTGCCCGAACACAATGAGAAAGTGGAGGACAACACCCCATTGCAATATATCCTCACTCTGGGATCTGAATACAAAACCTTAACCCAGGAAATAAATGGCAAAGGAAAATCTAGTGAACGCAGCACTGCAAAGAAAAATGGCCAACTAACCCTGTCATATGCTTTCTCCATGACCAGGGAGACCAAAGCCATGGGATGACTACTCTTCCTGGACATGGAGGAAATATGCGACAACTTCCACAGATGGTAAGCCAACGAATGACCCCATACAAAGCCTACCTCCACAGGGCTAATTAGCCCCTCCCAGACTTGGAGTATCCTGTTAGCTAGAATTTTAGCAAACATTTTAACATCATAGTTCATGAGGGAAATGGGGCGGTAATTAGTAACTCTATCTGTGGGCTTGTCTGGCTTTGGTAAAACAACAGTGATGGCTTCTAACTGGGAAGGGTCTGAAATCCCCAAGGTACAAAAATAGGAATAAAGCTGTTGGAGCAAAGGGGTCAATTCATTAAGGAAGACTCTGTAGAAACTTGAAGGAAATACATTAGGTCCTGGGCTTTATCCAGAGATAGGGAAGAGGTAGCAGACTTAATTTCATGTGAAGTGAATGACTAAGGTAATCTTGTTGGATCTCACTTAAATGAGGAAAGGGAACATCAGCTAGGATTTATGAATATCCAAAAGGAGGGACAGGGTGTCAGGGGAACTATGTAGATCACGGTAGTACATCTTAAATTCCAAAACAATGTCCTTAGGGGAAGTTTTGAGGGAATTATCTCACAAAGACTAATTAGATAAAACAATATGGGATGTTTCCTGCTGCTGTAGTCACAGTGCAAGAAGGCAACTAGCCTTCTCACCTTGATCCATGTAGCGAGAATGGGTTTTAAGGAGGGCATATTCAGCCCATTCCCTCAGGCTCTCCGCATATTGATTCCTAAGAAGCACTGTATAAAATTTTATAACAGGGGGTCCATGCATCAAAAACCAGGAGCTGCTCCAGCTGCATACTAGTGCCAAACATATGGTGCACCTGTGTAAATTACCACAGGGATCTGGCCTCCCTGCCTGGTGCAACACTAGAGGGGCCAGGATGGTTGGGGTGGTAAATCTGCATGCCAGGAGGGGGCCGGGGTAGAAGGAACATGGAGGTACCATAGAGGTGTTGGAGGGACTGCAGGCATAGCAGTTTGTGATGTGGCATCCAGTGGGGTGCCATTTGCTGAGCTATACTGCCCATGGGATGGGATCACTTGGGGGGGCCAAAGACAGACAATGACATGGCCCCAGGGATGCACAGCCCTGGAAACGTCCCTGTAGGTTGCCAGCTTGAATAGGCCTGGGGGCAGGTGGTAGCCTGACACAATGTGGGAAGGTGGGTACGAGTGGACTACGGCAGTGCATGGAGATGTTACCCCCACCACTGGCATCCCTCACCCTACACCTCCAGCTTACCATTTACAGGCATATGTGAGCTGGCTACCTATGGGCAAGCTGCCAGGGCTATGCCCACCTAGGGCCATGTCACTTTCTGTCCCTGGACCCCACAAGCAGTACCATCCCGTGGGCAGTATGGCTCAGCAAAAGGCATCCCTGCTGGGTGCAACATCAAAACCTGCTAAGCTTGCAGTCCCTCCAGCTGCTTTATGGCACCCCCTGTGCCTCTTCTTCCCATGGCAGCCCAGTTTCAGACCACATCTCCCTTTGCCACAGTGTGTGGCACTGGTGCACATCCCTTAGAACACGTCCTGGCAGTTATAAGTGGACCCCCTTGCTGCGTCTGTTGTGGGGCTTACAAAATCACAAAAAAGAGAATGTTGAAGCACTGCCATGGTACATGCCCTCTTGTGACCTGGTGCACAACAATTTGGGTTGCAATGCTGGTGCACTGCCACTTTGGTGTAACAACTCCCTTTTTCAGAGGCAGACCGCATTCGAAAATAGGGATTGCCACATCTTTTGACAAAAGGTACCACTTGCATCATTTGTGGTTGACTCAGCACCTTGCGTCATCTTCCAGGCTTTGAAAATTGAGCCCCAAAGGTAGAACTGTAAGTGTGTGCATGTGTATATCATGTAGTGTGCTATGATATGTGTGTGTGTGTGTGTGTGTGTGTGTGCGTGTGTGTCTTTTGAGGGGTGTGTGACCGGGAGCTCCTGCCCCTCTTGAGAACCGACCGATTCTTAAATCTTTGCAGCAGTTCTTCTGTTTCTATGCCTTATCTATCCTTTACTATTTCTAGTCCATAAGGTTGGCCACCTGTGGGTACCCCCTTCTCCCATTCTTGACTATGCTATAGTGTCCTCTTTAATTTTAATTTTTCCCTCTTAGGTCCTCATACAGGGAGGTTATTGTGATGACTTCAGAATATATAAATAAAAAAGGTTGTGTTTATTGTTGTTGGATTTAGTATGTAATAGCACTATGTTAAAAAATACTTTAATGTATATACCTTATGTTTATGAAACCTGTAAATGTTTAAAATACCATGGCACTTGGTGTTTTGATAATGGTAAAAAGTACTAGGTGACTATTATAGAAATTAAGTTAGTTATGCTATTTAAAATGCATGTAGATTGTTGTAAACTTAAGTAAGAAATGTCATGATGATTTGCACATATCCCATGATGCATTGCATTATGGAAGTATGTATGATGTTGTATTTCTTTGAAAATTGATTTGTTGCCAATACCCTTTGGGGTAACTGTTCTTTCAGTGATTCTGCATAGAGGTTCTTTGTTTATAACTTGTTTTTTTTTTCTTTTGAGCCCCCACTATGTCAGAAAATGGGGCCTGCATAGGGGTTATGGCTACAGCTCAACTGGTGAATTGGATCAGAGATCAATGTCAGTAGGTGCTGGCAAAGTGCAGAGAAAGGACATTCATTGTCTGTTGCTGCAAACTGATGTACTGAAGAAGGAATATGGCATTGTAGAAGCTTATTTCTTGTATTTTGAATAAACATCACACAAAGATTGTGTGTTGAACCTGATGCTCGGTGTCTGGTCCATCTGTTATCCCACACTCCTCCACAGGGTGGTGCTAAAAATCCTACCCAAACTAAAGTGATACACAAAGGTCAACTAATATGAAACAGAATCCATTTTGTCTACCAGTCACCACTATAGGAAATGTTGCAGTGAAATTATCTGTGTTTGCTGGGCTGCTAGTTCAGCATAGCACTTACTGTTCTATCTGTTACAGTACATATAGCGGTTGGATTCTTACAGTTTATCTTCTGCCATGAAACTGCCAGAACAGAGGAACCTTCTTAAACAGTAATTTGTTCTTCACATGAGAGAAAAAATGGATACCCACTTAAGCCATACCAGGTAAAAGCATTCCACCATACATCAACTTGATGCTGAAAGGTAGTACAGTGATGCCCTTAGAAAGATATGGAATGTTGTGGAGCACTTATTTGGTTTACTAAAAATACTCTGCCACTGTCTTGACAATACAGGGTGTAACATGATGCTCTGTTCAGGAAGATGTGGTGAATTATCATGGTCTGTTTTATGTTCCACAACATCCTTGCCAAACCATACGCTCTTGCTAGACAGCCTTCCTGAAGCAGGGTAGAATGATGACAGGATGACCAAGACAAGGGTATGTTAGGGTAAGAGTAGATGGCAAGATTAATGGGGTAGGTTGTGATATTTGATGTCATGCTCCATGCATTTGGTAAATTTATTCTGCCAGTATTTTTTGGCATGTGCTGATCTTGTTTTAGACTCAGCGTAGCTACAGTCATTCTGAGCAGGGCAGGTACACTGTGGTATGTGATAATGCTAGGGCATACCTCACATTGTTTTGTTATGTTTGGGTAGGCATGGGGACTTGAAGGTCTCAATGTTTCTGTCTCAGCTGCGTCCTGTCGCAAAACATCTCAGCTAGAGTTCATAGTGGCAGGAGGTGCTACTTGGGGAGACTAACATATTGCACAAAAGGAATAAATGTGCTTATTGCAGGGCTGAGGCTGTGGTACCTGGGAGGCCAGCCCAAGGAGTCAACAAATGTATTTATTTATTTCAAAAGTTTCACCGGGAAAGACATGCTGAGCCTGAAACAGCTGGTTTCCAGATGCATCTTGGGGGGATGGGGGAAGGGAAGCATGCAGTACAAAATGTGCAAGTGAAAATACATAATGTAAGGTGCATAAGCTATAAAAATAAGTACAGTAAACATGCACACAATAAAATAAATATAAATTACGTGTGCAGTTGTAATTTACAGGTAGAATATGCAGGGCCAAAAAAATAAAGATGACAAAACGCAAATTAAGATACAAATGCTGTACAATACAGGGACTAATGCCAGGTAGTAGTTAAAGGATTAGCACCACTAAAGCCAGTAGAGGAGGGGTCTCAGGGGCACAATATTACCAATTATACAATGGCAAAAAAGAATCTTGGACTGTGATTGGTCAGTTTGGGGCTGGACCCATGGCGTTATCCCAGCACGTCGCCACAGGTCTAGTCTCAGCACTGTGAACTCGTGTAGATGAGCATTTGATGGATTGTTTTATGGACCTTTTGATGGATTGTTTTATGGACCTTTTGATGGATTCTTTTATGGACCTTTTGATGGATTGTTTTATCTTCTCTTAAAAACCAAAAATATTTTTCCACACAAAAACATCTTTAACATTATTTTTTTTATTCTGTATAACAACGAGCCATTGTATAATAGGAATAATTCACTCCAGGGTGTGTGTCATGCTGGGATAACGCCACGCCTGGGGCATTGGGCGCACTAGGCCTGCGGCCTTGTGCCCAACCCCCAGGCGTGGCGTTATCACAGTACGACACCACCCTGTCCGGCATTATTCCTTTAATGAAGTAATTGCTTAAGGCACAGTTAGCATTGGAGGGGTAAAATGTTGCTTATAGCCAGGGGGACGGGGGGATGTCAATAACATAGGAGGAGGGAATACAAGGGTAATGTATCAGAAACAGCGGCAGCAGAAGGTGGCAAAGTCTCAGAGAAGAGATCTGAGGGAAGTGCAGGATGATGCTGGATGGATAGATAGAGAGGGGAAGAGTGACAAATCCTGCCTATTTGCAGGCATGACCCGGGGGAGGGGGATACAGATGAATGCCAACTGACCTTGAACCAGAGTAAGCTGTCGGTAGTATTTTTAGTGAACGAGGGAAATTTGGCTAGGACACCGGGGCAATTCCCCTACTCTTGCTTCCTGTGAGCAAGGGGGACTCTTTTTCCTGCGGGACTAAGGTGGCTGCTGTCCTGGACCCTGGAGGAGGTGGAGGTGATGCAGTTCTCTGTTTTGTGGTTTCTGCTCCAGATCTCCAGCCTACTATGCCTGTTGGTTTGCCTAATGCTTGCAGTACTAATCAATTGAACTCTGTGCCACAACTAGTTGTTCGTACACCTCCTGATTCTCCTCCTGATTTTGGAACTCTCACCCAGATTTTGGACCAGCATTCTCCTACAGTTCTTCGGACCAGTACTAACACTATGTCTCCATCACATTTGAGACTGTTATATGAACAAAACCATTCTTTCTTATGGCGCTTCATGCAGGAAGATGACGCACTGCACCCTACCCTGTCTACTACCTCTGACCAGGCTGAATTACACTCTGGGCTATCGCACACATCAACAACGGACTTACATACAGCTCCTACCAGTACCGCTTCAGCTACTGCAGGCAGGCTCTCCTCTATGACTACTCATGGAAGTACTTCATTTCTAGACTCCACATGGTCCCCTGCTTCTGCTCTGTGTGCTTCGGATTGGACTCAACCGTTTCCAGGTGCACCCTGGTCTTCTCCCCAAGCAGTAAGTGCACAGGACATTATGCAGGGAAACACAGTCACTGAACAGCCTGCTGAATCCACTTCCTTCCTTCATTCATCCTCAGTGGCTTCGTTGCTCCTACGTCCTTCCACTTCGACACGAATTTCTGCTGTTGGCCAACCAACTCTTGAAACTTCGGTCCCTATGCAAGCTAAGGATTCTGCTTCAGTACCGCATCCTCCACTGGCAGTACTCTCTTCTTTGACAGCTGATTCTATTCCCTACTTGGATAATCTACCTTTGCCTACTCTAAGTACAGACGAGGCTTTGACTGACTGTCCCTTTCACCTCAGTGACCTGTTTCAGAATTTTGGTGAACCAGCCCTACGTAGGAATGCAGTTCGTCTGAAATATTTTGGTGACCTCTCTACTGCAACTGATAGGAAAACTGTTTTGCATTCCCTGTTGCGTGACTCTATGCGTATTTCAGCAAATTAATTGTTTGCTTTCATACATGTTAAAGGGGAATCAGTTTATGATTTAAGTTTTAAGACTGTATCTACTCTAGAAAAATTTTGGAGCAAATATGATGTGGAGAAGTCACTGCCTTTATGGACCCCCTTTATGCTCATTCCTCTTACTAAACCTACGGTAAAATTGATTACTCTTCTTTTTCATAATGAAGGAGTGAGCATAGCGGACGTTCCATACTGGCTTAAGCAGTGCTGCAACATTCTCGAGGCTCCTCATCCTATTTTGGACGAGGACCTTGTCAGTACAGGGGGCTGGAAGGCTAAGGTGCAACTGAAGCAGGATGACAGGGGCACAGCTCATTTGCCAGGTAGTTTTTATATAGGTAGGGATAGAGGTTTGTGTTTTTATCCCAGTCAACCCCGCACCTGCCATAAATGCAGTTCTCAGACGCATTTGAGCCATACCTGCAACGAGCCAAGGTGCACTATTTGCTTGGCCTATGGTCATGTGAGTCTCAGTTGCCCTAACCCCTGGAGGTGTAATCTCTGTGATGAGACTGGCCATACTTACCATCAGTGTCCATGGGCTGACCATAATCAGTTGGACCGTCCCCCTCAGGATCAGGTAGCCCTTATCACGGACTCTCAGACTCAGGTTCTTCGCCAGCGTGAAGGGGACAGCCAGGCCGTAGTGCCCCCTTCCCCTAGTGAGGATCTTCCCTCTGCTTTTCCTGCTCTTCCAGTGGCAGATCCTGTGTTACAAGACCCGACCCCTCCTGGCACGGACCCGGTGCCTGGGGTTGTTGGCCCCTCTGACCCCATGCCACCCCCTCCCCCTCCTGCTTTGGACCCCTTCACGGAGGTTTCTCAGGGAAAAAAGGGTAAGTCCAAAGGTAAGCGTGAGGTTCCCAGTCCTTCCCCCTGACAATCCATTTTGACCAGGAATTGCTATCAAGCCCTGTCCAAACGGAAGCAGTGAAGTGATATAATGGACGAGGAAAATGACTCTGAATCTTCACAGGCCTCTTCCCTCCATTTAGACTACTCCTCTGATTCCCTACAAGATCTCTCCCCTACTACATCTGACACCAGGCGGCAATCGGCAGTTACTTGACGCCTCTTTGCCTAATTCTTCATGTTTTTCTACTGGTTTTCAGTCTTTTTCTTTCTTCTTATGCCTGTGGGTTTGGGTCTTTGCTGCCTCACACTTAATGTGTGCAGCATGAAATCCCATAGAAAACGTCTTGCCTCTCTACAGTATCTTTTGGATTTCCCGGATGATCTTTACTTACTTCAGGATACTAGGCTGAAGACTCAATATGAGCTGACCCAGGCTTCTGCTGGCTGGGCTAGAGGCCCTTCCTACTGGTCTTCTGGTGAGGATACATGTGATGGGTTGGGTATTTTATTTTCTGGTTTTGACTGTACCGTTACGAGACTGGCTGATATTGTCTCTGGCCACGCCTTGTTGCTTGATTGCACTTTCCGTTGCCTCCAGCTCAGGATTCTGAATGTTTATGCACCTCAGGGTATTGCTGCTCGTTCTGACTTATTTCAGCTGTTGCAGCCTTATTTACACACCTCTAGACATCTTTATATGGGAGGAGACTTCAATTGTGGTCTCACTGTGGCTGACAGAGGAGGTTCCACACAGAAGCTTTTCGGGGACTCTACTGCATTACGTACTATTCTCAAGTACACCTCTCTTAAGGACAGTTATTGCGAGGTGCATCCCAAAGGAACAATGACCTATCATAGAGGCCTTCTGGCCACCCGTATTGATTTTATTTTTCTCTCCCAGAATGTTATGGTACAGCAGATGAAGGTCATTCCTTGCGAGACCTCGGATCACACATGGCCATCTCATTGCTTTGTTTTCCTTCTACGGCTTCTCATCCTCTTCTTGTTTCTTCATGCTGGAAGTTGAACAGTGCCCTATTGTCTGATGGCAGCATTATTCGAGACTGTCGGGAATTTCTGTTAGCCCGAATTTTGGTTCTGGATGCTTACACCTCCCCTTTACGTTGGTGGGACGATACCAAATCGGATCTTAAACGCTTTTTTCTTAGTTATGCCAGGATTAAATCTGTTTCCTCTTATCGCCAGTATTTGTTATTACAGCGATATTTACAGGATGTAATCTCTAGGGCTGCTGAGACGGCTCAAGACTGCTCTCCTCTTATTGCTTCCTTGAAGACCCAGATGGAAAAGTATCAATATAACAGGGCCCGCGCGTTGTGTCTTGAGGCTACTTGTGGCACCCACTCTTCAAATGCCTCTTTGATATATACAAGCACTGTTCTGACAGGGTGGCAGCCACACACATTGAACGTCTTATTGACTCTGACTCTTCTAAGGTTTATGGTACTATAACATCTCTTCAGCTAAAGGTCTCTTCCCATTTAACCAGTGTTTTTGGGACTCCTTCAGTGGCTACATCCACTGCTGTTTCCTTTTTTGATTTCCTGACCCCTTCTCCTCCTCCTCCTCCTGATCTTTGCACCAAGTTGACAGCCCCAATTTCCTTGTTAGAGGTGCAGGCGGCTATTAAGAAACAAAAGCGATGTACTTCTCCAGGGCAGGACGGCCTTAATGCTGAACTTTATCAAGCTTTTTCGGATGTTTTTTCACCCATTCTTAACTTGCTGTTTAATACTATCATTGCTACTCATTCTGTTCCTCGGATTTTTTCAGACGCAATCGTGTTTCTGTTGTTTAAGAAAGGAGATAGATCAGACATACGGAATTGGAGGCCTTTGAGTCTCTTGAATGTGGCCGATAAGATTTTTACATCCATCCTGCTTCACCATCTTCTTTCTGTCACATCCCACTTTATTTTAGAAGTACAGACCTGTGCTATTCCTCAATGCACTATTGTTTACAATCTTTCCCTGCTTAGAGATGTCTCTGCCTTTTTCTTCTCCTTCACTTCTTTTTTCACTGGATCAGGAGAAGGCATTTGATAGAGTGACTCATGACTACCTCTTTCAAGTCTTGTCTCATTACGGTATTCCACAGTGCTTTATTCAATGGATCAGATTGCTCTATTCCACTGCCTGGATCCATCCTTATGTGAATGGTGCCACTTGCCCCACCCCCTTTTTGAGTTGTACCGGGGTTCGGCAGGGCTGCCCTCTCAGTCCTCTTCTTTATGTTTTTCATATAGATCCATTACTTCGTAGACTCTTATGTAACCCATCGATCACTCATTTGTCCTTTCCTTCTGGGTGCTCTGTCTCTACAGTATTTGCTTATGCGGATGATCTCTGCATTCTCACCACCCCGCACCTACAAGAGGCGGACTTAGTCCTCCTTTTAATGGATTTCGAATGTGTGTCTGGTTCTAAGCTTAATTATAATTAGAGTGCAGCATTGTACCTCCCAACATTCACTTCGCTGCATTGTAGGAGTGCCTGTACAATTTTCACAGGTTAAAGTTTTAGGATTATCCTTTGGTTCCCCTGATGATGCCCACTCAAATTGGACTGTTGTTTTGGACAAGGCCATTCATTTGGTTGCATCCTGGAAGGGTCATACTATTGCACAGAGAAAGCGGGTTTTGTTGTTGAAAATCTTAGTTCTTCCTTTATTTCTTCATGTGGCTTCAATTTTTCCAGTCCCCTTTTCCTTGGAGGCTCGCTTGTATGATGTTTTGTTTCAGGGATTCTGGGGCTGCCGTTTAAATCCGGTGAAACGTTCTTACACATATCTTGATTATTGTCACGGTGAGGTTTGGATGTTGAACCCTTTGGTGTTTTTTCACTGTTTGTTTCTTAAGACTGTTATCCTCTACCTATTGAATACACCCCCGGTCTTTTGGATTTCTCTTCTTCATCATCATATTGCTCTATTGTGGGCCACCTGGTGTCTCCCCCCTTTCGAAATCCCTCAGAATGTTCATAAGTTTAAGCTCCCCCATTTTATCATTCCTACATTTTTAAAAATTTGTCAGTGGTCTCTGACCCCTTCGGTGATTCTTTCTTCCTCAAGGAAGCACTTATATCAGTCTGTTTTGGGAACATCCTTTTTGGACCTTCTAGTGCTACGAGATTCCCTTAGCATTCAACTGGACTCCTCTGGAGTTTTTCACCAACTGACTGATCCACGGATCCCCCAAAGGGTTTGGGATGTAACTCTGGCTTTCTTGTCATGGCAGACTAGGTGTTCGTGGTAATATGAAGCATAAGGCTCTATGAAGAAAGGACTTGTCCCTGGATTCGTGGCTTCCCCATTCCAGAGACCATGATGCATTTCTTTCTTCATTGTCCTATTCACTAACTGGTATGGACCCTTCTCCTCCATAAATGGAAGGAAAAGGCCCTTCCTTTTCTCACATATAATATTTTGATTTATGGCATTTATCCCCCTACTTTGGTTCATTACCATCCTAGTACTTTATGTTTAATTTTTGCATTTTGTCGCTTCTATTTGTGGCAGGCCAGATGTGCATTTTTACTACAACAGAAAGTGTGTAGTCCTACTCAGATTGTCACTCAGATTTTACAGGGCTTACAGGCTGTTTGTAGTTCTGAGAAAACCTCCATATCGCCTGAAGTTTCTTCTGCGCTATTGGGGCTTCTGTTCCTGGATTTTTTCCTAATGATGCAGTACTTTTTTGTGTTTTCTTTGCTTTTCTTCATTATAAGTTTGTATGATGTACTACTGTTCTTGCAGTGTTTGTATACCATACAATACTCCACTACTTTTTTTAGTGGGGATGAGATGGGGGTTATACTGTATACTACTACAGCTTCTCATTGCTTGTTATTCATGTATGCTATAATACTACTTTTGGTTTTTATTTCATTTATTATGGTTTTGTCAGATGCCATACACTTTTGTATATTTTCTCTTAAGTTTTTAATGGAAGATTCCCCTACTGTTATAGTGGGGATGGGATGGGGTTTATGTACAACCACGGGTTATTTATGTTTGTAGTTCAAATACGCTGTGGTACTTATTTTTGTTTTTTGACCTCCTCCATTATGGTTTTGGATGAAGCAATACGTTTTAGTATAATTTGCTTCCACTGCAACTTCCCCTACTCTTTTAATGGGAATGAGATGGTGGTTGTGTGCCCATAAGGATTATTTTTGTTTGTACTCCATGAATGCAGTAATACTTATTTCTGTTTTTGAATTCTTTTCTTATGGTTTTGTATGAAGTCAAATGATTTGTATATTTTGTTTTCAGTTTTCAATAAAAAATTCCCCTACTCTTTTCAATAAGTGCCATGGGATTTTTAACATCCACCTGAACTACCACCAATCCAGGCAGATGGTACCTCGGTTTAACGTCTCATCAGAAAGACGGCACCTCAGAAGTGCAGCACCCCTCTCATGCTGCACTACAGTGTCAGTACTGGGATATTAACCCAAGTGCCAGATGTGGAAACTGAACCCACAGCCCTCTGATCTCCCGGCTTCAGAGGCGAGTGTGCTACCTACTGAGCCACTGACAATTTGCACAAACATTCTGTGGAATTTCAACAAATTTTAAATTTCCATTATTTGGTCTAGTTTTTACAGTACATATCCAAATGATACACACTTGGCAGGTATATGGGAACTCACACCTTTCATAAGTATACCAAATCTCAGAGTCCTAGATTGAAAGGGAGCTGAGTTATGCATCGCCAAAGATTTAATCAAAATTTAATTTTCACTTTATTTCCATCTAATTTTAAAATGTCATCTCAGTTTCTCCACAGTTTCAGGATTTAGAGAAAGTAGCAACATGGTTATGAACACCAAGTTTTATGTCTCAAGCTTTAAAAAGGGGCTGTGCTAGGTATCCAAAAATGTTGCCAAAATTTAGAATTGTTTAATATAATTTTGAAATCATTCATCAAAATGTTATCATTTTTTGCCCATGTACCTAGTTTCAGAGTTCTAGCTCCAAAGGTGTCCAAGTTATATTTTTTCCAACATGAAAATACGTGCACTCTGAGTGCTCTGGTGGGGTGCTACACCTAATAGGTGGCTTGGTAAAGAGCTCACCTAAAAAAACAATCAACAACTCCAGTGCAAAGCACTATAATAAGGTGTCCAACAGGTAAAGGTCATATAGATAAAGTCATAAGCACACATTCCTTTATAATCAAATTTATTTTATCTTCTTTCCTTCAGATCTAGATAAAAGGATATGCAAAACAATGTGCAAAATGTGCAAAAAAATCCAGACTGATACAAATTCTTCAAATGCACATACATACACATTGAAAAGACCTTACCCCAGTCCGGCTAGCCAGCCACTATTATCCCAGCACTTTGGGGTAAGGTTTCCTCAGTTGCCAGTCTTTACCTGGTCTCGGTATCCCACCAGGACAAGTACTTCAGAAATCAGAGCTGTTAAAAGCTCCATTCTCATAGAATCTCAGTGGGCATGCCCCTGGCTGCTCCCCATATGAAACATCATATGGTGACAGCCTCAGATGGTTGTGGGCTTACCACGTGGGTTGAAAATGCTGGCAGCACTGAGGCAGGATCAACCAGATACGAAATAAATATTTCAATGCCAGTAAGTGTTAAAAATATATTGATTTTGTGAAAAAGAATATCGGGCCATGCTTTACAGAGTGGCAGTGTCTCTCGGTTTCTTTTGTATGAGACTGTCAGCTTTCAATTAAACTTCATTTGCGTGCTCTTATAAGAATATTCTCACACCCCCTATAGTCCATTATGTTAAACAGGTTTAGCTAAGCATCAACAGTTAGTATATTTGGCTGTAGTGTAATGCCTAAGTGAAAAAGTCACAATTAAAGCAAAAACCTGCAGTTCAGGAGCATATAGAAGTCCAGGAGTACACTTCAGAGTAGTCCATTCACAGACTCCAGAAGGTGGGTGAGACTCGTTGGTATAATGAAACAATTACTCAGGTCAGAGTTTCATGGAACTCTGCTTGCCAATGATCCTGTAGCTTTTCTAACAATTTCTGAAGCACCTGCAAGCCAGTGGAGGGCAGTGGAGGATTACAATTGCCTCTTCTCTGACCAGCTACTAACTGCCAGGTTGAACCGTGATCTTTCAGCTTCTCATATGGGAAATCCTGGGGAGGAGAGAGGGAGTCAGTAAGGAAGCCCTTTTCAACCAGAACAGTATGAGCCTCTTCTGGAATTTGATATAGCTTTGGACCTTCAGACTAGAAAACTCTCTTACTGGCTGAGTAGTGAGTGTGTAAAAGGATTTTTTTGGCACATAGAATTTTTATTATCTCCCCAAATTGAAGTCACTGATGCTGCACTTCCAGGGGATAGTCGTGATCAAAGAAAAGTTGTCCAGTGAGGTAAGTGACTTCTTTTTGCTGCCATGCCCTGGACAGAATGCCCTCTTTCACTTTAAAACTGTTAAATTTGACTACTACGGATCATGGATGGGCATTAACATCTGTGGGCTTGGAGAGTAATGCCCTGTGTGCACGTTCGATGCCCAACTGTTAGCTGGGGGGGGAGTTTCAGAACATCTGCCAGCAGATCCAAAATAAAATCTGTCATTTTGCCAGATTCTGACCCATTGGGCAGTCCATAGATATGGATGTTCTCCCAGTGACATCGCCCTTCAAGGTCCAAACATTTTTCATGTAGTTGAGTGGTTTGTTGGAGAAAGAATTGTGCAGCCAGGCTTATTTGAAGTGCACCATCTTAAGTGATCAAGATCCGTTCATCTACATTTTCCATTCTATGTTCACAGCCCTGTACCTTTGTGTTTAGCTGCTTGAATTCATGCCTGTTTTCAGCCTGCATAGCTCTGATTTAATTTAAAAGTGTTTCAAATCTTGATCGAGACAGTTGCTCTGCTTCCTTCTCAGTCTTGTATTGAGAGTCCGCCATGTTGACCGGGAAACGGCTTCGGCTGGGCTCTTGACTTCTTGGCTCTGATCTGAGTCCATCCTTCATGAAGTTTGCAATTTTATGCTGATTTCTGTTGGATCATTTCTTAACCCAACCACTTCCAGACATTTTTAGCATTTTTGGTAACTCCTGTAAGTAATTTAATAGAAGTTTAGGGCTGGTAAGATGGGGAGCTCAAAACTCAGCCTCCAATCTGTTCCATAATGTCAGTGAAAGTCCTACAGATACAGATTTTGAGGAGGATTAGTCCCAAAACTGATATCTGTGGCATACCACTAGTGACCTCTATTACCCCTGAAAATACCCCATATATGACCACCCTCTGGTTTCTGCTCTTTTTTATGGATCCCTCATCACTATCAACCGCACCACATATCATAGTATCATCTGCAAAAAGGCATATCTTACCCTGTATTCCTACCCTTATTCTGTAGATATAGAGTTTGAAGAAGATTAATCCCAAAACTGATCTCTATGGCATAACACTAGTGACCTCTATGATCCCTGAAAATAGCCCATTTATTAGCACCCTCTGGGTTCTACTGCTTAACAAATTTCCCACCCATCTAGTAATTTTGTTTCCCACTGCAAGGTAATGAATCTTATTTTCCAACTGTACATGTGGTACGTAGTCAATGGCCTTACTGGAATCAACGTACAGTGTGTCCACCTTTGCCAGTCCCTGGTCCACTGCCTTTGTCATCTAATTGGAAAAAAGTGACTCACTTTGTCTATTTTGACCTCATTTTGCCATTACCCTATTCTGTCAGTTGTCCTGTAGGCCATTTTTCACTAGAAGCTTACTATCATCTCCCATATTCTGATTTTTTTTTAATTTAACAAGCTTTATTAAGTTTCAACAAGAAAAGAAACTACAATAAATAACACAACAATAAAACAACAATTAACAAAAACATTCAACAATCAACATCCCCCAAGAGCAACCCGCTTAGCTTCCACCGGGTGGAGAAAATAAAAATCATAAATGAAGCAATACATAAAGGGCCATATAAAAAGGTAAGAAATATAACATTGGTGAGCTAAACATAAACATCCAGGACTTGAAAGTGAAGGAGCAAAGGGATAAAACCTAGGTAATCCACTTTTAACCCAACCATAAACCTAAAAAAGAGGTGCCACTACAAGGGAGTTTGCATGGAATATAAAGTATGTAGCTTCCCCATTTCCTATTGTGTCCGGACATCCTGTATTGAATACTAGCAGTAATTTTCTCCAAACAGAGATTAAATAAGAGCTCCTGAAGCCATTTATAATAGGAAATACAATTCTGATCCTTCCAGTGTTGGAGTACCACACACTTCACTACTATATAAATGATGGCTATGTGGTAGCACCTTTCTTTCACTGGAATACTAGAATGAGAATAATACTATGAGACAAATTTTGAGTGTAAAAAGACCCTCAAGACCCAAAAAGGGGTCAGCATGCAGTTCAATTTGCTCCCATAAGGGGGCGACCTTCAGACAAGTCCATAAAAGTGTTGAAGTGAGCCCTATGCCTTGCTGCATCTCATGCAGTCAGGAGAAACTAACTTCCCCATTTTCACTAACTTCACAGGAGTAAAATAAATGTTATGAGTTATATAAAATTGGGTTAACCAGAGTCTGTCGTTGGAGAGGTAATAGTAGATATCTTTCCATATAAATTGCCAATTAAAGACAGACTGTGGAAAGGTCAAGGACTAACAGTTCGATAGCCTTGAAATCTCAGAGATGATCTGCTTAAACAGATGAGAGTATAACTGAGGCAGAGAATGCAGATGCTCCGCAAAATCCATGAATGTCTCCAGGAGCACCCATCTATTCATGGTCCATCCTTGCAATCCAAATTTTTGCATCAGAAGGTGTCATAATTGGTATAACTTAAAGACATACATATTAGATAAGAAAAACAAACTTAGAATGTCCTGACAAGATCTAAGCCAACCCTCCGACAGCAGGTCGCAGACCCTCACCTCATGTAGTGGGGGTAATCAATCATATGGAAACATCATTCCTCCAAATTTTAAGATTAGGGTTAACACAGAGTGTTTGGGAAACATCCATAACTGGGTTATACCACATATATTTACATAATTGAGCAAGAACCTGCAAAGAAGTAAATTTCACAGTTGAATGTAACTGCTCTGGTAGGGCTTTAGTGGGAAATGTAGAACAAACTCTGGGGGGACAGTCCTGACCCTTGTATCAATGATCTCTCTATTTGTAACCAAGTGGGGACATAGGCAGAAGTATTATCCACACTTGAAGTAGTGGGCCACCTAGCATATTTAGCAAGGTGACTGGCAAGGTAATACAGGAAAAAATTGGGTAACTTAAGGCCCCCCAGGTCTTTAGGAGCTGCCAGCTGAGCATACGCCCATCTCAGAGGTTTCTTTCACCAAATAAAATCTGAAACCATCTTATGAATCTTCTGAAATCAATAAAGGGGAAACATGATATTCAGGGAGTGCAGGGGGTAAAACAATTGAGGGAACACATTAATTTTGATAATAGTAATCCTGCCAAGTACAGATAATGGAAGAAAGTCCCATCTGTGCAGATCCTGCTGTATAGAGGCAACTAGCTCATCGAGATTTAATTTCCTCATCTGCATACTACTCGTGGACAATTTAATTCCCATATTATGATCTATAGCACCTTACCCACAATAGTCATTAGACTGATAGGTCTGTATTTCCCTGTTTAATATCTTCACCTGATTTTTTCTATCCTTCATTCACTAGATACTATCCCTGTATCAACTAAGCTATTAAATAGCCTAACTATCTGCTCAGCTAGGACTTGTCTTATTTCTTTAAGCACCCAGGGATGTATCCCATGCGTACCCTTAGCATCATCCACTTAAATGCATTTAAAGGGTACGTAAACAAGTGTTTTTTTAAAGCTGCAAACTCCAAAATATGGCTTCTTAGCTAGGTAAAGTAAAGGCTGCTGCTTACATGTATGCTAAAACTGCATTTATGTAAATAACATAAATGCAGTTTCAAAGCCTTTGAAAAATGTAAACATCAGCCTTTCACTTTCAAAAAACAGCCTTGGTTTCTCCCTAAGATGTCTGCCAAGTGTGTTAAGTGATGAGTCATGATGACATCATCAGAGCCAGAAACAGAGAGCCACATATATTTTTATTGTGCTAACTAGTTCTTCTTTTTCTCTTTATTTTGAATTGTTGTGCCAGAATGATCAACACCATGTATTAACTCATGGATTATTTTGATCAGTGCACATGTTAGGCTATGATTTTGTTCATTTTGTTTACTTTAACTTGTGGAAAATGTTTTGCAATCTAGCTGACTCTTTCTTTGGCAAACTGCATTATAGTATAACACTTCAAATACCTGATGATCTAGTGGTTATATGTTGCACTGAATTTTGTTTTTTGTTAACCAGGAGAGACACACTAAGCTGAAAGCTTGTTTACAGGTATGGCCTGAGAGCACAAGGGAGTTTAATGACTTGCTTAGGGTCACAGCAAAGTACTGGTCTTGTTCAGTTCCAAAGCTCATGCTGTCTTGTTAATCCATAAATAAGGCTTTCTTTTTCCATGTGAACCCCCTGCACCTAGCCTGTCTTCTGTTGAACATCCCACCATCCATACCCTGTCCTTAATACTGCCTGGGGCTACATATGAGCTTGCAGTCTCATGAAGAGAATTATACCTCAGATTGTAATCTTTTACCTCAGAGAGTTGTGCACACCTATATTGATATGCATCATCAGCTGGCACTGTTAAAAAATGCCTCCCAAATCACTTTCCAGTCCACATTCTCAATGTTTGACTTTTGCTCCTACAGTAAACGTTGAATGGATCACCACCCTTCTGTACAGTGAAGGTAATATGTACAGTTCCCTGTTGTGTTTTTTCCCAACTCATTAATCAACAACTAGGTCTTCCTGGAAGGCCAAACAATAAGCATCATGACCCACCAGAAAAACTGCTGTTCATGCCCTCATAAGGGCTGCACTTACAATGAATAACAAAATTATTAGCAGGAGAGGCATACTAATACCTACGGTTCCACTTGACTTCCAATGTCAGTCTTCTCCTTCACCTGTGATCTGCAGAACCCCGCAAGACAGTTCCCAACAATTCTTCTCCAGTACTTTTCTGTGCTGTACTCCACAATGTGAGTTGGCTGACCACCTTTCCAAATCCTGAATGAGCTATACACAACTATCTCAATGCTGTACTAACACACATCAATACCACCACCATCCCCCCACCCGAGGGTAATCTCCCTACACTGAATTCAAGAAACAGTTTAGGTGCAGCCCTGCCACTAGAGTATTTGTCATCACTGGCTACTCTCATCCACAATCAGGTAGTGATCATGATGCTGGCAGCCCCACATTTCAGATCTCACAGAGATCTGCTCCAATCCTGGATTCATGTCTTCAGCTAACTTGAATATAGTATATACCCTGCTGGAATGGCCTCTTCAGTCCCTCTCTGGCATTCATTATTTTCACCTGCTCCCCACACCAAAATCTGGTGAGTTCACTACCCTTCCACATCATGAATGTGTTTAGTACAGTCTTCCATGTTATATTTGCATATTAATAATAAACATGATCTTCTGGTAAGCCAGGCTGATAGCAGCATGGCACAAGTGGAAACATAGGCTTTTCTACCCTTATATGATCTACGTCACCTATGATTAAGCACTATTATATGACGTGCATAATGTTATGCACACCCATCATTTAATAGTGCCTAATCAAAGGTAGCCTAGATCTTTTAAGGATAGGAAAGTCCATTATTCCCCTTGTTTCCTGCTGCTATGAGCCTGACTTACTGGAAAGATATGTTTATATTTGATATGTCAAAATAAAACCGGGACTGTACTACTTCCATTCATGATGCAGAAGGGTGATAAGCTCACCAGTTTTGGTGCGAGGAGGAATAGTGAAGAATGAATACCAGAGGGGGGACTGAGAAGGCCACTCTTGCAAGGTACTGCCATATTCAGGGAAGGGGGAAGACATAAGAAGAGAAGTACGAGCAGATTACTGTGAGAAATAAGACGTGGGGCTGCCAGCACCTTGATCACTACCTGATCCCATTGTTCTAGCCAACATTCCCCTTCCCATAAGACCAGTTCATGCAATTGTCCAAGGCTATGTGTGGATATTAATGTATGAAATGGCTGCCACTACAAATTCAGTTACTTCACTACCAGTCTAGGATTGCTTGTAAAGCATATTGGGATACAATGTGTATGAAAACCACTATATAAATGCTAATTCTTATTATTATTATTATTTCCCATGGAAAAAGAAGACAAGACAAGCATATATTTGAGTTTTGAGAAAGTATGAACTCTAACATTGGACTGCACAAGAACTTTGCTACAAATAAAGTGGTAGCTCTAGTAGGGGGTGGTAAAGGGTGTGGCTGCACCCTCCCCCCAACATAGTAATGTACTTGCTTGCTGCTGCTGCTGCATTTCGCTTTGACGAAGAAGTCTGATTTATTGATTGTACAAATGTTTACATTCAAACTATGGATTACATTTGTAGGTCCTGTCAAAAACATACTAGAAAAGAATAATAGCAGAATATATAAAGGTTTAATAAAAATTTTAAAAAGTGCATATTAAGCATGCACACCATCCCAGCACCCCCATTGTAGCATCCTGGATCCACCATAACCACTAGACTACCAGTTTATTCAAGATTTGTACTGCACTGTGGTTTGCCACAGAGAAAGTCAGTTGGATTAAAACACATTTTCAGCATGTTAAAGTAAACAAAATGAAGAGAACCATAGCCTGACATGCATTATACAAAATAATGCACATGGTTTTGACCATTTGGGTGAAACAATTCTATACAAAGCGAAAAAATGAACCAGTTAGCACTATAGAGAGCCATATATTTCACTGACTTTGGCTCCAATGATGTCATCACATTACACATTTGGTGGCCATTTTAGGAAGTAGGTATGGCAGTTTTTTTGAAATTGGATGGCTGATTTTACAATTTTCAAATGCTCTGGAACAACATTTAGGTAAATTATGTAAATGTAGTTTTAGCAATAATGAGTATAGCAGCCTTTCCTTTAGTCACCTACAGAGTCAGATTTTTGAATAGTTTGTTTTCAAAATATTGTTTAGGTATCCTTTAATTGCTCTAGCACCTTTTTCACTGGAATGGCATCCTCATTTGCCTCTCCCCATGCCCTGATGATATAGTCAGGCATTGACCCCTTCTCTTCCACTGTGAACACCTAACAGAAGTATCTGTTCAATAACTTTACCTTTTCTTTATTCTTCTCTACCTACCCCGTCCCTCTTTCAGTCTCATAACTCCTTCACAGGTATTCCTCTTTACCTGTATATATCCAAAGAAAGACTTTCTTGTCTTCCTTCTTCATATATTTCCCTTTTCGAAGTTCTGTATCAGAAGTACCCTTACTAAAGTCCTTCTTAGCCTCTTTCACCTTGCAATGAAATGCGACTGTCACTGTCACCCTCTGCTTTGCTAGTTTTGCATTTTTTAAATGCATTTTCTTAGCCATCACAACCATTACTACTTTCCTCATGAATCACAATTTTATTTTGCCCCCTTGTGTTTCACTATTTGCCTTGCACAGAGATTTATGACCTCTGTTAATCCATTTTTTGTGGGCACCTGCTTTTCTTCCATGTCCTCTACTGTTCTCACCCTCTCTAGTTTCCCTTGCAAAAGCTCCCTCATCCTTCAAAAATCGCCCCCCTCCACCCAAAATCCAAGACTTTGGTTTGGGACTGATTACTGTCTGTGTCAAGTCTGATATCAAACCAAGTTGTCTGCTGGTCAATTGTTTCCTGGGGGTCTAATGCCATGATCTCCCAAATACTGTCCCTTTAGTTAATTCTAAGTCAAGGGTGGCTACCTTAGTAAAATCCTCCACTTTTTGTATTGGGAATATGTCTTGAAAACCTTTCAGATGCTGTTGGTTCCTTGTACTTGCCACTACTGGAATCCTCCAGTCTACGTCAAGCAAGTTGAATTCCCGCATTATCAGCAACTCCACTTGTCTTGTTGATCTTTTTATCTCCTTCACCAGTTCCTCATCTGTGTCATCCTTTTGAAGTGGTAGTCTACATACCACTGTATCTTAATATTTCTTCCCCTCTGTCACTACTGCACTCATGCTGTCTCTCTGTGCTTGCTATACCCCAGATCTTTGATCTCTGTATCTTTTATACACTTCCATGCATATTATTCCACTCTACTCACTTTTCTTTACCCCTTGTCTTTCCTGAATATAGAATACCTTGTTAGTGGCATGTCCAGTTGCACTATCAGGTTGCCCATGTTTTCTTGAGGGCCACCAGGTCCAAGCATGCTTCAGCCAGAACTACCTCCAGATCATTGATCTTGTTCCCTTCCACCACTAGAGGGATCATCTGGGTACTGTGCTGGAGCCCCTCCCCCCCAACAATGACTGGTTGAGCCTTCAGTCTTAGCTGTCAGAGGATGCCTGTCAAGAGGCACATGAGGAGTTGGGTTGTAGCCCCCTTCATACCCCTGTTAAGAGGGAACAGAGTTTCTACTTGTAACTGAATTAAGGAAAGTCATACCTTACCTAGCCAGCAGTTCAAGACTATGGGGCTCACACTGCTTTTTGAATTTCTGTGTCTTAATGCACTCCAGGCTAAGATGGTTATGTGACTTTGGCTATCCAATTTGTCTGAGCCAAGGTTTCAGCTATATCATGTGCCCCTTCCTGGTTTTAATCAGTTGGGACCTGTCTTCTTTAGGCATCACTTGAGGGATCATCTGGGCCTGGGAAGGACCCCTCACTATCAAAGGCCAGTCAGATCTTTGATCTTAGCAACTGGATGATATCAGTTGGGAGGTATACCTGGAGTCCGTCTGGACCCCCATACTCCCATGAAACAGGAACAGTGGTTTTACATGTCACAGAATTAAGGTAACTTCTACATTAACTAGATAGGAAATTGTGACTCCTGGACTCACACAGTGCATTGTTTTAAAAAATGTTTGCACCTTAGCACAATCGGAGCTTATCTGGTCACATGACCTTGGATTGTCAGGCTAAGTCATGACTCCAGTTCCTTTCACTATTTAAAGGTATAGTAAATGGTCCTCCATGCAATGGCCTGTAGCTGTTAGCTTGGGTTGGCAGTCAGCAGAGATGCTGCCTCTCAAATCTGAGCCCAAATATATTTTGTGCTGATCTATCTTGCCCATTTTGTAAGTACTGGTCCTTAAAGTTTGTCTTATGAATGTATATAGACTACATGCATAGCTCAAATTATTTATTTATTTTTATTTATTTATAGTTATCTTTACATTAATATGGTAGTCCACTTCACCTTACGTATAGTAGATTATTAATTTCATCCATAGTACCAGCTACAATCCATAGTACAAACTACAGTTCATCCTACATTTATCTGTATTTCCTGTGTTAACTAAATTATTTTCCAGTGGCCCTGGCCACTGCGGAAAAGGTTACCCAAAATTGCGGAGCATTTTGCAAATATTGAGGGAAATTGCAGGGGTTCTACTATAGACCTTGAGTGCTTCACAATAAATCTTTTAATGTTTTCTGCAGCATGTATTAGTCAGTATAAATTGTTAAATGAATACACTGACACCTGAATATGTTCAAAACATAAAGAAAAGTTTATGTTCCTAAAAAATAATATTAAACTGGTAAGCTATCATAAGCGTAGCCTATCTTCCAAAATTTAAAAGCATCTGCTTCACACAGTCATAATAGATTCTATAAAGTGAGCCACAGCAAATCAATATTAAATAAAGCCAGAAGAAATATTTGTTTTTGTTTCTGGCTGTAGAATAATGAAGCCTAATCAACAGCTGTTTACAGTGCTCTGCCAGCTATTCACCCAATTTGGTACAAGAAACAATAAGCAGATAGAGTGGTGAATAATTGAGTTTTAGTAAAATGTTGTTAAAGTGTTTAATGGTCATAATTTGTACTGTAGGTACTGTACACTATTTTTGAAATCACATATTTAAACATTAAATCTGGGGATTATTGGGGCTGACAGTATAATCTAGAGGTTAGTGTAACAAACTGTGAATGAGTTGACGACATCTAGCAGATCTGGGTTTGATTCCCACAACCTCCACTTGCATACTGTATGATTCTGAGCAAGTCACCTAACCTCCTCAGGGCTCCTGGGTTGTACCTGAAAACAGGCACTTGTGCCTAGTGAGCCTTACACGGTTACCAAAAAATTTAAATAAAATACCAATATATTTTTACTGCATCATACAGTAGTCAGGGTACCGTGTAATTTGTCTTTGTTTTACTCTGGCTGAAATAGTTTTGTTTAGTTAAAGATAAATGTGCAGATACATTTTGTGTTTTATAAGCTTGTTTTTTGACTTTAGTCAGGTTTTTATTGTAGTCTTTGCATATGAGCATCTGTGGGATAGTTGCTAAGAGTGAGATCACTGTTAGCAACTAGTTTATTCAAGTTTAAAATCGGCAGGACCATCCAAAAATCCTTAGCTGTTTGCATCAAAACTAGTCTGAATGAAGGTATGCTCACAAGGAAAAACTTGCCTTGCCACTTACAAAAAGGTTTCATAGTTAGCACCCCATTTAGGTGAATGGAATAATTTGCACCTTTTCTTCCATCTTTTGTTTCAGTCTGTGTGGCAACAAAAGGTTTTCTGATAGAGTAGTTCAACACAAAACAAATGTTAAGTGTTTAAGTGTACTTATGCTTGGCCAGTGGATTTTGAAACCAAACAAGACAAGGATTCAAAAGAAATCAGTGTCACATAAAACCCTTGCCCTACCTTGCACTGCACTGTTTCGGCCAAACCCAAGTCTGCATGAAAACTTGTCAATATATTTGAGAGTATTTTATTAAAAATGTTAATACTTTTCACACAGTTCAATATAAAAAAACAAAAATTGTAAGAAATTGCGGAACATGTCAGTTTTTGCAGATAATGGTGAAAATTGTGGATTCCGCAAAAAAATTGTGGGTGCAATTTTCCAGTGGCCCTGATTATGGCTCATTTATGAATTACCACCTGTCATGGCTCCTCACTCTGAGTCTTCTCCGATCTGTGACTGTAGTTCTGTAAATAACCAAGGGATCCTCCAAATAACCCCCTTGGTAGACTTTTCTGTGTCCAATGGCTTGTTTTAAAAAGTAGTACAATAGTTTTAAAAAGCAGTACAATAGTCCTCCATTGGCTACTATACTGAAAATGTATACTATATTGCTGATTACCTGAAATGTTTTACTTGGTATGCACAACCACTTAGATTTTTATTTATTTAACTGGGTGGGTACACTGGTCAAAGGGACTATTTTCAGGCATGACCCAGGCCATAGAGATGGCACAAATACAAAGATACAGAAATGATAGATACATTGAGTGACAAGTAATAGAGTATTACAGTTTTAGGTAATGCATGTGCAAGGAATATGCTGCTTTAGCTTGACCTCTCTCTCTCTCTCTCTCTCTCTGTCTGCCCTTCTTTTATATGGTGATTTTGAGGCAAATACTGACCATAGTATCCACCCTGCACCTTACTCTAATATACCCACATGGCACAATATGAAGGGGATCACAGTTTTGCATGACAACATACACTATACAGTGTTATAGCTAATACAGCTGAACTAGAGTCTTGGGATTAATTGTGGAGCATTAATATACTAGGGATCACTGAGTCCCGATTAAAACCATTCATCACAGACTCAGTGTGCTCCTTGTCTGGATTTAACTTCATCAGATGTGACAGCCCTTCACCCAAAAGAGGTGGTAAGGTTTTTATTTATAACAAGTCTCAACTGAACCTCAATGAAATAGGCAATGCTGTACCTCCTGGTTCTCCTTTAGAATGGTATTAAACTGTATTACTTCTTGGGAAAATAAACAAACCAAAAAAGCTACATCTGGTTTGTTCATAAAACACTAACCACCATTTGTGGCCAGGCTGGCTTTTCCTCACTTACAGAAAATATGAGTATAATGAGCTAATCATCTTAGAAGATGTGAACTTAGTCTGGCTTGTAAAAAAAAGAACTGTGAGTTACATCTAAGTAATAAGAAAGACCACTAGGTTGTCTAATAAACAAATCTAGTTCACTTAAAGTAATTGGTTAGTAATAAATAGAAAATAATTATCTGTGTGAGTACCCTTCCTACAACAATTAATGACCATTGTTTAATCTATTGTGTGTGGAGAGCATGTTCTTGAAGGTTTCCTCAAGAATGATCCAGTTTAGGGATAACTCACAGTTTATTCCAAGCACTTTTCTAAATTACTTAAACCAAATAGACTAGTTGGATCTATGGAATGCAACTGTCAAAACTAAAGCCCTGTCTTAACATCACTAAAAAGTTCCTGAACTTCAAAACATAGTTCTAGCTACAGTATAATCAAAATGAGAGTCAGAGGAACACTCATTGTTGGGCTAAATAGTGAATTTCTATATATTTAAACTCAAGGACAAATGCTTGACAAATTATATGGCCTCTGACTTAATATATTGTTGGGAAGATTAGAGGCAACAGAGGAATATGTGCAGCAAATCCATGCGTACTATGGAAAGTTCATACTGTGTGAACATATTGCCCTCCTCTGTGGGTGACTCTAAGTGTAGGAATGTATGTGCTTGAATACAATAAGAATTGTATACAGACCCCACTCTCAGGGGGAAGAAATGGACAAGGAAATGATAGAAAGTATACTTAGAATGGCAGAAAAAGAGGGGAGATATCGCTGATGGGTGATCCAAATATGCCAGATGTTAACTGGAGTGCAGTTGCAACAGCCACTTCTAAGAGTGGGGTTATTCTAGATGCCCTACAGGGGGCATGCCTTAGACAACTAGTATTGGAACCCACTTGAGAGGGAGCAATCTTAGACCTGGTTCTCTCAAGTGGAGATGGAGAGAGGATCATTGAAGTAGAAGTGGGTGGCCATCTGGGAAGTAGCGACCATCGAACAGCATGGTTCACAATAAACACAGCAACAGAGTCAAGCCATACAAAGGCAAAAGTACTGGACTTCAGGAGGGCTGACTTTGCCAAAATGGGTGAGTGCCTCAGGAATGCAATAGCAAACGGGCAGGAAGGAGGGGTGGAAGAACAGTGGGGAATAATAAAAACTGCCATCACAGAGGTAACAAGCCTTTGTGTGAAGTAAATAAACAAAACAAAACAATGTAAGAAACCACTATGGTTCTCAAAGGAGGTGGCAGTGAAGGTTCAAGAGAAAAAGAAAGCATTCAGAAAGTACAAGGAATCACAGAAGGAGCAGGACAGAGAATTGTATCAGTTAAAGCAAAAGGAAGCTGGGAAGGCAGTTAGAACAACAAAGGCTCGAACCGAGGAAAAGATAGCCAACTCAGTTAAGAAGGGGGATATATCCTTTTTTAGGTACATCAGGGAGTGAAGGAAGACCAAGGGAGGGATAGTGAGGCTTAATAAAGGGTGGGGGTGGGCAGAGGGTGACGGTGAAAGGCAGAGATACTAAACAAATATTTTGCTCAGTATTTACAAATGAAGAGGGGAGGTACCTAAAACAAACAATAGAAACACTCTGGATACAGAAGTAGATACCAGCCCATTTACAGAAGAAAGGGTTCTGAAAGAACTCTTAAAACTGAAGGTGAACAAAGCAATGGGGCCTGATGAGATTCATCCCAGAATTCTAAATGAACTAAGGGTAGAACTAGTGACACCACTGACTACCCTCTTTAACAAATCATGGGAGGATGGGGTGGTACCTGAGGACTGGAGGACGGCAGATGTGATTCTCCTTCACAAAAGTGGAAGCAGGGCAGAAGCAGGAAACTACATACCTGTTAGTTTAACCTCAGTGATAGGAAAAATGATGGTATCACTTCTGAAGGAAAGAATTGTCGAGTACCTAGCGGCTAGAGGAGCACAGGACCCAAAGCAGCATGGATTCACAGTGGGAAGGTCATGCCAGATGAATCCAATAGATTTCTTTGACTGGGTGACCAAAGTAGTAGATCAGAGAGGGGCTGTGGACATGGCCTACCTAGACTTTAGCAAGGCATTTGACAAAGTCCCACACAAAAGATTAATATACAAGTTAGCCAGCCTGGGAGTGTGTCCCAAAATGATAGCCTTGGTAAAGAATTGGCTGGAGAATAGGACACAGAGGGAAATAGTAAATGGAGTCCACTCTGAAGTAAGAGGGGGTACTAGTGGGGTACTGCAGGGTTCGGGTATTAGGACCGTCCTTCAATGTCTTTATGTTTACATTGCAGAGGGACTGGAAGGAAAAGTATGTGTCTTTGCAGATGACACAAAGATCTGCAACAGCGTTGATGTACAAGTTGGGGTGGAAAGGAGGAGAAGGGACTTGGCAAGATTAGAGGAATGGTCAAATGTATGGCAGCTTAGATTCAATGCTAAGAAGTGCAAGGTAATGCACCTGGGAAACAAAAACCCAGGGGAAGAGTACGCAATGGGGGATGAGATACTAACAACAACAAAAATGGAAAGGGACCTGGGGGTAGTCATATCATATGACTTAAAGGTGGGCAAGCAATGTGAGAGGGCAGTAAGGAAGGCTGGGGGGATACTGGGATGCATAGGGAGAGGCAGTAGAAAACAGGAAGTTGTTATCCCTCTGTACAGACAGCTGGTGAGACCCCATTTGGAGTACTGTGTGCAGTTCTGGAGACCCAATCTCCGCAAGGACATAGACAGGATGGAAGCTGTCCAGAGGAGGGCAACTAAAATGGTGCAGGGTCTGCACCGGAAAACATATGAAGAGAGACTAAAGGAGCTTAATATGTATAGCCTTGAGGAAAGGAGGAGAGGCGTGACATGATAGAAACTTTCAAGTACCTCAAGGAATCAACAAAGTCTAAGAGGGTAGCATCTTTCAAAAAAGAGGTGTGCAAGAACAAGGGGCACGATTTGAAGATAGAGGGGTGGCTCAGAGGTAATGTAAGGAAGTGTTTTTCACAGAAAGGGTTGTGGATGCATGGAACAGCTTCGGAGGAGGTTGTGAGTCAAACAGTGGTTGAATTCCACGCATGGGACAGTCATAAGGCAATTCTAGGGGGTGGGGGTAGAAAGAAGTAAGCTGCTGGTTAACTAGGATCTGCAGCTTATCCATTAGGTAGGGAAATAGGCAGACTGGGTGGGCCAAGTGGTCCTTATCTGCCGTCAAATTCTGTTTCTATATTTCTATGCTCTATTCATAATATGGAATGGAATGCTACAAATTGTGATAGCATTGCCACTATTGAAAATGCCTTTAATGTTCATTTCTCTGATCTTTCTGCCTATACTAACCCACTTTCTGTTCTCCTTATATAAGTATTGTGAGACCCTCTTAGATAAGTCTGGCCCAACCATGTGGTCCTATTTATTCTAGACCTTCCTTTTTCTACCTGAAGGTGGTTAGGCCAGCTGAGGTCTGTAAATTGCTGAAATGTACATGATTCTTCAAATAAAGATGCAGGCTCTGACAGCATTGAACCTACGTTCTTAAAACTTGCTTCAAATAGCCTTTCTTGTCCTGTATAGTAACAATATTCTTTAATATATCACTCACTACAGGTATAATTCCTGACTTAGAGAAACATGTCCACTTGGTGTCTGTCTATTAATAAAAAGGTACTCAAAAATGTATGAATAATTTCCAGCCCTTTGCCACTATTTTGTCTGCCCTGCTAACCGATCACCTGCACAAGCACAATCTGTTATCTTCAGCTCAGAATGGCTTTAGACTGGGGCATAGTACCTCTATCACTATGATCAGGCTTCTCAATGATATTTCCATGGTCATGGATCAAGGCATAGCGACTAGAGCTGTATTTGTAGACATGACTAAGTTGTTTGAACTTGTGGACCACCTGCTGCTCTGTGTAGAACATAATGAATTGAGAGACTCCCCCACTGCACTAACATGGTTTAAAAATTACTTTAGACATATAAAGTCACATGTGAAACTTGGACAAACATCCTCAGATGATGTTTGTACTGCAGTGGTTGTCCAAAGGGGATCAATATTTGGTCCCTTGCTTGTATCACTATACATTAATTATTTGACACTTAGCATTTACTACTATGCGTCTCTTTTGTATGCAAAGATCCTGCTCTCCTCTGTAGCTCAAACGATATTGCTGACCTCAAAATATAAATTAATGTGGATTTTATCTCACTGCAGAAGTGTCTTCTACAAAATTATTGGGCTTTAAATGTAAGCAAAACTCAGGTCATGTTGCTCGAAGATGCACAACATTTACGAGGTGGTTTTAAGAGACTACAAACTATGGGTGCTATGCATGAAGGGGTGTAAGGTACTCACCAAAGGCATGTATCTCACCCATGTAGCTTTACACCTGTGGATAGGTGCACATCTGGTGGCATTCACAGCTCCCAACCACCTGTCTGCAGCCCCACCCCCACAGTGCACAGGTGTGCAGGGGGTGGGCCGGTGCTGAGCAGTTGACCCAGGTAGGCATCCAATCGGATGCCCGACCTGAGTCCCATAGTAGGTCCCTTGCACCCATGGGGCAATTGTGAATTGGTCATGCAGATCCACAGCAATGCTGGCATGACAGGGTGAATGGACACTTGCCTGAATGTTCAACCCCATCAGCACTGTAGGCTGAGGCAGCATGGGGGGGTTAATTCCTGGTCCCACTGCAACCAGTGGGTGATGTCCATGGGGAGGTACACCCAATTATGGCAGGGTCCCAGCTGCCATAAACTGCAACCCCTGTACCTGGCACTATGCACCATAGTGAATACCACGTAATGCAGGCACACACTCCTGACTGCCCCCAGCACACTGATGTCCATGCAGCCAGGGTAGTGGGTGCATAACTGTCACATGCCCCATTAGTGAATGCCGTGAGGGGTCCGTGGCACCCCGCTCCATGACATTCATGCCTAGTGATGCCAATGCACCCAGTATCCACGGCACATTAGCATCATGCATAGCACCCAAAGTGTCTTGATAGCTCCCTGCTTGAGACATTTCACTTCTTCAAATATTTGGGTATCACATATGAGCATATTCTAATTTCTCACTGCACATAGCACAAATCGTCCTACTGCCTAAATTAAACTAAGTTGTTTTATCTTATCTCAACATCTTGAAATCCAACTTAAGAAGGTAGGATGTAACCTACAGTATAACAAAATATGCCATTGTGCCCTGGCTATCAGTCATTTAATGCATTATTGTTTATTTTATTCTGGGCTTTCAACTGCTACATTACACTCCTTTAACCTTGGATGTCTCACTGACAGTGTGTCATCATCAGATCCTCTCCATCTTAATAAGATCTCTTGTGAAGCTACCTGTGTCACTGCCCTTCAGTCCTTTGATCAGGTATTACTGTGAGTCCCAAAATGCAGCACAAAAATGGGGGAGCTTGCTTTTCTTAATTTTCCCCAAATTGTGGATCCCCTACTTGGAATGCTTTGTGCAGCTGCTCACAAATTGTTTCAACCTGTTTTTAGGAGATCGTTGTTACTTGGCAATTCCTATTCATGTGCTCACAGCTTTGACTTGATTGGGCCTGAAAATAAACAGTTCTTTCGTGTAGTGTAATTACAGTACCTGATCAGCAAAAGCTAAATGCAACATAACTGTATTACTGTGCTCTTAGGCAAAGCAGTCAGACTAATGAAGGTCCTTGAAGTAAAGAATGCAAGAATATAGGATTTGGAGTATGTTTCACTAATGTATTTTACTAGGTTTACTAGGTTTTAAGGACATAAGGGAGCCTATAGGCCCATCATGAATGTCCCCCAACCCCCACATATGTGAAAATAACTATACCAATTGATGTAATAAACAGCAATCATCTGTGAAAAGGACTTGCAGTTCTGTCATGGAGCTCAGATATCAAAACTTGCTCTTTGAGGCTGGCCCGGTGGTGAAGAGGGCTGAGGCATCTTGAGTGCCTTACCTTTTCCCATGCCAGTCACCCAGGTTTGGGAATGGATGTGGTCATATGGGGACAGCTATGGGAGGAAGGATTAAGCATCCATAGGACTGCTCGCCTTCCTCAGGGAGGGGGGATAGTGTTGTCTTGGTGCTTGGCTGCCACCTGGAGGAATCCAGGTGGTGGTGCATATGAGTCACCTCTTGCATAGATCCTCATTCACAGCACTGGGTGCGTCTTCATGGAGGTGTTGCTTGCATGCATGCTCATTTCACATTCATAGCATTTGGGGACATAATTAGGAGGAAAAACATGGAGGACAGTCTCCATGAAGCCCTGTCCATCAAGCTGAAAGACTGCTTGGCCTCTTAAGGTCCTAGGATAATCTGAATGAGTACTCAGGGTGGCAGTCCTTCTTCCCTGCCATGAAGGGACAATCCATGGGGGATACAATCCCCTTTAATGGAGGAGGTTGGGGCAGCTGTGGATGATGGGGACAGGGCTAAGTAGGCCACCCAGTCCTGCCAGGAGAGATAAACACTTCTATGGCAAAAAAAAAATTGTTCTTTGTTCTCATGGTTTATAACATTACCAGAAATTCCTCTATGGAATAATAACCTTGTAATTTAAGGTTTTATTTCTACTATTATATTCTGATACTTTCATAGGCAATGTCTGCAAACAAGAAAAATTAGGGGTTGCTATAGAGAAGACTGAAATGTCTCTGATGCCTTTAAAGGTTTAAGTTAAAGGCTGAGAAGGTGAGCAAGGGTTTACTTGGTAGACACTAAGTCTAGCAACTTTAATTTTATGAAATGAAAGCTTGAAGACAGTTATATTAAAATAGCAATATATCATGTTATAACTTTTCTGTATCAAGTTATATAACGGTGATCTGAGTTAACCATACAAAAACAAAAAGTTTGTGTTAGTCACTGACACATTCTGAATAAAGGTACAACATTTATACTGTTGTAAATGGTTAACACATATTGTGGATGGATTTCCATACTGTAAAACAATGTTCTTGTTTTTGGTCAGTTCAGGGGTCACAAAACCTTGTTGCAGTATAATAGTAATGTCAGTTCTGCCAACTGTCCTTCCTTATAGCACCTTTCAAATCCTGCAAAACGTGGCAACAAATTAATTTATATTAAACTTTTACATTTATAAAAAGTGTCCCACTCAACTAAAAATGTGCCATTTTTTATTATCTGTAACAAAACAAACCCAACCTACATGTACTAAATTTTTATAAAAATATTATTGTCCCTGACCCCAAAACAATAGTTTTTTTATGAAAATATCCAGACTACACCCAGCCGCTTAAGACTCACGCACCTTTTGTCAGAAATATAAAGTTTAAATCACATTTAATATTGTATTTTTACTTTACAAACATTTCCCTTACCAGGCAATAGTTCTCAATGACATTGTGTTGCAGTTTGAATACACATTTCTAGCATTTTAATGGTAGTGCTTAATGACTGAGGACCATATTCTGGTATTGAACATTTTTACAAAATAGCAAGATTTGTGAAATATAATAAAAACTGTTATTGCAGACACTGGGTGCATGTGTAGTTAGCAGCTGGGTAGTGGGTAGCTATTTTTAATTAAAAAAATCTGCAAATCTTAAGAAAAGCTAAATATTTTTAAACAAGTAAGTAAAATAGTGACCATGCTCATCTCAGCCTGTATTCCTATCTTACGGTTTAGGTGACATCACGAAATTCTCAAGCTTGCTCTCACGGTCCCTGTGATGCAATCTCAACCCATTAAAGGAAACACAGCCTTGTTGTGTTTGTTTGCCGACAGAGTACACATTATTCTATGTATCTTCATTTTAGCCCTTTATCGCCACTTTAAACAGGTCACAAAGGAACCTTGTAAAATGCCTGATGACATCGCAGTGGATGCTGTTGCACTCAAAACACAGCAGTGAGACCAAACAGAAAAAAGCAGAATCTTAATAAAAAATAACATATTTATAAGCTTTACAATTTAAAAGACATTGTACAGATTGAACATATAAGGGCCTAACTCAGAATCAGAATATGTCAATGATCATGTGTGAGGGAGCAGGACTTTCATAATGTGTGAGTTATCGTACTGTCCCCTTACTCCAGAGGATAAATGGCATATTTTGAGCAGGCCATTAAATAAACTTGGTATATTAATATATGCCAGTACAATAAAAAATGAAATATTGATACATGAGTGAGATGTGTTAAAATGATGTATGAACATATTAACATGTATCAACACATTAAAAATGTATTAATATAACTTATTCCTATTGATCAAACTCAATGCTTTCATTTAAAAGAAGTTGCATTTTTTTTGCAATAACAGTCCAAAACCTGGCTCTTTCTAAATAAATTTATTTAAAAAGATCTTTGCAACCATTTTACTGGAACGTGAGTTTTTTTTTTGTTCTAAATGAAACTTTGGAGTCAGATATATTGAGATATTAACAAGTGATATTGTAAAACCTTTATGTACTGATATATAGACTGAATAACTAGTCGCAGTGTCAAATGCATACACAGGGCTCAATTTTTAAAGGCTGACACTGGGCTTGCATTAAGCCCTGCATCAACCCTATTCCTTGGTGGAGCTGCGTCAAACTCCTTTGGTGCAACTGCTCCAGATTTTAGTACATCAGATGCGGTTGCAGCAATTTCTACACTTTAGGGTGGCTTGCACCAAATATTTGGCACAAGCCCCATAAAAAAGGTCCGCAGCATGCTGCAAGTTAGACTGGAGGAGAGCATGTCTAACTTGTAGCATTTGGCACATGGGAGTGAAAATCCTGACTGACATCGGGAAAATGCCACAATCCCCTTGTGCCATGTGATCAGCACACCAGGTTCTTGCAGTATTCTTGGGCTTTTGAAAACTAAGCCCACGCTATTTATCTATCTGTGCATTAATTATATATATATTTTCTAGGACCACTGTAGGCCCTGAAGAAGTTGCCTGGGGGTCACAAAACACTGTTCTTTGGTGACTTGCTAAAATTTGAACAAGTTCAATAATTTATTTTGGGTTTGAGTCTCACAAATTATTATTTAGTTATTAATTTATTTATTTAAAAATCGGTAACTGGAAAAGACACAGTGAGCCAAGGCTCATTTCCAGGTGCAGCCTGGGGGAGGGGGGAGGAAACAATCAAGCAAATACAACAGAATTAATGTATAACATGCAGATAATGTGCAAACAAATGTAGAACAAAAGAGCAAAGTGACAAAAGTGGGTGACAGAAATAAAATGCACTCTACATTCTGAAAGCCCTAGATGATATGGGTCAGAGCTACCTGAAAAAAGCTTCTCTTTCTGTATGCTCCTGGCTGCCCTCTTCACTTTTCAGAGGAGAACCCCTTGTTAGTCAGCAGATCCAGACTAAAGCAGTTTGGGGACAAAGGGCTTGCAGTTGCAGCACCTACATGTATGACCTGTAATGTGCTGCCTCATCATCTGAGACAGGCCCCCCCTAAGTGAAGAGCTTTAAGTGGAAGCTGAAACATCATCTTTTCACCCTAGTCTACCCTAAGTTCATCTTCCCACTGCCAAAAGGCCAGTTTTACTGGTTTTATATGTTTATTTATTTCACTAATGCCAGACTTTGGGCTACAGTTTAGGTCAGGATTAATGACACATTGGGCCCTATTCACTATACCTACATGCCGCATATCTTGGGCGCATAGGCAACCCTACACATGAATGCCATGAAGCGGGGTCCTGTGGATTCCTGGCGGCATTCACTAATTTTTTATTTTAGTTTTTGTTGCCCGGGTAAGTGCACTATACAAATCCTGCCTATTTTCAGGCACGACCCGGGGGAGGGGGATACAGATGAATGCCAACTGACCTTGAACCAGATTAAGCTGTTGGTGGTATTTTGTTTTTCAGTGAATGAGGGAAATTTGGCCATGACACTGGGGAAATTTCCCTACTCTTTACGATAAGTGCCATGGGATCTTTAACATCCACCTGAACTACCACCAGTCCAGGCAGATGGGACCTTGGGTTTAATGTCTCATCCAAAAGACGGCACCTCAGAAGTGCAGCACCCCTCTCATGCTGAACTACAGTGTCAGTAGTTGGATATTAACCCTAGTGCCAGATGTGGGAACTGAACTCACAGCCCTCTGATCTCCCGGACTCAGAGGTGAGTGTGCTACCTACTGAGCCACTGACACTGATAATGCCTGACTAATGTGCACGCCAGTCAGATATGCACCAGATCCCCTGGCTGTGTGGGTAGCTACATGCCACTGGTAGGCTGGGGGTGCATCAGGGGCATGTCTGCACTCCACACAATCCACGAAGGTAGGGAATCATGCAGAGTTCCATGCACTGGGGGTGTGAGTTACTGAAGCGGGGGACCCTGTTATAACTGGTGTTATTCAGTCAACCCATGTGCACCCAAGCACCGTGGCCAACAGGATCATCCCATACTGGGGCATTCTCACATGCACCCGAGTGCTCCCCTCATCCTTGATCCTCTATTATTGTATTGTCAATCCATCCTTGGTGGTCTACCAGCCCCTCAATCCCCAATCCCCTGGTAATGTACTGTCACTTCTTACCTCATGGTCTAATGGGCCCTCACCTTCCCCAGTCCCCTTGTATTATAATTTTTATCCTTTGCTGGTGGCTCGTGGACCGCCACCCCTCCCCACTCTGACAGGTTTCACCCCACCACCCTGCTTCCCCCCCTTCATATCCCTGAGCCCGTGACCAGTGCAGTCCTCTGCTCCTCACCATGCCTGGCTGCCGACTGAGATGTCAATAATGAGCATGTACTGTAACAGAACATGCTCATTATTGACATCTCAATTGGCAGCTGGCCATGGTGGAGAGTACTGGGCTGCACCGGTTGCTGGCTCATGATATGGGGGTGGTGGGGCAATGCCTGTCAGAGTGGGAGGGGTCCACTAGCCAGTAGGGAGGGATAGATATTACAATAAATGGAGATCAGGGATGGGGTGTGGGGCTGCTAGACCACCAGGGAAGATGAGACAGTACAATACATGGGGATCGGAGATATAGAGGGGGATCACTTGTCTCATGTGTTTTTTTACCATATGTATGTGGTCAAACAGGATACAACACATGCATGAAAGGGGCAGAATATATGCATGATATGCACATACCCCACCTGAATGGCCATGGCAGCCACAATACTTGGTGTGGACATGTACACATAGGGGGATTCGCTCTCAGACCCAGGGCAGAAATCCAATACAATACCTGCCTGGGTCCCACACTCCACTCCACTGGCTGCCCTGATACAGCAACACACAGCTGCTGCTGGGGTCTAGGGCCATGCAAAGGTGGCCAGTGATAGTGAATACTGCCGGTGCACACCTGTATGCGGGTGCAGAGTTGCGCAGGTGGGGAGCGTGCCTATCTCATGTACCCTACACCTCAATCATGAATAGAGCCTATTATTTCTATGTATTTGCTGATCTTCTTTTATGTGTTTGCACTTTGTACAGCACCTGGAAAATATGGGACAGGGCACCAATAAATGAAACTATTATTACTACTGCTACATGTATGAGAGAGTGGCTTTAGCTACAGGTTCAGGAAAAAGCTAGGAAAATGGAGGTAGAAACAGTGGCACGATGAAAAAAGAGAATAATAAAATCAAGATGGTATGCATCATTGGCACAGAAAGTGAAGCACACTATAATTACATACCTGTTATTTAACTATAAATGTCCTTGATAGATTCAAATCTTTTACCCAGGTCTTCTGAACTTAATGAGTCTGAGATCTCCATCATAAAAAATGTGTATGATTTGCATACTTGTGTTTTGTAAGACAACTTAATGTAAAATAAAAATGTATTTTAAAATACATTTTATTTGTGGAGATATGTGGCTACTGAATCCAAATCATGTATTTTGAAGCTGAAGGATGTGAAGAGATTCTTCATTGCTATTCTACAAGTCTTAAAGTTATAAACCACCAAAGAAGCAGATACAGCTTTTTTACCTAATTGCCATCAAATACAACTCTTGCCTAATGCCAGCTGCAAAGAAAGACAAGTCCATTCAGGAGGGCAAACCTGAGACAGCCAAGACTTGTGAATGGTAGACACATAGGGCACAGTGCATTATATTAGATTTACAGCAATAATGTCTATCAGCAGGCTGCGTCATATGTCATTTATTGCTGTTTACACATACACTGGTTTACCGGGATTGAGAAAGGGCATATTCCATTTCGCACATTGTGAAAAACAGTATTGTCACTGGTGTCTGCTAAGTCAAAATCCAGTTTTACCGGTGTTTGGTTTTGTGTACATTATTTAACAATTTTTATCTCTGCTAACATGCATTTTAGCAATTTTGACCTCCACTATTGCACATCCTTCCATCCTTGTACCAGTTTAAAGTTATTTTAGTTACAAGATGTGATGGCAGCAGCAACACTACAGTCCCCATCTCTAATGTGTGATGGAAGCAGCACTACGGCCCCCATACCTCTGGTGTGATGGCAGCAGCAACAGCACTACGACCTCCCTCCTTCAGGTGTGACAGAAGCAGCAGTACTACGTTCACCATTCCTCATGTGTGATGGCAGTATCAGCACTATGGCCCCCATCCCTCAGGTGGGACGGCAACAGTACTACATTCCCATCCACCAGTGGTGATGGCAGAAGCACTACAGCCTCCTCCCCTTTGGTGTGATGGCAGTAGCAGCAATGCAGTCCACATCCCTCTGAGGTGATGGCAGTAGTGACAGCACTATGATCCCCTTTCTTCAACACCCACATCCCACATGCACAAGTTACAAATGACTTGGTCTCTTTGCTTGTTAGAACTCAGAAGTGAATTAATCTGAACTAACACTGCTAAGGTGAACTACCTTTGTTTTATCCCATCTATAATTTAACTGCCTGAATTGGATTTCTGCCTGTGACACCACTGACCAGGGTTAGGGAACAGACTTGGGTGTTGGAGGGCCAGCTGGTGGGTGAAGGCTTGAGTGCCCAACAACCACTCATCTTCTCCTTTCATGGCTCAGCATTGCTGGCCCATGGTGGAGGCCAGAGGCATAACAACATGTCAGTCCTCACTGCAGGAGGCAGCATGGTGGATGTCAGCTTGTGCCTTGACATTATGTGGCCTGTCACACTCCCAAGAAAATGGGAAAACACTCGCTGATCAACCGAAGGATGGATGTTCATCCCTGCATAAGCCAGAAGCCCCAGACATCTGTCTGGTCTTACCCCTGCTATGCCCAGGATACACAGGAAGCTCTTTGGGGCAATTCTCTTCCCCTGGTAGCCTCACACAGGGGTAGGGGCCCACTCAATGAAGGGTTACTTTGGTTTACCTGGTAGCACAGCAGTAAGGGTCAGTGGATGGTGGTTGGGACTCAGCAGGTGGTAGGGGGCCTTGGCCGGCCTGAAGGAGTGGATGACCAGGGGTTAGGAGGAGCAAAAAAAACTGCTTGAATTTGCTTATTTGAAATAAAGTGTCTTCACCTAAAAAATCCACAAATGATTAGTGGAGGACCTTCAAATGGATTCATGCATCTCCCAGACATGTGGATGCTTTTTTTTTACTTGGTATCTATGAAAAGGGTGTCTCCCAGTTTTCATGTCTTTGTTCAGATGTGAATTGAACACTACTCTGCCCACCAGCATCACACAGCTCCTGGGGTCTTACCTTCTGTATGTAATTGACTGTGCTTTCAAAATCCACTGGCCAAACATAAGTACTCTTAAATACTTAACATTTGTCTTTTGTTGAAGCAGTCTATTAGAAAACTTTTTGTTGCCACAGAGACTGAAACAGCAGGTGGGAGAAAAGGTGTAAATGATCCAATTCACCTAAATGGGGTGCTAACGGCGAAGTCTTTTCTTAAGTAGTAAGGCAGTTTCTTCTTCATCAACATACTTTCATTCAGACTAGTTTTCATTCAAACAACTGAGGATTTTGGATGGCCCTACTAATTATAAACTTGAATAAGTTAGTTGGTAACAATGATCCTGCATTTAGCAATCTACAACATAGATGCTTATATGCAAAGAATACAATAAAAACTTGACTAAAATCTAAAAACAAGCTTATATCACACATAAAATGTATCTGAACATTTATCTTTACCTATACAAAATCATTGCAGCCCAAGTAAAACTCGGGTAAATTACTTGGTACCCTGACTACTATTCTATGATGTAGTAAACATATATTTGTATTGTTTTTATATTCTTTGTAAAGCAGGTAAGGTCCACTAGGTAGAACTGTCTGTTTTAAGTAGTGACTTAAAAGCACTGGGGAGGTTAAGTGACGTGCTTGGAGTCACACAGTATGCAAGTGGAGGTTGTGGGACTCAAACCAAAGTCTGCTGGATGTACCCAGTTCAATCACCATTTGTTACTCTAACCACTAGGCATGGGTGGTTAAGCTGAATAGCTGATTGCAACAAAGCAGTGTGGGTCATTTTCTTACTGATTCTATATGCAGCAAAGCAGAAAGAATGCAAAGCACAGCAGCATTCATTTTAAGATGCTGAAATCTGGGTCAGTCTGCTGTTGCTTGCCTTGCAATGCCAGTGACCCAAGGTCAGAAGCAAACTCGGGTTGCTGGAGGTCTGGCCAGGGGAGTAGGATTGAGCACCTGGGGACTGCTCTCCTCCTCCAGGGAGGGTGGGCTGTATGTCCTGCTTCTTTACCACCACCTGTGTGACCATGGGTGGTGGTGCAAAGGTGCTACAGAGTGATCAGGAGGGGAGGACATTAGCCAGGATCTGGAGCAGTGGCAAGTCTCTGTGACCTACCTCCTTTGATCTCTAGTGCTGGTGCCCTCAGGGACAGAGACCAGAAAACTAGAAGCAATCACTCCACATTGGCCACTGGCAGAAGGGACCTAGGTACCCCATACTTCATAACCAGGCTCCATGAGGGACCCACTGAGCTGCCCAACACACACTAAGTGAGTGTGGAGGGGTGACCTGGGGTCCCCTCCCTTTCCACCTGGGGGTAACAATCCAGGCAGGATAGGGGCAGGCCCACAGGAGCTCCTGAGCATTACCTGGGGATGAAGCTAGGGGATACCCAGCCTAGGGATCTCTGAAAAGTGGAGACTGATGCTGTGAGAAGGGGACATTGAAAGAGAAAATAAAAAAAAATTAAAAAGATACTGAAATCTTAGAGATTCTGTGCAGTGACATGCAATTTCCATGAGGCACTGGTACAAGAATTCAAAATCCGCAAACCAAGAAGGATTCTGTGATTGTTTCCGGTGTTACTGGTAAAAATGGAAAACCAGGGTCCCTGCACATATTGGCCTTCACTGCAAAACAAAAATGTCATTATAGTCAACCTCTACTAAAACCAAAATCACAAATACTGTATATAGATTCAAGATGTTACTAGATAACTGATATTTTGTAAACTGTGATATACTTCTGGTTTGAGGGCATTACACACATTGAAACTTCCGGTAAAGCAGGCACAACAAATTCTATGAAAGTCAAAATATAAAGAACCTTACAGATTAATTTAATTCATATTGCTAGATGGTCACTGAACTCAGTTCCATAAATTGGCATAAACCTATTTGATTTATGTCAAGGTTGGGAAACAAAACTCTGATCAATTTTAATGAACATGTGCATATCCTTTCAAGGGATTCATTTATTTTAATGCTGCTTGTTCAGACATTACACTTTCTATATGACTTGCCCTCTTTGTGTACAAGTGACTGGTAAATGAAGCAGTACCAGTAATGCTGAATAGGTTTGTCGGCAATATCAAGTAGTAAGCCACTGGGGTATTATTTTTACTTTAGTCAGCCTTCTGAGTTGCATTTGCACTTAAGTATACTGTCATTTTATTTTTATTTCAGCAAAGGCATTTGAGAATGGAGAGTATCTGGAAATCTTTGGAATAACAAGAGACCAGGCGGGTGAATACGAATGTAGTGCTACAAATGATGTGTCATTTCCCGATGTCAAAAAAGTAAAAGTCACAGTAAATTGTAAGTACCTTTCTTCAGTACTGACATAAATCACTGAAACACTGTTTGTAGATCTGTAAAAGCACAAGGTGGATTTAAGGTCTACTTGACTTGAAAAGAAGGCAACTCATAGGGGATTGTTTCCTGTGATATTAAGATAAGATATCTTTCATTTAAAAGTCACATACTTTATAATGCCATTCATGAAACATCAAACAAACTACTCATCATAATGGGAAAATGATTCGCTAGGCTAAAATATAGTTCATGTTCCTTAGATGTGCAAATTAGCTTTGATCCTTTATTATTAATATATAAAAAAGAATACAAAAATTTCTGTTCCAATAGTGCATACTAAATTTTCATTTGAAAAATATATTTCTTAAAGAAGGAACAAATGTGAAAAATAAAATCATAAGGAATCATTTTTTACAACATCTCCAATATTTTTAGGGCTCCGATCTCAAAACATTAAACTCAGGAAAAGAGAGAATGTACACATTTTCAGCACTTATTTGGCACTGGCATATGGACTCTAATTTATTAGTATCCTCAAATTATTATTCACTGCTTTGTAGAGATGGGTGAACCCTCAAGACATTTGAGTTTTATTGTGTTTGGTTTCAGCTACAGCCAAGTTCAGTTTTTTTTTCTATGTCCTTAAAAGCAGGGATGCCTGCCACCTATCTGCCAGGTCTTTGCAAAACTGTATCATATTAGAAACCTAACTTCTGTATAAACTAACTTGGCTTCAGCAGAATGCAACAAAAGCATTACAATTGGGACCAATGATGAGAATATAATCCCTCAAACCTTGTGTAACTAACCTACTAGGCAGAAGGTGAACTGTATCCAGTATCCATGCTATATACATACTTAAGGAAATAGTCAGCATAGCAAGAGCTGTGCAGCATCAAGGGGGGTCAGCCAGGATTGACTAATTCAGCAAATGTATGAATATATTTCCTGTTAATGAACAATGTTTGAGATACATATCCATGCAAAAATCATCCCTTGGTTCAGTGCATGCCTCTAACTGAAGGCAGTATAATTTAATGTAGTTGCTTTCAAACAGGCAGGGGAACCAGTAGATTTAAGTACAAATCCTATCACAGTCACTTACAAACTCTTTGACCATTGGTAGCACACTTAATCTCTTGGTCTTGAAGGTGCCTGGTTGAGATATTGACTGCAGCATACTGAGGACAAAACATATGTCTGCACTTTGTTATTCTCAGCCTAAGTTGAATCAGACATATAAGTCTGTTTAAAAGGCAATATCTGTTCTGGTGAAGCCTTGTTAGTATAATGTACACAAGGATTTGCATACCCATGATGCCCTGCTCTTGGAATTAGCCTTGAGAGTATGTGTATTGTTTGGAGAGATGTACAAAAACCAAACCACTTAACCTCTTGGTACTTCAATAAACCTAGCTGTAACAAACATTTGTCAATGCCAAAAATGTGCTTGCTTGTATTTGCTGTGTAGGTCTTTGGCACTGATAGTGCAGAGGCAAAAATAATAAAAAAATAATAATAGTAATAGCAGGAAATATAGTATAATCATGAAATTGTCATGACTGAGAAATGAAGAGGTTCACATATACTATAACTCTATTGTTTTCTTATACTATGACCCTAAATTTTAAAAATATTAGTCTTTATTACCCCAGTCTGTGACCATGACAAGTGTCATTTATGAAATGTGATCTAAAACATGGTTTTGTGGAATGATTGCAAAAACAGGTTTTGGAGGAGATTTAATAATGAGACCTGCCATTAGTATGTTTAAAATGTGGGTTCAAAAAGCAAAAATATTGCAACATTATGGGTAAACATTAAGAAATGTCAATGATTGTTCAGAACTTTGCTTTGTTTTTTCAGTTTGACCCAAGTGTTCAAAACAGTCATTTTATTACACCACCTTAGGAACATGTCAGGTCTCATTTTTATGAAATCCTGTCAAAAATGTCATTTTGTGGCACAAATGAGAAATTATGTTTTAGGCAGGATTTGAAACGTCATGCTAATGAGGTGGGGTAGAAAAATGGCTATGTTGAAAATGTGGGGTCAAAATGTAGTAAAATTGCAAAGCTAGGAGTAAACATTAAATAATTTTATCATTTCTTCATAACTTTGTGCTTTTTGAGATAACTGGAGTCAATTTTCAAATGGATGCGAATGTTGAATCCCCAGATGTCCGAAGATATGGTGCACCAGGTTTGCAGTATTCTTCTGGCTAATGATCTGGATTTTCTAGCCCATACAGTAGTTGCTGCAAGTTAGACCAAATTTTAGTGGTCTAGCTTGTGCCAATCCTGGGGACCATTTTTACAGAGCTTGCACCAGCTATTTGGTACAAGCTGCCATGAATCATGGAAACCGTTGCAACTGTGCCTGAGATTGTAATATCAGGCACACTTGCATCAAAGGAGTTCAGCGCACCACTAGCACCTAATTATTGTGGCGCAGGTCTTGGTGCAAGCCCTGCACTATCCTTTGAAAATCTGGCCCTTGGTATTTTTATTCCCTTATGATCAACACAGATGGCATGTTTTATATCATGTCTGAAAAGAGCATTCATGAAGTGACGGCAAAAACATGTTTCGGAAAATTAAAAAAAAATTATACCTATCTTGTTCATGAGGTGGGGTAAACAAAGGGCTATGTTGAAAATTTGGGGTCAAAATATGGAATAATAGCAAAGTTATGAGTATAGTGTGAAGAATGTCAATGTTTCTTCATAACTTTGTTGTTTTTAAAGAGCTTTTTTTTGCTTCCAAAAATGTTTTTCTCCCTTGGGCTATAGGTAGGCAATTATCAGCCATGTCCCTTCTCCATCTCACTGTCATTTTCCTCCTTTGTCACCAGCAAGCCCCCCACAGATTGACCCCCCCATGGTAGGGCTGGGGGGGTGCTGTCCTCTCCCCTGGTACATATATCCAGATGCCAGAGGCTGAGAAATGGTGCGGTCCAGTGGAGGGCAAGCATGGCTTCATGAAGCCCACCCCAGACCCTTTTTCATTTTCTGCCCTATCTCCTGACTGCGGTGACACATAAGCACATGTGTGTGGAGGCACACAGTTACTATGGAACTACAGCCTCTCACATTTTGTTGCTCACAACCTGCACTATCTTTATCATTATCAGTGTCAGTGGCTCAGTAGGTAGCACACTCGCCTCTGAGGCCGGGAGATCAGAGGGCTGTGGGTTCAGTTCCCACATCTGGCACTTGGGTTAATATCCCAGTACTGACACTGTAATGCAGCATGAGAGGGGTGCTGCATTTCTGAGGTGCCGTCTTTCAGATGAGACATTAAACCGAGGTCCCATCTGCCTGGATTGGTGGTAGTTCAGGTGGATGTTAAAGATCTCTTGGCACTTATCGAAAAGAGTAGGGGAATTTCCCCGGTGTCCTGGCCAAATTTCCCTCATTCACTAAAATACCACCAACAGCTTAATCTGGTTCAAGGTCAGTTGGCATTCATCTGTATCCCCCTCCCCCGGGTCATGCCTGAAAATAGGCAGGATTTGTCTAGTGCACTTACCCAGTCAACAAAAGCTAAATAAATAAATAAAACTACCACTGGAACTCCACCTGGTAGCAGCCAAAGGCCAAGATGGGTGGCCACCCCTCCCAGGGAGAAGACAGCAGTCCCTGAGATGCTCAATCATCTCCCCCAGATGACCCCCAGCTACCCAAGTCCATTCCTGAATGTGAGTTGCTGACATGGTGGCAGGAGAAGAGAAAGCACCTCAGCCATTCACACCAGTGGGCCAGCTGTTTTTTGATATTTTGACCCACATTTTCAACAGCCTTTTTAATATTTCACCTTATGATCAAGACATTTGAATGTTTTTAAATCACAATTGAAATGTAATTTCGTAGAGTGACTGTGAAAACAGTCTGGGGGGATGAAATATTTCAGCTACTGTCCTAGTTCATGAGGTGAGACAAAAGAAATGTTATGTTATTAAAATGGGGTGAAAATCTGAAAAAAAAAATTATGAGTAAACTTTGAAGAACATCAGTAATGTTACAACTGTAATAATTCTTTTCAAAAAACTAGTAGACACAGTCACAAGGGAAGAAAGGGGCTCAAACTTTAGAAAACAATAAATACTGTAATACTCTACTCACTCTAAAAGGTGCACCATGGCTTAAGGTCACTGCTTATAATACTCTATGATATTCTTCTCTATAAAGCATATGAACAAATGTGAGCTTCTACAATTTTATCAGAAGATGGAACAAATGTAGAGTGTACAGTGAACACCAGGAAGTAAACTGGGTAAGGTTGTGTAACCTTCTCAAAGTCTACATAATCAAAGAAGTCAGATGTTCCTGTTGTCTTCGTGCATAGCTGAAGAATGGAAAGCAAAAGAAAGGGGGAACTCCTGCTTGGCGCTAAGCTACATCAGTAGAACCTATGAGAGGTTGAATGGGAAGTGGAGAGATCTGTAAACAGACCTTAGTTCTTCAGCCAACCCACTTTCCAGAGTTGCGGGAATAATCGGGACACAAAAGGACTAAACTGGGCTGAGCTGCTCCTGGCACAAACCCACGACTAGGGCTGCCAAGAAGGAAAAACACAAAACGTGGCAAGGAATTTACCTGAAGGATTGCCATGAAGGAAGATTCTTCAGCTGTTTCCCTGGCACAAACCCTCGACCAGGGCTGCCAAGGATGAAGAATCTGAACTGCTGAGATTTCCTGGTACCAACCCTTGACCAGAGCTGCCAAAGACAAAACACAAGACTCGGTGAAGAATCCACTTGGAGGATTGCCAAGGATGAGAACACAAACTGCTGAGCTTGTTCAGTGACTGATCCACCTGAAGGACCACCAAAATCGAGTTGGATCCCAGAAGATTGCACAGTGCATGCAGGATGGAGCAAGCAAGAAGAAAAGCTGTGGGATGAAGATCTGGATTCCACAAGTTCAAGACCAAAACAAGAAACGGGCAGACACGAACTCACTTTGGCCACAATGGACTCGACTTTTGGAGGACAGCTGGGAGTGATGGACGAGGCTTTTTCCAAGGTGTGTCACTTCCAAGCTGATCAGGAACTGGTGACCACGACTCACCAAGGGACAACACTTTTGGCTTACGGTGATTGACAGGGAAAGAAGATGCTGAAGTTCTTTGCTAGCTGAAGACTGCTGAGGTGAAGAATCGATGGCAGCTGAAGATTGAGTTCACAGACTTTTTGTTGAGCACTGGTACTTCTACTTTGCACTGTACACTGAAATTCAATAATTACAAGGGCAAATTGCAGCAATCTGGAACAATTGGTTGTATGCAGGGGCAATTTGCTTGGAGCAGGGGCAGATTGCAGCAATCCAGGGCAATTGTTCATTTGCAGGGGAAATTCACTTGGAGCAGAGGCAAACTGCAACAATCTGGGGTAATTGTTCATATGCAGGGGCAAGTCACCTGGAGCAAGGGCAAATTGCAACAATCTGGGGCAATTGTTCATATGCAGGGGCAAGTCACCCAGAGCAGGGGCAAATTGCAACAATCTGGGTCAATTTTTCATATGCAGGGGCAAGTCACCTGGAGCAGGGGCAAATTACAACAATCCAGGGCAATTCTTCATATGCAAGTGTAATTCACCTGGAGTAGGGGCAAATTGCAACAATCTGGGGCAATTGTTCATTTGCAGGGGCAATTTGCCTGGAGCAGGAGCAAATTGCAACAATCTGGGGCAATTCACCTAGAGCAGGGGCAAGTTGCAACAATCCAGGGCAATTGTTTGTATGCAGGGGTAAATAACCACAATCCTGGCACAATACAGTCTCGGTGCTTTTGCATTCAACACATTTCAGATGCTTCAGCAATAAACTGTTCATATAGATAGTACATTAGCTGACAGTCACTTCATAGCATATTGTGTGCTAGGCACCCCTACGTGCTGACCCTTCATACTCGTGGGTCCCTTTTCACTAGGATCTGGCTATCCATGAACACTTCTGAGTGAATGCCTTTCAACTCATTACCCTTAAACTGTGGGAAACCCTCGTACTGCACCCCTTTCACACTGAAGCCTAATGTTGCCCCTTTAAATGTGGGATATTTTCTTCTACTAAGCCCCTCTGGGTACTGGGCTATTGCTGCCCCCCTAGGTACTGGGTCTGTGCTGCCCCTCTTAATACTAAGCCTGTGCTGTCCCTCTTAATACTGGGTCTGTTCTGCCCCTATTAATACTGGGCATGTGCTGCCCCTTTAAAGTACCTGGGCCTCCTTTTCTATGCAGGGCCCATTTAATTTCTCCCTATGGCCCTTGCTTGCCCTTGTAAACACTTTCTACCTGAGTTGACTGGGCCCCTGTTTAATTCATTGGGCCAATGGTGTCCCTTTTAAATATCCTGGGTGGTTCTGCAGCTAAGCCCCTTTTACTTCAGCTGCCCCACCTTGTCCCACCTCTCTGATGAATATTCAGAGGCCTCCTGTATGGTTTTACTTGCTGTCCCCTCCCCTGGGTGTCACCAGCTAAACCCAGCTTAAATATTTTATTGCAGGGTCCTTCTGGCCCACCCCTCCTGTGGCGCTCAGCCGATTTCTTTTGCGCCTAGTGCAAACTGTTAAAATAAATAAAACACACTTTCTCTTGTTTTTAAGCAGACAGCACATAGTAGGGTGCTGCCGCCAACCCACCACACCACCGGGAATCTGGAATGCAGGCGGGAGGTGGGAGGTGCTGTTGGCGCGGGATGAAAACAATACAGGCAGTGTGGAGGGCATCAGGGGGCCTCAGAAAGGCTGACAGCTTACACTGAAGATGCGGCTCCTGCAAGGTCGCTGATGAGAACGGAAGAGACAAAATTTAAAAAATAAATAAAAGGGGGAACCAAGCCCTTCTGGTGCACAGCAAGACCATTTTCTTTCTTCAGGTGCCCTTGATGGCACCACGGACTGTGCCACACAGCGACAAGACAGCTTTACTAGCTGGAGGCAGAGCAAGCATGCAGGCAAGCCCTTGGGGAACAGCTTTAACCCTCCAGGTAAGCCCTTTCCTTGTTCTCCTTAACTTGATGCATCATCTCTTGTCCACAGCTAGCCAGATCTCTCCTAACTGAACAAATTCAAAAAACTAAGCTCTGATTCTAGATTGTTTAGATTGGAATGCTGCGCATGAGCAGCTCAGCACAGCATTCCATCCAAGACCATTGTTTATTTTACTGCATATAAATTTGTTTTTCTACATTTATTTTGTGCTCTGGGCACCTTTCCTATTTCTTTTCTTGCGTTCCCAACTATAGTGGAGGGGGGGATTCATTCACAGGGGCCCCTTTTTATTGTTCCCTGCCAGCCCACACAAACAATGGGCACCCTGGGCACACTGTAAACCTCTCTTACTTGTATTGCTCCCTATTTCTGTAGTGCCCCCAACTTTGGGGCATTACAGATTTGGGCCTGCCTAAAAATACATGTCCCCATGTATTGCCTTTTAACACTGTAGATAACATTTCTTAAATATTACTTCTATAGGTGTTCATAATAATTTCTTAACACTTTAATATTTTACTTAAATCTCTATGTAATCTTACTTTAGATAAAACACTCTTAAAACATTTATAACTTTCAGCAAATTTTCTTACTTACTAAACTAAGTGACGGTGTTTTGGGATTACTCTAAACAGGACTATCCATAAAAGGAAGGTGCTACTTGAAGAGATTCTAGTATGTATCTCCTAGGAGGGATACCAAAATTAGAACTCTGAGATCAACAAGGCTGAAAAGCTACTGGTTCTACAGGGATATGCTCTGGTTCTATATGACTAACTGCTGGTTCTGATAAATCAGGAGGTTCTGGAGTTGCCACTGGTTCAACTAAAGGGTGATTAACTGAGCGTACATGTGTATACCTAATCGAAGGATCTACACACCATTTGGAAGCAAATCCAGTTCCGCCACTTTACAGGTAGGGTTCTCCTGCCTCTCCTTTGATATAGCTTTCCTTGTAGGGTCAGTTAGAGCATTGTCTCTGAAGATACAAGGTTTAAGAAGATTTCTATGCACTATTTTCGTGCCAATACCAGTCTTTTTTTGAATCTTGTACACGAGTAAGTCGGGGTTGGGGATCTTGACAAAGAGGAAAGATTCTGTTTCCCATCTGGTAGCTAACTTGTGACATTTCTGAGTCCTTAGCAATACCCATTCTCCAATCTGCAATGGGGTTGCATCAGCTTTGGCATCGTAGGTCACTTTTTGCTTAAGTCATACCTGATCCATGCGTTGACTTACAATCTAAACAGTTTCTTGTAATCTTTAGCTATGTTCTTGTATCCAATCTGTAACAGGTGATTCATCCAATTGGATTTCAAGTACTTGATCCATGGGGAGTCTACCAAGGCAACCAAACATCAAGTAGTGTGGGGTGTATCCAGTTAAACAGTGGACAGTACTATTGTACAAATAGGCGAGTTCAAGGAGTAAGGCTGGCCAATATGGGCACTTTTACTCAGGAACAGCTCTCAACATTCCTAGTAGTGTTTGGTTTGTTCATTCACACAGTCCATTGCACTGAGGGTGATATGCAGTGGTTTTTACTTCCTGACTACCATACAAGGCACAGAGTTCCTTAAAGAGCTGTTATTCAAAAGCAGTTCCCTGATCAGTCAAGATCTTGGTCGGATATCCATATGGACAGACAAAGAGTTTCAAAAATGTCTCTGGCAGACAAATCTTTAACAGCACTGATGACCATTGTCAAGACGTATGTTTGACCATTAGCACTGAGTTCTAGCATGAGGTGATCCAAAGCAACTAATTCTAGAGGTGCCTTACTGACTATAGGATGCAGAGGAGCTTGCTGGCTGCTTTTATTAGGACATTTCAAACTACAGGCTGGGCATTCTTCGCACCATTTAATGACGTCACCTCTCATCCCGATCCAAAAGAATCTCTTCCACATGATGGTTTCTGTCTTTTTTGTGACCGAAATGTCCAGAGTGATCGTGATAGGCCTCAAGTACTACTGGTGCACATTTTCTGGAACAATTGTCTGGGAGAACTCACAGCGAGTAGTTGGATCTCGGGTTTGATGAATGAGTCTGGAGTCCTTTATGGTTAAATGAGTTCTGTGCCTTCATAACTTTATGGCTTCTAGATCCATCTTCCATTGTTCTCAAGGTGGTATACTCTGCTCTGTCGCGACACATGCCTTAATCTGACTGACTACTGGGTCTTGGTCCTGCAACTGTACCCATATGTTATTCTGTTTTGCAAATTTGTCTGGACATTCTGATTCTTGTTTTGGTTCTGCATCCTCAACTGCATTGGCTTGACAACAGGCCTGGATGATCTCTGTTGGTATCTGAAGAAAAGGCAGCATTTCTACATTCTCTAGAAATGTATCATCCATCTCATTCTCTGTCTGGTTAGGTACAGTACTCTGGATAGTGCATCAGCATTAACATTAGATCTGCCTGAATGATACTTTATGAAGAACTGGTAACTGGCTAACCTCGAAGCCCATCTCTGCCCTAAAGCTTCTAGCCTTGCTGTGTTTAAATGTGACAGTGGGTTATTGTCTGTGAAAACAGTAAAAGGAGTGACGGCTAAGTAGTGTTTAAACTTTTTGGTAACTGCCCAGACCAAGGATAAAAATTCCAGTTTGAATGAACTGTAGCGGGCATCATTCCTCTCTGACCCTCTCTATCCATGACTTGCATGTGCTATCACATGCTCGATGCCCTCTTGCTCTTGCACCAACACTGCTCCTAGCACTGTATTACTTGCATCTGTGTATAGCCGAAATGGTTTGGAATAGTCAGGGTGCGCCAGCACAGGTGCTTGGGTAAGAATTTGCCTCAGTTTGTCAAAAGCCTCTTGTTGCTCTGCAGCCCAGTTGACTGGTAATTTCTTGGGTATCTGCCCTGCTTTGGTTCCTTGGAGAAGTTCATTTAGTGGTAAAGCTATCTTTGAGAAATCTTTAACAAACCACTGGTAGTAACCAACGAAACCCAAGAATCTTCTGATATCTTGCACCATTGTGGGGACTGGCCATTCTCTCACTGCTTTCAGTTTTTCAGGATCAGGCGACACACCGTTGGCAGACACTATGTGACCCAGGTAATTCACTTGAGACTGCAGGAGGTGACACTTGGAGGGTATCACTTTCAGACCGTACTGAATCAGTCAAGCAAAGACTTCATCTAAGTGCTGCAGGTGCTCTCAGTGGTTCCTGGAATATATGATAATGTTGACCAGGTACAATAATAGAATATCAAAGTTCTGACTTCCAAAGCAGTGTTCCACTAGTCTCTGAAAAGTTCCCGGGGCATTACATAAACCAAAGGGCATGCAGGTGAATTCAAACAAGCCCATCGATGTGATTAAAGTAGTTTTCTTTTGGTCTTCTGGAGCCATAGGCACTTGCCAATAACCACTCGTTAAGTCAAGGGTGGAGAATATTGCAGCAGACTGCAGGGCTGTGAGAGAGTCAGCTATTCTTTGTAAAGGGTAGGCATCTTTGTGAGTTATACTATTCAACTTCTGATAATCCACACAAAACTGAATCTTCCCATCCTTCTTTTTAACTATGACAATGGGAGCAACCCAAGGACTGTGACTTTCTTTTATCACCTTAACTTCCTTCATTTCCCAAATCATCTCTTTCACAGGCTGGTACATGGCCAGAGGAATTGGTCAAAATCTCTCTCTTATAGGTGGATGTCGATGGGTATGGATATGGTGCTGCATCTCTTGAGCCAATCCAAAGTCTAGGAGTGCTGACTGAAAGTTCCCAATTCTTCAGTAAGATGTGAATGACAGCCTCCTTTTGTTGAACTGTGGTTTCGGGGTTACCCAGGTTGATCTCTCGTACCCACGCTAGAATGCTGGAGTCACAAGGTGTCTCATCCTCCTCTCTAATGTCTGGTGTTCTTGTTTCCTCTTGAACTTCATCTTCTTGTTCTACAATGTCTTGCAGGGACACAGTGTGTAATTGAGCAACTGGCTGATTTCTATGGAGTTGCACATCATGATTTCCATAATTGAAAACTCACACATGGATCCTTCTCTTCATGACCATAACCACATTTCTGGCCACCAATATGGGCTCTTCTTTCTTGGTAGGACAGGGTTCAACCAAGATGTCATAGTCCTGACCATGAGGGCCTACCTTGGCCTTACATCACAGGGTAATCTCAGTCACTGACTTCAGGATAATAGGTCAGGTGTCAGAAACTCGGACGATTCCAATCTCACCAGTGTTGCTTGCAAAACGTTAGTGGCACTGGAGGAGATGTACTGTTTGCTGCAAAGCTTGTTTCTCAATACATGGAGACCTTTTTGCCTGATTCTGTAAGATCTGTACCAAATCTTCAAGGCAGTGCTTGAGAAAGTTCATCTCAAGAATAAGTGGTGGCAAGTTGTCATTTTCTTTATCACTGATAATGATCCCTTAACAGTCTTGTAAGTTCTTCCCGAGCTGGATGCTTGCTTCCAGATATCCTAATATGGAACCTCAGCTCCACTGCTGGCAATTAAAGCGATCCAAGACTTGGGAGGTGGCTGAAGATCTTCCATCTTCCAATGCTGCTGGAAATATCATCCTTGCATGGTTGTAACCTGAGATCTGGTGTCCAACAAAGCCATTTACTCTACTCCATCCACCAGAACTCGAACAGTCGGACTCCTTCCAACAAAACAGAATTGGTTTGTTACTGGGATTGGACCTGATTGACTATTCTTCGAGGATCGGCCCCCGTTCCTGAAGATTCCCTGTGTAATGCCATCACAGGTTCTGAAGGCTGCTGGCATCACCTCGCAATATGGCTGCTGACTCCACATCTATGGCATATTGGTCTGCCTTGATCATCAAATTGGTCAGTCGGGCGCCTTTCTCCTCCCCTTCTGGATTGGTACTGGGGTTCATCGAACCATCTCCCTCATTCATTTTGCTTCTGGGTGGCATCTCTTCTCCAGCCCTCCTTGAGCCCTTTTACTTCTTGACAAACTTCTGTCATCATTTGTGTCAGGATAGCAATCTGTTCCATTAAGTCCAAATTCAGGCTGGAGTTGGTCACCATAGGACCATCTGGCGCTTATGCCATCTGACCAAACAAGGGTCAGGAGTCTGGGAAATAACCCGGGTACCCACTTGTGGATTCTTCATCTAAGCCCACTCCTTACTGGACATTTCCTCACTCAGTGGTCACCTGCGCCACGGGTCTTCTCGTACTGATCCTTCCATCGGATACCCTGGCCATGCTGCACTTAGAGGCGTCACCATCTGTGGGTAGGTTACTACATCTTCTCCCACTTGAACTGATCCCAGCACCTTAATGGCTTTCTCCTTGAAATCTAAAAAGTCTGCATCTAGGTCTTGGAGCTGTAACATATGAAGTTCCCTCCTCAGGGCTTCACTATGTGCTCCCTCCACAAACGTTTCTGTCAGAACATGGTCTGGATCAGTGATCTCCTTGGAGTCCACTCTCTAAATCACCCTCAATAATTCTTGGAGGCTTAAAGTGTACTCCCAGAGAGTCTTCTGAGACCTTTGGGTACGGGAGAAAACTTCATCTTCAGATTCGATACAGTACGAGTGTCAAAAATTTGCTGCAACCTCTGCAAAATCTGATCAGCCGTGGTCTTTGCACCTGCGGGCCATGACTGAACTTCTCTGTGAGCAGCCCCTTTTAACTGTCTGATAAGTATTTCCAACTTCTCTCTCTCTCGCTCTCTTTGGAACTTGATACAGCCGAAACATGGCCTGCATTTTGGAACGGGACTCGCCCAAATTACTGGTCCAATTTCCGTCTTTCTCTCCTGTGAACTGGAGAAGCCAAGACTCCCTGAAGTAGTACAGCATTGTCAGGGGTGAGGGAGGTATATTCTCTCAGTCCTCCATCCCAGCCTCACTAACTTTGTTACCAATGAATGTGTTGTCCCCTCCAGACAATCCACTACTACAACCCGGTACTGCTTGCATCTTACTTTAGAAACTCTGGCTTTGTATTCCTTAAAATTTTATCCTGCCTACTATGCCAAAAATTTTTTTATGGTGTGGTGATCTTATCAACTGGTGCTGATCACAAAGATTGCCTGTTCAAGCTGTGCACCTTGCATCACCTCAAGCAGGTAGACTGGCGAGACAACGCTGTGGTTCAAGTGGAGTTGGGTGGATGGAAACAACTGATAAGAGGCAGGAGACAATTTGAAAGATGGATACCTGATGGGCTTTATTCATACAAAGGGAAGGTAGACATGGTCACAAGGGAAGAAAGGGAACCAAACCTTAGAAAATAGTAAATAATATTCTACTCACTCTACTCACTCTAAAAACTGCACCATGGCTTAAGGCCACTGCTTATAATACCCTACAATATTCTTCTCTGTAAGGCCCATGAACAAATGTGAGCTTCTACAACTTTATCAGAAGATGGAACAAATGCAGACTGTACAATGAACACCAGGAAGTATCCAGGGTAAGGTGGTATAATCTTCTCAAAGTCTATAAGATCAAAGAAGTCCAGATGTTCCTGTTGTCTTCATGCACAGCTGAAGAATGGAAAGTAAAGGGAAAGGGGAACTCCTGCCTGGCACCAAGCTACACCAGTAGAACCTATGAGAGGTTGAATGGGAAGCGGGGAGATTTGTAAACTGAACTTAGTTCTTCAGCCAACCCACTCTTCAGAGTTGTGGGAATAATCAGGACACAAAAGTACTAAACTGGGCTGAGCTCTTCCCTGGCACAAACCCTCGACTATGGCTGCCAAGGAGGAAGAACATGGAATATGGCAAGGAATCCACCTGAAAGATTGCCACGAAGAAAGATTCTGCAGCTGTTTCCCTGGCACAAACCCTCAACCAGGGCTGCCAAGGATGAAGGATCCAAACTGCTGAGATTTCCTGGCACAAACCCTTGACCAGGGCTGCCGAAGATGAAACACAAGACTTGGCGAAGAATCCACTTGGAGGATTGCCAAGGATGAGAACACCAACTGCTGAGCTTCTTCGGGAATGGATCCACCTGAAGGACCACAACAATCTAGCTGGATTGCAGTAGGTTGCACGGTGCATGCAGGACGGAGCAAGCAGGAAGAAAAGCTGTGGGATGAAGATCTGGATTCCACAAGTTCAAGACCAAAACAAGAAACTCGTGAACACGAACACACCTTGGCCATGACGGACTCGAATTTCTGCGGACAGTTGGGAGTGACAACTTCTTGAGGCTTCCTCCACGGCATTCCACTTCCAAGCTGACCAGGAACCGGTGACCAAGACTCACCAAGGGATGACAATTTTGGCTTACGGTGAATAACAGGGAAAGAAGATGCTGAAGTTCTTCACTGGCTGAAGACTGCTGAGGTGAAGAATCAATGGCAGCTGAAGATTGAGTCCATAGACTTCTTGCTGAGCACTGGTTCTCCTACTTTGCACTGTACACTGAAATTCAATAATTGCATGGCAAACTGCAACAATCTGGGGCAGCTGTTGGTATGCAAGGGCAAGTTGCCTGGGGCCAGGCAAATTGCAACAATCTAGGGCAATTGTACACATGCAGGAGTAAATAACCACAATCCTGGCACAATACAGTCTCAGTGCTTTTGCAATCAACACAACATTTCAGATGCTTGAGTAATAAACAGTTTGTATAGACAGTACATTAGCTGACAGTCACTTCATAGCATATTGTGTGCTAAGCACCCCTTCGTGCTGACTCGTCATACTCGTGGGTCCCTTTTCATTAGGATCTGGCTACCCATGAACACTTCTGAATAAATGCCCTTCAACTAGTTATCCTTAGACTGTGGGAAACCCTCCTACTGGGTCCCTTTTACAATAGAGTCTAACATTGCCCCTTTAAATGTGGGATATTTTCTTCTGCTGAGCCCCTCTGGGTACTGGGCCAGTGCTGTTCCTCTTAATACTGGGCCTATGTTGCCCCTCTTAATACTGGGCCTTTACTGCCCCTCTTAATACTGGGTCTGCGCTGCCCCTCTGAATACTGGGTCTGTTCTGCCCCTATTAATACTGGGCATGAGCTGCCCTTTTGAAGTACCTGGGCCTCCTTTTCTATGCAGGGCCCATTTAATTTCTCCCTATGGGCCTTGCGTGCCCTTTTAAACACTTTCTGCCTGACTTGGCCGGGCCCTGTTTAATTCATTGGGCCAATGGTGTCCCTTTTAAATATCCTGGGTGGTTCTGCAGCTAAGCCCCTTTTACTCTGGCTACCCCACCCTGTCCCGCCTCCCTGATGAATATTCAGAGGCCTCCTATATGGCTTTACTTGTTGGCGCCTCCTGTGGGCATCACTAGCCCAACCTGAGCTTACCTATTTATTATAGGGTCCTTCTGGCCCACCCCTCCCATGGTGCTCAGCCACTTTTCTTTGTGCCTAGTGCAAACTGTTAAAATAAATAAAACACACTCTCTCTTGCTTTTGGGTGGACAACACATAGCAGGGTGCTGCCGCTGACTCACCACACTACCAGGAATCTGGAATGCAGTGGGAGGTGATGCTGCCGAGGGAGGGAAACAATACAGGCAGTGCGGCGGATGTCAGGGGGCTTCAGGAAGGCCGACAGCTTACACTGGTGATGCAGCTCTTGCAAGACCACCAATAAGGACTGGAGAAACTAAATAAAAAAAATAAATAAATGGGATACCAAGCCCTTCAGGCACACAGCGGGACTGTTTCCTTTCTTCAGGTGCCCCCGATGGCACCACAGACTGTGCCACACAGTGACAAGACAGCTTTACTGGCAGGAGGAAGAGCAGGCATGCAAGCAAGCCCTTAGGGTATGGCTTCAATCCTCCAGGTAAGCCCTTTCCTTGTTCCCCTTAACTTGTTGTGTCCTCTCTTCTCCACAGCCAGCCAGATCTCTCCTAACTGAACAACAAATTCAAAAAACTAAGCTCTGATTCTAGATTGTTTGGATTGGAATGCTGTGCATGAGCAGCTCAGCGCAGCATTCCATCCAAGACCATTGTTTACTTTGCTGCATATAAATCTGTTTCTCTACATTTATTTTGTGCTTTGGGCACATTTCCCATTTCTTTTCTTGTGTCCCCAACTATAGTGAGGGGGTGATTCATTCATAGGGGCCCCTTTGTATTGTTCTCTACCAGTTCACGCAAACAATGGGCACCCTGGGCACACTGTAAATCCCTATTACTGTATTGACCTCCCCCCCATTTCTGTAGTGCCCCCAACTTTGGGGCATTACACAAGCTCCAACACATTCCTGTGATTATTGTGCATGGGGCCGGCTTCCATGCCTCCATTGATGTACACATGTGTCTGGCTGTGGAAGCAGCCCTATCCCTCCAGAAAAACAATATATCTGCTTCTTTTGTGGAGACTGATTCAAACAAAAAAATATGTTAACTGTGCTCTTAACCCCAAGCAGCTGATTGTATATATTCAAAAATGTGTTTTCAGCTTTTCTAGCCATGCTGCATAAAACATTTTTCACTTTGGTGTCAAAGTTGCTATGTCTGTAGTCCAAAAGGAGATACACCTTTAGTGTATTTTTGATGATGATGAGAGCTTAATTGTGAATTTGGCACAATGGTGACACTGGGAAGATATTTTAGGGTGCTATGCATATCCAATTAGTTTTTTTTTGGGGGGGGCTACTATGCGTTACACTTCTATTACTGATTGAGACCTTTCTTTTCCCTTAGCTCCAAAGATGCTAAAGTTACAGCTTCTTAGAGCTGCAATGTGGCCCCTGAAATTTTTGTAGAGTATTATGTGTTAGTGCTTGTACTACCCACTGAGACCATTCTTTTGACATATAGATTGCCCATTAACTCCAAATACTGACAGAGTTAATATTTGTTAAAATTCAAATGTGTAAAAAAAAAGCTATGTCTAAAGTCTTCTTTCATATGACTTAATCCTCTTTAATAATATTTTGTCACTCCCATGAAAGAGGATTGGGTCATAGGAAAGAAGAAAGTGAAAAAAAAGCTAAGTCCAGATTCTTCTTTTTTATGAACCTAATCTTCTTTCATATAGCTTAGTTACTCATTCATGAGGCCATAAGAAAGAAGAAAATCATCTTAAGGAAGAAGATGGTTAAAATGTTTTAAAAACACATTTCTGGGGCCTTTTTCCAAAAACTAACTGCAGAATCCAGCTAATGGCGTCCCTTTTAGCAGGATAAATGTGTTGGTGTCTATGCAGAATATAACTTTTATGGGTTTTCAAAAAAACATTAAAAGAAAAAGAAACAAGATGGCTGCCATACAAAAGAAGAACTTTTTGTCATGAAACAAAGTTACTCCCCCAACCCCATGAAAAAGAATCCTCTTTATATGGCCAAATTCTCTTTCATATGAAACAGCTATCCTAAAAACTGTACTGAGCATGCTCAGAACCAACATTTCAAATCCTTATAACTCTGGAACAGATTAATATTGTTTCACCAAACCAATCAAAGGCACAATTCTGGGCAAGCCCATTGTATGTGGTAGATTTCAGACCAAAATTCTAAACCATCAGGGTGCCAAGTGATGATGAAAAAAAGACCCCCATTTTTCTTTTTCACTATCCGTATCTCAAAATCTGCACACCCAACCAGAATGAAACTTGGCACATCAAGAGTCCTTGTCCACCAAACCATGCATGCAAACTTTTGTGCAAATCTATTGAACAGGGGGTAAAGCAACTAAACTGCAAAATAAGGGATTTAACATTAAACAGTCTATTCAACCTTAATTGCAGTGGTACTACTGCACCACTATAATAATGAAAATAAAATGCACGCAGTAGACAATTTCCATGAAGCATAATGTACAAGTAGTGCAAAACATAGTTTTTCAATAGCAACAGTTAAGCAAACTGCAACTGGCAGCAAAATGAGGGAAGGAAGGGAGATTGCGAGAACAAAGTGTGACAAGGGGACATGTCAATGGGAATAGCTGACCACTAAACCAGGGTTGTATGGAAAAAGGAGCAGCAGGATTAGCCTAGGATCAGCAGCAACTGCAGGAGTGAGTAGTGAAGTCACGGAAGAGAGATGCTTGTGATAGGAAGAGGGAATATTGTGAATATCAATGAGGAGGGTGCTTCAAAGTTTGGGGAAGCAGAAAGAGAAAGCAACTTGACCACTAGAGGATTTCACAGCTCTTAGGGTGATAGAGCAGGCATCAGAGCTGTGAAGGGAGTAGGAGCTGCAAAGAGAAGAGAAAAGGAGAGGGGAGAGTAAAGGAGGGGGGATCCCAGCCAGAATCTGGAGATAAAGGTTGCACTATAAGCAAGGCCCCTGGAATCAACAGTGGGCAAAGAGAGGGAGGAATGCAGAGAACTGTGATGGTTCTAGGAAGGCAATCCAGGGCAAAGTGGAAGAAGGAGTGAAAGAGGGTGCCAATTTGTCAATGATAAACTTGGGAGCAGCACTATATACAATGTCACCATAATCAAAGATCGGTAGAATCATCATTGTGACAGTCTCTCGAAGGGCAGGAAGTAGAATGCACACTTCAAGTTTAGGGTGCAGCTTCTGGTGAATGGCATCCATGTGAGTAGAAAAGTCAAGATGAGAATCCAACCGTACCCCAAGGTATTTTTTTTAACAAGCTATTTGGTCCCTGTCGTCACCTCCCTCCTTACTTGATGATGGGGACAAATGAGCAGAACTGGCAGATGGCTCCACCCCCCCAGTGGGGCTCGGTATCTGGTCCCTGCTCCCCCGTGCCCAACCCTCCCTGCAGTGCCCCACAGGTACCCCCCATGGCAGGGCCGAGGGCAAAGAGTGCCGACTTTCCCTCCCCCCCAGAGACCAACATCTAGATTCCGGGGGGCTGGGGTGGGTGTTGCAGGGCATGGAGCTTGCCAGCTCCAATGATTTTCTTGTTTTTCCCCTTGCCATGGGTGCCCATATACATGTGGAGGCAAATGCACCCGGTGACCCATGGCATCCTCCCTCTTCTAGTTGCGCCTGACTGCACTACCTCTGAGCCTCCACTCGGGGGAAGCCTTGCTGGGGGAATGGCTGAGCCCCCACCCGGGAGGGAAGAGCTGCCTGACAGCTGATCAATCCATCTACTGGCCTCCCCTCCCCTGCCAACTCAGATGGCCCAGACTCATTCCCAAATCCTGGTCACCAGCTTGGCATGACACCAAGGTATTTAAAGGAGGAAACATCCTCAATCACAACATCATCAAAAGTCTGGAAGGAAGGGAGAGGGGAGAGTCTAGCAAGTCTCTGCCTAGTGCCAAAGGTCATTGCAACTGTTTTGTTTTTTATTTTGTTTTGAGGGACAGCTGATTGGCCTGAAACCAGAGGAACCAGAGGTGTAGTGCACATATGAAAGGATGCAGAGGAGCAGGTGAGGGGGAGGTAGTTCAGGAAGATGGAGAATAGGATAGGGTCATGGGCAGTTCCTTGAGGGATACCAGAGCAGATAGATAGAGGATGGGCGATAGCATCCGCATTACCAATATGAACAGTCTCAAGATAGGAGTGAAACCACTCAACAGGGTGGAGGAGAGCCCAGCAGCTTTTAGCTTGTCTAGGAAGATGGGGTGTTCAACAGTGTCAAATGCTTTGGTCTGTTTGAAAAAGTTGGCAAACCAGGTCTATGCCAGAAAGGATGGAGTCAGTGAGCCTAAGGAGGCAGGTGGTGGTGGAGTGGGATTTCCTGAAGCCAGACTGGTAAGGAGAGAAAAAGAACACGATGTCAAGGAAAGTGAAGAGTTGGGAGAGGATCATTTGTTCCTGAAGTTTAACCAGGAAGGGAAGGAGGAAGATGGGGGTAGTAGTTGTTATGTAGCAAAGGGTCACCCCCCCCTCCCTTTGGGGAGGGGGATGACCATGGCTTGCTTCCATGGATTAGAGATATAGGTAAGGGAAAATGATTGATTTAAGAGATGGGTAATGGGAAGGACAATGGCTGGGGTGGAAAAAAGAGATGAGTTTGGGGTAAAGACTGTTGGGACTCCCTCCTTTGTGTGGGTTAAGAACTAGCAGGGCCTTGAGAGTAATAAAAGGAGTGGTAAGGGAGCAGGGGAAGGGATGGTGAAGGGTTGAGACAACCATGGAGGGGGTTCAGCTGAGGGTGAGATGGTATGAAGCAGGGAGAGTGCACAGGTGGTAAAAAAATGATTTAAAGGATGAGGCGACTGCTATGGGATAAGAGATGGGGGAGACACATACCTTAAGGATGGGAGAGCGGGTTAGTAGGGCAAGGAAGAGATGGCAAGAAAGACCTTCCAGAACTTTAAGGTGTGGTTAAGGTTGTTGTGAAGCATGAATACAAAGTAATCAGCCTTCACAAGCATAGTAGCTCTTGTGCAGACATTACAAAGTGACTTGTATTTAGTAAGGTCAGTTGGGGAGCCAGTGGACTTGTGGGTCTGCCAGGTAAATCACTTGCACAATGACAAGCCAGCAACTCTGCCATGATCAAAGTGAGGTGTGAACCATGGACCCAGGTTTTCCTTAGATGGGGCATGATGATCCCAGGGGGACAAGAATTTGGAGCTAAAAAACTTGAGAGTGGTGTTAATGTTTCTGGCAGCTAGAATGGGTGACCAGTCAGTTGCCATCAGGTCACCAAGTAATAAGGATAGATCTAGGGATCAGAAGTATCTAATCTGGTTGAATTTAGGAGACACTTTGGGGCAGTGAATCTTGCACATGCAGTAGACCATATTAAACTCATTGAGGATGTCAGGGAGGGTACCAGCATCCACAATATGGTAGGGGTTGGTAGAGAGAGAGAGAGAGAGAGAGAGAGAGTCCAGTTCACAAGGGAGTGATTATGGGTTTTGGTGTTGAGTCTGGTGGGAACAGAGGTCAGTTGGGTAAGATGGAGACATTTTACATTTTAGAATAATAAATGATAGGAGGATGAGAGCCAATTAGAATTGAAGTCACCTAGGATGAGCAACTTGATATAGGAGGGATAAGAGGGGTGAGGAGCTTAATGACATATTGAGGTGATATGCCAGAGCAGTAGTAGACTCCAACAATGAATATGGGAAAAGAGAAGGGGAGGGAGAGTTTGGGAAGGAGTATCTGATAGGCAGAAGGGGAGGATACAGACAGCACAGGTTCAAATTGGGTACAGGAGGAAAGGTAGAAGACTGTATCTCCACCCCTCTTAAAGCAATCCTGTCAGACGACCGAGAAGCCAGAGATGGCTATTACAGTATCCAGGATCTTGGCAGAGAGCCAAGATTTTGAAATCATCAGGATGTTAGGGTTGAGGTTCATTGTTAGGGGTCTTAGAAGGTCGATTTTTGGGAGAAGGGCACAGAGCGTACCATCAGATACTCAGCCTTTTCGGGAAAGGAGTGACAGTAGGCAGGGCAGGATCATGGCTGAGTTTAATGTCACTTGCTAGAATGAGTGGCAAGGAGATGAGGAGCTTAAGAGACCCTATGAGATGGGGGGGGGGGGGAAGACAAGTGAGGGAGAGGGAGGAAGGAGGAGTGGAGGCCTCTAAGTGCATCAAGGCAGATCCAGGTGGAAGGAAGAAGGTTGCTAGAAAAATAGCAAAATTATGAGTAAACATTAAAGAATTTCAACAGTTCTTTATAACTTAGTCGTTCTCTGCAATTTTCACCCCAAAGTTTCAACATAGTTTTTTTATTACCCCAGCTTATGATCAAGACTGGTGGAATTTTTTAAATCCCATCCTAAACAGGATTTCACAGAACACCTGTGAAAACACGTTTGGGGGGATTTAAAGAATTTCACCTTACCTGGTCCATGAAGTGGTGTAAAAATGGCTATATTGAATACTTGGGACAAAAATGTAAAAAAATGGCAACGTTATGAGAAAAAGTTTAAAGCACATTAAAAAGCCATTAACTGAGCTCAACTTGCAGCACACTCATTTCCTGATTAGAATCTGGAGCAGCAGAATGTGGCTGTAGAAGCAGTAGGACATGCTGTCAGTGCACCAGATAGTTAAGTGAGGGGTAAGGAGGATGGCTTGTGATGCTGTGGGGTAGGAGCTGGGGTGGTGTTGGGGTACAGAATTTGTCTCTGGCTCATTTTGCTCTTTTCAGGTTAATGCATATAACATGTTGGTAGGCAATCCGGAGGGAGCAGGCTATGTCAGAGGATGGGTTTGTTTTGTTATATTCAGTGCACTGGGGAAGGGATTGGGATGGGGGCTATGGCAGATTGTGGGATTGTTTTGTTACACTTGGGGCACTGGGGTAAGTGACTGGGAGTGAGGTAGGCTGTGGCAGAAGGTGATATTTTTTGTCACACTCACTCAGGGCATGAGGGAAGCAATCGGGAGGAGGACAGGCTATGGCAGAGGGTGGGATTGTTTTCTCATAGTCAGGGCACTTAGGAAGTGATCTGGAGGGGGGAGTGCTATGACAGAGAATGGGTTTGTTTTGTCACACTCGGGGCAATGGAGGAAGTGATCAGGGGGGGCAGGGCTACAGCAGAGGGTGGGAATGTTTTTCTACAAAGGGAACACCAGGGAGAATCATTGGGTGTTTGAGGAGGAGGCAGAGTAGCAGGCTGATTGTGATGCCACTCAGCTGGCTGCTGGGCAGTGTGATGCAGATGAAAGGATGCAGTCACACATTGATAGGTGTGGCTGTGTACATTCCACTACACAGTTTCCCAGCCTGAACACAGTGGTCAACTTGCTCCTGGCTGGGCTGTCAGTAGCGAGCCTCTCACAACCTGAGTTGTACTGAATACCACACTGACAAGCCTCTGCTGTCTTTACCCTCGAGTAGCCAAAAAATGTTCACGTCACACTGTGTGCACAAGCAAACATAAAAATGGTTGGAAACAGGAGCCCACTAAAAACAAAATATTGTATCTCAGTTGGGCTAACTTGTGTGAATACATTGCAAAAAACTAAACTGTAGCTACAAGTCTTTCAATCAGAACTTGGCAAGCATATTTCAATATTTCTGGAGAATTTAAAAAAGATTTCTTATGTTCATTGCAGTGTGTAGTACTACAAGGAGGAGTAATAGTAGTAGCAGTAAACAATATATCCAAAGACTCCAAATAATGAAATATATCAGTTGAGATACAGTATATATACTGTACATACAAAATAAAGAATAACGTATGGGTGCCCATTCACAGCCTGCGTTTCTATCAAGGAGTTGAGATACCAGCATATGGACCTCAAGAGCAAAGCTGGAGAGGTCCATGCTGGTATCTCAACCTAAAGATGGAAACACAAGGCGAGTTGTGTATGGGCACCCATATTTTAATTGTTATAGTGTATGGTTTTAAAAAAAAAAAGAAAAGAAACAAACGGGCTAATATGTCTTTTTTTTTTCATCAGAACGCTATACAGTTTGCAGACAAGTGAAACTAGGTAGGAAGTCAGCATGAGGGAATCACAGCTGCAGTTAATAATAGAACATGCACAATAAGGTTTTTAGAACATGCACAACAACTTTGGAATGTGCACAAGGTTTCTAAGCTGCTTGAATTCCGTGCACAATAAGCTCTAACCATACACTATATAGAGAATGATACATCGGCAACCATGCAAAACCAGGCTGTGTTTCGATCAAGGGGTTCTGATGCATCACATAGATCTGAAGATTGAAACTTGAGAAGTCCAGGATGTCATCAGAACTCCAAGGTGGAAACACAGCCAAGTTTTGTTTTATTGTATTGCATATGATTTGAAACATTAAAAAGAATCAGCTTTTTTTCTTCCCAAGAACTCATGGGTTTATTTTTTTATTATTTAAAAACACTCACCTAACTTCTGGACAGGTGTTGGTTTTTGATATTTATAGAACAATGAAATGAGAGAAGAGTCTGTGTTAGCAGAATGTCTGGATGCTGTGTGTGTGGGAGGCAGATAATGTAAAATAGCAGGGGCCCAAGTTTTTTTTCTAATTAAAAATGTACCACAGAAGTGTACAGTGGCATTCCATGACCTTTGGACTGTGATATAAACCGGGTAATCCAAATATTTTATCAGAATAGTAAGGTGGATATTATATGTGTTATGGACCCCAAAATCAAGGCCTAAAATCTGTCCATAGTGGAGGTGGTTTAGACTAGTGATTTGAATACAGAGCTGTAAACCTTCAGACCTATTGTAGGCATAAACGCCTTGATGGCAGGTTTAAATGCTATACAGATTAGCATTTAAACTAGGTGAGGGAGGCAGTGAAACAAAAGGAGGCAACAATGGCCTCCCCTGGATGGTAAAGTGTTAGGGAGGGACATTTTAAGGCGGCAAAATCATAGAAGAAAAAAACTCCCCTAGCATTACCTCCAGTAGCTCCATATGAAGTCCGAACTATCCATTGTTTACCTGACACAAAATGACTGCCCAGGAGGTAATGAGCTAGAGCAGATGCTCAAAGAGACAAGGATAGGGATGGGAAAGAAGAAAATGGGACTATAATGTGGTAAGGGAAGACATACCATTAAAGGGGTCCAGATATGGTGAAAGTAGAAAGAAAAGAGCTGAGTTATGGGGTAAGTCAGGGGAACAAAGAAGGCAGGAATATTAGGGAGGAGCAGGGTAGAAGATGGGAACAAAAGATTTGAAAAGTGATGTGCACTCATGCAAAGAGCCTTGGTAACAAAATTCCATACCTGGAAGTCACCATGGTGGAGGCTAATCTAGATTTTGTGGCTATAATGTAGTTGTGGTGTACTGAGTACCACAACTGGAAAATGAACATACCAGGCTACACTCTGGGCAGGAGAGACAGGGCAGGGAGGAAAGGAGGAGGTTTTATATTATATGTGAGGGAGGATATCAAGGCCATGGAGGCACAAGGGCACAAAGAGGAAAATGAGGGTGTGGAAGTACTTTGGGTCAGTTTGGAGGTAGGCTCTGGGTCCACTATCCATACTGAAGTAGCGTATGGATCTTCAGCTCAGGCAAGGACATGAATGAAGGCTTGGGTGAAGCCATCATTAGAATGGCAAGTAAGTGGGAGGTGCTACTAGTTGGCAACTTCAGTCTACCAGATGTGGAGTGGAGCCTTCCAGCTACGGCACGGGCGAGGAGCAGTGCTGGACCTGGTGCTTACAAACAGCATTAAAGACGTCATGGTGGGTAGTCTCATTGGTACCATTGATCACTGTACAGTGTGGTTCACCATAAAGACAGGAGCACAGGCGAACCACATAAGAATGAGGATTCTGGACTTTAGGAGGGTGCATTATGAAGAAAGGGGAGACTGCCTCAGGAACTGCATAAGAGGGGGTGGAGGATTTCCAGAGTGGGATAGGGGCTTAGTGAAGAGAGTAAAGGAGAGCATAACTAATGCAACTGACCTATGTGTTAGGGATGGGCCACCCATCAGGTAGCTGGAGTGGGTAGGTTCTGTATCGGCATTTTTTTGCTGGATAGGGTAGTTTGGGTAATTTACTACCTTAACCAACATAACAGTGTGCTTCACGGGTCAGGTACTGTTGACATGGGTAACAGATCAGGTAATGGGTAATTTATTTTTTTAAACCATAATTGCAGGCAGCCTGTGGAGTCCTGGGACTGTTTCAAAGTTGTAACCAGGTATGAAAGGGCAGCCTGTGGGGTCCTCACAGCAGAAAGGAGCACATGACACTGGCCTGACAATCTGATTGGTCAGTGCTGGTATCTGTGCTCCATGTCTGCTGTGAGCATGCAGATAGAAGCAGTTTGTTGGGAGAGGGAGGACATGGCACTCACTCTTCAGTCTCAGATGAGAAAAAAAGTTTTAAAACTTAAAAAAAAAAAAGCACAAAGTTTAGTCCATGAAGGAGCAAGGGGTTGGGGATTCAAGGGGGAATAATTAGGAGAGCATCCAGTGTGGTGCTCAGGTCTGGGAGAGAAAGAGAGAGGGTGAAGGCACTTCTTGTTGGCAGCAGCTGTGAAAGCCATTTAGGCTGTTTTAAACAGTGCCTGTTAGGTTCCCCAAGCACTGTCTGTGATGTGGCTACTCTGTATGTCTCTCTGCAGTATAGTGAAAGCCATTTAGGCTATATTACACACCATCTGTTATGTACCACAAGCCCTGTCTCCTCTGTGTCTCTCTGTAGTATAGTGAAAGCCATTTAGGCTGTATTACACACCATCTGTTAGGTGCCATGAGCCCTGTCTGTGACACAGCTACTCTGTATCTCTCTGCAGCATAGGGAAAACCATTTAGGCTGTATTACCCACTGTCTGTTCAGTGCCCCTGAACCCTGTCTATGACACAGCTACTGTACTCTCTGCAGTATAGTGAAAGCCATTTAGGCTATATTACACACTGTCTGTTAGGTGCCCTGAGCCCTGTCTGTGATGGCTTGCCATTGCCACAGTGACAATTTTACCATGACTGACACTACAGCAACAACAGCACCAGGTCGCTGTAGCATCGGCACGGGACCCTGACACTGTTTTCTGGTGGTCTTGCATCCCCTTCCCAAATCAACCCTGACTCGGAGTTCATTAATTTAGTTATGGGGGTGCATGGGGCAGAGTCCCCCACATGGGGGGGGTTCAGAGGGCAAAGGCCCCCCCAAAGAAAACACAGTCCAAAGTGACTGCCTTTATGCTGACCACAAATGCAGTCGACATAAAGTTGTCACTGTAACGTCATTCGACAACAAATTTGCCAAATGACTGTCATGGATCTGTCTGTGACATAGCTACTCTGTGTGCCTCTGCAGTACAGTGAAAGCCATTTAGGCTGTAATACACACTGTTTGTTAGGTGCCTCTAGCCCTGTCTGTGACATAGCTACCTTGTGACTCTATGCAGCATAGTGAAAGCCATGTAGGCTGTATTACACTGTCTGTTAGCCTGTTAGGTGCCCTGAGCCCTGTCAAAGCTACACTGTGTGATACATCACTCTGCAACATAGCAAAGGCCATTTAGACTGTATTACACTGTCTGTTAGGTGCCCTGAGCCCTGTCTTTGTGACATTAGCTACACTGAGTGTGTGTCTCTCGGCTGCATAGTGAAAGCCATTTAGCCTGTATTGTACAGTGTCTGTTAGGTGCCCTGAGCCCTGTCTGTGACATAGCTACTCTGTGTCTCTCTGCAGTATAAAGAAAGCCATTTAGGCTGTATTATACTGTCTATTAGCAAGTTAGGTGCCACAAGTCCTGTCATAGCTACACTCTGTGTGACTTCCTTACTGCAGCATATCTAATGCCATTTAAGCTGTACGACACTGTCTGTTAGCCTGTTAGGTGCCCTGAGCCCTGTCATAGCTACATTGTGTACGAGGTCTCTCTGCAACATAGCGGAAGCCATTTCGGTTGTATTACATTGTCTGTTAGCCAGTTACATGCCCTGAGCCCTGTCACATAGTAGCTGCAGTATATGTGATGTCTCTCTGCAGTATAGCAAAAGCCATTTAAGCTGTATTACACACTGTTTGTTAAGTGCCCCGAGCCCTTTCTGTGACATAGCTACTCTGTGTCTCTCTGCAGTACGGCAAAAGCTGTTTAAGTTGGATTACACTTTCTGTTAGTCTGTTAGATGCCCCATGCCCTGTCTGTGACATAGATACATAGATGTTGATGGCAGATGAGGGCCTATGGCCCAGCTAGTCTACCCATGTGTGCACATACTTAGCTTGTTCAAGCTTCTCTAGAACTAGGTTGTCCCCTTCCTTCGACTACCAGGATCCCCTGATGCCTATCCCATGCATTCCTAAATCCTGTAATTGTTTCAGCCCCCAACGCCTCCTCCGCCAGGGCATTCCATTTGTCCACCTCCCTCTCCATGAAGAAATTCTTCCTTATGTTACCTCTGAACCTTACTCCCTCCAGTTTCATCCCATGTCCCCTAGTCCTGGAGCATCTTTTTCTATAAAAGATTGTGTTTTCCTGAACTTCGCTCCTCCCCATGAGGTATTTATGGTTCTATGTGATAACAGTGACCGCCATAGGGCGATCTCTAATATCGCGAACTGCATTATTGCCAAAAACATTTTCGGTGATATGCACTAAAAGGCGACTGGGAACTGTGCATTCGGGGGGGACTGTGCCCCCCCGCACCCACTATCTAAAGATTCTCAACTCCACGGGGGTGCATGTAGAGGGAGGGGGAACAGCCTGGTTTAAAAAAAGATTAAGTCCTGCAACCACAGGACATCGCAAAAATTAACCCACGCCCAGTCTTGAACCCAGGAACTGCTCTGGTGGAGCCAACCACCCTACCCACCACACCACACAGTTGGCTTGGCAGAAGCAGGCATACTAAAGGTTACAACCCTGTTCCCTATCCCAGCATGTCCTGTCATGCACCCTCCCTTCCTGTCGCCCACCCTACCCTCGCCATCACAACAGTAGCCATAACCTTACCATCGCCAATGATGATAGCACCCTCATATGGGTTGCCGTTTTGATGGTCACCCATATGTGGTCACTATCATCATGGTATACCGGTATTTATATGTCTCAATCATATCCCCCCTCTCCTTCCTCTCCTACAGGGAGTACATATTCAAGTCCTTCAGCATATCCTCATAGGCTTTGTGATGTAATCCTTGCACCACCTTGGTTACCCTTCTCTGAACTGCCTCCACCCTGTCTATGACCTAATGTAGGTAAGGCTCCAGAACTGGACACTGTACTTGAGGTGTATCCTCGCTAGTGTTTTGTGTAGTGGAATTTTGACCTCCCTTTTCCTGCTGGTGACACTTCTGCCTATGCAACCAAGCATCCTGTTTGCTTTTCCTGCCACCTTGTCACACTGACTCCCTACCTTGAAGTCATCAGAGATGATAACCCCAAGGCCTCTTTCCTGCTTAGATCATTCCATAGCCCCCCTCCCCAGATGATATTTTGTTCCTGGGTTTTTGTGCCCCATGTGCATTAGTTTGCATTTCTTTTTGTTAAATCTTAACTGCCACTCCCTTAAGCAGTCCTCAGGTTTCTGCAGATCTCTCTTCATTCTGTTCACACCCTCCAGTGTGTCAACCCTGTTGCAGAGCTTTGTGTCATTAGTGAACAGGCAAATTCTCCCTTCTAGGTCTTCCCATAATGTCGCTGATAAAGAAATTGAAGAGGACTGGACCTAGCACTGATCCCTGCAGCACCCCACTGGCCACCCTTCCCTCTATGGAGTGATAGCCATTTACCACCACCCTCTGAGTCCTGCCATCCAGACAGTTTCCCATCCACCGCACTACCATCCTTTCCACTCCCATCCTCCCCAGTTCATTTAATGGCCTTTTGTGGGGCACAGTGTCAAAGACCTTGTTGAAATCCAGGTAGGCCATGCCCACTGCCCTCTCCCTGATCCACCACCCTTGTCACACTGTCAAACAATTCAGTCAGGTTAGTCTGGCATGACCTCCCCCCAGTAAAACCATGTTGCCTTGGGTCCTGTAGACCATTGGCAACCAGGTGTTCCACTATTATTTCCTTCAGTAGTGTTTCCATGATCTTTCCCACTACTGAGGTCAGGCTGACTGGGCTGTAGTTTCCCGCCGCTTCCTCTCCAATCCTGCTTTTGTATAGGAGAACTACATCAGCTGTCCTCCAGTCTTTGGGTACCTCTTCTGTTTCCAGTGACCAGCTAAATAGGGTTGTCAGAGGTTCAGCCACCACCTCTCTTAGCTCCCTCAGCACCATGAGGTGTACCCCATCTGGCCAATAGCCTTATCAACTCTTACTCATTCAAGGGAGACAGTATAGGTGTATAGAGTGTAGGGAGGCAGTATAGCGCAGTGGTCTAAGGCTCTGAGCTGCAAATCTGGTGACATCCAGCAGACCAGACCTGGGTTTGAATCCCACAGCTTCCACTTGCATACTGTGTGACCCTGAGCAAGTCACTTAACCTCCTTGTGCTCCCAGGTCGCTCCTGTAAAAAAGCTTCCAGCTTAGTGTGCTATACCTGGTTAAACAACTAAATAAAAAAAAAAAAGTTCCTTTAGGATCCTTTCCCATGGAAAATGACTCATATCCATTTCTGTGCCCTTCCTATCCATTCTACTCCCTTTCTGGCCCATTACCTACCCCTCCTCTGTAGAGACTGACCAGAAATATATTTTCAGTATATCTGCTTTGCTGTTGTCATCGTCCACTCTACCCTCATTCTCCCCTTTCAGCCTCACTATCCCTCCACATAAAATAATTTATTTTCTGTTGACTCTGCTGACAGCTCTCGAGCTGTGTGCAGTCTGTGCAAAAAGAGTGTCAGTGACATTAGTTATACTGTGTGTGTGTGTCTCTCCGCAGCATAGTGAAAACAAAACTTTGTCTATTATGTCTCATATTTCCCAGTCTAAGTCTACTAAAAGTAAACACAGTGCTGCTGCCGAATGGGCAACTGAAAATGATGTGGACAATATGAATCCTAGCACTAATGAAGAGCTTAGTGACACTAATAATAGCATCACCAGGACTGGCAGTAAGTGTCCTCCTGAACCACAAAAACATGTTAACAATGAAATGATAGTAGAGTTTTGGAAGGAATTGACTGGGTTTACTCATAGAGGTACTGAATGTTTTTGCTGCTTGTGCCAGGATACTTGCAGCTGTTGAAGCAGTATGCAAGGACAAGGAGGCATCCTCCTCAAACATAAGCTCAGATGCTGAGGCAGCGAATGCTGATATAGATGGTGGTGATAGTGAGGACTGGGAATGGGATAACCCCAGACTATGTCCCACCTGATGATGATGGCACTTCCATTTCTTCTGAATCTTGTGGCGATGAGATCTGTAGTTTCGATGAGAGGGTAGGAGAGTATGCTGTTGTAAGGCATGAGAGGCAAGTGCAGAAAAAAAATCATATGCTAAGTGTATGAATAAGAAGATCAGCATGAAGAGAACAATTCATGTCAACAAGGAAATGGCAGTGTAGGGTTTCCTCCAGGTCCCTTAACTGCACAAGAAATGTTGCCATGCATCATAGTACAAAGCACAAAAGGTAAATCTTTAGTGTGGAATTTATTTTCTATTGACCCTGCAGACAACTCTCAAGCTGTGTGCAGTCTGTGCAAAAAGAGTGTCCATCCTAATGGCAAAATGGGAAATTTTGGAACATCAGTAATGATACGACATGCAAAGGCAAAACACCTAATTGAATGGGGCAGGGCAAGGAGTGTGGTTGGTATGGGCGGCAGTGGATGTGGTGGTGGTGGTGACAATAGTGACAATGAATTGGAAGCAGGAACTGACATTGGATCACTTGATGTGTCCTTGCAGTCTTCCCAGACAAACAGATTGTTTTCTTCTGACATCATCAAGTACTGCAAAATCCCAAAGTAGTACTCCACGCGAAAAAAGTATGGAAATACCTTCCCCCCAAAATTAAAAATATATCTTCATTCTCGACAACTAACACTAAAAGAAAGTGTTGTGAGGACATCAAAATTTACCTGCAAGCATACAACATGCCAGCTGTTAAATAGAGCTATTGCAGAGCTGTCAGCTGATTGTTAACTCCATTTTGCTTTTGTTGCCCAAAATGGTTTCTTCAAGTTCATAAACTGGATTGAACCACGGTACACCATTCCCTGTCAAATATATTTCTCAAAAATGGCTGTTCCACAGTTGTATAACTTGATGTGTACTGCAGTCATTGCACTGCCAGTTTTTTGAAGAGGGACTACATCTGCACTCCTCCAGTCCTCCGGAACCACTCCCGTATCATATCAAGTGACTCACTGAACAGTGCTGCCAGTGGTGGCGCCAGCACCTCCCGTACTTCCCTTAATATTCTAGGATGTATTCCATCAGGTGCCATTGCCTTGTCTACTTTCAGTTTTGTGGGTTCATTTAGGACTCTCTCTTCTTTAAATGGACTGATGTCCATCTCTCGCCCATATTTGTTCATGTTGCCTAACTGTGGTCCCTCACCACCTTCTTCTGTGAATACAGAACAAAAATACTTCTTCAGTCTTGATGCTTTTTCAGGTCCCCTTCCACACACTCTCCTTCTTCCCCTTTAAGCCTTACTATCCCACCCTTTGTTTTTCTCATTTCATTAATGTACCTATAAAAGTCTTGTCTCCTTTACTTACCTCTTGTGCTGTTTTTTTCTCCATTTGTTCCTTTGCACTCCTGACTGCTTTCCCTGCCTCCCTCTGTTTATCCAGATACACTACTCTGTCCTCCTACTCCTCCTGCTGTGCTTCTGTGTATTTCCTGAAAGCCATCTTTTTCACTGTTACCTTACAAGCCACTACCTTTGAGAACCATAGTGGTTTTCTCTTTTTCTTGCCCTTGTCTACATGCCTAATGCAAAGCTTTGTCGTCACTGCCACCTCCACTCACCCCTGCATTCCCTGTACCTCAGTCACCCTAATACCCTCCATGCCATAAAGAGCCACACCCCCCTTCCCTTTTACTTCCCTGTCTCTTCTAAACAGAGTATAACCTAGAACTGCTACATCCCAGTCACGGTTTCCAGTATACCACGTTTCAGTAATAGCCTTAATGTCCAGGTCAGACTCCATTATCAAGGCCACCAGGTCTGGGATTTTATTCCCTAGGCTGTGGGCATTGGTATACATGGCCTTCCATGTCCTGCCATTTGTCCTTTTATCATCCCCTCTGCTGTCTTTTTGCTTCCACTGTTTGTCCTTCCCATATTCAACCCCCTTCCTCCTGTCCTCTGCTGTTTCTCCTTCTATTGGTTTTATTTCCTCTGGTGATACCATAACATTATGGTCCTCCATGTTGACTTCCCTATCCTGTGGGGGTGGGCAGTTTGGTTCCCCCTGCATCTTTCTGCCACCCACCTTGCTAGTTTAAATGCTTGCCAATGAAGCATTTAAACTGCTCACTGAGGACAGTGGCTCCCACACTGGACAGGTGTAGGCCGTCCCCCTTTTACAGGGTCACATTCCTCCAGGTGGGTCCCCAGTTTCCAATGAAGCCAAAATGTTTTTCTCTGCACCAGCTGTCCAGCCAGGTGTTGAAGTCATTGGTGTGGAGGTTTCTAGCCTCCCCCTTGCCCTGGAGAGGCAGCACCCCCAAAAAAGTCACAGAGATTGCTACCTGTGTAAGATCCCTCCTCAACTTCTGAACTCCTCCTCCTGCATCCTTGCTGTTCCTGCCTTGTCTCCAGCCAGGTTATTTGTACCCAGATGGACAATGACATCAAGCTTCCCTTGCCTTGTTACTGCTTTAGCAATTCCCTGGATCCTCTCCCCGTTCCTTTCGAGCTCTGCTTCCTGGTAAACAACTTACCTCCATTTCCTCCCCTGTTCCTGTCCCCAATTCTATTCCCCAGAATATGGAGCCCCCCATTAGGAAAAGCTTCTTCTTCTTCTTCCTTTGGGTTCTTCTTCCACCCACCTGTGGGGTTTCTTCACATTTTCCATGATGACATAAAGAAAATAAAGAAAGACTTTCAAAAGAAGACACTACTGCTGTTATTCTGGCAGATGACTTGAGTCTCAGACTGTTGACTGATCTGAGAATAAATTCCATGTTTAAGAATGAGATCTCTGTGTTGGTTACATTGCTAGATCCCAATTTTAAGTGGAAAATTGAAGCCATCCTTCCTGCAGGAGAAGATACTGAGTATTTGAATGATCTTCTGCTAACCAAATGTGACATTTTCCCACCAACAGCATTAACTGATGTACAGCAGTCAAACCCTGACAAACCATCAGAGTGCACCTCTGGTGCAGACAATAGTACAGCTGTTGATTCTTCACAATCACCAGTGTCATCAGTGATGGGAAGGACATATACAGTTACTTCTCGGGCATCCTATGTTGAGGGTCAGAAAGCTAAATTACTTCTGAGCCACCTGTAACAACATGGACTAGTATCCTGTAAAGAAAGTGAAGTTGGTTTATTTTCCAGACAGGTAACCATCTCACACAGCACAATGATCTTGGAATATATTGCAGACCATACTGTCATTGATCTCAAAGAAGATCCATTACTCTGCTGGAAACAAAAGAGAACAGTATGGCCAGATATAGTATATCTTGCAATAATGTACCTCAGTTGTCCACCTTCAAGCGTATATTCAGAACACATATTTACTGCAGCTAGAGGAATAGTCAGTGAGCAAAGAACACTGCTAAATCCTGTAAATGTGGAATGGCTTACATTTCTCAAAATGAATGTTGAACATTTCTCAATTGTCTCAAACACTGAATTATGTGATTCTGACCCTGAACATGAACAACAGCCTGCAAACAGTGATACTGACTATAATGACTAGGTTGTGTACGAAACAAATAGAACCATCACCACTACCACCATACCAGCCACATATGCCACTCTATTCTTAGTTTTCTTTTGTCTATCATCAGTTTTATATTATGTAGCCTTGATGCCCTCCATGGGTATGATTTTTGGAAACAGCAGCAGCCTCACTCAGAGTAGCTGTATCTCTCATACCTACCTCAGCAATGCCCATCATGGGTATAATTATTGGAAACAGTAGCAGGCTCAATCACAGCAGCTGCATCTCTCATACCTGCCTCAGCAATGCCCACCATGGGTATAATTTTTGGAAACAGCATCAGGCTTGCTAAGAGCAATGCACCTCTCATACTGTACCTGCCTGAGCAATGCCTGCCATAGGTATAATTTTTGGAAACAGCAGCAGACTCGCTAAGAGCAGCTGCACCCCTCATACCTGCCTCAGCAATGCCCCCAGCCCCATGGGTATAATGGCTCAAGGCACCTAACAAACAATGAAAGAATAAAAAAAAAAACAGCCTTCCAGATAGTTTTTGTTATGGTCAAGTTCGGGTAATCAGGCAGTAGAATGGGATGGGTAGTAACTACCTGACCCGACCCAACTACTCAGTTTTCATCAGAATATTCTTAGGGTAGTTTAGAGGTAACCATGGGTAGTCTTGAGGGTCGGGTATTTTAGAACCTGCCCATGCCTAATTTAAAGATCCCCATCACCCATACTACGAAAACAAATCTGAAGCAGTGAATTTGTTTTGTGAGCTGGGCATATCTTGGGGTTTAATTTGCCTTTTGGGTGGAGGTGGCGATGAAAGGAAAAACATGATAGATTTGCACACCGTATTTATTCATCCCTGCTTATGAAGGGCGTGGACATGTTGAACATAGAATGAAGCCCTCCAAATGTAAATTTCCACAGTATTTTACCTTGGACTGGCATTGGTGAGCAATGTTGGAATCATACTTTATTAATTTGGTAGTAGAGACTCCACTCATCAAATTTAAAATGAATCTCACTGTTGCATAAGATTCAGGCAATCTATGGGTCTGAGTCCTTGTGGGTTTCCAATAATTTTACAAGTCACTTTGAATGTAACGTACTATGAATGGGAAAAAATTGAGGAGATCAATGTACATTATGGTTGGTTCTGCTGTAGGTTTTGGACTGTGTGCCACTCTGCTGCTTGGGGTTCCCCACTCACCTTGATCAGTGCAGTGTGGCGGCTCTTGGTGGTGCCAGCTACCTGTGCTGGCCCTGCCCAGCCAAAGTGGAGCTGTTCTCTAGGTCTAGTGATGTGAACTACATGCTGACAGAGGGCTTCATCATAGCATAGTCTGCCAATGAGGTAATGCAGCTACACAAGAGGGAGAGGCCCCCCAGGGCTGTCCAGTAGAGTAGTAAATATTGAATAATGATGTAAAGCTGATCATGCAATCACAAAGACATTGAAGGCCCTCAAGATTATCCTGAATACATTTCTGATTACCCCTCAAAAAATCAGGTTTGTGGGACTTCCTTTGAGTTAGTAGTACATGACTGCACAGCATACCTAATCAGCTACTTTTGATGTGGGGTGGGGTCGTCTTGAAGGACCAAGGGTCCCTTTTAACCTTAAATTACTATCTTACTGTGTAAAGTGGACAATACTCACTGTAAATTTATTTTGCACTGTGTGCAGTAATAAATTTAGTTTGAATATATTTGTGAGTTTCATGCTATGGGCTGCAAATGCTGCAGCTCAGGGCTTGGTGCAGTGGGTCCTGGCTGCTCCTGTTACCCCATCTCAGCTCTATAGCTGTCATTTTTTGCCGCTAGTGCTGCCTCCCCCGGATTCAGTAATGGCTTCTCTCCACTGTGTTGCCATCCCTCTTCAGGCTTACTGTGATGGCTCCCTACTTCTGCTGCCACTTCTCAGCAGGATCAGTGTGGTGACTGCCATCTGCTGACACCACTTTACTTCCTCAGTGTGGGGCTTCCTGTGATTTCTACCACTGCTCCTCTGCAGCCTCAGAGTTAAACAATGAGAACAACTTCTGGCTGCTCTGGCCCCATTGTTGCACCACACCAGGGAGCTTGCAGTACTGGCTGCTTAAGCAGAATTTACAGCATGGTTTCCATATCATAACAAGGAACATTATATCTGCTTCTGGTTATCATTTGCCAGCAGCCAGCCTCCACATTGAGCACAGCCACCAATCATTTGAAAAATCTCCAATTAACACTTTTCAGCAGCTATTGGGATCATGAGCTACATCTTTTGTTTAACATGGCATGTTTATTTATATGTAATATAATTGCTTTTTATATATGTATATATCTTTAAATCTTGTATACTTAATTAATGTTGTTTCAGCCTCCCAGTATGTCTTGAGAAAGAGCAAAGGTTGTTCAGAAACATCTGGTGTGGTGGGAAAGTGCTGCTCCCAGATTTCTATAATAATTTTTTTTTCATGAATCAGACAACTAATATAGTGTTTTTTATGTGTTAGCCTTTTTTTCCATTCTTTGGTACAATCACTCCCCACTTTTTTTTACTATCGATTGATTCCATTGTATGGTCTCCAACTTGTACTATATTCTTAAAATGCCATTATCGATGTTGATAGCCCTATATTTTTAATATTGAACTTTATCTGTCAACTCTTCCCACATATTTAATCTATAAAGGTACGTCTCCATAGTACAATTCACAATAAATTTATTATGCAACCATTTCACAACCTGTTAGTGTGGAAGGCTATACATAGGAAATTTCTTAAGCACTGGTATCTGGCTGTTCACTGAATAATTCTAAACTCTGAATGAGCTGCCTGCATTTAATGTCTGTTAAAAAAACATTCAATAGCTATGGGGAAAAAAACTAACTATTGGTAAATCATTGAAGTTACTGTACATAATGGCCGGGGCCGGATAAATTACATCCCAGAGTGCTGAAGGAACTTGCGGATGTCCTGGCGAAACCCCTGGCGGAGCTTTTCACCATCTCTCTGAGGACAGGGTGGGTGCCCCAAGACTGGAAGGTGGCACATATAGTGCCTATCCACAAGGGAGGATCAAGGAAGGTGGCAGGGAACTACAGGCCTGTCAGCCTGACATCTGTGGTGGGCAAGGTGATGGAGGGCATTGTCAAGGAGAGGCTAGGGGGGGACCTGGATAAGTCAGGGTGCCTGGATGATAGACAGCATGGATTCATCCTGGGGAAATCATGTCAGACAAACCTGGTGGAGTTCTATGACTGGGTGACAAGTGCCTTGGACCTGGGTAGACCAGTGGACGTGCTCTTTCTAGACTTCAGCAAGGCATTTGACTCTGTTCCTCATGTGGGCCTGTTGGATAAGCTGGGAGAAATGGGGGTGGGGAACCAGATGATCAGATGGATAGGCAATTGGCTCCAGGACCGGACCCAGAGGGTCGTAGTTGGTGGGATAGTCTCATCCCCAAGAAGGATCATTAGTGGGGTCCCACAGGGATCAGTCCTGGGGTCCCTTCTGTTCAACACCTACGTCTCTGACGTAAGGACAGGAATCAGGAGTGAGATGAGTCTCTTTGCGGATGACTCAAAACTGGGGGTGGTGGTGGATGGTGAAGAGGGGAGGGTGGCCCTACAGGGGGACCTGGAGGCTCTGGAAAGATGGTCTAGAAAGTGGAAGATGAGGTTCAATGCAGGGAAATGCAAGGTACTCCACCTGGGGGCCAGAAACCCAGGCCAAGTGTACATCCTGGGGGGGGAAATGCTACAAGTCTCGATGGCTGAGAGGGACCTGGGGGTGGTGGCAGATGTCGAGATGAACAACTCTGAGACTTGTAGGAGGGCAGCAGCCAAGGCCAACAGGATGCTGGGATGCATCACTAGGGGGATCACCTCCAGAAGGAGGGAAGTGATACTCCCCTGTATAACTGCTTGGTGAGGCCGCACCTTGAGTACTGCGTGCAGTTTTGGAGGCCATACTTAAAGAGGGACATTAACCTCCTGGAGAGGGTCCAGAGGAGGGCAACCAAAATGATTTGGGGCTTGGGGGGACAGGACCTATGAGGAGAGGCTCGAAGAGCTAAATATGTACACATTGGAAGAGAGAAGGGACCGGGGGGACATGATAGAGGTCTTCATGTACATGAAGAGGGTAAATAGGGGAGGAACAGTCAGGGTGCTTCGAAGGAAGGAGGAGGGGGCCACTAGAGGGCATGGGTGGAAGCTGGAGGGGGGAAGATTCAGGGGAGAAAGAGGAGGTGCTACTTCACTGAGAGGGTGGTGACGCCATGGAATGCGCTTCCTAGGGGGCTGGTGGAGGCAGAGACAGTGGAGGGGTTCAAGATGGGGTGGGGCAGGTACAGGGGAAGAGTTCTGGAAGCAAAATCCAATGCAGCAAGAATATCCGGAACTGAGAAGGGAGAAGCCAGAGAAGGTGAGGGGGGCAGCAAGGTCAGCACCCAGGGTGGGAGCTGACCAAACGAGCAGACATGAAAGACCGTTCGGCCTATTCTGCTGGCATTTTTAGTATGTTAGCATGTTAGTAATGAGAATGGGTTACCTGACTGCACAATAAGTTTAATATGAACTACACTGTAGTTCTCTTACATCTTTCACTGTATGAGCTATTCAACATATCTTTGTGACATTTGCAAATGTTGATATCCATCATTTTAGTCCCTAGTCTAAGTAGATCCTGATATTGAACCCTGTGGGACACCACCACCCCCACACACACCCCAATCCACCCTAAAGCTTATCCCTTAAGAGGTACCCTTTGGTCATGCTCAGTCAGCCACAGTAAGTAAGCAAGTAAGTAAGTTTATTGTTGATAGGTTGTTTAAACCATTACAAGACAGAACATTTAAAATTCAATAAAATACATTTGTCCAAACATTTAAATTGTACACTGATACTCAATAAATCCATCTACAATAGATACTAAACATCATTCCTCATACTTAAATCCAATTTTGAAAAGTAGGATAATCACAAGTAATCTATGAATCACAAATTTTATTTATAAATGTCTTTCTTGATCTCCATCCTCTCATTTTGCTTTTTCTTTGTCCAATTTAACCATAAACCCATGCAGGCCAACTGCAATATCTTATAGGTGGCCGCCTACCCAGGTAATCCCTAAGAGTTACTTGCCAATCTCAGTTGTACCTTCCTTGTTCAAAGGTCCCTCATTTTACAAATCTGGAGACAAATTTGTGTCGTGGTCACTCAGCCTTGCTCCAAAAATCTATTTATCAACATTTTGCAGCTACTTTAACCCAACTATGAGTTATTAGGTCACTGTCTCAGGACCCGGATGGGACCCACCTGTACTGCTGGCTTGGTCCCTACCCTGAGCCGCAATGGGGGTACCCCACAGCACATGCTGCCCCAGATCCCTCTTATATGGGGCCAAGATCGAGCAACTTTTGTTAATCTGTACTATGTACCTCACTTACCAGTTCAAGGATCTGGACCCATAGTTACACATTGAGTCACTTCACTACACATGCTGAGCCAGAACTCAGAAATAGGCCCAAGTAGTATAACCCAAGTATCACTAGATATGTGTGAAGTGGCAAAAATTCACCCTGCGGAGTAATTCATGGAGTAGCTACAATTCATAGAAAAATCTGCCTGTGAAGTTATGACTCTACTGGGTAAAAATGGTGACTTTGCAGTGAAAACAGACTTTACATGTTGTTCTATGGTCCCAGTCTGCCGCCTTGTGAAGTTGACTTCACCGGCGAATTTTGTCGCAAATAGGCAAAGTTTGCTAGGGACTGTGGGTCTGGTGGTCACATGTGGCTAAACAGCCAATAGAAAGTTCAGAGGATCATTTCTCCATGCAGTGTTGAGAGAGTGAGGACAGAGTAGACATCATCTTCCCAAATCAGAGAGATTTGTGAAGGATAAACCTATATATTGCCTCCGAAAACATTGTAAACCTTCTTTTTTGAGTGTAGGATTATAATTATTCTTGTCTTTTAGTGTGAGTGTGTGGTGATTGTGAGTCTGTGACTGAGTGTGTGAGTTTGAGTGTTTTGATTTGAAACCTCCTGGGCCCTGCCCCCTCCCCAACCCTTGTGTTTTGCAATCTCCCTCCCCTTCTTTTTGTTATAATCTATTGTGTTTTTAATTCAATAGAAATACCCTTCTCTTCTTTTATTCTTTTTCCTAGTTGCTTGCTGGACCCCTGCCACAGATTTTGCATGTTAGTCTAAATCCAGCTAGCAGCTATTCACCTTGGTATCCTACCTCAGCTGTTGCTGTACCCTCCATCATGTGCTGTGAGAAATAGTGCCCAAAAGTAACATTTTTTCTGACTGAGTATTCAAGTATTTTACTAAATTATCCCCAGGTACTGAATGAGAATACCGTGGTATTCATCCCACACTGTGGGTACTGCTCTATTGGCAAAGTACATCCAAGCTTTATAAATCCATCCAATAATCAGTCTGGTACCCTACCTGACCTGTAGCTGTACCCCTGTGTGCTTTGCAAAATAGTGCCCCAAAATAAACATTTTTCAGAGTGAGATTTGCAGTACTTTACTGAATTTTCCCCTGGTACTGAGTGAGAATACCAGTGGTATCTGTCCCACACTGTGGGTACTGCTCTGTTGGCAAAGTAGGTTTGAGCTTTATAAATCCATCCAATTATCACTCTGTGCGCTGTGACTGGGAAATAGTGGCCAAAAGTATCATTTTGTCCTGTTGGCATACCTTAAGAGAAGAAGAATGCCATCAAAGAGAATGGAGACAGGGAGAGAAGGGAGTCATACAGACAGGAACAACTTAAAATTAATTGTGAAAAGTCCTCCAAGTGAAACTGTGAAAGAAGGGCAGTCAGCTGATGTAGAGTTGAACTTGCCATTAACACGTTCTACAAGCTCTGGGATGGGGCTGTTAGCAGAACTGCAGAAGTATTTACCAGTGGCATTCCTGTAAGTAAATTATTTTCAGCAACCTCTGTGACAAACATGGTGGCAGGTGAGGATGTGGGAGGTGTCAATGCAAGCAGCTTGAAAATTACACCAGAAGCATTGTCTGATAAAGACACGGTGGAGCATGTTCATGTCTCTCTTGCTGCTGCAGGAGCTGGTGGTGTTCCTTGTGAAACAATTGAGGCAGTGGGTGAGGGGAATGTTGGAATGTCCAAAAATGTGGGTGACACCACCATGACAACTGTTACTGTGGAGATGACAGACACACAAACTGTTGAAACTGAGGATTGGCATGAGGAGGACATTGACAGTGGATGGTCCGAAAATGATGATGATAATAAGGATGATCCTCCTGAAAAGGATCATGATGATAACGTGTTGATGCTGGATGATGAAGGTGATTATGATGATCCCACATGGGAACCACAGAAGAAGAAGCAGAAAGGTTGTGATGGTACAGGTGTTCTTAAGCACACTATTAATTTAAGAAGCAAATGTGACAGAGAGCCCCCCCCCACTATGCTTGCTGTGCTGAGAGACAGTCAAAATACAAAAACAGTCTCCCCCCAACCTCATACATCAACTGCACTGTCCCAGTCCAGGCATCACAAGAAAAACAGGTCTACAAAATCAGTAGTGTAGGATTTCTATGTGCTGGACCAAGAAGTTGAAATGGTGTCAATATGTCAGCTGTGCCACATACAGGTCAGTAGTTGGAAGTAGGGAAGCCACCTAGGTACAGGTGGTCAGCACACACATTTAAAGAACCAGCACCCTGTCCTATGGTGTGAACACCAGAAGGAAGCAGTTGCAGGTGGTTCTCATCATTGAGGGCCCTCATCCTCATCATCTTTCGTCAATGCTACTGAGTGGGAGTATGTAGTGGAGGGGGAGGATGTAGAGGTTGTTCCTACAAGTAGTGGGCATAGCAGCAGTGGCAGCTTCAGCAGTCCCAAGAGTAGCCAGTGATGCCATCACCAAGCCAAAAGACTGGTAAATTAACTTGTGTCCCTCTATCATCAACACCACTAGTGGGCCACCACAATGTGGCCATTTGTTTTCCAGCCCAACACTCAGAAAGATACAGCCAACACTTGTGAGTAAATTTGAACAGCACACCAAATACCCTGTTAATCAAGCCACTGCACTGGAGCTTATTGTGGCCACTACAAAAATATTTGCACTCAACCTGCTTCCATTCTCCTTCATAGAGAATGAAAGATTAAGATCTTTTGCTGCTTGTGCATGTCCAAAGTGGAAGGAACCATCAAGGACATACTTCCCCAAGTATGCTTTTCCTGACCTGCATGCCACAGTAAAGGAGGCGGTGTTCCACACACCTAAGCATTAATCATCACCATCCATCCATCTTAGCATTGATATGTGGACAAGTGAGTGAACCACGGGCAGCTCCTATATGTGCATTACAGCACATTGGGCACAGATTTCTGGGACGGTCTTCTTGGAATCAGGGCGTGATGGTGGAAAGTGCAGCAAGGCAGACTGTGGTGGTAGCAACATAAACAGTATTAAGCAGAATGCAACACTGACAATGAAAAGCATGCTTGGATCCCACACAGAGGAGAAAATGCTTGACGTACTACTGGGTGAGATTGATGAGTGGCTGCACCCACTCTCAATGAATGCTGGCTTCATTGCTGGTGACAACGACTCCAACATAGTAAAATGCATAAGTGATGGTGGGTTTCTGAGGGTGCCACCCTTACTGAAATAATTATATGAAACGTTATCATGCTGCACACATAAAACTACCCAAGTGATATGCATGCTACAAGTATGATTTAAATGTTAAATTAAAACCGATTGCATGCATATGGCATGCATGCAGCAAGTAGGTGTGGAAACCATGATTTTTATGTTAAATTGGGAAAGACTGCATGCATGTGGCATGTGTGCAAAAAGCAAGTGGTCACTGATAACTACACACATAAAAGTTAAGTGAATTGTTCAGGATCACACCATACACAAGTGGGGACCACGGATCCAACTCAGGTCTTCATCCATACAAGTCTCTTGGCTTGCAGTTCAGCACCTTTAACCACTAAGCCATACTGTCTGCACACATATGGCTCACTTGTACTTCAATACATACTGTATCTGATTACATCTGCACTCATGTGGCATGCTTGTAGCCACTGTTATGCTTTTCAGTTTTCTTTTTCTTCTCTTACTTATCTCAGTTTCACAGCTGAACTGTAGCACACATATCAATGGAAACACATGTGGAATTTCCCACCCTCAAAACCAGTTAATTACGTCTGTCTGGCATGTACTTCTACGGTTTTCTCTTCATAGTTTTGAATGCTTCAACACAAAGAGACCTTAAGGTGCAAACACAAAAGTAGCAATAACTTGACACACACCCACATGGCCAGCCCCCCCATGCACACACATTGTAGCAAGTATGGCTATGCAGCTTACAGACAACCCACCAAGTATAGCTATAAATAAAAAGTCTCTTATGGAATATTAGGGAGCCAGAGGCAGGAGTCTTTAAGAGATTATGTCCATAGGTCAGAGTGCTGGGGTGTACCCCCTTGAAATGATTGGAGTTATTTTTTGTTATTATTTTATACGTTATGGTGGTGAATTAGAGAATAATGAAGGCCGCTGTTCTACTAATAAGGCCCTTGTTAGTAGAGCAGTGGCCTTTATTAATCTCCATCTCTCCATCAATAATTTATAAAATAGTAATAAAAAAATAACCCCATTCATTTCAATGATGTACACCCCTGCAGTCTCCTATGCCCTTTTTCATAATGTGCCAGAGCGTGGGGATGTGGAGGTCAGCTTCATTGAGGGTATAAACCTGACTATAGTGGGGCTCAAATAGTCTGTGCATGCCATACTGCTCAAATATCTGCGAATGCAAGGGACAGCTCTAGAATGTCTGTAACATCTCTAAAAGGTATAACTTATTTGTTTTGACTGAAAAGTGATATGCTAATCTGGAAATATTCAAATATATAAAATTCATCTATACATACCCCAGAGCAGTGCATCAGATTTCTTCTTGAACCCACCTAGTTACTAACCAATATTTTTCCTGGCTGAAGTTCTGCCCCCCCCCAAAAAAAAAATAACTCTGTTCTGATATTTCTCCCTGACTCCATTCCATTCAATACTCATCCCCTATGGGTCAAGAAGCCACCCAAAGGTGAAGAAATATGAAACACATCAATATTTCAGTCCTTCCTCCTTCCCCAATCCCCCTGTAAAAAAAAACAGCAATTATTTACTTTTACTTACCCAGCCATGTGGCCAGAACCTGCAACCTTGCACAGTGTCACAGTGTGCCACCAGCCCAGTTTTCAGTCTGCTCCCCCTTTCTCCTTCCACCAGAAGCTGGATGCTAGAACTGACCATCACAAGTCCCCAACGTGGTCTGTGACCAAGTCACCTCACCAACTGAACCCACTCAGTCTGGGTTACTTTCTTCTTGCTTGGTTGCTGCTGTGGCTGCTGTCACACTGCACTGATCAAGGCCTATGAAGGCCACCCACACCACTGTCACCACTGCTGCAAAGCCTAGCTTACTGCCATGGTGGTCTGTGCTGTTTTTTTTTTTTTTTGCATGGTGAGCCTAGTAGAGTAAGTAAGTAGCCTAGTCTTGAGTTAGCTTCTATCTCACCCTCTGCCCCTACAGCTACCAGGGGAGATGGAGATTCACTAAGAGTAGAACAACAAAAATATGCTGCCAAAACACTGTTATTGAGAGTTCAGTGCTCACCGACTCCTCCAAACTGTAGTGTGCAGTTTGTCTACTCTGTGGCAGGAAAGACAGTGTTGCACTTGCAAGACTCATGCGATCTTTCTTGGCTGAGCTCATCCATATCACATGTGATTGTGCCACCACTAATAGGTGGAGAGAGTGGACAACACAATACAGACACAGTCGAGTCTAGAGAGGACCTGCAGCATGAGCACACACAGGCCGGGTGGGCACTTATTGTGCAAAAGATGAAATCCAAATTTAATGCCATTATTGCCACACCATAAGAACAACCTAGGCACAAATATGGGGGACGAGGGCAACTGCCTCTGTCCTACCTAAATGGCACCTCAGCTAATGGTGAAAGTTATTCTCAGGTGCTAATGCAATGGTTTCCACTGTATTCTGAGGTACTGTATCTCCATGTTTCATGATGTGTCCTGATCATCATGTGGGTTAGTGCCCCACATTGTTCCTCATTCTGAGTGTCCACGTCCCTCATTTCAGTGACAAAATGTGAGGTATGGTGCATTCTTCTAAGTCTCTGCTCAGCACAAAGATCATGGCCATAGTGTATATGCTCAATACAGAATGACAAAGGGAAAGTAAGTTAGATGAAATGGTCATGGAGAAACACATTTGTAGCACTAAATATGCGTAAGGGATTTACATTGTCCAAAACAAAAAGGATAGGCTTCACAAAACAGAGGACCCTCTTCATACCTCTGGAATGGGGGATGTTGACTTCAGTAAGAAAACAATACTGTACAAATTAATGGTGATTTAATGACAAAAATCAAAAGCCATTATACAACTTGCCAAAGGATAACAATTAATGAGTTTACTTGTTATGGGAATCTGAATAAAAATGTATTTGAATGACTCTAATTGCTAGAAGTAGTATAAGAAATAGAAACTGATGTGTTTTTTAGATGAGATTGGTACCAGCTTAGCTGCTGCACACATGGCAAGCATGCAGCATGTGAACCTGATGTGATGTTTAAATGATATTCACACCAGCTTAACTGCTACACTCATGTCAACTGTGCAACACGTGAACCTGATGTGATTTTTAGAAGATGTTTACACCAACTTACCTGCTGCGCACAGGTCAAGCTTGCAGCATGCAAAACTGATTTGCTTTTTAGACCTGGTTCGCTTAAGATCACTTTGTGTATGTGAGCTGCATGCAAACATTGCACAATTAAGCATGTGGCATGCATGCTACATGTACAAAGCACCCCTGTATTTCTGCAAGGGCAAGCCTGTCATACTGCGTCAACCTCATGATCCAGCAGCTTCTTCACCATCCTGATGTGAAGGATATCTTATTGCTGGCCCATTGCATCTGTGCCCACTTTGCCAGTTCTGGGAAGGCCTGTTACTAACTGGGCCAGCTTCATAGAAAGAACAATCTGCCAAGTCATCGCATGAAGTTGGATATGGTGACCCGATGGAACTCCACGCTGTATATGTTGGAGTGGCTCTGTGAGCAGTATAAATCTGTGGCTGATTATCTGCTGCTACACACCAGTTGTAACAGTGCCAGAGTGTCAATGGCACTCAGCACAGAACAGTGGCATCTACTGGATGGACCGATAATGATTCTGCACCCATTTGAACATGCAACACAGGCAGCAAGTATGGAGACTGCCAGTATCAGTCAGTCCATCCCCTTGCTATGTGTGCTGAGGTGGACACTGTTTAATTTGCAGCAATTGACTGAGGAAGGAGGTGACAGTGACACTTTAGCCTTGATACAGTACATGCTTGACTTGTTGGACTCCATCCCTCACATTGTTGGAATTTTGCAGTCTGATAACTTTGGCATTACCACCATAGTTGACCCACATTATAAGCATGGCCTTGAGTCTTTACTGGATGGTGGGCATCAGAGGGTGGAAAACCTTACCAACCTTCTGGTCAGATGTTTTAGGGGGAACAGCTTCTCAAGACACATTGGCCATGGAGTGTTATTGATACCAGCAGCAGCACCACCACCACCACCGCAGTACTGTCAGCTTCACATGCCGGGAGCATGTCAACAGGCAGAAAAAAAACCAAAACCATCAACCCCATTTGGGATGTTTTAAGTGAGGTTGGAGTTGCACCCATGGAGAAGCATGAGGAGAAGGATGATAAGGCGGCTGGACTCAGAGAAGCCAGTCGCATGGTTGACTGTTTCATGGCTGAACAAAAGCACCTTGCAAATGGTGATAAGCCATTTTTGTACCAGACAAGCAAGATAACTGAGTGGCCTGCACTGGCAGCTGTGGCGATAAAATACCTTAGCTTCCCCCCTCTAGTGTCAGCATTGAGCATGTGTTCAGTGCTGCAGGTGTCATGACAGTGACCATGGCCGATGCACAAACCTGTCACAAAAGAATGTGGAAATTCTCATTTATAAAAATGAATAAGAGAAAAATTCCATGCAAGATCATGACATCCATGTTCCTATCACATCCTACTTGCAGTGGATCTTCAGAGGAAGCTGAAGAGACAGATGATGCTGTTGGCAGAAAGATAAAGTCAGCATCATACATTGTTGACACCGATGTTGATGACTCCATCCTGGAACATGAATATCCATCAGGAGAGAATTCAAGCCTTGAGGATTGTGAGGTGCTTTGTTGAGAAAGCTGATGCTTCAGGATAACAAAATTGTGTTGTGTACACCCTTTATATGCCACTACATTGTCATACAACGTCTCCAGAATTTATGTTATTTTATTGTCATGACTGTTATTGTCCCCTTCTCAAAACTGTATTACTGCTGTGCTGTTGCTACTGCTGCTACTCCTGCTGCTATCTTTCATCCATCATCACACAAAAGAGACATCACCTTATGCATGCACTGTGCTGGATAAAGCCTCAGGGAATGCTCTGAAATGATATAAGAATGGAAACTGTTCAGTATACTATCCATTCAACTGTACTTATTCAGGAAAAAAAAACACAACATCACCAAGTATTTAAAGGACTTACCTTCTAATACTGGCATGTAATAACTGGACTCCAGAGCATCACTGAGTGACAACAGACTTTTACGTACTTCAGAATTGGATGTAGTCCAAAAATACCTGGAAGGACACAGAAACATCGAGGTTCAAAATTACAGTACTTGACACTGTTTTGATTAACATGCCACAAAGGAAGCACAGGCAGGAAAACATGAAAAAAATACTTACCTTCACCCACCTCCCCTCCCCACACACACAAAGAAATTGAAAAAATGTACTTTCCTGGCACAACTGGAAAAGGAAAGCATTAATTCTCATCACGCAATCCAGACCTTCAATTATCTGAAATCCTTACAAGGAAAGAGACACACTCGATCTTTAAAAAACAAAACAAATAACCATCCCCTCTCAGTAACGTCATCTCAACAACATGAATTGAACTTACCACTCAAATTGCAGGAGTGGGGTGCATGATACTATGGGTACCATCTATCTGTCACCATCATACCTCATACATGACCAAAACAGCAGCAGTACACAGACAGGTGCAGCACCATCAGTACAAGTAATCCTTTACTCAGGACATAAATGATTATAATAGCAGCAGCAGTAGGACAGCAGCAGCAATACTTTAAATTCTGAGTGTCAGAAATCACAAGTCTCTCTTTCTTCATTATTACATATGGACCAGTCACTATGAATTTTTCTTATCATCCACATCCACATTATTCCAGACAGTTCTTGTTCTCATTCACCATCACCAACTGCACAGCTGTGTAGCAGCAGCCTGTATTATGATGTGTTTTTCTCGCAGGAAGACACGTACTGGGTGCAACAGGTATATTCCACTTTCCCTTGGTATTAATGGTTTCTCACTTTCTTCTGGGTATCTTCTCATTAGGTGCACATACAGTGCAGCACACAAGACAGTGTGTGACATGTCGGCAGGGCAGAGCAGGCCATCACAGCACTTTCTCACATAAATGCTTTCTCATTTTCTTCTGGGTATTTTCTCATTATGTGTGCGTACACGCAGCACACAAAACAATGGATAGGATAGGACAGGAAAGATTTGGGGTTTTTTTGGTGTTATTATGTCACTTTTGATAATTGTTTTTGAATTTCCATTTTTAAGGGGGGATACAGCAGTTACAATTACAAACAGTACAGACAAGAGAACTGTATCATAAACAACAACCTGGGGGACTCAACTGTTAGGGGGTAAAACTGGGGGAGGGATGGGAAAGGGAGGAAAGGTGCCTGCCTGGCACCAAGGCTTGGAGGGACAGGAAACGAATCCTCAGGATCATGGGAGCAGCAGCAAGGGGGAGGGAGCTGGATGTCATTATCCACCTAGGGATGAATGACCTGGCTGAGAATGGGATCAGAGCAGTACAACAGGAGTTTGTGGAGTTGGGGAGGGGCCTTAGACAAGTAGCACACATGGTAACTTTATCGGAAGTGCTACCTGTCTATGGCATGGATGAGGCTAGGGCACTCCGCACCATGGGATTCAATGACTGGTTGAAAATCTGGTGCAGAGCTCATGGATTTGGCTTCAGTGGGGACTGGGGCTCCACCTGGAGGGATGCAGGCCTATACAGGCGTGATGGTCTGTATCTATCCTGGAGGGGAACCAGGATCCTAGGTGATAGGTTTAAATGCTTCAGTGGCAAGCATTTAAACTAGCCAAGGGGGGCACTGAAGAGAAGAAGGGAAATCCTAGCCCCCTTCCGAAAATCAGGGTAATTAGTGAGGTAAACATCAAAATAGAGCAGTCGATAGGGAGAAGGGCAGGGGTAAATGGAAAAAAAGACAAAGGCAGTAGGGTCAGGAATGGGGCAAAAAGAAATAAAGTCATAAAAAATGGTGGATAATGAGTACCAATGCCCATAGTCTAGGTAAAAAGCTCCCTGAAATGGTGGCCTTGATGGAAGAGGGATGCCTGGATATTGTGGCAGTCAAAGAAACATGGTACACAGAGAACCATGACTGGGATGTTAACATACCAGGGTACACAATCTACAGGAGGGACATGGAAGGAAGAAGAGGAGGAGGAATAGCTCTCTATGTAAGGGAAGGGGTCAAAGCAACAGAACTAAAGAGTAAACAGGGAGGAGAGGAGGCACTGTGGGTGACCCTGGAGACTAGAAATGGCTCCACAATCTGCACAGGGGTTGTATACAGACCCCCATCTCAGGGGGAAGAAATAGACTAGGAAATGATAGAAGGCATCCTTGGGATGGCAGAGAAAGGGGAGATATTACTGATGGGGACCTGAATATGCCAGATGTTGACTGGAGCTCCTTTGCTGCAGCCACATCCAAGAGCAGGGACATTCTCGATGCCCTACAGCGGGGCATGCCTCAGACAGCTAGTTTTGGAACCCACTCGGGAGAGAGCAATCTTAGACCTGGTACTCTCAAATGGGGATGAAGAGAGGATCTCTGATCTTGAAGTGGGTAGCCATCTGGGAACAAGCAACGACCAAACAGTGTGGTTCACGATAAACTTAGCTGTAGAGTCAAGCCACACAAAAGTGAAGGTACTGGACTTCAGGAGGGCTGATTTTGTCAAAATGGGAGAGTGCCTCAGAAAAGCACTAGCAAACAGGCAAGAAGGTGGGGTGGAGCAACAATGGGGAAACATCAAAACCGCCATCACAGAGGCAACAAGTCTTTGTGTGAAGCAAATAAACAAATCAAAATGAAAGAAAAAAACACTATGGTTCTCAAAAGAAGTGGCAGGGAAGGTAAGGGAGAAAAAGATAGCATTCAGGAAGTATAAGGAAACACAGAAGGAGCAGGACAGAGAACTGTACCAGTTAAAGCAGAAGGAAGTGGGTAAGACAGTCAGAATAGCAAAGGCCTAAACCGAGGAAAAGAAAGCTAACTTGGTTAAGAAGGGGGATAAAACTTTTTATAGGTACATTAGGGAGCAAAGAAAGACTAAGGCAGGGATACTGAGGCTGAACAAAGAGGAAGGTGGTTGGGCAGAGAGTGACAGTGAAAAGGCAGGGATACTGAACAAATACTTCTGCTCAGTATTCACAATGGAAAAGCAGGGGGGAATACCTAATCTGGTCAATAGAAGCACTCTAGATAGAGGGTTGATATTAGTCCTTTCACAGAAGAAAGGGTTCTGAAAGAACTCTTAAAACTGAAGGTGGATAAAGCAATGGGGCCTGATGGGATTCACCCCAAGATTTTAAAATAACTAAGGGAAGATCTAGTAACACCAATGACTACCCTTTTTAATAAATCATGGGAGGATGGGGTGGTACCTGAGGACTGGAGGAGGGTAGATGTGATTCTCTTTCACAAAAGTGGGAGCAAGACAGAGGCAGGAAACTACAGACCTGTCATTTTGACCTCAGTGGTAGGGAAAATGATGGAATCACTTCTGAAGCAAAGAATTGCTGAGTGCCTATAGGCCAGTGGGGCACAGGACCCAAGGCAGCATGGATTCACAGCAGGAAGGTCATGTCACACAAATCTAATAGATTTCTTTGACTGGGTGACCAAAGCAGTAGACCAGGAAGGGGCTGTGGACATGGCCTACCTAGACTTTAGCTAGGCATTTGACACAGTCCTGCACAAAAGATTGATAAACAAATTAGCCAGCCTGGGAGTGGGTCCTAGGGTGGTAGTCTGGGTAAAACACTGGTTGGACAACAGGACACAGTGGGTAATAGTAAATGGAGTTCACAGTGAAGAAAAGAGGGTTACCAGCAGGGTACCACAGAGTTCAGTACTGGGGCTGGTCTTTTTTAATGTCTTTATAAGTGACATTGCAGAGGGACTGGAAGGGAAAGTATGTCTTTTTGCAGATGACACAAAGATCTGCAACAGGGTTGATACACAAGGTGGGGTGGAAAGCATGAAAGGGGACTTGGCAAGGTTGGAAGAATGGTCAAATGTATGGCAGCTTAGATTCGGTGCAAAGAAGTGCAAAGTAATGCACCTGAGAAACAAAAACCCAAGGGAAGAGTACACAATGGGGGGCGAGATACTGATAACAACAAACATGGAAAGGGACCTGGGGGTAATCATATCAGATGACCTAAAGGTGGGCCAGCAATGTGAGAAGGCAGTAAGGAGGGCTGGGAGGATACTGGGATGCATAGGGAGAGGCATCACCAGTAGAAAACAAGGAGTTGTTGGCCCTCTGTACAGACAGTTGGTAAGACCACATCTGTAGTACTGTGTACAGTTCTGGAGACCCCATCTCTGCAAAGACATAGACAGGGTGGAAGCTGTCCAGAGGAGGGCAACCAAAATGATGTAGAGTCTGCATCAGAAGACATATAAAGAAAGACTAAAGGAACTAAAAATGTATAGCCTCGAGGGAAGGAGGGAGAGGGGGACATGATAGAAACATTCAAATACCTCAAGGGAATCAATAAAGTCCAAGAGGGTAGCATCTTTCAGAAAAAGAGAAGATAGAGGGGGGATGGCTCAGAGGTAATGTGAGGAAGTATTTCTTCACAGAGAGGGTTGTGGATACATGGAACAGCCTTCCTGAGTCAGTCATAGAGTCAAAAAACAGTGGGGGAATTCAAGAATGCATGGGACAGACATAAGGCAATTCTAGTGGGGGGGTAGGAGGAAGTAGGCTGTTGGTTAACTAGGATATGCAGCTTATCCATTAGGTAGGGAAATGGGCAGACTAGGTGGGCCAAGCAGTCCTTATCTGCTGTCAAATTCTATGTTGCTATGTTTCTATATGAAGACAGTTTTTACTGAAGAAGATTACACAGGGGGACATTAGACAGACAGTACACATTAGGCAATACAGAAGGGGATAGACACATTTTTTGTATTTTTTATATACTTTTTCATTTTTTGTGTTTTTTTATTTTTTGGAGGGGGGACAACAGCACTAGGGGAATAGGTCAGGGGCATACACTTACAACACACAGAATAGAGATGAACTAAAGGTACTGTAAGACAAAAACATTAAGTATTGCCACTGGATCCCTTTCCGAAATGGCAATTAGTATCTTCCACAGACTTCAGCAGCTTGTTCTGTTGATCTAAAATCTGCTGCTGACCTGCTGCAGACTTCTTATCTCCTCCAGCACTTTTGAGTTATTTGTGCCATGTTGGAAACTTGCTGTGATGGGGCAGCCAGCTGTACTTAGTGCCACTGCCTGCAAATCCAGTAGCACTGGTGGCATTAGGGGATGTACTGATGCTGAGGCATGCTCTCCCGTGTCCTGCTGCAGCTGCTCTTGCCAGCAGGTGGTGGTGCACTCCCCTTGTACACACTGGTGCCTGGGTAACAAACCTTGACTCCCCATCTTTCTCTCCCGTGGCCACCACCACATCCCTCCTCTGAGGAGGAGCCACAGGTTGCCGCTTAAGCCTGTCTTTCAATGGCACACCATAGTTTGCATGCAGGTGTGTCCACTGCCCACCTCTGCCCAGATGGGTCCCCTTTTTTACCTCTCCTCATCAGTCTGCTGCAAAGTTTGCATTTAACTATGATAGGGTCTTTCCCAGCCCCAGGCAACTGGAAAAATTCCCAGATGGGGGACATATGGTAAGGTGGGGCGGGGGACCCTGCAGTGACTATAGATGACTGTTGTTGCTGTGCCGCTTGCTGAGGGTCACCCGGTGCTGCCTGCACTTGCTGCCACTCCTGCTGCTACTCCTCCTCCTGTACTACCATAGGCTCCGTCACAGGCTCCACTATCCTGCTCCACTCATTTTGCCCTCTCTGGCAGCTAGGTGCCTCCCTCCCAGCCACAAACAGTGGTTTTGCCATGTCCACGGCCCACTTCTGCACCCTCTGCTGCTATCCTCCTATTCATCTTCAATAACATCAGAGGTGGAAAAAAAGGAAAGGGGATTAAAATTTGAGAACAAATAAAATTAGAAAACAAGGAAAAAAAACACGAAAAGAGTGAACGATAGATACTCAGAAACTGAAAGTAGACAAGTCAAGTATTTGTAATGAAAGAAAAAAGGGCTTTAAAAAGAAGAATTGATAAAGAGTTTTTAGCTTGTGAAAATGCACTCCAACAGCTCCCAACAGCTCTCACTGAAGCACTGTGAGAAAGTGAAACTAACTCATACTTCCTTCCTGCTTCAGTGTAACCATGTGATCTGCATTCCTGCAAGACGTCTACACCATGTGATTCTGTTTGCCGTCAAATCTCGCCAGCGAAGTTGCATTGGCAAAGTTAAGGGGCAAATTTGAGAAGCGCTCCACAGATGCTGATTCCATGAATTTGCTTGAACTTTGCAGGTAAATTAAAACTTCACACCTCCTAAGTATCACCTCCTTCCTATACAATCCAAGGCAGCCACTTGCTATAGGATTTAACAACCTACTCATGTGAAGCTTCTACGGATATATCCAGATGATCACCCAAAGTTCACCACAAGAGGTCCGCTATATAATTTTATCTAAAACTTCCCAGTTGGGATCTAAATTGTTTAACCAATGCATTCAAGCTAAATATTTTGATGAATGTCTTTTACTTAGTGAGTTCTATATTCTCTATACAGCATGTGGATCCTACATTTGTTAAAGTAGACTTAGATTATCTTAAAAAATCCCTAAAAACAATTACCATATTTCACTGTTTTGAAACCACCCTCAAATAGTATCCACCCTCAGTTACAAGCCACACACCAAATTGGGTGTTATTAATAGAAGCAGTGCCGAATATAAGCCCCAATTTCAATGGTGGTAAACATTCAATATTTTAACAGAAACATAATTATTGGCAACTTTAACAAGGTTCTGTGCCTTTGTATTATTTTATATCCCTTACAGCTCTTCTTTCATCGAGCTCCCAGATGGCTTGTTGCGGTATTCACAAATTCACTCACAGCATGCCACTCGCCATTCGCTGGTAGTTTTTTTAGCCAACAACCTATTTTATAATCTCCCTACCAGTGTTTAATTATGCCCATTTCAGAGTTCTTGGTGCCTAGTGCAAAGTAATGGGTACATCCTAGGTTCCATTTGGCACGGCCTGCAGACACGGAAATTGATCGATGCCATGAAACAACTTTCTGGGTTGCTACCATGTGGTACTGGTATGTTGCTACCACGTGGTAGCAACCCATTTGTAGTAGCAACAAAATGAAATGACAAAATACTGCAGTTTACTAGTGCTTTTTATTTTCTTTTTTTTTTTTGGCTGCAATTTGGTTACTGTAAGCAGAATGAACTGAAATAAATTGTCAGTCAACTTCGTCCTCGCTGTCTGGCTCGGCATCTGCTTCACTGTCTTCAGGGTTAGCATCGGTTGTATCCTTCTCTCCCCCAAAGTTGGATTCTTCCTTCTGGGATGCACTATAACTCACTGCCGACTTGGAACTTGGCAAAAAAAGAAAATAAAGAAAATGGTTAGTACACTGGTTAATGTTATGTGTCATTGTTATTGAGGTAAGAAAAATTACTGTGGAGTGTTGCCAGCTTTTTTTCAATGCTCCCCAAGCTTCAAATGCCATTCCATCTTCTTGGGTGCACTGTGTGACATCCAGATCTGTGGATTTTATCCTGCACACTTGAAATGACTGCACTATGTTTTCCTTTATAACTGCCCCCCTCCCCCCAGGCATCCTTGACCCACTCCAACATTTTTTATTTCGATGGTGCTCTGGGGTTGCCACTTGCAGTTCATTCTTGCTCCTCATTAGCCAGCCACAGATTGTAGCATTCCCTATAATGGGCATTCCAGGACATGTCAGTGGGTTGTAGAAGCTTGGTACACCCACCCGGGATGGCAGCAATTATCATGTTTGTTTTTTTTTTGAGGAGTTTTGTAACTGACGGAGAAATGTGGCAATGGAATGTGTCCCAAACAAGCATTCACTTATTGAATACTATTTCACCCCATACTGATTCAACCCACTACAATGTTAACTCCTCATTCATCCAACCATTTTCAGACATTGCTACAACAACACCTTGAATGCCACTAACTTAATTGGGCATTCTTTTTCTTTTCAAGACCACAAATGGGGGCAGTTTGCATCCATCAGCTATTGCTGCCAGACAAAGTGATCCTCTGTTTTTCATGGCCTGTAGTCATCAGGGGCACTGATTTGGCACCAGCCAAATCCACCATTTTCTCTCCAGGCATGTCATCCCAGACTGCAGTTTCATCCATATTACCAACAGCATTACATACTGTGTTCTGGTTCTTGAACTGCTTGGCACAGAAGTGGACAAAGTCAGAAACTTTGGGGAGGTAGTCTTTTGGTAGTAAATGCCCAACAGTGGTTCACTGTCAAAGTGTAAACCCCCCACCATGCTAACAAGCAGTCTACCCATCCACAACTGGATTTGAAGTCGAGGTTGGGATCGGGGGAAGCAGCTTTCAAAGCTATTGCTTTCCTGGTCACTCGTAGGTGTTGCTCCCTCTGTAGTGCAATCCAGTTAGCCAGATCAGCCTCCTAGGTAGGGTAAAAGGGCTTGCGACCTGCATCCTGAAGCCGTCTCCATTTGCAGTTGGATTCAGAACTGCCAGCTTTGCTCAGCATAGCCAGAAGCCTCTCCTTGTTTTTTTCGCCACTCCTTGATTTGTTTTCCATCTGGTTTCAATACTTCTGCAACTGTCCAATTACCCTCATTCTTGTCCCAGTTTACAACATTTAGTTTAAACTCTAAATCATAACTCTTACATTTGGCCATGATTGATAATGCAGCAACAGTACTGTGCACCACCCTCGGAACAGCACAAATGCACAAGTGACTGGCTTACATTTTTTTTTTATTTGGATGCCAATCAGTGTCTTTGAGAGGTGTACCAGCTGAAAGGGCCTAATAGAAGCCCCAGAAAACAAATTACAAGGTGCTTACTAATATAAGCCACCCCCAAATTGTATCTGCCCCCAAATTAAAGCTGCATGTCTAAAACTAAGTTTTTAATAGAAGCTGCGGCTTCAAAATGGTGAAATATGGTATTTGAGAACTGTAATATGTGTTTCTTGCTTATAAAAGTTTCAGTATGCAAAATTATAAGTGATCATTAGTGCAAAGTTTCAACTCATAACAAACACTTATTTAAAATAGATAAAAATGTGGTCAATGAACTGTAGAGTCCAATAAGTCTGACCACAGAGGACCTAGACACAATATTATGAATTTATATGAACTTGTGATCAGATCAGTATTACCAATAATAAAAATCTGACTTCTTCCCAGTTAACTCATTGACACTGATATCTCATCGAAGAATCAGAAACTTGCTCATGCAAGGCCCCTCCAGAGTCCCTGTAAGTCGGCAAACTTCATAAGACTGGGCAGCAGTTTATTGGCCAGTGATGGCTCCAAAAGATATCTGTCTTATTGGGCCCATAAACACAAAGCAAGCAGGTAGAACAAGAAAAGTGAACAGCACAGTCAAAGTTTTGCGTACACAATGACATGAGCGTTTAGAAAAATATATCAATTGGCTCCACGTCTAGGGAGTCCTCTCATCCGTTATGCATCTTAAATCGAATAAACATTCAGCTAGTTCCTTTTGCCAAATCAAAGATAAAATTTAAATAAATAAAACACAAGATTTGGGAACCAGAAATGTAACAATTTTATGGAACAAAAATATCCAGCATTACCTCAAGGCTTCATTTCCAGTCTCAGTGTACCTTTCATAGAGAGTTACTACGGTGTTATCATAAATTGAAAAAAAGGCACATAGCTCCTACTCAGCAGGGAACTTGAGATTACAGATTCTTTGTAATCCAAGCTGACTGCAAAAATCTGAATCCTAGTTATCTTAGCAGCAGGTATCTGAGAGAAAAAAAAATATAGCTCTTCTGAGCGTAACACCATTTAGTTTAATTAAGAGAAAGATATGCCCCCTTCCCCCCCAGGTAACAGCGGCATATCTGTAATGAATATAAAAAGTGCCTCTAGGCACCTTATGTGCTTCTCAAGCATAAAATATCCTTGATCATCCCAACATGAATTACTCTGTCCATTGGAATCCTCACTGGACACAGGTGCAGTCACCGGTGCAACTCCATCTTTCCATACCATGGGTGCCACAAAATCCCCATACCCCAGCACTCAGCCAAGCCCAATCAATCAGGCAGAACACTTGGGTAAAATTATAGCTCAACAGAAACTCATGTGAATTCCCAATGCAACTAAATAAAAGTCTTCTAACTTTGCCTCATTAGAAAAAACAAAAAGTAGCACAGCATTTAGCGGGCAAAATTATAGTGAGCACCAGAGCCAGACACAGCGAGGCAAGGAAGCGGACTAGCAGTGTGTCTTTCAAAAGTACTGTTCATTTACATTTAAACAGTTACCAGGCTCATTATTACAAGTCTGATGCCAAAATATGATGGGTTTCATTCAAGAAACTGCAAAATGGAGCTTAAAAAAAGCTTAAAAATCTGCAAACAAAAGAACACTCATTTGGCGTGGTGTGGAGCAGAACAACAGCGCAGGAATCCTGCCGCTTCCCCAATCAACCAAGCATGCACCCAACTTTTTATTTGATTGCCAGTGATAAATTACACTATTTATCTGATATATCAGGAAATACCATGGGAAAGCCAATTGAAACAAATGGGGATTTTCTGTGACATATTGTAATATATCTGGATATTCTCCATCATTTTACTGGCTACCACTGTGTGCTTCTCTGTTTCCATATTAACTTACCATGAGACACTTTCTGAAGTGTTTTGCTAAAATCCAAGTAAATCATGTCCACCTTCAGGAGAATAAGAATATGACTTCCCATTTACCTTGTTCTCTTCCTCAAAGGGTTTTAGGTGTATTCTTATTAATGTTTACAAAATGTTATATAACCCTGACATCAGGCTCACAAGTCTATAGTTCCCTTGTTCTCCTCTTCTGCATCACTTATGAAATGGAATTAAATTCTCCATTCTCCAATAATCTGGCACCTCAGAAGTCCTTATTGAAGAATGAAACATCAGTCTTAATTGTATGGTTAATTTGATAGCCAATTTTGTTATTATTATCTGAGGATGTAAGCCTTCTATCCCTTGTGATATTTCTGCTTCTAGCCTTGTAAAACATTCATGTACCCTCATCTATTCTATTGCACTACATATACTCTATTGCATTACATCTCACATTTGAAAATTAAATTTCATCCTCCTTACATATTACATCTTCATTTCTATTTGACTCCTTGCTGAGAATAGTTGCAAAGTAATGGTTCTGTTCCTTAGCCATCTGCTGTGGATCTTTAATAGTTCCTAATCCAACTCTGTAGCCATGTTTCTTATATACATAAAAAATATTTCTACTTAAATCCTTGGTGTAGATAGCTCAGTCTGATCCTCTGAATCCCTGATCAAACACTTGCACCTCTCTTACAGTATCTCCCTACTATCCTTCCTCACCTTGTATACAGTAGCAAAAAGCATGCCAAAAAGGCTGGAGTCCAGAATTGCATAAAACACCGTAATTCAAGGCACTGGGGAACAATTACCTTTTTGAAAATAACTTCAGTCAGCCTACCAAGCTTTTTATATTCCTGAAATAGTCACACATTTTCATGAATAATTTATGATCTAACAGATCAAAATAGAGATGGGACAATGTCCACACAGAAACACTGTAATATCAGATTTTACATTTAGTACCATATTTCCCACCAAGAACACCCAGTTTGTGACAGGACTTGTTCTGAAACTGTTTACAGTTTAGTTTTTATTCAGACAATATACACTTATGTATCTTAGGAAAAAATGGATCAGGTTTTTCCTTTGCAGTCTCATGTTTAAAAAGGTTCATATAATTTTGTAAATGAATGTAGCACTAGGATGTGCATCCAAGAAATACCAAACATAGATATTTATTCATTATAAAACAGTGAAAAATTACCATAATAGTTGTGCTTTTAGGTAATTATACAATAAATCATGCATATTTGTTGAGGTAGGGCATGCACACTAAAGGAACAGAAAAAATTAATTAATGCAAAACATTTCAGTGTACTTTGTATAAGTAGTAGGTAGGTAGCACACTCGCCTCTGAGGCCGGGAGATCAGAGGTCTGTGGGTTCAGTTCCCACATCTGGGACTTGGGTTAACATCCCAGTACTGACACTGCAGTGCAGCATGAGAGGGGTGCTACACTTCTGAGGTGCCGTCTTTCGGATGAGACGTTAAACCGAGGTCCCATCTGCCTGGATTGGTGGTAGTTCAGATGGATGTTAAGGACCCCATGGCACTTATTGAAAAGAGTAGGGGAATTTCCCCGGTGTCCTGGCCAAATTTCTCTCATTCACTAAAAAAAATACCACCAACAGCTTAATCTGGTTCAAGGTCAGTTGGCATTCATCTGTATCCCCCTTCCCTGGGTCATGCCTGAAAATAGGCAGGATTTGTCTAGTGCACTTACCCGGTCAACAAAAGCTAAATAAATAAATAAAATAAAAATGACCAAATCACTTAAATTGTTCTAAACCTTAAATAACTAGATATCATTTTGCATACCTATATTGGTATGCGGTTCAAAGACTTTTAAAAACAAAAGACAAATAAATCAAAATAACATAAAACTTAACACTAGTTAACCAATCAGTCATAGAAATCAAAGAAATCTGACAGCAGAAAAAGATCCCTCTGGCCCATTGAGTCTGCCCGATCTCCCCGTCCCCTCACTTGACATCTATGTCAAAGGACCCCCCCCCTTCCTGCCACCTGCCAACCTTTTGTGTCTGTCTCAAGTCCTCTTGAATCCCTCCACCATATCTACCCCCACCACTTTCTCCAGTAGTTTATTCCAGGCCACCACCACCTTCTCTGTGAAGTAATGTCCGTCATGTTGCCTCTAAATCTTCCTCCTTCAAATCTAAGACCATGCACCCTAGTGTTAGCTCCCACTTTTTTTCCAATAAGCTCCTCTCCCTCACCTTATTGTTCCCCTTCATGTACTTAAAAGTTTCAATCATGTCCCCCCTCTCCCTTCTAGTTTCCAATGAGTACAGAGCCAATTCCCTCCACCTCTCCTTATATGTCTTCCCCTGTATATCGTGCACCATCTTGGTTGCCCTTCTCTGAACTCTCTCAATCCCATCTATGTCCTTGCATAGGTGCGGTCTCTGGAACTGGACCCCATACTCCAGGTGAGGCCTCACCAAGGTTTTATAAAGTGGCATCATTACCTCCCTCATTCTGCTAGTTGTGCCCCTCCCAATGCACATCAACATTCTATTGACTTTACCACCACTTTGCTGCCTTGGTTGCCCACCTTAAGGTTGCTTGATATTATAATCCCCAGATCCCTCTCCTGCTCAGTTGTCTTAATTACCTCCCCCCTTCCCAGAGTGTAAGCTGCTTGCAGGTCTTTACACCCCATGTACATCACTGCACATGTTTTCACACTGAATTTCAGCTGGCAAGTTATTGACCACCCTTCCAGAAACTTCAGGTCTTCTCTCATGGCCTCCACCCCCCCCCAACCCATGGTGTCCACCCTATTGCAGGTCTTCATATCATCTGCAAATAGGCATACCCTCCCTCCAGCCCATCCACTTTATCACTGATATATATATATATATATATATATATATATATATATATATATATATATATTAAAAGGAGGGATTGCAGGACTGACCCCTGGGGCACCCCACTTATCACCCCCATCTCCTTGGAATGTACCCTATTATCCACCACCCTCTGGCTTCTGTCCTTCAACCAGTTTTCCACCCATCTAGTTATTTTCTGTCCCACCCTTAAGATTTCCAGCTTATTTGCCAGCCTTCTGTGAGGGATGGTGTTGAAGGCCTTACTGAAGTCCAGATAGGCCATGTCCACTGCCCCTCCCTGGTCAACCACCTTCGTCACCCAATCAAAGAACTCTGTTAGGTTTGTCTGACATGACCTCCCATTTGTGAAGCCATGCTGCCTGTCATTCTGCAGGCCGCTGTCCTCCAGGTGGTTTACCATCCTTTCCCTTATTAGTACCTCCATCACCTTACCCACCACCAAGGTGATACTGACCAAGGGATAATTCTCCACTCCTCTTTGCTGCCACCCTTATGCAGTGGCACTACATCAGCCATCTTCTAGTCACTTAGCACATACCCCGTATCCAAGGACAAGTTAAACAGCCTCCTCAAAGATGTTGCCAGCTCCTCCTTCAGTTCCCGGAATACCCTCGGGTCAGCTGTCTGGCCCCATTGTCTTGTCCCCCTTTAACCTGCCTAATTCTTCTTTTACCCTGTCTTCGCTGAATGGGCTCAGATTCACCCTTTTGTCTTCCCCACCCCTCCCTCTCAACTCGGGTCTCCTTCCCTCCCCCTCCAACATGAAGACTGAGCAGAAGTAGCCATTAAGCACTACTGCTTTCTCAAAGTCCCCCTCCAGTTGTATTCCCCTCTCGCCCCTCAACTGTACTATCCCCTGCCTTGCCTTTCTTCTTTCCCCCACATACCTAAAAAAAGCTTTATCCCCCCTTTTGGACTGCCTAGCAATTTAATCCTCAGTATCAGCTTTAGCCCTCCTTATCTTCTGCCTTGCCACCCACAGCTTCTCCCTGTAAGCCTCCCTGTCCTCCTTCCTCTGGGTCTTATAAGTTTTGAATGCCCTTTTCCTGTACCTAATTGCCGCTGCCACCTCCTTTGTAAACCAGAGTGGCCTCCTTCTCTTTTTGGTTTTTTCTTACAGTACCTTCCGAATGAAAAGTTCAGTGGTTTTCATTAACCCCTCTTTAAAAGAGTCCCATAATTCCTCCATGTCTCCTGTATTCTCCTTCCCCCCCATTTCTTCCCTAAATATCTTCCTCATCCTGGTAAAGTTCATCTGCCTGAAGTCCATAATCCTTGTGCTGGTCCAATTTGTCTCCCTTCCCATCTTCACCCAGAATCTCACTGTCCTGTGATTGCTTGTACCTAGTCTGTCTGCCACCACCACCTCTTCCACAGTTTCCCCGTTGGTGAGAACCACGTCCAGTATGTTTTTGGCCCTAATGGGCTCCCTAACCAGCTGTTGCATGAAGGCACCATGTAGCGACTCTAGGATCTCTCTGCTCCTGGCTGACCCTGCTGCCGGAAGCTCCCAGTCCAATGGGGAGGCTTAGGTCCCCCACTAGCAGAAGCTCCCCCTTGAGAGCCATCTGCTGAACCTTCTGTATCAGCTGCCTATCCCCTTCCTCTCCCTGTCTAGGAGGTCTATGTATCACCTCCGGTCTTAATGATGTTCCAGTTCTTTTATCCAAAGTGATACACAGGACCTCTGTATCCCCTTGCTCCTCCTGCCCTTCTGTTCTCCTATTGTCATCCTTGATGTACAATGCCACCCCCCTTTCTTCTAGTCCTGTCCCTCTAAAAAAGTCTGTACCCAAAGATACCTGTCTCCCAAGTATGATGCTCTGAACACCAGGTCTCAGTTATCACCATGATGTCCAGTCTCTCATCCATCATGATGGCCTCCATGTCCACCATTTTGTTCCCTGAACACCTGGTATTTTTGGATAATCCTTTCCACCCTATACCCCCTATCTCCCTGCCTTCCCCTGGCACTCTTCCCTTGGTCATGCTATTCTCTAGCCCTCTATCTCCATCCTGGGGGGGGGGGGCTGGATGCTTCCCACCTCTTTTGTCTCCTTAAGTTGACTTTGTCCTAACCTCCCACCCCCGAATTCAGTTTAAATCATTTTATTTTTTTAATTAACTTCCCTAACTTTCTTTAGTACTGCTGCTCCCTCTCAGTTCAGGTGCAGTCTCTCAGGGGCATATAGTCTCTCATATTACCAAGCTGATCCCCTGTCTCCCACCAGCCCAAACCCCAACTGCTTGCACCAAACTGCCAGCCATTGGTTGAATTCCTCAATTCTCTGCCTCCTAGATGTGCCTGCTCTCGGCACTGGCAGGACCTCTGAGAAAGCAATAGATTGGAATTTCCTACTACAACACCTGGCAAGCCCTCTGAATCTTGCCTGCATCTCCTTCAGAATATTCCCCTCCAGATCATTGCTGCCCAGGTACAGCACCAAGTGCCGGCCCCCACCATGCCGTTTATCACTTTGGGGAATAATGTTCCTCACCTCAAGTGCCATAATTCCCAGCATGCACTCAACCCAAATTGCACTACTGCTATCCCCCTTGCCACCCCATCTAATTCCCCTAATTATTGAGTCCTCTATTAGCAATACCCTTCTACCCCTTTCCCTCTGCTTGTACAGTTGGTGCTGCAGTTCACACCTCTTTCCCTGCATCCCATTTTCCTCCATATTCCTCTTTCCCATCTCTATCCATCTTCTTCATCCGAGTTCTGTCCTCACCTTGGGCTTCATCCCCTTCCCACCACTGCTGGTGTCTCCACCTCCTCCTCCTATCAATCTTGCCTGCCTTGATGCGATCCCTACCCCCTCCCTTTGTGTTTGTCTTGCTTCATTACCATCTGATTCCCTTTGAAAATGGGTATGCTCCTCCTTCCCCCCTCTGCTAATCCTCCCATGCATTTAGCTTATTTTAGGTTCCCTCCCTATTGCTTCTGTGGGGTGCATCTGTTCCCTCACTGTTGCTTCGGTGGGGTGTGTCCCAGTTATAAGTGTGTCTACTCCCAACCCTGGTGCCATTTGGCAACTTCCTTCAAGGGTTCCCCCAAAGGTGCATCTCCCATCCTACTACCTCCATTGCAGTCTTTTAATTTAGCCCCTCCTTCATCCCCGGTGGTCTCCTCACAGTCGCTCTCCATTCTCTCATCTTCATGGGTCTCCAAGGGTGTGAATATGTTCCCCTGCTATGTACACTTGCGTTGCAGTTTACTGTCTGATGTCCCTCTCCAGTTTTATGCCTATTCCCTGCCTGTGCCTGCCTTGCTTTTCTCGAACTGACTACCTGTTACTCCCCTTGACCCTCCAATTTGTTTCTCCACCTGTTTCTAAGGCCACTGTACCCCCTCCTATTTTCTGACTTGCACCCCTAGCCCAGCTGGTGCTTCTTTTGCCCATCCTCCAATCCTCACTCCTGCCCCTCCCCCTTCCTGCTTAGTGCCCACCTCAACCACCCCACCTCCTCTTTTCACTGTGTAAGCTGCCTACACATCATGCATACCCCTTCCTCCATGCTGTATCTAATATCATTGCTATCCCACATCCATTGCACTCTACCACCCTCCTAATGTTGCTCCTTGCCCTATTGGCCTTGAATCCATACCCAAACCATGTCTGAACCCTTGGCTGGCCTCCTCTCCATCTTCGGTGTCCTTCCATGATCACCCTTGTCTTCCAAGAACAATACCCCCAACCTTAAATTACCCCCTCAACTTGATGGTGTGTCACTGTCAGACCATTTGTACAGGGCCATACCCTACAGAAAAGTCCAGCTTTGTCTACAGTGTATGTCTGTGTCTATCTGTTGGAATTTGCCCCCTCTAATAGTACTACACCTTTAATATGTGCAAAGTACCAATATTCCCTGTACTCCCATAATTATCTAATACCATATGTCCAAACCTATAAAAGAACACTTAAGGTATACCTGTGGTCTAAGACTAGCCTTGCTATTTGTCCTTTTTCTCCTGGTTAGGCTAATACCAGGGTTCAACCACTACTTTTGGTACCTTTAGATAATGTATAAAGCAGATATAGATCAATCCCTCCAGTTAAACAAACCCCTAAAAGCCATGCACAAAGTTTGTTGTCTCTTTAAAAGTTACTCTTTTGATTGGTGTAGTACTGCTCCACCTCTTTTCCTGGACTGTCCAATCACCAGTCCCCTAGGGCATTTAAAAGAGCCATGGAGGTGGAGGAGGGTGGGTGGGATTTTGTTGTCCCCAGTCTAGTCTCCTTTCCTGCCCAAATCTGTGCAGCAGCAAGTTAAAAAAGGTCCCGATCCCTGTAGTGGGGGGAGGGCTTGGAAGAGCAGTGCTCTCCTACCCCCGAATGCTCCTTCCTCTCCGATAGTTGCTTCTGGTACTGGCTCCCTTAGGCAAAGGAGTCTGCTTTCACTCTGCCAGCAATTTAAATCTTGTGCCTTTTCTTGTCCTCCAATCAACTTTTTTTTCCCCAATTCAGTCTCCTCTCTTCCCGAATCTGTGCAGCAGTAAGTTAAAATAACATTTTCTTTTAAAGTCCTGATCTCTGTAGCATGGGAGGAGCTTGGAAAAGCAGTGCTCTCCTACCCCCAGACACTCTATCCTCTCCAATGGTTGCCGCTGGTACTTAATGCAATTTACCACCTGATGCTATGGTAAAACATATAAATATCTGAAAAAAGATAACACTGAAAGATAAAAGGGAGTGGTCCTCAGAAAAATCTGGGTATACTCTACCAAATGGAGTCTCTTGGTAGCAGGGACAGCCAAATTCTGGACTTCTTTCCCCTCTTCATTTCTGGAAGATTCTTCTATGTAAGCTTCTTTATTGGTTTTCTTGGAAAATGTCACATGGGCTGCATGATGCATCCCTGTCAATGGAATTACAGAGTCACAGGTGCTGCATGGCATGCTTCTGAAACTTTTATAGTAAAAATAATGTCACACCCTTATGACATTACAATCAACAAATTCAGTGATACTGATTGAACATTTGCCAATCTCACAAAAATCCTCCCCCTCACACACTCTCCACTTCTTGGGGAGGGGTTTCAGATCCTTTGTTTATTTTAAACTCAAAGGGCCCAGTTTTCAAAGACCCCTTAGAGCAACACAACTTGCATCATTCTAAGGGTTGTGGCAAACTCTGATTGCACCAGGGACCAGGGATTTTATAATCTGCAGGGTCCCTGGGCCAAACTCCTGTGTTTGATGCAGACTGCAAGATGTGCCAAAGACTTGGTCACATCTGCAGAATTTGGCACAGAAATGCAGCCACTCCACCACCTGGCACAACACCAACACTAGAGGGGCTGGGATGGTGGTGGGTTGGTAAAGAAATATGGTGCCAGGAGGGGCCCTCTGACATGGGGTCACATGAGGAGGCATTGGGGTGGAGGGGCACAGATGGGCATGAGACTTAGTGATGTGGCACCCAGCGGGGTGCCATTGCAATGTGCCAAAATAAAATGCATGTCAAACTGCTGCCCATAATATTAGCAAATATTCCTGATAGTCAAGCACCCCCTCCAAGTCACAATGTAAACATAATCCCCAGTGGCATAGTGCCCCCCCAACAATTCCCAGTCTTCCCCAAGTATGTTAACAAAAGTGCAACTGGGCAATAGCACCCACCTTGGCCCCCAATCTCACCAAAATACATTGCAAAAATAATCCTTGGTGGTCTAGTGGAACCCCACCTCCCACCCCATCAGGCATTGCCCAGTCACCCCCCATTTTCTGCTCCAATCCTGCAGCAAGTCACTGCCCCACACACCACCATGGTCAGCTGCAGCATGTGTTGTCAATATGTGCATACTGTATGTGTGTATACAGTATGCTCTTAACAGAGCTTATAGCTGGCCATGGTGGTGTATGGAAAACAGTGCCAGTCATAGGATCAGAGCAGGGAATGGGGGCAGGATAGATGGGCAATGCCTGATGGGATACGGAGGGTGGGGGTCCTACCACCAGGGATTATTTTTGCAATGTATTTTGGTGAGATTTGGGGTGGGGGGTGCTATTGACAGGGCCACTTTTGTCAACATACATGGGGAAGATTGGGGATCCATGGAAGATCCACTACACAAATGGGGTTTATGGTCACATGTGACTTTGTGGGGCACTAGACTATCAGCAATGTTTGCTTACAGTACGGGTACCAGTTTAACATACATTTTATTTCAGCAGATTGCAGCGGCACCCCTCTAGGTGCCACATCGCAGAGTCTCATGCCCATCTGTGCCCCTATACCCCAACTGCTTCCTCCCATGCTCTTTGTGTGCCCCTGCTGTCCCCTGAATTACCTTATCCCTCTGGTGCAACCATGTAGACCACTTCCTGGCTGGTCTAACTGGTGCCCTTTGCTACATCTATGATGGGGCTTTGAAAATCCCCAAAAAGGGAATGTTGCAGCCCCACAATGGCATAAGCCCTCTTGCATCCTGGTGCACCTGGTTGTTTGTCGCAACCCTAGAGCAAGGGGGCTTTGGCACAGCAGTGTCTAAATCAGACACAGGCTACTTTGGAAAAGTGCATCTGATGCAAGTGGTGTCACAAGTTACCACTTTCGTCAAACTCTTTTGATGCAAGTCCCTTGCGTCATTTCAATTTGTTTGGAAATCGGGCCCCAAATCTTAATTTACATATAACTTCTAATGTAATAGCAATACAATTTGGCAAATCACATTTTTGTATCAGGTGCAATACAGGGGAAAGTTTGCAGTGTCTCTTTACTTTCTACCTTGTGTAATTTTCACACATTCAAGTTCTTGTATTTACATTGTTTGTATACACAGCTGAAGCCTGGAAATATGACATATTATTGCTAGGAACGTCTACAATATAATGACATATCAAGTTAGTTTGTACCACAGTGAGTTTGCTCACAATTTGAAGTTAAAAACTGATAGCATTAAGACATCAAGAGCTGGATATTCAATGGGAGGTGCAAGCACAGTGCAAAAGTTTTTGATGTGATTGTGCATGCATCTGACCCAGCAGCTTCTATATTCAGTTGGATAGAAGGCCGGCACTATCTGATTGAATATCAATCTATGTCGGTGAAGCACTAAGTGACACTGTGCTGCTCCAACATGAACCTGGGCTGTATATAGCCAACAGGGAATAGTACACCCTGAAACAGATAGTGCAAGGACTTCTGTGGGCTGTATTCATCCACAACATGCAAAGGAGCCCATTGGGCATGCAAGGCACCAAGGGGCCATTTGTATGCCCATTATGGGCTCATTTGGTTGACATGCAGCAGACTGGTTGTGCCCATCCTGCTGGTGTCATGACACATTCCTTGGTGTCTAGTGGTACCCCCATCCCTCAAGCACTTTCTCTATGTAAGTTTTTATATCCCTGGTTTATAGTGGTACCCCCACCCCTGAACACCCATCCTATGTAAGTTCACATATCCATGATGTCTAATGACACCTAAACTGTGTATTGACCATACTCTCTGGATTCTAGTGGCACCCCCACCCCTGAACACCCATCCCATTTAAGTTCACATATCCCGGTGTTTAATACCCCCACCCTCCCAAGCATCAGTTAAGCAATAATGACCAAAGAGCCGGTCATTTCCTAGAGATTGTCAAACTGTTGCCCATACTGTGAGCAAATATTCCCAATAGTCTAGCACTCCCTCCAAGTCACAATGTAAACATAATCCCCAGTGGTGTAGTGCCACCTCACCAATTCCCATTCTGGGGGGAGGGGTGGCTTGAGGTGCAACCGAGGGCCACCCCCCACCCAACTCGTCATTAATCTTGAAGAAATGACTGGCTCTTTGGTCATTATTGTGATTATAAGGCTAATCACAATAATGATTTCTTTAATTTTTCCTTTACTTCCTTTTTTTGTCCTGGCACGAGCGGAGTTGTGAGTTGCTTCATAGGCATTTGTCTGACAGCACATGGCAGGTCATTAATATTCATGGGTAGGGAGATGTTGTTATGGTGAGGGACTGGTTTCTATGGGCACCCAAGACGGGCTCATGAATATTTATAGAGAGTGAGCTCATTTCTATGGCATCGGGACTGGGTTTTATGAATATTCATAGGGGGAGTGGTTTGTATGGCAGTGTGCAGTCATTTTATGGCATCACGCAGTGCCGCATACATTAGGTATTATGACATTTTTCAGTTTAACAGGAAGCTACAGACATTTGAGTTTATTTTTCTGTAAAAAAAGTAAGAAAACTCCTGTGCTTCATGGTGTAACTGTAATACTTTTATTTCACAAACAGGGGTATACAATAACTTTGGCTTCATTTTTTTAAAAGGCAAGATCTGGAGCTGTTCATTTTTTTACAGCCCTTCCATGTAGTGGTAGACGAACACCTGCACTAGCAGGAAGATGACAGCAGCTACCATGCTGGTCACTTCTAAGAGATTTCAGATCAGAGTGGCAGCCAATAACAAGCACTGGATCTGTCATGAATAATTAATTAGACTTCTAATACCTTGTATTGGCCATACTCCCTGGTGTCTAGTGGCATCCCCAACCTCAACACCTGAACCATGTATTGTCCATATTCCCTTGTGCCTAGTGCCCCCCCAAACATTTGCCCATCTAAGTTCACATATCCCTTAAGTCTGGTGACAACCCCACCCAACAGCACCCATACTGTGTATTTGTAGTACTCCCTGGTGTCTAGTGGGACCATCCCCAACCCCGAACACCCATCCCATGTAAGTTTCCTTGTCCTTGGTGTCCAGTGGTGCCCCACCCATGAACACCTGTACAAAGTACATATCCCTGATGTTCAGTGCCACCCCTATCCCCAGTCACTTGTGTACTGTGAGAAAGAATGCTCTGGCATCCAGTGGTTCCTCTGTCCCCAAATGCCCATTGACAGAAGAACAGGAGAGCGTTGGTGGTCCAGTGTCCCCCAACCAGTCCCTTCCACACACAGAGCACAACCTATCACCTCCCCCACTTACTAGTGTTTCCAAAGCCATCCAGGGGATCCTGAAATGGTGACAGGAACAGCCCTCTTCCCATGTCCTCAGCTGGCTGCCATATAAGTTGTCAATACTGTGCATACAGTATAAATACTGTACACGCACTCTCTAACAGCTTATACGGCAGCTAGCTGAGGAGGCGACAGTAGGGCTGTGCCAATCACTGTATAGGGATATCCTGGATAGCCTTGGACACACTGGTCACTGGGGGGTGTGATGGGTTGTGATATGTGCATGGGTGGGTGGGTGGGGGGAACCTGATCACCAGTGCTCTCCCGTACTTCTGCCAATGGGCATTTAGGGGGTGGGAGAACCACTAGACACTACAGCGCCCTGTCTCACAGCACACAAGTGAGTGTGCCATTTAGACACCAGGGCTAAGTATTTAGTACTGGTTTTCGCGGATGGGGCAATGCCACAGATAACTTTTTAGGCCAGGAAGTAAAAACATCCTAGTTTTCTAAGATGGTAGTCTATCACTGTGTTAGGTAGTATTTTCCAATGTGTTCAGCCCATTCACGCCATCATGGCACTATAACTCTACAACACACAACAGTCACTGTGTTTATTTACCTTTTTATAATCGTAATGCCCCAATGCAAATGCACATCGAATTCAGCTCTGGTTTTGAAAAGCTGGATGTGAAAATCAATGTATGAGTCCCAGCTGAGCAGTGTGCTGTAGTGCTGAAAAACAATAAAACAGTAACCTTTGTGTAAAACAGCCCCTCAAAATCAGCTTTAAAGAGTATGATTATCTATAATATAGTTACATCTTCTAGAGTAAACACTGCTCAACAAGCAGGTCACCTGAGTTCTTGCCCCGAGCTGTCTTTGCCATAGTAAAAAACAAGAAAAAACACCATTTAATACTGAGAGTTAAAAGCAAGGAGTGCAGTAGTTGTAATGCATGCTGCCTGCTCCGTCTCTCTGCACTAGTGTGTGAATGGGGGGTGCTTTCTGTTTTAAGCAGCCCCTATGAGTTCTCAGAGCAGTTTTCTTCTGCTAGCTCACTGTCTGCTAGGTATTGGTACATGTTTGCCCACAGTAGAAGGAATCCAGGTGGCACTCAGAACACACTAGGACTAGGGGCTTGTTTACGTTACCAAATGTCATCTGAGGTCCCATGTGCAATGATCAGTCCCCTTCCCACTTCCTACCATTGTGTAATTGCTAATAATCTAATTTGAATGCCACCCACATGTTAAGCGAACAAGCTGTCTGACAACAAGTAAATGTGTTCAATGGGAGGGCTACTATGCTGCTATGCCTGGGGCATCCTGAACAAGTAAGGGAAAGGGAAGACTCAGCATCCAAGTGGATGGATAGCTTGCCCTGCTTATCAGCTACTGCCTACCTCCACTCCTACTGCTAGCTTGGGGTGACAGTGGGGCAATAACATGGAGAGATGACTGGCTCTGATGCTCAACAGAGACACACTAGTCCCGTTCACTTATGTAAGCCACTGGTTGACAAAGCAGAGATCAGGACCATATGGATGCAATGCTGTGCTGTGAATCACATGCCTAATGCATACTGAGCTCACTTCTGGGTTTCAGCTCCAATTTTTTACAAATATTGCAGTAAACTGGGTTGAATTTACCAGAGCTCTTTTTTAACTTAATATGCACAAGTGCGTATGAGTGAATTATGGAGCAACATACAGATGTGATGAGATGACCCAGAACTGTAAGCAGAGTGTACAAAAATTGGTGTAAAATATGCTGATACACCCCCTCAACTGGTCCCCTGGGTTGGGTTGTCACTAGACACCAGGGATATGAAAACATACATGGGACAGGTGTTTGGGGATGAAGGGGGGCACCACTAGGTAGCAGGGATATGGGAAACGTACATGGGACAGGTGTTCAGGAGGATGGAGTTCCATTACTCACAAGTGAATACTGACAATACACAGTATGGGTGCTCAGGAGTGGTGGTGCCACTAGACACCAGAGATATGAAAGTTATATGGGGCAGGTGTTCAGGGGATGGGGTGCCACGAAACACCATGGAGTACATCCAGTACATGCTATGGGTGCTGGGGGGGTGCCAGTATACACCAGGGACATGTGAACTTCTACAGTGCAGGTGTTTTGGGATGGGGCACCACTAGACATCAAGGATATGTAAACTTACTATTGCTTATGTACTCTTTACAGTGTTCGGGGTGGGAGTGTGCTGGTAGACACAAGGAAGTATGACCAGTACACGATATGGGTACATGTGGGGTGCCACTAGGCACTAGGGATATGAGAACTTACAAGGGATGAGTGTTCAGGGGAATAGGGGTACCACTAGACATAAGTGACTATGACCAATACACAGTATGGATGGTGTGGGTGGGGGGGGTGCCACTAGACACCAAGTATATGTGAACATACATGGGATGGGTGTTCAGGGGTTGGGGGCACCACTAGATGCCAGGGACATGGGACAGGTGTTCAGGGGCGAGGATGCCACTAGACACCAGGGAGTATGGCCAATACTTGGTACAGGTGCTGGGAGGGTGAGGGGGTGTCACTAGACATCAGGGATCACATCTTTGCAGGTGTGATGGATGATTGGGAGTGGGTGGTTGCAGTACAGCCACCCTGCCATGAGTGGGGTGAGGGCGTGGGCTTAACACTCATTTAGGTTGTGGTTATCAGTGGTGGAAAATAGTGCCACTTTGAGATCTATTTACCATGACTGCAAACCTTTGAACATGCCTCTGCACTCGTATGTAGGAGGGTAACCCCTCATTTGCACGGGCACAGTGATATTTTAGCACCTGGACACAAACAGTTTTGGGGCATGCTAACTTGGTCTCTTAAGATGGCTCCATCATTGCAAGACGCAAACCTGAATAGTGCTGGGACAAGTCATGTTAGTGCTGGCTCTAACATTTGAATATCCAGCCCCAGATCTTTTGGCCCAGCTCAAAGTCTGCTTGTTTCAAGAATGCAGGCTCCCATAAATCATGCCCCTTTTAAATAGTGAAGCAAACTACACATACATCATCTTGGTGTAACCTTATTTTTGAATGAAAGTTACATTTTCAGAGTTGTGGTGAATTACTGGTTCAGAAAAGTCCAAGAATAGCTGTTTTAACAGTGATAGAATGGGTATTTATATTTTTCCTCTGTATCTTCTTTATTATTATAAGAAATTCTTTACTTTTTGTTTGTGGCAATGTCCTCTTAAAAATGTGGTTTGTCTTATTCTGGCAGCCATTTTTATTTTTAAACCGCACAATAAAACCTTTGGTTTCTGCAGTTTTCTTTTGGTGAAGTTTGTAACGCTCATGGTCTGTTTCTTGGCTAAGATGTACAGTGTGTGATCTCTGACCCCTGCAAAGGGTCAGTTCTTGCAGTCTCTTGGTATGGGCTTTTAAGTTAAACAAGTTATTTTTCCTTTATCCTTTATTAAGAAGTCCATTTTGAAATCCATCTTAATTCACAACACCCAGGATCCTTTCAGATAACAACTTAAACCAATTATAAAAATATAAAAAAGAAAAATGTGGTCATATTGAATAAAATATGAAAATAAGCCAATTTGCTATGACATCAAAGTCACCGAGGCATAGGTTTGAAGCATACATTGCAGGGTGTGTAAACAAGCAGGGGTGTTTAAGGCTAGGGACATCCTCAGTGGGAACATAGGTGAGGGAGATCAGGCTAAAACTCTTCCAACTAGAGGGTGCATTTACGGAGTAATGGATTATTCAGACAAGTATGTGGTAGTGAGGTTCACCATGGCGCAAAACTCAAAGTAGGCAGGAGGGTGTTAGAGGATTCAGAAGGGCACAAGGAGTTAACAAGGAAGAATTGGCCACCAGACGGGGGAAACAGGGATGTACACCAAGGAGAACAGCAGATAAATAGAAGATACAGAGACAGGCAGAGTGAGTATGGTGAAATCCCTGTGGGTTCTGCTGACAGTAGTAAAGAGGAACGAACCCCCAAAAGAGGGTGGTCTGCATGCCTCTACACCTGTTGGAAGACATATACTGGGGTCTAATAGGGGAAATTAGGAAGTGTGGGGGGGTTGTCCTGCTATGAGATTTCAACATGACAGATATGGACTGGAGCAATTCTCTAGCAAGAAGCACTATGAACTCTGTGCTTCTGGATGCCTTCTAGCACTATTTTCTAAACATCATGTTGCAGAGTAGACTTGGAATAGTGCATTAATGGGCCTAGTTCTGCTGAACTAGGACAATAGAGGGGAAGTAACGGTGGAACATCGTTTGGGGTCAAATGACCATAGATAAATAGATACTGTCGGCAGATAAGGGCCACCAGGCCCATCCAGTCTGCCCGTTTATGTTACCTGAAGAAGTGGCTAGTGACCCTATCTGGTGACTGACTTTAGCTTTTTCTTTCCATCTCTAATATTCCTTTATTCCTGTCACATGCATGTTTGAAACCTGCCACCATACGGTGGACACCACTTTCTGGAGCAGGCTATTCCATGCATCCACCACCATCTCTGTAAAAAATAACTTCCTGACATTACCCCTTATGCAGCCACCCATCAGTCTCATATCATGCCCTCTTGTCTGGCACTACTTTTAAACTGGAATATGTTGCCCCCTTCCACCTGGTTCTTGCCCTTGAGTTATTTGAACATTTCTGTCATGTCACCTCACTCCCTCCTTTCTCAAGCGTGTACAAATTGAGGTCCCTGAATCTTTCCCCATAAGGCTTGTGACGTAGACCCTTCACCATTTTGGTCACCCTCCTTTGCACCATCTCTGTTTTGTCAATGTCCTCACAAAGGTGTGGCTTCCAGAACTGGACACAGTACTCAAGATGAGGCCTCACCAGGGCCCTGTTGAGTGGAACTATCACCTCCCTTCTTCGTCTTGTGATTCCCCTTCCAATTCACCCCAACATCAAAATGGCCTTCTACTTGGCCATCTGCCTTGTGGCCATCAGGTCATCTGTGATTGTGACACCCAAGTCCCTCTCTTTCTTAGTAACTGCCAACAGCTCTCCCCCCACAACACAATGTGATTCAGTATCACTCTTGAAATCCAGTGGCAAAGTTCCCAGATGTTAGTTCTGGATTTTAGAAGGGCAGACTATAAGAGGATGGAGAAGGAGCTTAGGGAGAGACTCATGGGGTCTGACAATTAGAATAGTGGTAAAAAAAAGAAATGTGGTTTCCTTCTTGGTCAGCTTGCTTACTTTTTTACGGCTAAATGTGGCAGCCTCCATGTTTGAAAAAAAAAAGAAATGTGAGAGATAAAAACTTTGACCTGAGGAAGAGGATTTTATCTCACGAAAGCTAGTCTTAGAAATAATTTTGTTAGTCCAATAAAAGGTATCACCTGCAACATATATGTATATATATATATATATATATATTTTTTTTTTTTTCTACATTGTTGACTGGATTAACATGGCTACCATCTACCACATTTTTTTTTCTAATATGGAGGATACCGCATTTAGCCGTAAAAAGTGGAAACAGAGCAAGCTGACCAAGAAGGAAACCAAACTCAGTAGTGACATATTCTTCCTCTCAACATGCAAGAAAAGGAATATTATGTTTTGAATCCACATCCAACCTTTATATCTGTCATTCTGCTCAGCTGTTTCCACTTTGACCCGAGGAAGAGAGTTTTATCTCTCGAAAGCTAGTCTTAAAAATTATTTTGTTAGTTCAATAAAAGGAATCACCTGCAACATATTTATTTTGTTTTTTTCTCTACAGTAGTGGTAAAATAAATGTAACACCATCAAACAGTAGATCCAAGAAGTGTCTAAAGCATGTCTCAGACAGCTTGGGAAGGGGAAAGAGGCACAGGAAACCTTTTTGGTTTTCCTTGGAAATGGGGAAAGCAATCCAAGCTAAGAAATCATCCTTAAGAAGGTATAAGTCCGATCAGTCAATGACAAATAGGGAGCTGTACCTTAGCAAACTGAAAGAGCCAAGTATTGCTTGAGGAGGGTAAAGGCAGAGGCAGAGCTCAGAATAGCAGAAGTGAAGGAGGAAAATGACAAGGCTTTATTTGGTACATTAAAAAAGACGAAGAAAAACAAAAGTGACAAGTGTTGAATAAGGGGGATATGGTGGAAAATAGGAAAAAGCAGACCTATTAAACAAATATTTATGCTCAGTCTTCATGGTTAAAAGAAGGAGAGCCACTGCCAGAATGTGGCAATAAAGTTGGGTAGGAGATTCTGATGGTGATGTTGAGTGTCACTGAGGACAGAGTGCTTGAGGGTGTGTGGGATTGAAGCCTACCCGGTGAATATGTTGTCGGGATTATTGTGCGTGAAAATCCATGCTGGAAAAATCACATCTGATATGACAGCTACTGGGATAGTGTACTGCAAGTCAGTGAACATTATCCCTGTAGCTGTCATCACATGTGAGGAAGAGGAGAAGCAGCAAATTGCTTGGTGCTTTGCCAAGCTGCTCCTCTGGTGCAGGGGGCTAAAGCCAAGAGCAGCTAGAATGCAGGAGTGTCCCAGAGACCTGGGTTCTGTTCCCAGTCTCCTGTCTGTTGTGCTTTTCTTCACCCCTGCCTAAGTTTTATTTTTTGTAAATTCTCCTCCACCCTGTACTGTTGCCCTCCACACTCACAGATACAACCCCTTCCAAGTTCCTCCCTGTCCCCAAGTTGCACCCCCCCTGTGGAGTTAGCTATTTTTAGTTCAGGGGTGTGGCTGCGCAAAGCCCTCCATGATGGGAGGGTGCAAGGGGTGAAGCCCCCCTCAAAAACTTAATTTACTTGTCTGTTAGCCAGAGCAAAGGTTGGTGTGTTTCTTGACTGCTACTACTGACTTTGTTGTTGCGGTCGATATTTTTGTGGAGAACTACATTTTGTAGCACTGTGTTTCATATGCAGTTTTTGACTGCAGTGTTTTTGTTTTCAAGTTCTTAACCTAGTGCCATGTTGAAGGTGGGGACGTCACTGGTTCCTAATGGGCTGCATCCCTGGTCACTCAAGAGGTAAGCCAGGCTCAGGCAGCACCCTTGGCTGACCTCTTCAACTGCTCCCTTGAGAATGGCATTGCCCCATGGATTACAGTGTGGCTCATGGTATGCCTCTACATAAGGACTGCAGAGATCCATGCAACTACAGACTAGTCAGCCTCATCTCCATCACAGGGAAACTGCTGGAGATTATTATCAAGAAGTGGTTGGAAGATTTCCTGGAGACTTATAGCATCCAAGACAAAAAAACAGCATGGCTTCATAAAAGGAAGGTGCTGCTCGGCTAAACTAACCTCACAGAATACTTCAACATAGTATCTCTGGCAGTAAACAAAGGTCAGGTGATTGATGTTCGATATCTGGTCTTCTGCAAGGCCTTTAAGTCAGTGTCTCATAAACATCTTGAGAAAAAGATGGGTAATTTTGGGTGTTGTAAGAATTAACAAGATAGGTAGAGAACAGGTTAGGAGGAAGAACCAAAGGGTAGTGCTAAATGGAAGGCCCGCTAATGTTAGAAGGCAATCAGTAAGTTGCCTCATTGTAGGTCCCAGGTCCTGTTCTTTTCAATTTGCTTATATGTGTGATATTGGAGAAAAAGTGCAAGGCAAAGTGTGTCCCTTTGTGGATAACACAATGATATATGAGTGAGTAACCCTAAGAGGGATGACCACAAGAAGAAGGATGGGGTTTGCAGGGGCAACCATTGGAAGCTCACAGGATTGCATGGAACTCTGCCCTTAGTAAGGCACAGGTAACTCAAGGGATTCTCCACCTAAGAGTACAATATTATACACAACTGATAAACCAGAGAGAACACAGTAAGGGCCAGATAAAGGGTAGTGCTCTGCACTGATATCAACTGGTAAGCTAATTAGAGAGGCAAAGCAGGACTAAGGGAGTCTAAGAGATACATAAGAGGAGTGGTCTGACAGGAAGGAAGGGGGTGTGAAGATACCAGATGTGTAAAAGGGATTCTAGCAAAATTCTACTAGGGGTACTCTGAGAAAAGGGCCACTGCCAAAAGAACAACACTGAAGGCATTAGCAAAGTATGAGGGCTGTACTCCCTACAGCAACAGGGGTATAAGGTAATAATTTAAGTAGGATGTGTAGAACTGAGGAGGGAATAGAAGAGATGGTGGGGCCTGCTAGGATGCAACACTTGTGGTGCATGCGTCTTCAGGAATGTCCTCTGGAGGTGGTGGTGTTGCAGCACTGTGGAACTGGCTGCAGTAAGGGCTGAACTAAGCTTTCTCCAGACTGGGGCCAAGTGGTTACAGGCAACCATTATGCTTCTTCCCCCATAGACACCTAGGATCTAGACTAGGGGGTGGACAAAAGTCGGCAAGGGGAAGGAGGGTCCATGTGAGTGGAGTCTCTGAAGTGACAACAACAGAGTGCACTGTATGATTCAGTTGGTCCAATCTGCCCAGTGGGGAGAGCAGAACCTGTGGCTGCTGAGGAGGCCAGATCTGACCCAAAGAGGAAACTTCACATGCAATCAGAGTCCAAGAAGAAGGAGAGGGCTAAGATGGTGTTTTCAATAGGGGACTTCATTGCAAAGAGAAATGAAAGGACTGTAGGAATAGGGGAACAGGAAGACATGATAGGTCCCTTCTTGGAACTTCAGTTGGAAGGGATGCTAAAAGTGTAAAAAGAACTGTCAGTGGAGGGGGTCAAGAAGATGAACTGGTTGTCACTGTAGACCTAAAGACTAATCACCTGGCTTGTAGACCCTTGGATGAGGTTCAGAATAGCTTTAAGAAGATGGATGAGGCTTATTCTGGTAGCAGTCTCTGAGTTTTTATTTCAAGGTCCAGCCAATTTGAGGCAGGGAGAAGAGGAAGATTTTTCTGATCACTTGCTTCAACACATGGCTAAAGGAGTGATGCAGGCAGAAGGTGTGGGGGTAACTGGGACACTGGGATAGCTTTTGGAGGGATAGAAAGCTATTCAAGTGAGATGGCCTTCATGCCTTTGAGGAAAACACCAAGATTCTAGGGTATAAGTTTAAAGAGTGCAGTGAGGTGCCTTTATACTAGCAGAAGGGAAGGCACAGCAGACATGGACAGGAACCTACATAATTGAGGGAGGCCTGGATCACCACCCCCACTGCTAGGAAACAAAGAAGGAACAATAGAGTATAGCAAGTGTGGGAACAGGGAGATGCTGGGTTAAGTGGTAGGAGAGGAACTCCATGGGAACTAGGAGTACCAACAAGGACATGGCTGGAAAAAAGATCTGGGAAGAAGGGGCAAGAGCACATGGAAGGGGGAGAAAGCAGGCATCCTAGAGGTCTATGTGCACAAATGCTAGGAACTTGGGAAATAAGACTAGTTATCTAAAGGCACTGGAGTCAGAATCACATGGTAATCTCTGAAATGTGGGCAGGTAAGTATCATGACTGGGACAAAACCATACCAGTAAACATAGTATTCAGGAAAGATAATGAGGATAGGGCAGTGTCCACATCTGGCACAGAAAAGACTGGACACCAGTCTATGTGTGTTAGATCATACTGCAGGGCAGGTTCATTTAGGAGGTGAAGGGGGCGAGACCAGATAAATTTGGGTGTGAGTGTGGGGTGCGAATTTTGCGGATGCAGTAAGTGGCACAGTTGTCACTGAGAGTGTCAGAGATGGTGCTAGCTGATGAGATCCTGTGGGGATGGGTGAATAAGATCCAGTCCAGTAGGGTGTGATTTAAGGGCCAATGGTTAAGATGGGTTGGTTCCTGGATTAACTCGGAAAGGTTCAGGGTTTCAATCCTTAGAGCAGTGGGTTTCGTAGAGGGGGAGAGCCAGTCAAGGTTGAAGTCACCTAATAATATGAGTTCCCCATTTGCAGTTTTAGTGGAAATTTCAGAGATGGCTTTGACCAGGGAGTTGGGTGAGGCCTTTGGTGGGGCACACAGAGCCCTGATATAGAGGGGATTTGATGATGGAAAGGTATGGTGATCAACAATGGTTTTGTGGGAGGAGGGGCAGGACTCCTTGTATATAATGAAGCAAGGGATGGAGTCCCTGATGTACAGAGCTACCCCCCCACCTCACTTTCCCCAGTCCTGTTGGGAAAGGATATCGTAAGGATGGTCAATTGTGGGTGGGCGATTTTGGGGGAAAGACAGATTTCCGTGACGCAGAGTATATCCGGTTTATGCTGGGTGCCCCATACAGAAAGGGCATCCAATTTGGGCAGGAGGCTCCTGATGTTGAGGTAGAAGATGCAGAGGCCCTTGGGGAGAGTGACTGAGGGCAAGTCGTTAAAGGATGGAAGCGCAGATGTGGAATTGTTTGGTGCTGAAGGGCCAGGGTTAGGGTGAACTTCACGTGCCAGGAGCAGTAAAAGAGAAGGTGTGAAAAGGGGATTGCTTTTGTCTGCCAGGGCTCCGCTTAGAGGGTGGAGCTTGGAGATTGGGGCACCGGAGGAGAGCTTCCAGATTTAAGTAGTGTGAGTGAAGCAGTGCTGGGTGAATGGTGGGGGATAGTAGAAGGGGCTGGTAAAGAGGGAGAGAAAAGGGAAGGGTTTGACAAGGAGAGAGGGGAGGAGATATGATTGGGATGAGCGAAGCATGGGTGGTTGTGGGTGGCTCTTGGGACATGGTAAGGTAGGAGAGTGAGTGGAGGGGAGATGAATAATGGTTATGGAGTTCAGGGATATGAAGAAAGGTGTGAGAACAAAGTCAGTGTGGGTACAGGTATGATGGAGGGTGGGAGGGAGAGGCATCAGTGTTGGGGTGATAACCTATATAGGCCACATCTCAAAATCAAAAAGCAGATAGGGAGCTGAATGATGCCATTAAAAGAGTATCAAGTCAGGTGGAGGTGTTGGGGAGAGTTGTGTCAGACAAACCTGACTGATTTCTTGCATTGAGTGATGAAGGTAGTGGACAATGGGCAGATGTTAGACATATTGTATCTTAACTTCAGTAAAATCAATTCTGTCCCACATGAAAAGTTGGTAAAGAAGATGCATGACATAGGGCTGGAGGACAAGTTCTTCAGATAGGTAGGAGACTGAATGAGCAGCAAAGCTCAAGTGGTGGTAATTAACAGAATTTTCAGGGATAGGGTTGTCACGGAAGCACCAAGAGAGGTCGACAGTGAAAATGCTGACCTCCCCCACAGTGACGGCACAATACTGACATCGGTATTGTGCCACCCATGCAGTGAGTGTTTTCTGTGGGGGGGCTCTGCCCCCCACACCCCCTGGACTTTAGGATTCTCAACTCCAGGTTGGAGTTGGTCTGGGGGGGGCAGAACCCTGACAGGAAGCAAAGCAAAGCACCATAAAAGGACCATTACAGTGAATGTCACTGTAATGGTCTTTTTTTGTGTTTCACCATTGGGGTGTTGACCTGAAGGGGTGCACCGGGTGGTCACGATGGTGTGCCATAGTGATTGCTCCTGAGACTGATCTTCTTCAACTGGTCTTCTTCAACATCTTCATCTACAATTTTGGGGTAGGGATATTACATAAGATATGCCTCTTGCTGACCTTCTAGTGCAGCGATAGAGCTATCATCTGCAACACTGATGGCCTGGGTTAGGGAATGAGCCTGGATTACCAGAGGGAAGCCATGGGGGAGGTTGGATGAGCATCCAATAAACTGCTCTCCCTCCTTGGGGGAGAGGCTGTTGGTTCCTGGTGCACAAGTGACATCCACCAGAGGCTGGGAGTGCACCAGACAGGACCCCTTGAGCAAGCGGAGGAGACAATGGTGGACATCCGCAGGGTTTATATGGGAGTACGTATGCCCATGCACTGATGTCATTGCACATGCAAATATCCAGAGGAACAAAAGAGAATGCCTTCAGGAACTGAAGCAGAGTGATTCTCCCTTCTGCCTCCTGAATGACTCCCCAGTGTAAGTCTCTGCTGGGATCTAAGGTGGATCTTGGTATCTCCCCTTGGGGAGCCCTGCTGTAGGATGTACACTGTGGGCCTCCCAGTCAGGGCAGCTGGAGGTGGATACTGGGTTGGGGGTCAAAGAAGTCTGATATGGGGTACACCCTCCCAAGCCTCATTGAAAAATACAATAAAAGAAATCTATGCCTCTTCATGGATTATACTATGATCTGTGGCTGAGTGGAGAGGAAGGAGGGTGTAGAATTATGAAAGAGGATCTGGATACATTGCAGAGGAGGTCAAAAATATGGCAGTTAAAATATAATGTCTAGAAGTGCAAGGTAATGCACATTGGGGTAAGAAGTCTGCAAATTGAGTATGGAATTGGGGAGGTAGTAGTGGAAAGCATAGCAGAGAAGATGGACTTGGGGTTATAATTTCGGACAATCTTAAGATAACAGCACAATTTGATAGAATAGTGAGAAAGGTAAATATGATGTTGGGATACATATGGGAGGTATCAGCAGCTGGTGAAAGAGGTGCTTCTACCATTGTATAGATCATTGGTTCATCCTCTTCTGGAATACTGTGTGCAGTTCTGAAGACCACATTGAAAGCAGGAAAGGGACAGAAAGGAGGCAGTGCAAAGGAGAGTAACCAAAACAGTTCAGTGACAGAAATAAAGAACTTATGAAGAGAGTTTGCTCTGGACCAACTGAGATGTACAGTGTAGGTGAAGTTTAAATGAGGTGTACTCCATGATGTATGCACCTCACCCACAGTACTGTCTGAGAGGTGTATACAAGGTTTAACAGTAGGACACGTATACTGGAATACAGGTGTAGCTAATATGTGTTTTAAGAAATACTAATTAGGTACACCTGAGTGGGGTGTCCACTTCAAACGAGGTCAGTCAGGATGTGTAGTTGATGCGAGTTTAAAAATGTTAATTAGGTACATCTTGGCAAAGTCTACACCTCAGCTAGAGATGTAGTCAAACAGAGGTGTAGTCAAATGGTATGATTCAGGTGCACACATCAATATGGCCAGTGTAGCTTTAAAAAAATTAAATTCCAAATACTGGGCAGAGATCTTGTTCAAAAGAAAAAGTAAATACTATTTGCTTATTTAACTAATTTTAAGCTGAACTTCAAAAACTATTGACAAAGAATATAGTTCCCTACCTCCTCACAACCACCTGCCTCATTACAGAAATCACATGCAGACAAGAAATCTAAGAATTCCTGCATAAAATCGGTAAATGGAGCAGTATTTGCAGGAACAGCAGTCAAAAGATATTTCTTCACCAGTTTTCACCAACACACTTTACTGTGACTACCTTACTACCCTGTATCTGTTATGTCAGCTTCTTTGTTAGTCCTCTCACTATCTTCCCTGCTCCCTCCCCTGCCCCTTACCATCCCCAACACATTTACCCAGCATGCCTCCCCTTCTCCTACCCCCTCTCTATCCTCCTCCTCCTCCCATTCCAATCTTTACCTTCCACCCCAATAAACCTGCTTACCCCACTTCCCCTTATTTCCTCCCAGCTCCCTCTCCCTCACCTACTCAGAACACCTCCCTTTCCCCCACCCCTCATTATCCTCCTCCCAAACCCTTCTACCCAGCCACCCCATCTACCTGCATATCCACTTCCCCTGCCTCCCCTCTCTGAGTGAACCTCTCGTTTGCTTACTGCTCTTACTTAACCTTACCAACCTTCTTACTCTATCTTCTCACCCTCCCCTCTCTCAATCAACTCTCCTAGTGGTGATCACTTCCTGCCTTCCTTCTTGCCACTGCTGTGAATCTGGACAGTAGGCTCTTGCCCCTGACATCGCATTCTGTTTGACAATGCCTCTGGCTGCACCTATGGGTATACTCTTGTGCAACTTGCAACTTTCAAAAAAAATTTTACTTATACTTGTTGGATACCCTTCATGCATCTTATATGTATATACAATTTTTTGACTATATTATATTACTACACTGTATGTGTGTTTACTCCCTACATATCTGTTTTATGTACCCTGTATCTCCCATATTTGTTATTGACATAGAACCTATGTAAAAGAGCCTTCGGCTCAAAGGTGTTAACCCGAAACAAATAAATTAAAAAAATAATTTCTTTCATGCATTTTTCACTGGAAATAGTCAACCATAAAAAAGCACAGGAAAAGTATTATGGAGTTGCAGGCCTATATGCCCACCTCCCTGTAAAATTACTAAAGAGGTACACACATAAAAATATGTACACCCTAGTAGGGGTGTTTCGATTCTCTGGAATCCTTTCCATTGGAACCACGTCAGATCTCAGAACATCTGATTCTGATTTTGGAATCTGAATCCAACCCAACAGAGTGCCACAGGCTGCCATCGAAGTCTGTCACCCTCCTTCCTCTAATAACCTTGTCTGCATGGAGTCTCTGGAGTATTAGATTGAGGTGACAGTTCAAATCATTCAGTGGGATGATGATGATGATGATGAAGAAGTCTCAGTTAATGAGATGACCCCCCCGCAGATCCAGGATCACCCCCCTCACTGGCACCCTTAGCCCCTGCCCCCCAGTCCACCCCAAATGTAAGACTGCTTCTTCACTTAAATGGTAGGCAATTTACTAGCAGCAGCTGCCGTACATCTAACTTAGGCTGACTGTATAGTAGTAAACTGATGATTCTCTTGAGACTAGCTAAAAGACAAGAACCTCAGTGTGCAAGCACTGAGGCAATGGTGACCCAAAGGGCACTGGCTGGGAAGCCAAGTTTCAAAGAAATACAAAATCACACATGCCCCCATAATGCAAATCACCATAGAATATTATGCTGGTTCACCATTAAGCAGAAATGCATGGTGCCACAAGGCCTCTCATACAGTCTGCAAAGGGTGCTACAGAAGACACATATGCGTGTTTCATCCTACCAGGACTCATCAGTGTACCTTGTCTGTGTGACACCCCAGTGGAATGAACCAGCAACCCTAAGATGGTCTATCTGGGTTATGTTGTGGTGAACCCAATAAAAACAAAAATACAAGCTAAAAAACCAACAACCTCAGTGTGCAAGCACTGAGGCAGTGGTTACTCCAAAGGGCATTGGCCGGGAAGTCAAGTTTCAAAGAAATACAAAATCACACATACACCCATAATGCAATGCATCATAGGCTATATATGCAAACTGTAAAAAAAGCAAAGACAAGGCGCAGCGTCAGCATGTGGTCTAAAAACAAAACAAAATGGTTATATTAAATGCATGCTGAAAATAGAAAATAGAGTTAAAAATCTACGTTTTGACCTTAGGTCTTCTTCAGGAAATATCTAAAAGAGAAAAAAAAAAAGTTAGTATAGAGGAGAGGTAAAATGAGAGAGATATATATGTGGAGAAAGAAGAAGGGGGAGGCTAAGGGAGAAGAAGTGATAAATGGTAAGATTAAGAGAGAATCTGTGAAACAAAAAGGTGAAGATGGGAAAGATAAAGCATAATGGGAGAGAAAGAGCTGGGGAAGTTCCCAGGTAGAGACTGATTAACAGGGCCTTGTAAGAAGGCTGAAAGGTGACAAATGTGAGAAGGAGACAGAAATGAGACATATGGTGAAATGAAAAATAAATGAGTACAAAAACAAATTGACTTTAGGGAAAAAAGGGGATGGCTGAAAGATGTTAGTGGAAAATAAGTCTATCATTTAAACCAGAGGGCTGCTGGGAGCTAATGGATGATCAGCTTGGCTTCCATGTTTTTCTATGGCCAGGATCCCGGAAGCCCTGCTGAAGGACACAAACAGAAAGGTCATTGACATTGTGGTCCCTGGAGATAAAGTGGGATACAATGGTTTTAGCAGTTTCACCATTCCTGACTGCTCTGTAATGTTCCCTGAAACGGTCAGCAAGACGCCTACCAGTTTCTCCGATGTAAATAGCTGAACACCTCCTGCAAAGAATACAGTACACCACATTAGTGGAGGTGCATGAGAACTCCTTGGTGATGTGAAAAACACCTGTAGGCCCCGAATCTCAGTTACACTGAAACAAATTTGCAGATGTAGCGAGCCCTGTTGCAAGGTTTGGTACCGGGGGACTGTTAGGAGTGGTAGGCTGCTTTACCAGGAGATTGTGCAGGTTAGGTGGTCAGGCGGTAGGAGGCAATAGGTGGTTCTGTAAAGGAAGCACCAATGTTAGGTCAGTTGCAAAATGGGAAAGTTACTAGTGATGATCCTGTGAAGAGAAGGTGTGCTCTGATGGAAAGGAAGAACTAGTGGAATTCGACATTGTTCTTGTGTGATAGTATCCCTCCTGTGGGGGTCAAGGTTACAGGGCATGTTACTGACCCGGGAGAGTGCTCCGTCCACTGTGCTTTTAGGGTATCCCCTGTTGATAAAAAAACTATGCATTATTTGGGTCTGCTCAGCAAAATCATCTTCTTCACTGCATAACCTGCGAAGTCTAAGAAACTGTGAATAAGGCAGGCCATTCTTGACATGTTTAGGATGGAAGGAGCTATGGAGGAGGAAACTGTGAGAGTCAGTGGGTTTGTAATAGACTGATGTCTTAGAGCTGGATATCCAGGAAAGGCAGTGTAGAGGAGGATACTTCCACAGTGTACCGAAGGGAAGGATGAGCCATGGTGAACTTGTCAAGGAAGACTTGGAGGGTCTCCCTGGAGCAGGAGGTGGCCCCCACACAGTCATCAATGTAGCGTTTGTAGAGTTCAGGCACAGTCCCTGTGAATGAGAGAAAAAAACGTTCCTCCACCCAACCCACAAACAGATTAGCAAAGCTGGGACCCATCTTGGTACCCATGGCAACTCCACTGACCTGCTGAAAAAACTGTTATTAAAAAGAAAAGCATTGAGTGTTAGAACCAGTTCTGCCAGACGAGTTAGTGTGTGTGTGGTGGCTGTTGGACTTCCCGCTTGTTCAAGAAATGCTGCAAAGCTGTCAGACCATCATCATGGGGGATCACTGTGTAAAGAGATTTGATGTCCATGGTGAAGATGAGCTGATGAGAGTCACTGAATCTGAACCTGTCAAATAACTGGAGAGCATGGTTAGTGTCTTTAACATAGGAGGGCAGGGACTCAACAAGGGGTCTCATGAGGCCATCCAAAAATGCGGAGTTGTGGGATGTGGGGCAGAAGCAGGCAGACACTATGGGATGACCCAGGTTACCTGTTTTGTGGATTTTGGGAAGAAGATAAAACCTGGATGTCTGGGTATGCTGGACTATGAGTCTCTTAGCAGAAGCAGGGAGCTCATTGTTTTCAATAGCAGAGGTGATGGTGGTGGTGACCTCCATCTGATAGTCAGCAGTGGGGTCCCGTGGAAGAGAAGAATAAAACCTGGTGTCAGAGAGTTGCTGTGTGGCTTCCGTGATGTATAGCTCCTTTTGCCAGACCACAACAGCACCTCACTTATCAGCTGGTTTAATAACAATGTCATTCCTACATTGTAGAGATATGAGGGCTGCAAGCTCACCAGGTGTCAGGTTGGAATGGTTGTGCCTGCAATGAAGATTAAAGTTAGTGGTGTTTTCCATGCATTGGTTAACAAAATAATCAACAGCAGCAAAACGTCCTGGAGGGGGTGTCCATGCACTTCGCTGGGGATTGATGTCATTGATAGTTCTGGTGATACTGTCATCATCTGTGGGAAGAGGAGTCATATTAGAAAAATGAGCTGCAAGGCGTACTCTATGATAGAAGCACTGCAGATCAACTTGAACCTGGGGTGCATCAAGATATCTTGGTGTGGGCACAAAAGAGAGACCTTTGCTAAGGAGTGAGTGCTCACCTTGTGTCTGGGGAAGGTCTGGAGGAATACAAAATACCAAATTGTTAGGTTGTGTCTGACTCAAGGGATCATGTTGGTTGTTGATCTGCTGGGTGAGAGACTGGAGTTTTGCAGCTTTGGTATCCTTGAGAAACTGAAAGATAGTGGAGTTAAGGTTTTGGATGCAGTGCTTAATAAAAGGAAGGTTATGTGGAGCCGTTCGCTGCAGGAAATCCTTTTGCCTTTGAATGATTTTGTCCACAGAGATCAGCTGTGTTTTGATGGAGAGAATGGTGTGCACGATAAGTTTCCTAGACAAAGTTTTCAAAAGCTTGTTAGTAGAGGAAACGTGTCTCAGATCCAAATGAACAAGGATGAAATTTCAAACAGAAACCTTTAGGAATAATACCCAGGTGGCTGCATTTGGAAAGAAACTGTAAGTGACTGCAGAGTTTAGTCTTAGAGCAAATGGCAGAAAATAATTCAAGAGAAGGCTTAGAAATATGAGAAGGGAATGCAGACATAGAAGAAATGAAGGAGCATCGCAGAGAATTCAGAAGAGATTTCAGATTAGGCATCGTGGGTTGCAGCAAATGCAGCATACAAATTGTAAAAAAACAAAGACAAGGTGCTGCGTCAGCATGTGGTCTAAAAGCAAAACAAAATGGTTATATTAAATGCACGCTGAAAATAGAAAATAGAGTTAAAAATCTACGTTTTGACCTTAGGTCTTCTTCAGGAAATATCTAAAAGAGAAAAAAAAAAGTTAGTATAGAGGAGAGGTAAAATGAGAGAGATATATGTGGAGAAAGAAGAAGGGGGAGGCTAAGGGAGAAGAAGTGATAAATGGTAAGATTAAGAGAGAATCTGTGAAACAAAAAGGTGATGATGGGAAAGATAAAGCATAATGGGAGAGAAAGAGCTGGGGAAGTTCCCAGGTAGAGACTGATTAACAGGGCCTTGTAAGAAGGCTGAAAGGTGACAAATGTGTGAGAAGGAGACAGAAATGGAGACATATGGTGAAAATGAAAAATAAATGAGTACAAAAACAAATTGACTTTAGGGAAAAAAAGGGGATGGCTGAAAATCACCACAGAATATTATGCTGATTCAATGTTAAGCAGAAATGCATGATGCCGAAAGCCCTCTCACACTGTCTGGAAAGAGTGCCAACAGAAAACACATACACGTGTTTCGTCCTACCAGGACTCATGAGTGTGCCTCGTCTGTGTGACAAATCAGTGGAATGAACCAGCTACCCTAAGCCTATCTGGGTTATGTTGTGGTGTTGCGAGTTGCACAACATAAACCAGATAGACAATTTTAGGGTAGCGGGTTCATTCCATTGGGGTGTCACTCAGATGAAGCACGCTGATGAGTCTTGGTAGGATGAAACACATGTATGTGTCTTCTGTTGGCACCCTTTACAGACTGTGTAAGAGGCCTTTTGGCACCATGCATTCCTGCTTAAAGTTGAACCAGTATAATATTCTGTGGTGATTTGCATATATTGCTCTTGAGACTAGTCTGTCTAAATCCAGCCTTCCAATTTGAACTTCAAACTTAGAGTACCACCAGTCCATACATGACCCACACTCATGCTGTTTGTTGTTCCCAATCCCTCCCTTCCCAGACTGTGCCCAACCCATTTTTTTAAGCTTTATTTTAACCACTCCCCCAGCTAGTGTGCTCTTCTCACTGCAACACTGTCTCAACCCCAAATCCTAGTCCCCATGCAGGTTTTGTTTTTCCATAGTTACCCGGAAGGTAGGGTGGCCAGCCTAAGAAAAGCCATGGGAGCAGACTCTGCCAGACCCCTTTACATATGTAGGGTGAGGGGAGGAAGGGATGGGGAACAACAAACAGCATAGGTGTGGCTCATGTGTGGACTCATGGTACTCTAAATTCGGAGTTTGAATTGGAAAGAGAGAGCTGAATAGACTAGTCTTGAAAGGATCATTAGCATGATACTACACAGTCGGCCTAACTCAGACAGACTGGCAGCTGCTGCTGTTTAATTGCCTACAGTTTAAGTGAAGGGAGGTCTGGAAGCATTGCCGGGGCACTGGGTTGGAGGATGTACTGTGAAAGATTTGATGCTAGGGACCCGGCGGGTCACAGTCCTTTGACATTGTGAAGGACGAAAATTTAAAGCTGAGAGACTCTAAACTGCCACTGCCATTACAGCCACATGATGAGCCAGGCCTCCTCAACAATCAGATCCCAGCAGCTACACATAAAGGGAAGGAGATGGGCTTCACTACACTCAGTGCAGAATCACAACCTGATTCTTCAACCAAACTGGCTTCTTGAATTCAGATTTTTGGCCTGGAATATCTAAACTCAGAATTCTGGAAAGCTCAGAATCTGAGACTTTGCCATCCAAAATCCAAGTAACCCTGCACTCTAGTAAGATCTTGACACTTTCTGAAGCAAGAACAAGCTGTTATTATAAGCAAAAAATTGCCCTTCTTTGAAAAGAGATTGATTATCTTGCAAACACTACCCAGCTAATTACAGTACTCCAACACTGCTGCCTGAGACCAAAACTGCCAGTAACCAGAAAGTCCTTCTTATCTGTTAGGGTGCAGCAGGTGGCACTTAGCTGTTTCATTTAGAGCAGTGCTGTGCTCTGTTGTGGTGTGCCTCAGGGGTCAATTTTAGCCCCTAGATTGTTTGCTGTTTACATGTTGCCATTGGGGGAAGATCATTAGATGCTGTGGTTTGGGTTTTCGTTGCCAGGCCAATGATACCCAGCTTTATGTGTGTTGTTCTCCTGACAAAGTTGCAGCAGTCTTGGAAATGAATAAGTGCCTTAGAGAAATTCAAGACTGGATGGAGGCCAGTTGGCTTAGACTCAATCCATCAAAGACAGAGGTGCTACTGCAGGAACCAGGTTAGTATGATTCAGCATGAATGAGCGGTGGCATTGTCTTCCATACTTAGATGGCACCCAGCTCAGAGCTGCAGATAGGGTGAAGAATCTGGAGGAGGGGGGTTCTGTGGACTCCAAGCTGAGTTTAGAATGCCTGGTTCCAGCTGTTGTCCACAGTGGCTTTTATCATCTCTGGAACATCTCCTGAATCAAACCCTTTTATGAACCAGCTGATCTGGCAACCCTGTTTCATGCCCTGGTTATAACTAGATTGGATTACTGTAATGCTCTGTGGCTTGGGTCCCCCACAAAGCTGTTGCTTGCTTGCAGCTGGTCCAAAATTTGGCAGCCTGGCTGATTGCTGAAGACTCTCAGTTTGACCATATCCAAGGCCCCTGGAATTCTGCAATTCTGTGGTTGCAGAATTTTCAGCAGAATTTGCATTATGCCGCAGAATATACATAGTGCTGCAGAATTCATTGTTTTTGGCAAATTTTCTTTCAAATATACTGTTTATCTATAGTGTCAGGTTTTCTTTCCCATCTTGTTTATCCTGAAGCCCCTCCTCTATGCTCAGTATATGATGTCATTGATGACATCACATGTTTAGCCAATGACAGGATGGCATTCTGCCAGAGAGCTGAATAAATCATGCCGCAGAAATCAGAAAATGCTGCTGCAGAAGCCAAGGATCCCTGCCGCAGAAATTAGAATATTCTGCAGCAGAGCACTAGGGGCCCCGAGCATATCACATTGGTTCTCCATGTTCTGCACTGGTTGCTAGTGTGGTGGTACATTAACTCAAGGTGTGCTTGTTAACTTACAAGACTCTGCATGGTCTGGATCAAACTACCTGAAATATCTCCTCACTCCATACACTTCAGGCCATCTACTCTGGTCAGCAGAGTCAAGCCTCCTATCCATACCAAGATCAAAACTTAAATCCTTGGGGGCCTGGGTGTTCAGTGTAGCTGTCCTGATTTTCTGTAACTCCTTTCCCCTGAAGGTGAAAGGTGTTCCTTCGCTGACCCTTTTTTAGTCACCTTTTAAAAACTCATTTAATATTGAGTTCTGGGCCTGGTTCTGCTATATATATTTTTTTAAGTGGTGCCTCCTTTTTAGCATAATACATTGTTTATAACAGACTTCTAATAACTGCTGTTGTTGTACTGTGTACGGTGCATAGAAACTCTGGGATTGGTTGCCATATAATAAAACTGCCTTGCCTCACCTTACTGCAAGATAGTTCAGAAATCAGAACTGCCATGGGTGTCCCTTCAGGGCCAAACATACAGCTTCAGACAAAGTAACTCAAGGCACATGTCAAGATGGGGTTTTGGTTTATACAGCTAAAAGTTAAGTTAGTGAGTTGCAGATGAAATACATATACTGCAAGTGTTAAGTTAGCAAGGTGCAGTTGAAGTGTAAACTATGAAAAGTAAAGTTTATAATTGCAAATGATTTATTAATTTCAAAAGTTTCACCAGGAAAGGTATACTGAGTTGAGAACAGTTCATTTACAGATGCATCGGGGGAGGATGGGGAAGAGGAGACAAATTAGTGCACAAAAATGACTGACAATTGATACAGGTGCTAACTCTGACACAGGCTAACAGGCAGTATACAGATTGGCCTAAAAACAGTTACATGAGCTAAGCATGGAAGTCCAGAGGGTGAAAGACAACATAAGCAAAAAGTGCAACTGAGTGATTTGCCCTAGGCAGTGAGGAGGAGCTATAATTAGGGGATAGGAGAAACAAGGAAGGGGGAGGAGAATGGTGCAAGTGGATAAGAGACATAAGGGTTAAAATTACAGGTGGGACAGTGGAGGAGAGGCAAATGATGTGTATATTAGTAAAAGTACATGTTTTCAAGGTGCATTGAGATGCATAGTAATTGTGAGCTGTGTATACGGTGTGACTTATGTGTACATAGTGTGGACTTCAGAAAAGGTGTGCACTCCTGTTTAGTCAAGGTGAAAGACCTAAAAATTTGCATGCTGGTGGCAAGAAGGGAGAGAAGGGACATGACTTAGTCATGCAAATACTTCCTCAGGGTATGCAAGTTGGATAGCACGTAACTGTTGAAACTGAGTGGAACACAAACACCAGGGGTAACTCTATGAAGGCGGTGGTGGGAAGGGACTATTTTAAGATGGGATATCAGAGACTACTGTATCATGGAAAGGGTGGTGGAAGAGTGGAATAAGCTGACAAATGGGTTAGTCCATTCATAAACAGTGGGAGGACAGACAGATGCATGAGCTTGGTAAACAAAGAATCAAAAGGGGAAGGGGATAAGAGGTGCGAAGAGCTACTAGGGCTATTAAATTCCACATTAGATAGATAGGACTGGGCAGACACGATGAGACAGGAGGCCTTTTTCTTCTGGCTAAGTCTATGTTTCTGTACAGTATTGTAACAGTAAGAAATGGATTAGTGACATGAAAGAAGACCTAGAAAAATTGGAAACATGGTCAAGGATCTCACAAATCAAATTTAATACAAGACAGCACAAGGTCAGAAACATGGTAAAAAGGACCCCCAAAACTCAGTATTGGTTTAGTGGGGGGCAGGTTAGACCAGACCTTAGGGGAAAGGGCTGGGGTTACCACAAGTGACAGTCTCAAGAACACTGCCCAGTGCAATTAGCCATATGAGAAAGCCAGCAGGATGTTAAGGTGCATAGTCAGGGTTTTTTCTAGCTGACAAAAAGAAGTGATCCAGCCTCTTCATAGAGCATCAATGAGGATGCAAATAGAGTACTGTGCATAATTCTGGAAACCTCACCTTGGACAGAAAAGGAGCGCTTAGAATTCTTCTAGAACAGAGTAACCAAAATTATGCATGGTCAGCAGGGGAAGGTTTTGGAACAAGAGGATAAAATTACAAGTTGGTGGGGGCTTCAGGGGGGATGTGGGGAAATCCTTCTTCATGGAGAGGGTGACTGACAGGTAGAAGCACCTGCCCAGTGAGTTGGTAAGTATTGAGAAGGTTATAGGTTTCAAGACAGGGTGGCACAACAAATAAGTATAGTGAAAATAATGGAGGGCAGAACAGTCAAGTGGGGTCACTTGACTAACAAAGCAAAGCCACAAGTTGGAAGGACTGTGGAGATTCTACAAGTGATTTCCTGGGACTAAGGTAGGTACTGTGCAGATTCAATGGGTAGAGGGACTTTTTCTGATTGCAACATTCTGTGTTTATGTAAGAGATACTGTATCTGTAGATTATGTGCGACTATCAAAACAGAACATTGACAGGAAGTTAACTTTTTGGAAAGTTTGGAGACAAAAAAATGACTCAAATACTGCATAGCAGTTTATATTCACTCCATTTATATTTAGCACTCTGTTGTCATTTGGCAGAGGAGGATGGTGACATAGCGATGCACTACGTTAGAGGATGGGCTAGGCAGCAAGATGCTGCTGCTCTACTTCCCACTCCATGGCGATTCAACTGTCCAACCGTATGGGCTATTGCCCCCCTTAGTTAAGAATTCAGTCAGGTAAAGTTCTTAATTTTAGACGGCTTGACTTCTCTCTTCTTCTTTTGGTTAATAAAGCTGGCAAAGAGATTCAACATGGAACTCTGACTTGTACTCAAGCAGGATAAAAATTTAAAAGCAAGATGACGTTCGAAGTAACGGTTTGAGAGCTGCAGTAATAGTGGTCTGGTTTTCAAGTTGAGTCCTGATATCGTTGGAAGCAAATGGACTTTTTCTTTCTTATGAAGATGCACTATATTTACCGCAAAATGTCTTAAAAATAATTTGAACTCTTATTTGAAGTTCCTTAACTAGGCCAGCGCCAAACCTGAGTAACTGAAGAGAAGATTCAGACTAGGCCAACGCCAGGCCTGATATCAATTGGACTGAATATCCAGAGACAAGATTTATCAGACTGTTTCACCGAGGAAAAATAATTTTCCACAAGATGAATGGTTGTACAGATAAGTAGAATGGCTCCTGACTGTTTTTTCTTTAAATTGTTGCTAAACAACTTTATTGGTGGAAAAATAGCCTGGTATAGAGAATGTAAAAGAACTTTCGAACCACAACAGCTGCTGAATATACTCACATTATATATAAAGTACATTGCTGCCTTTATGCTTTAGTATTCTCAGTAGCAAAAGACACTTTTGCTTAACTTATATTAGCGATTGGAAGATCTGTGAGGCCAGAGTGAAATTTGGGGGAAAAACTAAAATAAGGAGTGATTACTGTGGTCTGGAATCTGGCATATGGGTGAAACACTGCAAAATGCTGAAGCAAGGGGAAAAAGACTATCGAAATTGTTTCAGGTATCTAAGAAAAGCCACCATTCCCTAAGTAAATTTGCAAGCTCTTTAAATGAACAAGAACCTGAAAGTTATCCAGAGGTAAGAACTAGGAAATACAAACAGCTACAGCTTCCGTTTAAAAATTGTTGCAATTTATCAGGCTCCAAATACAGTATAGCCCCAAAAACTGATGTTAAGGACAAAAGGAAAGCTAAAAATTTAAGCAGTAAACCTTCCAACACCCTGGGAGATCCAATGATGACTATCATAGGTGAAATGGGGGGGCTACATTGGAGGCTGGGGTGGATCAGCTGGTGGAATTAGAATCAATGGCAAATGCAGACCTTGGAAGGCAGGAAACCCCCATTTCTCCATTACCTTTGACTTCAAAATTAAATAAAGATCCAGAAGAAGTACCTCCAGTGTGGGCCTTACAGTTGATTCAAAGTATGACAGATATTCAAAATATAGTAAAGAAATTGCAGAATCTTCCAGAATCTATTAAGGAGCTTACTGAGAGTATTTTCGACTATAGATAATACATTAAAAAAAGGTTTGAAATGAATAACTGAATTAGAACAAAGACATAGTAATCTAGAAGATACTGTGAATCCCTTGAAAAAAGAAGTTGGATCTTTAAAGAAACAGCAGACAATTTTGCAAGAGAAGATTGATGAACAAGAAAATAGAGAAAGGAGGAAAAAAACATTCAGATAATTGGAATCATGTCTGATTGGGAGAAGGAACTATCATTACAAAGTATAAAGAACATATTTGCCAAGTTATTAGCAGTAGATCAAGATTTCCCTATCATTGATAGAGCTCATTGGTTAGGACCTCCAAGAGATTCTAAAAAATCTAGGATTGTGATTGTCAAAATATTAACAATAAAGGGTAAAGGGCAGATCATGCAAGTATTTTACAAAAATGAAAACTTTTCTTTCAGGGAACAGCCAATTTACTTTAAGAATGAGTATTCTAAATATTTGTGGGAGTTAAGAAAAAGATATGAGGAAATTCGGCAAAAGTTATGGTCAGAAGGTATAAAGGCATATGTTGTTTTTCCAGTGAAGCTCAAAGTGATATTGAATAACCAGATTAATTTTAAAAATTCTGTAACAGAGGCAGTATTAGATTTAAAGTTAAGATTACCAACCTTGTTTATAGGATTTGAAAATGATTGATATGGAATATGGAATTCAGATGTGGCAGTTGGATTGTCACAGGGTGGGCTAGCTCTACTCTATTGATTGCACCAAGTGATTTGGGGTGATGCCAGCTTGTATTTAGGCATCAAGGTTTGGGGAGGGGTGGATTGGTGTTGAGATAGATGTTTATAGTATGGGACACAGGCAGGAACATATTATAACGTAATGGAGTAAGATTAGGATAAAGGGGACAAATCCAACATGTTGGTATCATTATTATTTTTTTTTTTTGGATGTACCTGGAACGCAAATGATACTAATTCACCAGCAAAAAGATATAGGGTTTTACGTAGATTTAAAAAAATAAAATGTGGTGCTTCTATATTACAGGAAACTTATTTAAATGCTAAAGAGTGGGAAAAGTTCAAGATCAGATATCCTGGAAGGCTATATTTTTCTGCAACAACCTCTAAGAGGAGTGTGGGGGTTACTCTCCTGTTTGATAGGACATTTAAAGGAGAAATATTAGATACAATTGGTGACAAACAAGGAAGAATAATATTGGTAAAAGCAAAGATTGCTGGAAATGTGATTATTTTTGGGTCAGTATATGTCCCTTTTAAGGGTTATAATAGTTTTTTGGCAGAATTAAACACATTGATATACAAGTGGAATGAGGGGACTTTTATATTAGGAAGGGACCTAAATTGTATTTTGAATCTGGATCCAGATAAAACTTCAAAGGTATTAGAGTGGGATAAATATAAAGCAAAATTACTTAAATTTCTTTTGAATTTGAAAAATTTAGTAGATATTTGGAGAGAATTTAATGGGGAAAGGAAGGATTATACTTATTTTTCTTTTAGACATAAGTCCCACTCTAGATTGGATTATATATTTATGTCTAGAGATATAATTGTCAGTAATCATGGGTTATGGGCTAAAATTGATATTAGATTAGTATCTGATCATAACCCGGTGTTTTTTGGACTTAATTTTGGACAGGAAGGAAATAAGAATAATAGGTTGTGGAGGTTTAATAATAGTTTGTTACAGGATTTTCTGGTCTTGGAGAAGCCTTCCGAGACTATTAAGTATTTTGTTATAGATAATGAGGTGTCCAGTATTAATGTAATAGTTGGGATGCTATGAAAGCTACTTTGCCGAGGTTGTTGATCTCAGAACAATGTTGGAAGAACAAAATGAAAATTAGACAACAAAAAGAGTTGGAAGACTTTTCTTTTAAATAGAAGAAGCAGTTAAAACTGGGGACTCTTCCAGGATGGAAGCACTAACACATTTTAGGAAGTTACTGGAATCAACTGATTATATCCAAACAAAAATACTTGGGCCTGATATAATAAAAAATGCAAGCTCTCCAGTGAAGCAATTGGGGAAACCTTATCTGGTAGAATTCAAGCTCTAGAAAAACAAAAGTCAGAGGTTGTAGCATTGGAGTAAGAAGAGGAGGAGATATTTGGGAATCAAATAGGAATTGTAGGTGAGTTTATAGGTTTTACTCCAAATTATATTCCTCAGAGTGTTCCCCTTCTACTATAGAGATTGAATTCTATAGCTTTCATGTTAAATCTAGATTGTGTTTTGAAGAGGCAGAGATTCTGATGAAGGAAATATCTGAGGATGAGATTAAAATTATGATCCATCAGATGGCCAGATCCAAGACATCGGGTATTGATGGCATTACTCTGGAATTTTATTTAGCTTTGGAAGATACCCTAGTACCAATACTCCATATGCTATTAAATCAGATTGTTATAACTAAAAAATTACCCTAATCATTTTCACAAGCATATATCTCAGTGATTTTAAAGCCTGGTAAATCCAATAGAAAAGTGGAAAATTATAGACCCATAGCAATGTTGAACACCGATTATAAAATATTGACAGCAATTTTAAATAATAGGATACTTTCTTTTCTTCCAAAGTTAATTCATAGTAACCAGACTGACTTCATACCAGAGAGGGTAATTCAATTGGGATTGACACAAATTCAATTTGTAATTAAATATTTACAAAAGTAGACTTTCCAGCTCTTTTTTAGCACTTGATGTGACCAAAGCATTTGATAGAATGGAGTGGGTCTATTTATTCCAGATGTTGAATGCTTTCAGATTTCTGGCTGATTTTATTGCTTCCATACAGGCTTTATATTCAACTCCTGAAGCCTATATTAAAGTCAATGGATACCTTTCAGAGAAAATAATGTTTCATAGAGCAGTCAGGCAGGGGTGTCCACTTTCCCCTACTCTTTTTGTTTTGGGATTATAACCCCTTTGGGAGGAAATTAGAGTTAATTGAATTATCCAGGGTATTAAAATAAATCAGACAGAAATGAAAATAAATGCTTTCGCTGATTATGTTCTTTTAACATTACAAGATCCAGTTCAAAGTATAGGGGAATTAAATCAGGTCATAAAAAGATTCTCTAAAGTAGCTGGATATAAAGTAAATGAAGAAAAATCAGAAATTATAACTTTTAATATTCAAGACCCTCAAACAATTCAACAAGTTATAGCGACAAAGGTTATGAATCAAGGTATGAGATACCTGGGAATTAATATACACAATCAGTTAAGTCTGATGTTTAATTCTAACTTTAAAGAACTGGTTGAGGTAGTCAGAAATAAATGACAATGCTGGTCTAAGTTTCCCCTATCTCTTAGTGGAAAAATTCAAGTTATAAAAATGATGATTGTTCACCTGCTGTCATATAGGTTGCAAACAGTAATGGTTTCTATACCAGATAACTGGTTTAAGCAGATACACAAATAATTTAGGCAATTCATTTGGAATAATTAGAGATCTAGAATTTCATGAGGAAAAATTATGTCTTCCAGTGGAATTAGAACGGTTGGCCTGTCCAGATATGGAGAAATATTTCCTATCATATCAGATGAAGAGGGTTTTGATGTGGGCTTTCAGGAAGAACCAGAAAAAACAATTTTAGAATTTTAAATGGAATAATACATGCTTCTCCTAGACAATGAATTGACTTATCTAGACTTGTTTTTACAGCTTAAAGATTTGAAAATTCGGGATCTGCTACAGTTAATAATTTATCTGCTGCAATAATTAAATATACAAATAAAACTCAATGGGAATTGCAATTATCCTCTGAAAATCAGATTTGGAATAAGTCAAATTATGAAATAGGTGGGAAACCCATACGGAATAAGTTTTGGCAAAGTTTGGGAATAAATAGGTGGAATTGTTTTTTGGAAAAGGGAATATTCCTAACGTGGGGTAGTTTTAAGAAAAAAAAGATGTGACCCAATTAATGTTGTTTAATCAACTTATAAGTCTGTATGGGAAGGATTATTCAAAGTGGGAAAGGGACCCTAATAATAGGATATTGGAGACCAAATTTGCTGCAATACGAGCTAACAATATGGTGTCCATTTTTGCTTGGTTAATTAAAAATTTACAGAAATCTCATATTCAAATATATAAACAGACAATTCAGAAATGGGAAAGAGATTTAAAGACTTCCTATACTGGTGTACAATGGATTTTAGCTTTTAATATAACAGCACATCACAAATTATCACGAGATAAAGTGATACAGTGTAAGATATTAAATAGAGCATATTATACCCCATACAGACTGTATAAGATGAAATTATTATCAGATGATTTTTGTTGGAATGTAAAGAACCATCAGCTGATATGTCCAATCATAGGCTGTAGTAAAAATAAAGATTAACCTGGTGGTCTAGTGGATCTCACCCTGTATGCCCGATCGCTGGCTGTAGTAAGAATAGATATCAACCTGGTGGTCCAGTGGTATCCCCCTTCCCATGAACCAACAGAGGACTTCCGGCCACGGCGCCCCATCATCGATAGGCAGCAGCACCACCCGCATAGCCCTACGCCTCATGGTGAGCATACAGTATGATCTGTATGCCTATTGGTCACAGTGTGGACTAATGGCTTGCAGACCCTACTGTACTCACATTGTTCATTCACATATCTGGTCCTGTGTAGTATAGTATGGTCTGCAAGCCCATTGGTCTACACTCTGGCTCAATATACATACAGATCTCACTGTACGCTGTCGCTCAGTGGGCAGCCAGGTGGTTTGTGGGTGGTGCTGCTGCCTGCCGATGACAGGGTGCTGCTGGGTGGCTGAGGGTCTTCTGTGGGTGGGTGGGAGGGGTACCGGTGGACCACCAGGTGGATATCTACTATTACATCAGCCCATGATCGGGCATACAGGGTGAGGTCTACTAGACCACCAAATTAATCTTTATTTTTACTACAGCCCGCGATCGGGCATACAGGGAGGGAGGGGTGTCCACTAGACTACCAGGGAGGTCTGGGTGCTTTTGGATGGTGTTGTTGCTGAGTGAGTGGCCACACATGGCTGGTGCTGTTGTATTGCACCTTGCAATACACCCACCCACCTGTGGGTGGCTAGCATTTGAGCCTATTATTTTCGGCTCAACTTTGAGCACCAGTGTGCGATGCATGTAGGGGTTGTGCCAGCATATGTGCTGCACATCCCGGGCTGAATATTACGATGTGCCCCATATGCATAGGCAGGCCCCCTGCATCTGTGCTGTATACATTACCAATGCACCCGGCACATCGGGAGTTGTGCTGCACAACCTGCACCTTTGAATATCATGCCAGGGCACATTACGGGGTTGTGCATGGTGCAACCCCTTTGAATATCTGGGCCACTGTCTTTTTTACTTTCACTCTAGTATGAAGCCAGTGAATATAGTGAAAATAAAATGACAGTGAATATTTCCTGTTGTACAGTAACTATGCATCTGGCTTGCAGCCCTAAAGTATGCACTATAGACTAGGCTGGTAGCCCTAAAGATAGATAAGGCCCTAGGACCAGATGGCATGCATATGAGGGTGCTCAAGGAATTGACATTAGAACTAACTGAACCCCTGATAAAGCTATTCAACAGCACAGTTCAGACCAAGGTAGTTCCAAAAGAAGGGTAACTACAGACCTGTCAGTCTTACCTCTGTTGTGGGTAAACAGATAGGGAAGCTAGTCAAAGAGGACCTCATGGACTACATGAAGACTGCAGGATAGTAAACAGCATGGGTTTGTGGCAGGGAGGTCTTGTCAGATCAACTTAAATTGTTCTTTGACTGGTTACAGAAAGCAGCAGATAAGGGCCATGCCATGGATTTACTCTACTTTGATTTCAGCAAGACCTTTGACTCGGTGCCTCACAGAAGGTTGCTAAAAAGGCTAGAGGAATTGGGTGCAGCAAAAACACAGTTAGACAGTTCTGGTGATGTCAGCAGATCGAATGGACACCTATTCGGAGCTCCATTTCCCATGTGTACAATCTATAACAATCGATCATCAGATTTACTGTTTTTACCACTTTGCATTACAAAATATATTAGTTTGAAACTTCCACTAATGGGGCACACTATGAAATCAGTGTTGGCAGGTTCACAGTCTCATACCACAGACACAAGACATCAGCGACCTACAGATCTGAGCCCAGCCCCATCCCAATCTTCATTACTCACTGGCTCAGGAGATGACGGAGATGATTCAGGCTCAGACACTGGCTCGATGATGTCAAGAGTGGACAGTCAGAAAATACTAAGACTCCTACAAAAAATTGATGGGAATGTTACAGGAATTCAAAGAGATTTAAAAAAATTAGAAGCATGCACCTCCTGTATTAAAACTCAAATGGAGATAGGTCAAAATGACCACATGGCATATGGGAGATCCTTAGCCTACCTGCACAGGAGAGAATGGGCACTCACTTTCTGGGCAGAAGATGCTGAAGCCAGGGCCCACAGAAACAGTATTCGGGTCTTTGGCATACTGGAAGGCACTGCACAGGATGATATGGCCCAAGTTATGGACTGTTGGCTTAAGAAATAGCTCGACCTGGGGGAGGACTTCACTCTTAATACTGAGCGAGTACATAGGGTAGTAGCACCAAAGCCTAAACCAGAAGCTCCTCCGAGGTCCATCCTAATCAAGTTTCTGAAATACCTGGTTAAAGATCAAATCCTGAGAATGGCCTAGAGAAAAAAAGACTTGAATTTAGACAGATCCAAAGTATATGTGGACCAAGATTACTCTCCAGTCATGCTAACCAGAAGCAAAAAAGTGCTTTATGTGGTAAAACAGCTGCGGGACCATGGAATGAAAGCCCAATTCAGATACCCTGCTTGACTCTGGGTGGAAGACAAGGATGAAATAAAGTTGTCTGAAACACTACTTGCAGCATTACCCTTTCTAAAAGCCACCGGGATATCCCTCCCGGATATGAAAGAAGATAAGGCCAAACAAGAAACTGAAGAATTGCTATGGTCGGTGGCGCCAGGAGGATGACGATTGGGCAAATCAAGGATGGACTTCTTACTTCCTCTCCACTCACACATGGCATGCTGGATCACTCCCAACAAGCACACCTGATCCTATCTCTTAATCTGGATTGAGGTTTGCTTACCGTTTGCTATGTGCATCGGTTCATTTTCCCTACAGAGCTCCCAAGTGGGAACTGTATGTTGGCGAGAGTGAGGTTTAATGTTAAATCATCTTCATTTGTTTTGGTGCATCTGCAACAGATTGAAATGATTGGTCACAATGGTCATGGGAACTTTTTTTTTTATCATGTCATGATTTTTCCACCTTGGTGCGGCAACTTACTGGCGGGGCATCCAGCCACCATCCCTGCCCACTGGAATAGCACCAGGCTCACACACATGATGGGGGATCTGGCACAGCCATCACCAGTCTGCTGCAGGGCGTCTCTACACCCTGTACAGCTAGCCTGGCCCCGTACCCCCCAGTGCGATTCCACAAGAGTCTTCCCAGTGAGGCATGGTGCAGCTATCAGGCTGCACAGTCGCGTCCAGCCATTTTTATTCCATTAAGGTCCCTCGATGAAGCATGGGTATGCAATGATGTCCATGCACTGACATGCAGACATCTGCTGCACTCTCCCTCTGCTAACACCTGTGTCTGCTGTACCCCCGGGCATCCCCTGGGGTTGTCGCAATGTGGTGTGCTTCCCCAGCCCACCCCAGAACTACGAGTGCTGTCGGTGGATGCTCAATGCTAGTCCTTCCCTGCTGACCCCTGATGACCCAGGCTCATTCCCAAACCTGGGTCACCAGTGTGGTGCGAGGTGTGGCATCCAGCACCTCAACTCTCAGCACCACCAGGCTGACCAAATGGTCAGGGGAACTTTTTGTTCTTGACGATGGTTTCTGGGTCCAACTTTCTGTTGTGCAGGACCCAGAGTGGCCCGACGTACAATCTGCTCCCCCTGCTCTCAATATTAAATGCACAATAGAGGCCGAAGGTTTGGAACCTCACTGGCAACTTATTTCCCTTTTGCAAGATGTAACACTGCAACTGTAAAGAACCACATCCATGTAAGTACAGCATTCTTTATTTAATATTTTGTGCAAAATTAGCTTGGCTACCAGCTCCAATGTTTGACTTTGTATTGCATTTGCAGAGACAAGTCTTGCCAGATGGTCAAGAATGGATCATCAGTCCTAGCAGCCTAAGATATTGTGTTGTTTCTTTTTCCTTTATTTAGGTACATAAGTCTGAGAGAGACATTTAGTAGTTAATTTTCTGGCTGCTTCACTTTTCTAGTTCTAATAGGTGGGACAATTGACTCTCTGCAGCTGGACATTTCTGCTAGACATGGGGTGCGGCTCTAAAAGGTTTATGATTTTGCTGTGGTTGTAATAGTCAGTTTTGAAACTATGTTGTTCAAATTCATATGTTCTCACTTTTAGGCAATTATTACTTCAAATAAATGTTAATGTGGTGATCCTAAATTTCCTTTTTACTTAAAAGCTAGCACCAAGGTGGGTTGTGGACTATCCCACTTTGCCGGTTGTGCTCTACTGTCTCTGGAGGGGTACCCCATTTTTCTTCATGTTTTGCTTACCTCTCTGACTTAGAGCAAGGCTGGGGAGAATATCAGTAAATTCAAATTACAGGAGTTTCCTTGTTTTGTTTTTCCCATAGCACATTGTCCACCTCATTATTTATTATTCGATTGTGCACCCGGGTGTCACCGCTTTCTGGACTACAGACTCCTGGAACACACTTCATTGGGAGGGAACTTGTCTTGGGGTTTTGGCGTAGGCTGGAACCACTAATCTCTGTCCCAAACTTGGTGGCTTTCCCCTCGGGAGATTTCACCCCCCCTTCAAAGAAAGCAATTAGCTTCCATTTAATAACTAGATAATAGTTGCTGGGAGGACTCCCAGATCCACCACTACTTTATGCGTATTATTAGCCCCAAAAGCATACCAGGGGCTCACTGCTGTTGATTATTTATTTGTGATGTTGTGTAATGTAATATTTTGTTTTCTAAGTGTGAAACATTTTTCCTTGTTTTGATTTTTATCCCAAGGATGGTGAGATTGGTAGGAGGGTCAGAGTGGAAACTAGTTTTAAGAAGGTGCTTAGATATTCCTATGACTAGTTTATAAATGTCTGGCCTCAAGATATGCTCCATCAATGTGAAAGGTATAAACAACATGGTTAAACACACTAGAATTCTACAAGAATTGAAAAAAGAAGGTTTTGATATTGCCTGCTTGCAGGAGACTTGGCTTTCTACCTCAGAGCATTTGAAACTGCGACGGTCCTGGGTGGGCTCAGTGTCTTCAGATGCCCACCCAAGGCCAAAAAAGCAGGGGCTGCAGTCCTAGTTCACAGAGGTTTTCCCTTCCAAGTACAAAAAGTTGTAGCTGCTGGCACTGGAAGACTGGTGATACTTTCAGGAATATATAGTGGTCGACCCCTACATGTGATATCAGTCTATGCCCCCACCCCCCCACGGGAGAATTTTTTAGGTCCCTCTTTCGCATGATCGCTGGCTTCCTGGAGGGTCAGATCCTATGTGTGGGGGGGCTGGAATTGTGTAGAGGATCCTGGGCTCGATAAGAATCCCTCAAATGTTAGAAGCTTGAGATCCAGCTCCTGAAAACTCTCTGTGCAGAATCTGGGTTGGTTGACCCCTGGTGGTTGCAAAATCCCTGACTGGCTGACTTCACCTTTTATTCAGCAGCAACGAATTCATATTCTAGACTGGATAGGTTCTACACTCAGAGGGATCTAGCACATATTTTTCATGATATTCAGATCCACCCAGTAACTTTCTCAGATCATGCTATGATCTTGGCCAAACTCAGCTGGGGGCCTTCTGGGGGGAGTGGCTATGGGAGATTTGATCCAGGGCTTTTGCATGACAATGGATATGTAGACTCTACCAGAGAAGTAATAACACACTATCTCATGGAAAATACAGAGGCTGATTTCCCTTTTAAATATATTTGGGATAGACTGAAGGCAGTTGTCTGGGGCCACACAATTGCATATGCTTCCCACAAAAATAAATAACACCAAGACCATGTTAAAAAAGTTACAGATTTGATTACCACCCTCGAGGCAGAACATAAACCCACTAGATGGGCTTCCTTACTCACACAACTCCAAAAAACTAGGGCTGAGTATAATTCTTTAATGTTAAGGCATACAGAGAATACACTGAGATATATCACGCAATGTTACTATGAGTGGGGAGAGAGAGCAGGCAGGCTGCTGGTGCAACACCTTCGTAATCAAGAAGTGGACAGGTATGTCCCACTCATTCATTCATCTGACCCTAATTCTGCCACAGTTACCCAACCCTTACTAATAGCTAACAAATTTCTCCTATTTTATAAAAAATTATATGGTGAGGAGAGAAAGCCTTATCATGCTCAGCAGATTCACGATTTCTTGCACCAGGTACACCTGCCTGAATTATCCACAGAACAGAACACCATCTTAGAGACCGCTGTCTCAGAAGCTGAAGTTATTTTGGTAATTAAATCTTTCAAGGCAGGCAAGGTGCCAGGTCCAGACGGCTTCACAGCTGATTTTTTATAAATGTTTCTCAGGTGATCTGGCCCCCCGCTAAGAAAATTTGCAAAGTGGCTCATGAAGAAGGGATGACCCTGGATACCCGGAATGATGCCCTGCTTATGGTCATACATAAACCAGTGAAGGATTTAACACTCTGCTCTAGTTTCAGGTGCATATCACTTCTGAATCAAAATGTAAAAGTATTTGCCAAAACCATTGGTACACGTCTTCAGCAAATAATAACTTCCCTGGTCCACCCTGATCAAACAGGATTTATCTTAGGCAGACACATCCAAGACAATATTCACCTCCTCCTGAATACTCTATCCTCTACCTAATCTCCCTTAGATAAAACTCTGCAAGCGGTAATATCACTAGACGCCGAAAAGGAGTTTGATCACTTGGACTGGCTTTATTTAGATGGTACCTTATAAAATTTTGGTTTTGGTGATAAATTCCATAACTGGATCAGGAACCTCTACAGAAAGCCAAGGGCTCAAATTAAAGTAGATGGGGTCACATATCCCAACTTTGAGATTAAGAGAGGAACCAGACAGGGCTGCCTGCTCTCTCCCTTGCTATTTGCCCTTAGTATGGAGCCCTTAGTGGCACTTACATGGCAGTGGCATTTCCGGGAATTAAAGTGGGGGAGTCAGAATTGAGAAATTCATTATATGCGGATAACACTCTTCTCTATGTCTCAGATCCCTCTCAGGTGCTTCCCCACATGCTAGATCTGAGATGATCCCAGTGGGGTTGCATCAGGGAACTCCCTTCATGGATATAGGTCAACTCAGATGGGCTAAATCTGGATTTAGATACTTAGAAATATGGGTCCCACAAGAATTAGGAAAATTATATAATTTTAATCACTATAGATTACTTCAGGAGATACAAACAGATTGCAGCCAATGGAGAGAGCTGCCTCTTTCCCTCTCTGGTTGATTCAAGTGCCTGTGAATGAATGTATTGCCATGTTTTATTTTTCTGTTTATGTCTCTGCCATTTAGATCCCCTAAGATGTTTTGGAAAGACCTTAAAATAACTATCTCAAAATTCCTCTGGGTGGGAAAGGTCAGGTGGAAGGTACTCTTGACATCCAAAGACTGCAGGGATTTGGGGTTGCCAGACTTTCGTAAATACTTTTGGGCTGCACAATTGCAAGCCCTGGTCCTCCTTATAGAGAGAGAGAGAACAGAGACCCCCCCCCCCTTATCGGTAGAACAGGAAACCAGCTCTTTATCGATAACTAACATGGGTGACATGCTCATTACAGATAAGGCCAGATTCCAGAAATTGTCCATTGTCAACCCTTGGACCTTGGTTTTGAAGATTACCTGGAGGGAGGTGTGCCAGACTTTTAATTTAACAACAAGACTGTGGGTCATAACTCCTCTGCAAAGTTGTCTAGATTTTCTTCCCTATAAGTGGGATGCTGGCTTTCAGAATTGGGCCAGGAGAGGCCTCCAATTTCTGGGTCAGTTCTATAGTGGAGATACCTTAAAATCCTTTCAGCAACTGAGAGGAGAATTTGATCTACCCCATAAAGATTTATTTTGATATTTGCAACTCAGGCATTACTTGTTAGAGGATAACAAAGGCTCACAGTTGATTATGTCACCTAACCCTTTATAGGAGTGCATATTTACTCTGGCCCAAAATCCAGATGTTAGGGGCAAAGTATCCAGTATTATAGCACTAATATCTACTTTGTAATTGGATCAATTGACTCATGTCAAGGAAAGTTAGGCTCTGGAGGTGGGAGTCAGAATGGATGACCCTGAGTGGTGAAAGGTCTGGCAAGGAGTGCACTCAAACTACAGCTTCTCCCTTCTGGAGAGAGTTTAGGTGGTGAGTGGTACTTCACTACTTCTGCACTCCAGTGGTCACCAAAAATTTTGGTAAACGCATGTCTGATTCAAGTTGGAGGGACTGTTTGGATACAGGAACACATACATATATTTTTGGGGAATGCTCAGAATTAGTGAGTTATTCGGATTCGATTAAGGAAACAGTGGGCAAGATTTTTGATATTACCCCCCAACAGAAATCCAGCAGTGGCTGTTTGGCCTCCTGCCTGCTACCCTGAGGTCCAAAGCACAACAATATTTGTACAATGTGTTTGTAGCAGCAGCTCTTAAGGCCATAACCCACTGTTGGCTATTCACTTGAAAACCTACTTTGGACTCTTGGTACATCATCTGTCTCAGAATATTGGAGATGGAGCACATCACTGTTAAGCTCTGATTACAGTTGGATAGGTTCAAAGGTAGATGACTCTCTTTCTTGCACTATAAGGCATCCAGAGAGAATACGGATATATTACAAATTCTAGCAGAACAGGCTTAAATCTATTAATTGGATTGAATGGACTATTTATTGATCCTACCATCTGGCTCTGTGCCCCCCTGAAACTAATGACATTGATTTGTGCTATCAACTGATTAAGGTCACCCTTGAGATATGGCCATGATGTACCCCTCCCTATCCCCTTTTTAATTTCCCTTTTTTTTTTTTTTAAGTGTGGCATTTAGTTTTTCATGCCAGATTTTTCTTCCTTCTTTACGGTTTATGTATTATATTAATTTATTGCTGTTAATGTATGGATTTTGTTATGACTGTAAATTTGATTGCTTTGTAAGTATATGTTTTATTTTCTGTTACTGTTATCTGTGTTATAAAAAGTTCAATAAATTGTGATTTCAAAAGCAAAACAAAACACAGATGTGTCAATAATTGGTTGGAAGGATGACAGCAGAGGGTGGTGGATAATGGAGTCATATCAAATGAGAGGGAGGTCACGAGTGAGGTGCCACAAGGATCAGTCCTGCATCCTGTCCTTATCAATATGTTCATCAATGACATAGGAGAAGGAATTCAGGGCAGCATGTGTTTCATCACAGATGACACCATGCTCTGTGGAAAGATAGACAATAAGGAGGGGATAAGGGAGATGGTGAATGATCTACAAAGGCTAGAGAGGTTTGGTCATTGAAATTCAATGCCAAAAAGTGTAAAGTGACCTAGGAGTCACCATTAGTGACTCCCTAAACAATCAAGTCAGTGTAATAAGGCCTAAAGTAAGGCCAACAGGATGCTGGTATGCATTGGAAGAGATATGCTGATAGCAAAGGATAAGAGGTGATACTGCCTCTTTATAGATCACTCCTGGAGAGCCTGCACCTGAGTACTGTGTCCAGTTCTGGAGTCCTCATCTAAGGAAAGAATGGACAGGCTGGAGATGGTGCAAGGTAGGGTGACCAAAATGAGTTAAGGCCAGAAGGGCAGATCTTATGAGGATTGTCTCAAGACACTGGACACAAACTCCCTGAAGGCCAGACTATAGAGAGTAGAGATATGATATAGACCTTCAAGTTCTGAAAGGAATAAACAAGAGAAACTGTGAGTAATTATTTAACATGAGTAATAATTCAAGAACAATGATGGCAGGAGTGGAAACTGGCAGGGTGGAGAAGTTCAAGAGAGAAGTGAGAAAGTTTTACTTTACAGAAAGGGTGGATGAGCTGAGGAACAATCTTCAGCTGATGTTATGAGTGTCTAGTGGTTACTCAGAGCAGCAACTGCAGGGTGGGGAGCATGGAGTGGATAGTGAGGGCTACAACCCTGTATAGGCAATAGGTCCCAGGGTTTAATAGGGTGCTACGGGCAGAAAGGATGGATTACTTGATCTTTTTATGCCGCCATTGTCTATGTTTCTATGTTTCTACACTGCAGCCCATGCAATACTAAAATAAATATTCTACAGGTTTTTTTTTAGAACTATGCTTTCCGTTACTTGGATTTTCAATGTATATTGAAAACATAGAGGAGAATTTCCCCAACCTTATTTTAATGCTGCCCCACTAACTGGAAAGTGTGAAGCATTGTCAAGATGCATTTGTTGATGCCTTAGCTACATATGTAAGGGGTCTACTGAGCCACTGGTTTCTTTTCCTGTGCTTGCATGAATCCCTTTTCTGTTTGCCTTGTAGTACCTCCTTTTCTTCTCCACTGGTCTGCATTTTGATAGGTTATTCTTACTACCTCCAGGAATGCAAGACCTCTGTATTGTCAATAGTACATCAATGAATTTTACCCACATTTTCTACGTCCACCATTCCCTTCATTTTCCCTGCAATTTACTTGCCCTAAAATTCCATGTCTTGATACCCCTTTACTGATTTTGTTTATACAGTCAATGCCTTTTATATTGACTTCTTGCCTAAAATCACCCACATCGGCTATAAATCCTGGCAAGGAAAACTGAATATTAAAAATATTTTCACTAATACATTGTAATAGCTGAAACATTGTGCTTTTTAATGTACACACTTATGTGCATATTTACAATTTAAGCATGAAACTGTATAAAAACAAATGGTACCTGTTTTCCTGGAGGTGAGGAGTTTTGAGGCAGTTTTTCTTGGCAGAAATAAGTAAAACTACTGGACTCCATTTGTTAGAAAACAGTCTGACAATGTATAAGCAATAAAAAGCCATAGGTGTCCCTTTCTGTTTTGGGGGATGATGGAAGCAAACTAGGTTCTCTTCTTTAAAGGAAAAATACAGAATCATTACCACTTAAAATTCCCCTGCTGCTTATTCTTCACCACTCCCAGTCTTCTACCTTTGGTTACAATCTGTTGCTGGGAAAATAATTATGAGATATCAAGCAGAGAGGTATGAGTTCAGGCAAGAGAATAAGCAGCAGGGGTAGATTAAAACTAAAGGGCACAAATACCATTTTCATGAAAATGTCTCATTTTTGCAGTGACTTGTCTTGCATTGCATATTGTAAACTATCTTGCACTGCTGCTGTGACAAGTCATCCTAAGATGCCTGTGGAATCAAGATCCTTCTGCATTTAATAGGGATTTACTTATTTGCGTGAAATGGGACTGCACTAGTGATTGCCTGTTTAGGGTTTGATGGACAGATAACATTTAAAATGCATTTTTACATGTTTATAATTCAAGGATCTTTTTAAAATTCAGGGTATGCACCTGCTATAAGAGTATCCTCCTGCGGAAGCAAATGTGGTGAACAAAGCTGAAGTATTTTTTTTTAATTCTTTGGTAACAAGATAAGGCCCATGAGGCACAAGTGCCTGTCTTCAGGGACATCCCAGGAGTACTGAGGAAGTCAAGTGACTTGCTTGGAGTCACGCAGTATGCAAGTGGAGGTTCTGGGAATCAAACAAAGGTCTGCTGGATGTACTATCCTCATTCATAGCTTGTTCCTCTAACCTTTAGGCTATACTGCCAGCCCCCATAGTTTTTGAAACTCTAGGTGCCAAAATAGCTGTTTCCCCACTTAACAGAATTTTGACCAGTGTTGTGTGAAAAAAAATCTTCTGCTGGCAGAATTTGTGCAAAAGTCAGACTTTTGCTTCCGCAAAAGTTCAAAATCATTTTGGCAAATTTCACAGAAATTCTGACTTAGAACGGAGGGAAAATGTATTAACTGTGGACTGATGTATTCAACTGCTGAAGAAAATTCTACAGAACTGATCAATGTCAGAGGTCAGTTCTGTGGAAATTCTTTTGGCAGTTTAAAACATGAATCCACAGTTCATACATTCATTCACTGAACTGCAGAATGAATGTATGAATTGTCCCTCCCTGGTGTCTAGTGGCACCCCCACACCCTTTGATCACTGTCCCACTATGAAAGAAATGTTTCCTTGTTATCTAGTGGTTTCCCCTCCCTCTGATCACTGGTCTCCTATGAAAGAAATGTTTCCTTGATGTGTAGTAGCACCCATCACCCTATGATCATCATTCCTCTACAAAAGAAATGCTTCTTTAGTGTCTAGTGGTACCCTACACCCTCCAATCACCATTTCCCTATGAATGAAATGTTTTACTGGTGTCTAGTTGCACCTACTACTCTCTAATAATTACCCCCATGAAAGAAATGTTTCTTTGGTGTCTAGTGGCACCCATCCATCCTCTGATTGCCATCCCCCTGTGAAAGAAATGTTTCCTTGGCATCTAGTGGCACCCTCCACCCTCCAGTCACTGTCCCCCTATAAAGAAATGTTTCCCTGGTGTCTACAGGCCTCCCCACACTGCCCACACCAGGCTTATTACAGCAACCTGCTACCACCTCCTCCTCGCCATAGTCTTTTTGGGCCTCTGTCACACTGCCATGGGAAACCCATAGGGCAAATGGCACAGCCCTCCTCTCACCACTTCAGCCAGCCACCGTATGCAATGACAGGGAGTACAGCCAACTGAGGCGGGGGGAGAAGGGCTGTGCTGGTTTCTCTGTGGGCTCCCTGTGGCAGTGCAGCAGCAGCCTGAAAAGACTATGAAATGAGGGGGTGGCAGGTTGCCGTAATCAGCCCAGTGTGGGTGCTGTAGGGGGCCACTAGACACCAGGTAAACATTTATTTCATAGGGAGATGGTGACCAGAGGGTGGGGGTGCCAATAGACACCAGAAATACATTTCTTTCATAAGGAGTCAATGATCAGAGGGTATTGGGTGCCACTACATACCAGGAAAGCATTTCTTTCATAGGTGGTGATGACTGGAGGGTGGTGGGTGTCACTAGACACTAATGAAACATTTCTTTCATTGGAGAACAGTGATCAGAGAATGGGAGGTGCCACTAGACACCAGGGAAACATTTCTTTCATAGGAGGAGGGCAATCAGAGGGTAGGAGTACCACTAGACACAACAGAAACATTTCTTTCATAGGGGATGATGATCAGAGTGGGAGGAGTGCCAGTAAACACCAGGAAAACATTTACTTCATAGGCGATGGCAATCAGAGGGTGGGGGGTGCCACTAGATGCCAGAGAAATGTTTAATGATGGGGGATGGTGATCGGAGGGTGGAGAGTGCCACTAGACACCAGGGAAAGTATTTTCAATTTACCGCAGACCGCGCAGAACTGATCAGTCACTGAACTGATGAATAATTACATGAATTGCAGATTAATGTACTAGTTCCACAGTTTATTGGCGTTATTCTGCAGTTCAGTGAGAAAGGGTTCCAAAACAGGGTAGCAATTTGCCAAGCACTTTCAGAAGATTTCCAATTTTGCCTAAGGTAGAAGTTTAGAAAATTCCGCAAAAGTTGTGAACATTCACAGAAGTTCAGCTAAATCAGAATTCATAACTTTCGCCCAGCTCTAATTTTGACTGATTTTCTTATGACCTACTAGTTATGATTTAAAATGTGGCAGTTCATTTGGGTTTGGTGTAACATAATATATTTCATTTATCTTTTTAAAAGAAAAGGTACCAAGTTTGCATTGTTATTATTTGATGTTGACACATGCTTAGTACTGCAAAAGATAGAAAAATGTGATACTGTAGATTCCTGATACTGTACTGTAAGTGCAGAAGGGGCCTTTTATCTACTGACAATTTTAAGTCATGTTGATTTTGTCCAAATCAAAAGGGATTGTTAAGATTATATTTAAAAAGTTTTCAGTTATAGAAGTCCGATTAGTGAGCTTGAAAAGTCATCAGCTACAGCTAACTGTGAACATTTACCAATACTGACTACTAATTTCTTCTTCTGGACTAAGGGAAAATCCTGAATAACTACTTTCTGGTTAGTAAGATTGAATTTTGTTTGCTGCTATGAGTAGGGATGGGCAAAAGTTGCAAATTCCGCCTTGGCAAAATTTCGAGAAAGTTTTTACACTTTCGAGAGATTGGAAACTTCAGACCATTTTCTGCGGATTTTCACTTTTTTCCACAGGATTTTTGGGCTGAACTGTGTAATAATAAATTAAACTGCAGAATTTATTCCATCCACAATTTAATGTGTTATTTAATGATACTCCCCCACAAATCACTGTTCCCTGGTTTCTTGTGGCCCCCACCCACTGATAGCCAGTCCCATATGAAAAGAATTATTGGTGTCCAGTCCTCCACCCACCTACGGATCACCCCTCCACATAAAAAATAATAATATCCTCATTCCCTGGTGTCTAGTGCCCCCCCCACCCTCTGAACACCGGCCCCATAGAAAACAAAATTGTTGAAGGCCAGTCCCCCCTCCCACCCGCTGATCACCCATCCACATAAAATAAAATACCCTCATTCCCTGGTGTCTAGTGCCACCCCACCTGCCATTCACCCATCCATATAAAAAATAAAATATATTCTTTCCTCATTCCCTGGTATCTAGTGGACCACCCCACCCTGGCAGGTAGTTCATCACCACCCCACTCCTCCCCATCCCTACTCTGAGCGGGTGACCAGCACAGCCCTCCTCTCTCTCCTCCATGGCTAGCTCCCACTAAATTGAATGAATGAATGAGTGCACACGCTCATTCATTGCAGCTTCTGGTCATCTTACAGCAGTGAGCACAGTTTTCAGGGGATAGAGAAGGGGAGGGGGCTGTTCTGGTTGCCTGTGGGGCAGGCAGGATGGAGGGAATGATTTTTGGACCCCAGAGGGGTCCACAACACTATTGCTAATAACCCGCCACCCCCACGATTGACCAGAATAGCCCCCTCACCTTCTCTACCCCCTAAAAACTGTACTGTAAGATGACCGGGAGCTCAATGAATGAGCACTTGCACTCATTCATTCAGTTCAGTGGGTGGCCAGTCATGGAAGAGAGAGGAGGGCTGTGCTGGTCACCAGCTCAGGGTTGGGATTTGGGAGGGAGCTGGGTAGTGATGGACCACCTGCCAGGGTGGGGGTGAGGTGGGGTCCACTAGACACCAGGGAATGAGGAATGGATATAGTTTATTTTTTATATGGAGGGGTGATTGGTAGGTGGGAAGGGGGCCACTAGACACCAGGGAATGAGGGTATTTTATTTTTTATATGGACGGGCAATTGGAAGGTGAGTGGGGGAACTGGTCACCAACAATTTTTTTTATATAGCACCAGTGATCAGCAGGTGGGAGGACTAGACACCAGGGAATGAGGATCTTATTATTTTTTATATGGCGGGGCGATCGGTGGGTGGGTGGAGGGACACCAATATTTTTTTTATGTAGGACCGGTGATCAGCAGGGGGGGCACAAGAAAACCAGGGGCCAGTGATTGGTGGGGGGAGGGTTAATGAATTAAACTTCAGGGGAAAAAGCCACAGAGCTGAACACTAATAGTGATCTGTTCTGCAAAACTTGTTCCTGCAGTTTAATGCATTAACCCACAGAGTTCTTACTTTTATTCTGCAGTTTTTAGGTGGAATTTCTGAGAAAGTTGGCAAAATAATTTTCGAACTTTTGAGGAAGCAGAAGTCCAAACTTGCCAAAATTCCACTGCCAGAATGTTTTTTTCACACATACCTAGCCAAGAGGGAACATGCAGCTGTATCTTGGGTATCATATAACTGTTTGCAGTTGTAATATTTCTATGAGAGCTATATTGCCCAATAAGGTCAACATGTCAAAAGTCAGATAGTGATAAAGCTAGCTCCATAAAGAAATTATGGTTGTATGCTTAAGGGTAAAATGTGGTTTAAAACCCTTATGGTTATTTCCCCAATCTGTAATGACAGGAAATGATCCTAGTACATACTTTGTACAGTAAGAGAATATACAGCATGTCAGCATGTCTAAGTTGCTAGCACATCTGCCTGTGGGCCTGAAGGTTGTGGGCTCTTGTCTCTTACTAGGATTGGGCACATTCCATAAACACTAGCACCTGAGTGTAGTATTGGAGGGATGCTGTACTGTTAGTATGTGCTTAGTGTATGATGTCCTTCATCATGTGATATTAAACCAAGGACCCTTCTGCCCATTTCTGGTGCTGTCTTGGTCAGTTTCCAGGTGGAAGTAAAAGAACACAAGGCATACAAATTCTTCTTCTCCTCCTTCTACACTATGTGTTAATGTATCATTGTCTGTCCATGTATTTACTTTATTATGTATTTTCAAGCAATGGACTGCAAAGTCGATAAATAAAGTATTGAAAGAAGGTCAAACCCGTAAACAATTGAGACTTCTCATTTGGATTTAAAATAATGGTTCCCACTATGTGCAGAATGGAAGAGCACTATTGAATCATGTTTATTGGAAGTTAGGGCACTGTTGAGCTATTAGATTGTTCTTATGACCTGTACACACGAGATGAGAAAAGTACAGTACCACCCACCAGGATTAAGCTCTCATCACATTTCTGCCAGTGATACTGTAGCCTGATGGATATTTAAGGGATATAATATAATCATATGGCAATTAGTCCATTTTTCTTCATGAAAGAATGTGTAGTGGATGGCACTATAGCTAAATGTAATCCAGGTTACCTTTAACATTTAAAAGTAATTTGATTAGTCAATCATATTGCATTAATTTAAAAATAATATTCTACTGTATTCTTTGACTTGAAACTGTAATCAGATCACAGTTAACAAGTTAATATAATCCCTTACTCTAATGACCCAGGATGTGGATGTATGATTATTAAACAAATATTAGAGGTTAAGTGCTTAGACTGATGGTATGTTATTCACAACTGGTTGAGGAGGAGACCTTTGGTGTCTTTGTCATTTTAATTTAATCAGTTTCCTTGGAATTGGGTAACATTTATCACTACCTACGAAGCCTATTGCCAAAAAGAAAAGCAACAGGCAGTTGCAGGTTCTTACAACAATGCTGTCAATGGTCACATGCCTTACTGCCCTCTCTCCCATAAAGTAATTGTTACATAAATGTATTTAATTGTACCTGCTGCCCCAATCAAAAATCAAATTACTTACTTTTCCCAACCCAAATGGTGCCCTGCCACATACTATAGGTTCTTTGTTGCCATAGAACTGCAGTTTTCATCTTTTTTTTTGCAAAGCATACAAGTACAACACAGCAGATCAGTACAGTGTATGATACCATTACAAAGTATTACAGCATGCAGACTGAATTACATTTTCACCCAAGTTATCAGTAACATTCCTATCCATAATCAGTAAGTAGATGTTAAGGAATTAATTGCATGTTCTAATAAGAAGACAGTTCAAGGTGGAGGTAGAATAGTTCATGGGTATACCCCTACGTGGCAATAAATGGACAAAACACCAAGAGCAAATAACCTCTGTTACTGTATCAGTACCTGAACATGAGAAGTTAAGTTGGGAAGACACAATGCTCAATAGCCACAGAACAGGCGTCCACATATTAGCAAAGTGTTCTTCTGCGGCATTGGCTACCATTTGGGTCATTTCCAGTTTTAGACAAAGTAAAACATTTTTTGCCTAAAGACATATAGATGAGGGATCCTTACTAAAGCAGTGTTGGATTATAGTGTTATGGGCACTTACCAATATGAGGAGCCACAAACCAATGTGAATATGGCCAGACCTGTTTCTTGGTTCTGCTCCCAGTAGGAATTCAAGAGAAGTGCTGGGAAGCTTTCCATGCAATATCCTTTCCACAACAGCACACATGGCATGCCATAAAGGACAGATTTGGGGGCATGTGAGGGTCACATGCAGAAAGTTGTTTTCCTCTATTTTGTAATAGGTGCAAAAGAGAGATTTATCATTAAAGGGGCCAAAGAGAGATTTATCATTAAACACAGTGTGTAATCATTTGGGGGTATAGCATGCATATAATAAAAGGTTAATTTGAATTTGCCACAGTTTGTTACTGTGTGAGCACCTTTTTAATAGTGTGCAGCAGCATATATCTTGTGTGAATAACATTCCTATGTCTTCCTCCCATTTCTCAATAATGCCTAGTAATGATGAGTCATACCCTCTTGAAACATCGTATAATGAACAGATAGGAGTCATCTTCCCAGTTTGGTCCTGTATAGTTCCTTCTCCAATGTGGAAAGAGTAGGTGCATTGGCTCTGTTGGTTGGAAGCTGTGTGAGTCTGTGGTAAGCAAAAAAATAGCTTGTATGTATTTTCCATTTCTTCTGGAATGTTCTAAAGGAATGTAGTATGCCCCTTCATGCAGCTGACATATTCATTGTAGGTCTTTTTTTCCTAAATGGATGAGAGCCTGGTGTATGAATACATTAAATAAGTTCATACTCTTAAGGATTCCATTAGTGTGGCATGGGGGATAAATCTGGGGGGGGGGTATAACAAATCTGCTGGTTGCTAGTCAAACCCTTGCCATATTTTTTGTAACAGGATTTCCAGTTTGTCTGTAGTACATTTCCTTGAAGGGGGGTAAGGTAACCAGTATACATTCCCCCACCCAGATCCTCCTCCTTAAGTGTCAGCCACAATGGCTTGGGGCTGCATCCCTCATGAGCAAGAAGACTAATTGGGTTGCCCAGTAATACTACTTTAAGTTTGGCAAACCACCTCCCTTTGAAGGTATAGGAAGGTTAAGAAAGGTTTTGCATATTCTATCTGTTTCCCCTTCTACATGAATTAGTGCAGAAGGATGTTGATTTTTTTTAAACAGCTCTTAGGGTAGTTTAGTATGCAGTGACTAAAAAACATCAAAACACTTAGGGAGAGTGCAGATTTTGATAACGTTGCTTCTGCCCAGAAGAGGCAGTGGTAGAGTCCCCCACCTTTCCAACCCCTCCTTTTTTTGAGTCAATGATAGTGCATAGTTATATTTGTACAATAATGTAAGCAAGGATGGCATATGTACCCCTAAGTATTTCATAGTATCAACTACCAGGAGCCCCATATGGATGGCCTTGACATATTACCTATCCAGTTTACCAATGGGAAGAATTTCACTTTTTTGCAAGCTTAACCTGTGTCCTGACAGTTGTCCATCCTTGGTTCCTGAAGATACAATAGTGGGTCATTCATGAATAATGACACTTTGTGATCATAGCTTCACCCTACTAGCCACTGTATACTTGGGTGGCTTCAAAGTGCTTCTGCCAGTGGATCTAGTGAGAGAAAGTACAAAAGAGGGGATAGGAGTCACCCATGTTGAGTTCCCTGGGTCAGCCTGAAGTGTGTGGTCAATCCCTCATTCATCATAATTTTGGCCTCTGATGCACAGTATTATGCTCCAAGCAAATTAATTTGCTAATCTCCCATGCTATATCTCCTCAGGGTCTCAATTATATGCCCCCACTCTTTGCAGTTGAGGGCTTTTTCCAAATCCCAGCAAGGCCCATCACACTATGATTCTCTGCAGTTAAGGCCCACTTATACATGATGTCAAATGTATGCCTTGTTTTGTGCATCTCCTGCCATGCTTCATCAAAGCCTGACTGGCTGTGGTGACTGCACTCCAAGAGGAGATCTTCTAGTCTGAAGGTGATTACTTTGACTGCTATTTTAAAATCTGTTATTAGAAAGGATTTAGGGCAGTATGATGCACACTGTGTGGGGCCCTTTCCTGGCTTTGGAAGTACAGTTATAGTAGCTGACCACATGGAGAGGAGCATGACTCCCTTTTCAAAACTCTCTTGGGTATTAAACAAGGGAACCTATAATTAGGTGGAGAATGTTTTATAAATCTATTGGGAGCCCACCAGGGACTTTCCCACTCCTAAGACTAGGTATTGCCCCCAAGATCCAACATTTCACTAGAGAGTCTAATGCTTCCCTACAACTGACAGTGGTTGGTACTTTTAGTGCTTTCTGAAAATATGCCTGTTACTGGGCAGGTGTGGGCAACACCTCAAAGGTATAAAGTTTCACTTGAAGGAACAGAATGCATTACCTATAGAACTGTGAGAAGTGACTATCTCACCCCCTGATAGCCTGATCCCAACTATTGACCATGCACCCTCTCTAGCCTTCAATTAACAGGCCAGGAGTTTACCCCCTCTGTCATCACTATAGTACTGACCTGCTCTGGCAAGAAGGATATCCCTCTCGACTTCTGTAATACTAAAGGAATTGTATTCTCACTTTAATTTCTGTATAACATGATGTAATTTGGGGAGGGCCTAGACATATGTGCCTTTTCACACAATTCTATTTTGGTTTCTAGGCCCAAGATTGTGACATTATCACGTTTTTTTCTGTACTTAGCATAAGAAATGATTTGGCCTTGAAGACAGGTCATAAGGTCCTCCCATCTCCTCACATGGGACACATCTCCTCTCTTGTTTATTTATTGTTATTTATTCATTTAGTGAATTTTGGTGACTGAGCCAGCTAACATCAAGGGTCCCTTTTTCAGGGCAACCCAAGATTAGTTACAGATGATAAAGGCACAATACATTGCTCATATTCAGTATGGCAAGCTATTAACATATTGCACAAGACTAGTTAGAACAATGTATACAAAAAAGTGTACATATGTGGACCACTACACATCACAGTTGTACACTGCAGTGCTAGGCATTAGTTATAAGAGCCTCCTAATAAACCACAATAAAAGTACTGCTTATGTTTTGGTGACATAGTAGGTAAACATTGTAGCTTAGCATGTTAAGAGACAACAGACTCAGAAGCAGTAAGTTTGTCAGAGTATGCTAGTTAAGGGCCACCAAGTACAGGCTTGCTTATTTTGGATGAAAGGTGTACTTTTATGAGTACAGGTGCACTAATTTTTGGAGGAGAGGTGTACTTTAAGTGAGTATTTAAATGAGGGCAGTGAGGGACTGCTCTGCTGGGTGAAAGGAAGCTTGTTCCAGAGCTGCATAGCTCTGTACGTGAACAACATTTGTCCAGCACCTGTGAGTATTCTGGGTTCTTCTAGAGGGGGTTGTGATGAAGAGCGGAGGGTTCTTCTGTGTTGTCTGTGCACCACTACATTCTGGGGGTGAGGTAGATGATTGATTAGAATTTTGTACATAAGGAAGAAAAAGGAATGTTTAAGTCTGTCATCAAGAGAGGCACAGTTCAGGGATGTACAGTAAGTACTATGCCATGGTGCTCCCTGCTTTCAGCCTGTGCTGCAAATCTACATACCTGTGCAGTTTGATAGGTTGAGAACCCTAAGGAAGACCCTACCCCTGATTTACCAAGAGTCAGGGCAGTGAAAACCGTAATGTTTTTTTTCCCTTTCCTGTTTGGGAGAGGGTGGGGAGTTGAGACTGGAAACCCTAACACCACATGTCCCTACTTTTGTCAGTTCTGAACTCTAACTGATGCATTAATGCAGTGTGTAACAAAGATTTCCTTACTTTTTGAGACAGTAGAACCATATGATCATGCACACAGGTCCAAGACATTCATCCCTCCATAGATACACACATTCATTTGGCTGTGGGAGCACAGGGCCCCTCAGAAAAACAATGCACTGTATGTGCTTGAGTGTAACTGTTTTTTGTGTGACTCTCTTCAAAGGAAAAAATATATTATATGTCCCTCTTAACTGCCAGAGGTTCATTGTATATGGGCAAAAATGTGGTTTTCACTTTGTTACCCATAAGACAGTAAATATTTGTTGGTTTGGTGAGAAATTTGCTATGGTTGTAGTTAAAGACATGATACCCCTTTGATGCATTTTGATGATCATCGCACTTTCATTGTGGATTTGGCACTATGGTGAAGACTGTAGGTAATTTTGGGGTGCAGTGTGTACCCCATGAATGTTTGGAGGATTCTGTGTTAGTGTAGTAGTAGTTGTTGACACCTTTTTTTTCCTTCCCTTGGTCAGACCTCCTACCAAGGAGTGCAGAGCCCCATCACCCCTATATCTGCCAGGACTTACCTGCTGGCCATCTTCCCCCAGGGCTTGTTCCCCCTGGTGGGGATGGCAGGATTCCCCAACCCCCACAGCAGAATTGATCCAGTTCTGGTTGGCGTGCCCAGCTGGTCAAGTGCGGGGCCTGTGGGCACTCCTTATCATCTTGCTGCCAGCATTTTGCCTCCAGTTTTTCACCCCTCGAGACATGCATGACATGCAGTGACATCATTGTGCATACCACAAGCTCATGTGCAACATGCACCACTACCTGCCACATCTCCCTGTCTTTCCTGACACAAGCTTCCTTTCTCCCAGCTTCCTCCAGTGGTAAGGCAAGCTACAGGATCCGCCACCCTCCCTCCCAGAGGAAGAGATCAGTCTTATGGATGCTCAGTCCTCCCCTGTGGCCTCCCCTGCTGACCTTCAGAGAGCCTGGATTTGCTTCTGAACCTGGGTTGTCAGTGTTGTAAGTGGTAGCACTACTGCTGTGCCAGTGGGCTGGCTATATTGACACTTTTATTTGATATATACATTGTCCCTTAACTCCAATTATTGACAGACTTATGGCTTGTTAAAGTTTGCAATGTTATCCTATGGGAATTTTTCTTTTTTAAATGGTTATGTTTTTCTTTATATGGCCCCTAACTTTTGAGAGGAAGGGAATTATGTGTTAGTGTTGTAGTACTCATTGAGACCATTTTTTGAAACACAGATTCTCCCTTAACTCCACAGAGTGATGGAGTTATGGCTTGTTAAAGTTGTAATGTTATGGCTGGCCTACCAGCACAGCGGTAAAGCTGCTGCTCACAACACTGTTGATCCGAGTTCAGGAGTGGATCTGGGTCATCAAAGGGCTGACAAGGTGGAGGTTAGCAGAGCATCTGAACAGAAGCACTCCATCTCAGGGAGGGAGGATGGGTGGACAAACACTGGTGAACTAATGCCACCTGAGTGACCATGGTTGGTAGAGCTGCCGGTGCCAGCAGATCAAGTGTGGGAGGACACCAGGATAGTCAGCATTTTTATGTCTCTGCATGAGCATGCACATTGTCCAGAGGAGGGAGAAAACAAGAAAAAAACAGCCTGCAGGATGATGCCTCCCATCCCCAGAGGCCCTGCACCCACCTACTGGGCTCTCCACCAGCACCCAAGCTAGACTCCTCCCAGGATAAGTTGTGATTCTTCCTTATGGGGGACTCCATCACAGAGGGTAAACTCTTGGGCACTGTTGGACTGGTATGTACGTCCCAGAGACAGCAGGGTGTTGGGACTGGTGAAGATAGCAGGCAGAAGGGAGCAGGCTGGATGCTGGGAGAAAAAAATGTTACAATGCTACCACATGGAAATGTAAATTTTTTTAAACTTTATGGGTTTCTTTTATATGGGCTTTAAATACTTGGGAAACTATTACCTGTCACTGTTGTAGTACTCATTGAGACACTTTTTCATACATAGATTGTCCCTTAACTCCAAAGATTGACAGACTTATAGCTTGTTAAAGTTGCAGTGTTATTATGTCAGAATTGGAATTTTTTAATTATGTTTTTATAGGGCCCCTGAGTTCTTTTGTAGGCTGTTATGTGTTAGTTTTGTAAAACTCATTAAGACGTTTCTTTTGAGATATAGATTGTCCTTTAACTGTAAATATTGAGAGTTATGACTTGTTAAAGTTGAAATGTGGGAAAAAAAATAAGACCAAATTCTTTTTTGTATGGAGGAATCTTTTTTTCATGAGATTGTGTAATTTTCATGAAAAAAGATTCCTTCATACAAAAAAAAGAACGTGGAAAAAAGTCAATTTTTTTTTCGCCTGAAGGCAATCTTGTTTTGTATGGCCTTATTCTTGTTTCATGAGGCCATACAAAAAAAGAAAATCATCTCACAAAAAAAATATGTTAAAAGGTGATAGATTCACATTTCTCAGTAATTTTTCCAAAAACTATCTGCAGAATCCATCTAATGCATTCCCAATTAGCAAGATACATGTGCTGAAGTCTCTGCAGGATATGATTTTTATGGATTTTCAATTTTTTTTAAAAAAAAGAAAGAAGCTGGTGGCCATACAAAAAAAGGATTTTATTTCTCAGAAAACAAGGTTAGCCCCATATAAAACAGAATATATTTTCGTACAGCCCAATTCTTTTTTTTTTGTATGAAACAGCTATCCAAAACAGCATACTGAGCATGCTCAGAAGTGACAATCCAAATCTTTATAGCTCTGGAATGGATTAATATTTTTTCATCGGATCAACGAAAGACACCATTTAAGACCCAGCCCTTTCTGCCCTGAAAATGTCAGATCAAAATTCCCAACTGTCTGGGTGCTAGGCAATGACAAAAAAAACAACAACACTTCTTTCACTTTTTTCACTTTTTCCACTATCGGAATCTCAGAATCTGCACATCCATCTGGAATGAAATTTGGCATGTCAAGGGAATTTGCTCCCAAGACTGTGCATGGAAAAGGGGCGGTGGGCCTCAGTAAGCTGGTGATTAATCCCACCAGACGCAGGGCAACTCTGAACCTTGTGCTAACTAATGGGGACAGAATCTCAGATGTCTGGGTGGACGGTCAGCTGGGATCCAGCAACCACTAAATAGTGTGGTTTAGCATGGGGACTAAGACACAAACAAACCAAACTAAAGCAAAGGTCATAGATTTCAGGAGAGCAGACTTTTCTGAAAAGAAGAGGGATATCAAAGAGGCACTGGAGGGGAGGGGAAAAGGTGGGGGAGTCAGGGAGCAGTGGGAACACCTAAAGAGAGCCATTCAGGAGGTAATAAGCCAAAGCATCAAGATAGTGAACAAGGGCAAGAAAAGGAGGAAACCACAATGGTTCTCGAGGGGAGTGGCAGAAAAGGTAAGAGCCAAAAGGGCAAGTTTCAGAAAGTATAAAGAGACTCAGAGGGAAGAAGACAGGGAGGTGTACCTAAAGAATCTAAGAGAAGTGGAATAAGCTGTAAGGAGTGCAACGGCACATACCAAAGAAAAACTGGCACAGATTGTGAAGAAAGGGGACTAGACATTATATAGCTACATCAGTGAAAGAAGGAAAACTAGGGGGAGGCATTGTAAGGCTCAGAGGGGACACAGGGGAATGTAAGGAGGGGGACCTGGAGAAGGCAGAAATACTGAACAAATACTACTGTTCAGTATTCATTGAAGAGGGGGAAGGGCAGGGACCACAGCTGGGTAACAGATGCGAAGAGGGGGGAGGTAGACACCAGTCCATTCAAAGTGGAGAGAGTTATAGAGGAGTTTTAAAAGCTGAAGGTGCACAAGGCAATGGGACCGGATAGCATGCACCCGAGAATATTAAAGGAGCTGCAGAGAGAGCTAACAGCACCACTGGCAGCCTTGTTCACCAAGTCACCCAACACAGGAGTGGTTCCAGAGGAATAGAGGAGGGCACATGTAGTCCCCCTGCACAAAAGCTGTAGTAGGGAGGAGGCAGAGAACTATAGGCCAGTCACTCTCACCTCAGTAGTAGGTAAGATCATGGAGGCACTCCTGAAAGAAAGAACAGTGATGCACTTGGAATCCAGTGGAGCTCTGGATCCAAGACAACATGGATTCACAGCAAGGAGGTTATGTCAGACGATTCTAATAGATTTTTTTGACTGGGTGATGAAGGCAGTAAATCGAGGGGTGGTAAACATTGTATAAGTCAACTTCAGTAAGGCCTTTGACACTGTCCCACATAAAAGGCTTGTTAACAAGATGGGTAGCCTGGGCATGGGGCACAAGGTGGTAGACTGGATAACAAACTGGCTGAAAGACAGAGGGCAGAGGGTGGTGGAAAATGAGGTCCAATCCAGGGAGAGGTGGGTGATCAGAGGGATACCTCAGAGATCAATACTTGGACCAGTCCTGTTCAATATCTTCATTAGTGATATTGCAATAGGACTGGAAGGAAAAGTCTGCCTCTTTGCAGATGACACCTAGATCTGCAACAGGGTGGATACTCCAGAAGGGGTGAAGAGAATGAGGAGGGACCTGGAGAAGCTTGAAAAATGGTCAACTGAGGTTCAACTCAAAGAAATGCAAAATAATGCACCTGGAAAGAGGGAATCCTGGTGAGAGCTACTGGATGTGGGGGGGAAGGAGTTGCTGACAATCACCAGGAAAGAAAGGAACCTAGAGGATATCATTTCAGATGACCTGAAGGTGTTCAAACAGAGTACAATGGCTGCAGGGAAGGCCAGTAGCATGCTGGGGTGCACAGGTAGAGGTATCACTAAGAGAAGATGGGAGGTGGTGGTATCATTGTACCAAACACTGGTGAGACCTCACCTAGAGTACTGTGTGCAATTCTGGAGGCCGCACCTTCACAAGGACATTGATAGGGTGGAGGCGGTCCAGAGAAGAGCAACTAAGATGGTACAGGGTTTGCACCAGAAAACATACGAGGAGAAATTAAAAGACCTGAGTATGTACTCACTGGAGGAAAGGGGGGGGGGGACATAATCAAACATTCAGGTACCTTAAGGGCATAAACAAGGTGCAGGACGGAGACATCTTCCGATATAGGAGTACAAGAATGAGGGGGCATGATATAAAATTGGAAGGTGGCAGGTTGAGGGGGAACATGGGGAAGGTTTTCTTCATATAGATGGTGGTGAACACATGGTATAGCCTGCCACAGGAGGTGGTAGGAGCGGGGACAGTGGAGGGATTTAAACATGCCTGGGATAGGCATAAGGGAACCTTAGGGGTGGGAAGGAGGGGTGGAAAAACTATTGACTTGGTAGAGTCATAAGCCACACACATGTGTAGGGTTTATGAGCAGACTGGATGGGCCTAGTGGTCCTTATCTACTAACAATTTCTATGTTTCTGTGCTCTATCATTTTCTTTGTCTACCTACTGTAGGCTTGAGTCATTCCTGAAAAAAAGTCTCTTGGACCAGTGTATTCAGCCAGTCAACAAATACATCAATATATAAATGTATTATATCAAAAGTGAAGAGACATTATGTTCATTTAGAATGCTGAGAGCAATCATTGAGACAGGTTAGTCATGCAGGTAGTACAATATGTTTTGTATAGGGCTGCGCAAACTTAAACTTTCAACAGTGGAATTTTGCTGAAAGTCAGAATTGCACTTTTGCAAAATTTCAGAATGCATGTTGGCAACTTTTAAAGACATTCTGACTTAGGATGGTGGAATAAATCTATGAATTGTGGATTATTGGATTAAACTGAGGAAAGAAATTCCACTGAACTGATCACTGAACTGCTGAATAATTACATGTTTTGTGGAATAATCCATTAAACTGAGGAATAAAATTCCTCAGAACTGTCATTCTGCAGTTCATTTATATTATTCTGCAGCTCAGCCAAAACATTCTGCACAACAGGGCGAAAATATGCCAGACTCATTCAGAAGATTCTAATGCTGCCAATGGTGGAAGTTTGGAAAATTTTGCGAAATTTATGAAATTTCGTAAAGTTCTGCAAAAGCCAAATTCGCAACTTTGCCCAGCTCTAGTTTTGTATATTGAAGTGTTTTTTTCTTTTATGTCAGCCATATTACACAGACATTTGGAATCTAACAAGTCTCTCCAGGTGTGATGGTGTAGTAAAAATGAGAAAAACAATGTGTATTTTTTTAATTATTTGTTGATCCCCAGTCTCCTGTGAGGCCCACACTCTTGGGCCTTTTCCCAGCCATGACCTCAATATTTATCCCTCTTACCCCACACAGCTCCCCCAAAGTCAGAGCCCTTGGGTTAATGCACTGACATGGACCATATCACAATGTTCTTCCTCTCGACCCTGCAACAAATGGTGCATTGCCACCTCTGGTCACCAGCTAGCCTTAATGCAGTGGCAATGATGGCAACCCCTTCCTGGAAGAAGAATGTGCCTTCTGGGAAGCTCAAGCCACCTTTCCACAATAATAGTCTGATGCTCTGGGTACAATTCCAAACCCAGGTCATTGGCATTTGACTGTCAATTTTGCCACTGCACTGAGAGTCCAATCATAGTGTATTTTCAGAAAAAAAGAACAAATCAAGAACAAGTCTTCAATGTACTCATTTTTTTAAAGCAGTAATCTTTTCAATTAATTTCATTACATAACACTTCTGAGGTTTAAAGTGCTGGGGGAACAGACAGACATCAGGAAAGAAGAACATAGACTACAGAAAAAGGTATTTAATGGTGAAGTTGGAGCTGGACTAAACATGAGTGGACTTGGGGGCTAATAACTATTTCTGAAATTAAAAATCACTATGGTGATTTCAGCCAATCAGAGCATAGAGCCACTGTACCTATTAATCTATATATAGTGCACTCTTGTGCAGGAGTGGTAGAAGAGAGTGCTGTACTTCAGCCCCCATGGGGGGAAGACAACAAACTAACATGAAAAAAAAAACAAACTTTAAACTTATTATAAATCACTTGCACTAAACTGTAGTGATTAATAATCAGATAATTGGAACTCCAAGGGATGATGCTTATGATATAAGAGATTCCGCTTGTGAGGTTTGGGCAGACAGAACTGCTAAGCTTCGTTTTACAGTCCTCTCACCAAAACCTCATGCTTGGAGTCTTTTATACCATAAGAGATATCCCTTGGAGCCCTATTAACTTATAGTGTGGCTCACCAGGAAGATGGGGAATGCACTTAGAGCACCGGCAGGGTTGCATGATGTATGCCATCCTGCCTGCAGAGGGCACTGGGTACATCTAAAGCTACAGGTTGGTTGCTGATCAGGAAAGGCATGTTTCCAGTCTGGAATGGCAACTGGTTGTCACCGTGGGGGAATAGGGAGGAAGGTAAGCAGCTGAGCAGAAATCTGATGGGAGTGTGGGGTGTAGGGGTGTGTGAAAAAAAAATCCAGCCAGCGGAATTTCCGTAAAAATGCGACTTTCACTTCTGTGAAAGTTTGGAAATCATATTCATAACTTTTGTGGAAATTCCACCTTAAATAGTAAAATAAATTTACCGGCTGCCGGTTAATGTATTAAACTGCTGCAAAAAATCCAGAGAACAGATCACCGTCAGTAGTCAGTTCTGAGGCTTTTTTTCCCTGCAGTTTAATACATTAATCCCCCTCCACCTGCCGATCACAGGTCCCAGTTAAAAAAAAAAAAATCCAATCCCTCCCTGGTGTCTAGTAGTTCCCCACCCACCCACCAATCGTGGGTCCCATGTAAACAAACCCAATCCCTGGTGTCTAGTGCCCCCCCACCCACCGATTGTGGGTCCCAGTAAAAAAAAAAACCTTCTGATCCCTTCCTGGTGTCTAGTGGTCCCCCCATCTGCTGATCATGGCCCCCCAAAAAGTTATAATTCCCTGGTGTCTAGTGGACCCCCCTCCCTATCCATGATCCCCCTGAAAATGAAAAAATAGCCAGCAGTCCACTGCACTGACTCTGTTTCCACTCTACTCCTAGTGTTCCCTGGTTTCTAATGGACCTCATCCCCGATCCCCTGTAAAAAAAAAATAATCCCAATTCCCTGATGTCTAGTGAACCCCCACCCCCCTGACAGTTAGTTCACCACCACCCCACTCCCAACCCTCATCCCGACAGGAGTGAGCCACTGGTGCAGCCCTTTTCTCCTCTCCACAGTGTGACATGTGATGTTCTTTACCACTTACCATGGAATACATTTTCTAACTTTATTGAAAGTTCTTTGAATATTTCTTCAAGTTTTGAGCTACTGGTTATTGGAGCACCGGCCTTTACTGAACTATTTGTTATAGAGGGTAATTCCCTCACTGGCTGTGCACACCTGCTAGAAGCTCAGGCACAGGTAATCCTTCATTTGAACTGTTTGAGGGACCACTAGACACCAAGGAGGGATCGTAGTTTTTTTTTTTACATGGGACCCACGATCGGTGGGTTCAGGGGGCCACTTGACACTAGGAATCAGGGCATTTTACATGGCACCCGAGATCAGCAGGTTGGGGGACCACTAGACAAGAGGTGTGTTATTGGACAGGAGACTGGCGGAGGGGTGCTCTGTTATGATTTAGGATGTGAAACAATACATTAAACTGTGGATGGAATAAATTCTGCAGTTTATATGTATTATTTTGCAGTTCACAAAAAAGTTAGCAGAACCGGGTGAAAATCTGCAGAAGATCCATGTTTAGCCAATGGCGAAAGTTCTGAAAATGTTTGCAAACTTTCCAAAATTTCACGGAAGATCCATGAAAGTGGAATTTGCAACTTTTGCCCATACCTAGTGGGGTGGGGTGTGGGGGTGGGGGGACAGAGACTATCATCCTGGACCCTGGGAGGAGAGAATATCTGGTGCTGTGCCATGGCTGTGTGATGTACGCCATCCTGCCTATGTTGAGCAGTGGTGATACATCTTCTGCCAATGCATGGTGGTCAATGCTCTTGAGAGGTGCAATGCCAGGCTAGAATGGCAGTTGGATGATCCATTGGGCTGCAGAGAGGAGAGAATGCAGCTGAGGAGGATGGGGAAGAGGATGTTGTGAATATGGTCACTTGGCCTGAAGGGGCAATGGTTGACATATACAGATAGGGTAGAAAGAAGTATGGCAGGGACTGTGAACTCTAAAGGTAGGGATGGGGATAGATTAGAATGGGGAAGGGAGGTAGTAGGCATGGTCATAAGAGTGCACCTGTGACACCAGAAGGAGGTACCAGCTTCTGGCTGACAGTGATGAGGTGGCCAATAGGTGATTGGGTCTGGTGGAGGCAGGCTCAGCACAAGACACCCAGCAAGCCAAGGAGGATGATGGAACAATCTGAAAAGATGGGCAGGAATTTAGTAGTCATCGTCAGTGTCAGTGGCTCAGTAGGTAGCATACTCACCTCTGAGGCTGGGAGATCAGAGGGCTGTGGGTTCAGTTCCCACATCTGGCACTTGGGTTAATATCCCAGTACTGACACTGTAGTGCAGCATGAGAGGGTTGCTGCACTTCTGAGGTGCCGTCTTTCAAATGAGATGTTAAACCGAGGTCCCATCTGCCTGGATTGGTGGTAGTTCAGGTAGATGTTAAAGATCCCATGGCACTTATCGAAAAGAGTAGGGGAATGTTTTATTCAAGACCAAAAGTAAATCAAACCAAGAACAGAACACAACATCAATCAAAGCTTAGAACAAGAAATAAGTACAAAAAGAACTGATGCAAAATACAGAATGACCACAAAAAAAAGGAAAGAAAACCAAAATGAAAATAAAACTGACCCAATGAACTTTATCCAGTGTCCAACCATTGTAACGCTTTCCATTTTTTATGAAACTGGGATGGTGATAAGGAACGAAAATCTGCATGCCAAAGTTCACAAAGCCAATTATGAATCCTCCAAAATAGTTGGTCAGGGGAAATAAAAAGAGCACGTAAGGACCATGTACAGTGGACTTGCCAAACATGATACTTAACACCCCCAAAAATTAATCTAACTGTATCCGCAGTAAACGAATCCCACTCTGAGGATAAAATACAGAAAAATAAACATGTAGAATCAATAGCTGGAAATTGGAAATGTGCCCACCGAACATAAAGCAGGGCCCAAAACTGTACAATAAAAGGACATTCAAAAAACAAATGCAACATTGTCTCTAAAGCAGCATTGCAAGTAGGAACTCTTGGACAATATCTGTCTTCAATACTTTTGTGTTTCAAATTATTTTTAACATTCAGCCTTCTATGAGCTGTAAGCCAGGTAACATCCCACATATAATTAGGAAGACTAGGAGAGGTAAGCAAAGTCGTAACTTGGGGTAAATCAGTATGAGCAATTCCTGGAAAGACACAACTGTCCGAAAAGTACTGACTTAACAAAAGGTGATACAACTGTTTTCTAGAAAATTGGGTAAATGAAAGAAAAGGGATCTTCCATTTCTTACTATTATCAAAACTGGAACGAAGATAATTTGGTAACTGAACAACAGGTGTTTGTTTATGGATGAGGCCATCCCTTGACCAACCATCCAGCTGAGGAGAGACCTGATTGGAAAGCCACACTGACCACACCTTAGAGCTATGTAGAGCGAGGGGAGAAATATTTTTATAAAGAAAAATACTGAAAAAAACCAGAACTGGGTTAACCATATTTAAACCACCAAAAGCAAGAGGACAATATAAAACATTCCTCCTGATGGGGTTCAAACGACTTCCCCAAATCATTCTGAACAAAAGACCATAAAGAGCTACTTCCAGGGAAACCGGTACTGCATAAACAGCACTCAAATGCAAAAAAATGCCAATGAGAAAAGTATTAATCATATAGATGCTTTTTTTTTTTTGACATATTCCATTTGGTCCAAAAGGTAATTTTCACATTAGCCATCTGAAGAAGCCGTTCCCAATTATATGTGGCTGTATCAGAATCACAGAAAAAATAAATGCCTAAAATTTTACAAACTGTATTGGTAACAGGAATTCCCATAATCACCGAAGAAGAAGAAACATAGGAGCCATAATAACAGCATCTGCTCTTAGACAAATTAAAGGAAGCCCCAGTACCTTCTTGGAAGGCAGCAGTCAACCATTCAATAGCCTTACAGGAAGGGATATCAGCCCAAAAAAACATAAATCATCCGCATAAGCAATAACTGGGAATTCAGTGTCAGCAGAACCCACCGAGGGACCACGAATAATATCCTCACAGGAGATAGCAGAAAGTAATGGTTCCAAAGAAAAATTATACAACATAGGGCTAAGAGGGCACCCCTGGCATACCCCCTTACTGCATGAACGTGCCCTGTCCATCCAACCATTAACATACTGGATCATGACAGCATTCCGATAGTAATTCTGTATCCAACGGACAAAACCAGATGGGAAACCTAGAGCCATCATGCATGGCCAAAGATAGAGGTGAGAAAAACTATCAAAAGCCTTAGCTTGATCTACCATAACACAAATACCAGCCAGTTCGTCTCGTTTACCTGGTTCAAGGATTTCACGAATCAAAATCAGGGCATCAGAAATATTGTGGCCAGACACAGAACTAAACTATACAGGAGAAATAATGTTAGACAAAAAACCAGCAATCCAGAAACCCAAAATTTTGGTGAAAATCTTGCAGTCCGAATTCAAAAGCGTTATCGGGCGCCAATTATGCAGATCACTCTTGTCACCTGACTTAGGAAGAAAAATTAAAAGCCCCTCATTCATACTAGGGGGGAAAGTACCAAGAGTAAGACATGCATTAAACACTGAAACTAAATGAGAACCCAAAATAGTACCAATTAAGCCATAAATTTCATTAGGAAGCCCGTCCTTTCTAGGGGCTTTACCTTTTGGAAGGACCCGAGTAACGGCATAAAATTCAGACTCAGAAATAGGCGCCACCAGAGACAACAAAAAAACCTCAGGAATTTGGGGTAAAGAACTGTATTGCAACCAGTCAGCAATAGACTGCGAAGTAACCATAGAATCTGTAGTAAACAATGACTGAACATGGGCATCCACAATATCAAGACTTGACTGTTTATCAGAAACCCTATCACCTTCTGAAGTCAATAAAACATTAACATCCTTCTTAGTCCTATATGACATATTATCCTCAAAGGGATTCGTATGACAAAAGGACCCATGGGTACTAAATCCATATCCCTCTCAAGTTGCTGTTGCTTCAAATTTTGAATCTTAGCCAATTCAGTCTTAATCACCTGTAACGCAGTAGAATCAACCGGAAAACCAGAATGAAGTTGGGAGTAAAAATTAGTTAATAATTGCTGAAGAGATTTATGATATGATTTACGGGAAGCTCCCAAAATATGTAGAATCTCAATAAAATATTCTTTAAATAACTTCTTTGAATCTTCCCACCAATCTTGCAAAGAGTCATAAAGAAAAAAAAATGAATCACAAGCTCGTAAAAGGGACAAAAACCCTTCCTGGACTTCAGGAATATCCAGAAGTGACAAGTTCAGTTTCCAGTATCCCAGCACTTTAGAAGTTCGTACATGATCAGAAAGGGAAAAACTGAGAAGGCAATGATCCGAAGAAGCAACTAGAGAAACTTTAGGGGAAAAAAAACAAAGAGAGGGGGTCACAAACCAATAATCAATACGTGATCTCCGAAGGCCTTGTACATACGTAAAAGAAGAAACATCATCAAAAACATCATAAAGACCAGAAACCTTTAGCAAATCATTCAAACAATGCGTGTCACAGTACAGTTTCGAAGTATTAGATTTAACTGTTCGGGAGATATTAAAATCACCACCCAACAAAATATTCCTGCTAGAAAGCAAATGAGGTCAAAGAAGGTGCAAAAGTTGAACTCGATCCCATTTGGTCGAGGGGTGTAGACATTAATCAACCTGAAGGGAACAGAATGAATCAAGACATCAAGTAACAAAACCCTCCCAGGAGAAATATGAAGCACCTCTGTCACTGTAATTGTATTCGAAGTGAAACATATTCCAACACCTGAGCAGAGGTCAGTACCCCCTGACCAATAACAAGGACCCCAGCTCCATAAATCTGTAGCCTCAGAAAAATCTTGAACAGTATACAATCTGGTATCTTGGAAAAAGATAACATCATGACGTAAATCAGAAAATAAAGAAAAAGTAACTCTCTTCTTAAACAGAGACCTAAGGCTATTGGCATTCAAACTAGCCAAAGTAATCTCATGCAGGGAACAGGAAAGGAGGATTAAGAGCGGGGGTTCAACTTTCTGTTACTTTTACGTAAACCCACCCAAGAAGTTTTTTTTGATTTCCCGGAACTACCCACCCGAGGGTCCAAAACAGATTCAGGGTCGGAGGCCATATCAACTTGGGAGGGATGTAGTGAAGTAACATCCGAGTCTTGGTCTGTAATGTCTAGTGAGGCTAAAACCCCAAATTTATTGGAAGTCAGCACAGGGGCCGGAGATCGAGCCCAATCAAGCACAGAACCATGGTCAACTCCGGAAGGAACAGGAGAAAAGGAAACACTGTCTTCCCCTTCCTGCGAGTCCATAGAAGGTCTCAGCAAAGGCGGAGACAAAACCAAAGGGAGCGGAGTCTTGGGAACAGTAGTCACTACTGGAGAAACAGTAGGAACAGGAATTTCCCTTGGAGGGCAAGAGAGGGGGGCAGAGGAGGACACAGCAGCAGAATAAGATTTGGGCTTCTGGGAAGTGGGAAGGCCAGTCCCATGCAAAAGGTTTCTAGCAGCCCGAAAAATATGCAAATCCTGCATAGCAAACCCTGGATCTGACGAGTTATGTGCGGCCTTTGGACAATCAGGGAAGACATGACCCAATTCATCACAGAAAGAACACTTCACAGGGTTCACACATTGATAGCCAGAATTACCACATTCCCCACATTGAAAACAAACCACCTTTTCACAAGAAGTGCTAATGTGTCTAGGACAGCCACATTTATAGCAATGTCTAGGTTGACCAGGATAAAACAAAAAACGTTATCCCCTACCAATGAAAAAACAATTTGGAAGATGCACAAATTCCTCCTGAACACAACGGAGTTTGATTTTAAAACGCCATCCCCCATTCCAAAAGCCCTCCCCATCAAAAAGAGATTCAGGGTCACCCTGAACTTCACATCTATTTTTCAACCAAAAAAGAATATCTACCAAGTTCACACCCTCATTGCGAAATAAATCAGTAATAACTCTAAAGGGTTGTTTAGTCAATGGCACCACATAAAAAGGAGACCATAAGGATTAGACTTAAGAGAAGCATATTTTGACCAAAAGGTTTCCAGCAGGGATGGAGTCCGAAAGCTTAAGTCAAATGAATGTTCCCCAGGAGCATGGATTAAGGCATAGGCGGCTGCAGGAGAAAAGCCCATAGACTGCTTTACTAGGACTCGACCCACATAAAAACTATCTGGAACTTCAGGCAGACCCCCCAGATACCTTATTCGAATGGCATTATGTTGTTTTGCCAGTTCAAGTGGCTTAGTAAATAAGTCAGGATGTACTGCAGTAGGGGGAGGGACAGGTAAAAGAACCAGTGAAACCCTCGGGACATCAGCAAAAGACCGGTCTGAGTTATACGTGGTAGAAGAGGAAGCAATATTACCTTCAACTGGAGCTGCAGGCTCAGGATCCAACTGCAAAGGATCCGAATTGGCACTGGGCAAATGGACTGAAGCACTAACCAATGGAACAGAACAAGTCAAAACATTTCCTTTCAAAGTCGGGTCAGCTACCCAGGAACCGTCAGGACACTGTAACCAGCCTGCACTAAGAAGCGCCAATTCAGGAGACTACGCTGCAGTATTTGAAGAAAATAACGAATCTGCCAAAGAAACACTCAGACCAGGGTCCTTCTCCATTGCCTGCGCCGAAGACTCGACGTCATCATCAGGGCCAAGTTTTACAGAGCGACGAGGCCCATCTGGAGAAATCCCCAACAAGCGTTTCCATTTTTTTTTTTCAAAAAACTCTGCCTTGGCTGTAGAAAGGGCAAGATCTGACTGAGAGAGCTGAGCTCTCAATGCTGCCTGATGAACCATGATGTCCGAAACATCCTCATCGGTTAAACTTTCATCCTCCGCCTCAGAAACAGGTAAAGTTATTACCCCAATACTGTTTGAAATAGCGGGAGACAGAATCCTATACCACCAGTAGTAGGGATGCCGCCTGACCCGTGGCCGTGCGACGGTCCTCCTCCAATGCCGCAGACATACTGACCACCTCCAAAGACACTCCTGTGAGACAATGCCCCTCCAGAGTAAGGGAATTTCCTCAGTGTCCTGGCCAAATTTCCCTCATTCACTAAAAATACCACCAACAGCTTAATCTGATTCAAGGTCAGTTGGCATTCATCTGTATCCCCCTTCCCTGGGTTGTGCCTGAAAATAGGGAGGATTTGTCTAGTGCACTTACCCGGTCAACAAAAACTAAATAAATAAATAAACAAAATCGTGGACTCTATTATTAGGGCACTCTGTGAGGTAGAGTAGATACTGCTGGATCAGGATGGATGCAAAGATGTGGTAGGTTGCCCTCCTGGAATATGGGTTGATTTAGCGATAGTGCCTAGCAACACAACCTGGGGAAGGAGACGGCCCTTGTCATCTCTGTTGGTATGAATTACATAGGAAGCACAAGTTCTTAGGACATAAGGTTATTCATGAAACTAGGGATGTTCTTGAAAGGTACAATATCTAGGGTGATCTTTTTACAGTTCTTCATGGTCCTCTGGGCTAGTGGGGGGTGGCAAAAGACAATTAGACAGGCTAGAACTTGGCTAATACTCTGGTGCAAGAGGTACAGTTTTTCAACTGGAGGGCCTTCTGGTGCAAGGGACACCTTTACACCCAAGATGGGCTACACCTGCAACCATAGGGCTTTGGGGTACTGGCCAAGAAATTGAACAAGGCACTTATGGGGATTTAAATTAGAGGACAAGGGGAAGGGGCTGGAGCAGGGGATCACTATTTGCATATGGCAGATACAGGGAATCATAGACAGCAGAGCTGCCCAAGGAAAAGAGACCCTTTAGAATATCATGAAAGCATTATGGAGACTACCCTCATTTGCATGCAGGCCAATATAAGGAATGCACAGCAAAATAGGTGAGTTTAGGAGCCTAATGCATACTGAAAACCAGGATTGTGTGGCCCTCAAGGAAACCTGAAATACCAGGACAGAGAGATACAGACAATTTTTGAAGGCTTGGTCTGAAAACAAGGGTGTGGGATACCTCTCATCATAAGAAAAGGAGTCACTGAGCAGAACAAGGAGGATATATGGGGGTCAGACAGTGTCACAAAGTACATCTGACTTGATCAAAACATAAAAGTAGAGCACATACACCTCTCATAACAAGGGCACAGGTCTGTCATAAAAAAACATTTTAGTCACAAATACCACCAACCCAGCTGGTCAGAAAAACTATGAGAGCAGCTAAACTGGATACAGTGGTGAACTCCGGGAACTGTAATGTCCTGGGAATAGACTGTCATCTTTTGAGGGCTAATGGCTGAACTGAGTCTGAATTACTATCCACTTTTAAAGATTGCTTCCTAGAGCACAATGTCCAACAGGCTACTATGTTTAATGTCATTCTTGGCCTTCTTCTCAGCAATGGGGATATGGTTGTCTTCAGTGTAAAAAGGCAAGAATTGGTGGGAGGCAGTAACCAAAGCAGGGTAACCTTCTCCCTAGTGGTGGTGAAAAATAGCAGGACCTTAGCTACAAAGACTAGAAATGTTAAAAAGGCAAACATTGTCTAGACAAAGGATTTAGTGTCCAATGATCTGCAGTGGCTGAATGAAGCTTGTATTGCAGAGCACATGCTGTGTTCACTGAAGAATGCAATCCAAGCAATTGCAAAGGTCTGCGTTCCTATAAGCAAAAGGAGGAGAGGGGGTACAGCAGGGACATAATGTAACTGATTCTGCACAAGTAAGAAAGTCTATGACAGAAATAAAAAAGTATGTTGCTTTCAAGTCAGACAGGAGTATAGAGCAGCACTTAGGGATTGAAAAGGTGCTTTAGAATCTCGACTCTAGATCAAAGTATAATAGAACACATAAGCAATCAATTTGTTTTTGTTTGTTATCTGGCAGCTGTTATACTTAACAATAACATTTCATTTATATTCTTCAGTTGGTAACTATGGCTTGTTTTTTATTAGGATTGACTAAGCAGTTATGGCACTTGTACTGCCATCCCTTACATGAGCAAGAATGTTTGCAGACAATTTTCAAACATTCTGATGCACTTATGTATGACACTTCAGTAATGTGACAGCAAAGAAATGAAACATGGGTCAGAGTTTTGATGCATGTGTAATTTTTTATGCACAACTTACAGTAAATGTTCCAAGAAGTTAGATGACCTCTTTGGTGGTGTAACAGTCATGGTACAATTAGAACAAGTGCAGCAAAACTGAGCAACAAAGCTTTGAAAATCCAGCTCTATATGTTTTCAAAAATATCTCCATTGATGTTATGTTACTGTTGTATAGACAGTCTCATTCCTACGGTTTAAAACTGATTTCTTATAGTCTTGCTGTACAGGCTTGTACAGACATGTTAGTGATCTGGGGCCCGATTTTCAAATGGATTCTGATCACCGCAAGGGACTTGCATCAGGGAGTTTCCTGCAAGTAGCCAGTTGCAGCAAATAGTGGGGAATTTGCAATTTTACAAAGCCGTCAGTTGCAAATCCTTGATGCAAATCCCTTGCGTTGAATGCAGAAAAGTTAAACCAACTCCCCCCCATCTAAGTTTGTGCTGATTGGGGACCCTTTATACGGGGCTTGCGCCAATGCTTTGACGCAAGCTGCTGTAAAATGTGTAAAGTGTCACAACTGTGCCTGAGGTACTTAAATCGGGTGCAGGTTAGAGTGAATTATTAGACGTAGCTGCATCATACTTTGTGGTGGATGCAGGGCTTGACATAAGCCCTGCGTCCATCTTCTAAAAATATTGGGCCCCTGGTGTTAATTTTTACGAACTTTCCTTGTTGAATTGTAAGCCAAATATTACAGCTATTCAGTCATTTGACTCTAGAACCAGATCTTTACATTTAACTCCCTTTTTGCATAATATATTAAATTACTGCTTCTGAAACTGACAAATGTATACTATCGCATAAATTCAGCATGTTCTCTGACAATACAGTAGGCATTTGTGATCACATGAGGCTAAGATATTCACCTAAAACTAAGAAACCATTGAAACATACATAATGGCCTCTATGCACAAAGAGGATTTGTGCCTATGTGCCACGGATCTATGGTGTGTATGCACCCCTAAGTCACCGAGCCATGGCTTGGCTGTTCCTGTGGACCCCTGGCAACATGTCCTGAAGGGACATGTGTACCTTCCATGCTACATCACCAAGCCAGTTGTGTAGCTATGCATGCAGCTGGTTGGGGGTTGTGTCTTGGGGCATGTCTACAGTCTACACCATTCACAAAGGCACAGAGTGCCAGGCAAGGGGGAGCAGAGGATATATCAGGGGGACACTGCCATATCTGTTGCATTCCCTCTCAGTAATACCCCTGCAGGCTGTGGGAAAGCAAATCTCCCTCACACCATGCTACACCAGCCCTCCAATTAGGCTGGGAGGACTGGGGCAGCCATTTAGGCACTCGCCTGACAAAACTGAATTCAGTCCCGCACCATCCAAAACTTCCTTGCTCTGTACAGAGCAAGGGATTCACTGGCTGGACCAGGATGGGCATCTGAGTTGATGCCCACCTGTGTCCACTGATCTGTCTCCCTCACACCAATGCACCAGAGTTTTTTTTCTGGCTGCAGACAATCACCATGCAGTGGCATGCATTAGTGTATGCTGGCCACTGCATACCTGTCTGCAGGTGTGGAGCTATGCATCCAGGGTACAGACCTCTTGTGTGTACCCTGTGCCATGTAATGCACATGACCAATATGTCGAATAGTCCTTCATCAGTGCATTTTATATTTATTGAATAGTCATTATCAAAAAAACTGCTGCATACTTTTTTCTTTCATTTAAATTCACAAAGTGTAGGCAACTCCATTGTTGTGCAAATACGTGCCTGTCTGGATACACTTCACTGAGACTCAAGTATCCAAGTACAGTCCCTCTTGGTGTCTTTCAACATTTAACAGTTGTCACTGTAATATCCAATGCCTTCAGTTTCATAAATTGTCACAGCTGCCACACACTGCCCCAAAACGCCAAGACTATTCTTCATTCTTTCCTAAACTGGTTCACAGTTCTGTGACATTAAAAGTCTTTTTGGGATTTCAATCACCATCTCATTTTTCCTGAAGTACATATGTATATCAGATATAACATACTGTCAGCAAACAGTGGCTTTCAATCAAATGCCGTGTCAGTAAAGTAGCTTCACTAACAGGAAAGCTGTCAAGCTGAGACAGCTGCTGTCTTTGCAACCCCAAACAATCTGTTCTGTGCAAATGCTGACTTTTTCTTCCATTTATTACAGTAATGAGCTATGTCCTCAATAAAAAGGTGTTCTGCTTATTTACTGAGGTTACATTTTGTTAAACAAGTTGTAGCACATCCAGATGATTAAGTAAAACACTGCCCTACTTTGAAATTATTCACATGGTCCATTGTTTTATATGTGGCTGTTGTGTGTTAATATAGAGTAACTATAGCTTAGCAAAGGAATTGTAATAACCACGATTTGTAGAGTAACATTACTGATAGTTTTTCTTGATCAGACTTCTTTAAAAATATCTATGTATATATATATATATATATATATATATGAGTGAAATTTCCTGAATTTAAGTAGTAGTATTCATAAAAATGCAATTGTCATACTATCCTTAAAGGACTATTATTTCTTGGTCATAGAAAATATTTTAAAAAAGGTAGATAAGCATAGCTGTTATAGTTCACTTAATATAGTTTTCGTTGTTGGGTAAATTATCTGAACTGGCCTGAAATAAAGATAAACACATGCAGTGCCTGTCTGTGAGAATATCTCTTAAGCTGCTCCATACTGTACATTAGGTAGAAGTATCCAATTTTAAAGTGTTCTACAACTGAAACTGTTCTGGTTCCTGACTGTGTGTCACTAGCTCAATGGTAATTATCTATGACTGAAGATGGCTCAGTGCCATACATTTCAAGCTCACGAGAGAGATGGATGCTGTGCTCACCAGCCAAGAAATTATAAAACATACTGTGCTGCACAGTACCATTATATTGATAAAGGAATGGAGGAAAAAATGACTACAGCTCAAACTGTAGAAAAAGAGTATACTGAAGGGACTGGCAATGCGCTTCATTGTACTTTTGCTTCTGTTTCATAAACAGACAAAGAAGTGACCCTTGAATGGTTTCAGCCACTAGAAATATGACAGTGTGCCATTTCTGTAGACCTTGCAGATCATGTGCAATGGTTTTCAAAACAAAAACTAGCAGCATCACTCAATAAACATTGCTACAAAAGCTATGTGTGCTCTAGGTTTTGTAACAAAATTTACAATTTCATACTTTTTAATGCCTTTTTGGTGTGACCCACTTCTCCAAGGTTGCTGGATGCTGAGTGAACATGCCTCCAGACTGCTGATGTCATTTGGGGTGTTATTCTACTGTGCCTATTAAAGGAGAATTAGCTTGAAATCTGTAAGCCTGTTTTCTGATGAAACTGTGTTTCAAACATTGGTTGAAAAATTCTGTTTTTGTTCCATCTTTACTGGCCTTTTTCAAAAATACAGTAGTCAGTGTTTGTGCTTTACATTTTGGTGGGCTGTACCATTTTATAACTGTATGATGCACTTTATGTCCTTGTTAAATAACTTGCATTGTTTTCTCAGTGCATTTGTGTTCCACTTTAGAGCTCTGTGGATCAAGCAGGACATAAATTACATCATGGAGTTCTAGAAAGGATCCGGCCAATAACACTGCATCTGGAATATTGCAGTAATATCAGCGCAGAACTAACATCACTGGACAAAATATTGTGGCAGTGAAAACAAAGTGGGCACATAATGCCACAAAGCAGACTGCCATGTGCTGCAGCAGAGCAGTGTCCAATGGAGGAATTGGTGGACATGTATGGAGTGGCATGCAGGAGCCACCAGGGTGGGGAACTAGGACCATGAGAAGAGGAGTACATGGGATGCACAGGGTGGAAGGATTAAGGAACAGCAGTGCAAGATGACAGCTGCAGTGGGAGACCCACAGGACAAGGCAAAAAGGGCAGGTGGGGTGGAGGGGGCATACAACAGGGACAATGCCTGTGGGTAAGGTCCACTGCTGGAGGTACACCATGGAAGCCAATGTGTGGTGGAAGGAGGCAAACAGCAGCGACAATACCAGTGGGGGGCATGGGCCACCACTGTTCAGCAGGTGACACTGTCTTGCGGTCTGGGAGGGTGCTGTACTGGGCACTACTGCTTGGGTAGGGGTTGAGCCTACTGGCCCAGATTTTGGGGCGTCTTGTTCTGGTACATGTTGGTCAAGGGGATGCTCACCATTGGTGGTATTGACTGCCAGCGCCATGCATGTCCTTCAGTGTTCTGTCCCATTGTGTTATTGTTTGCTGACACTGTAGGCCAAGTTATTTTGACCTCTTTGCAATGTCTGGCGATATTTTGTACCATGATGGTCCTGGCTGGAACTTCTAAAAAGACACTTACAATCAGTGTAAGAATCAGAAACACCCACTGAATTTACTAAAAGGCTAGTAATGAATGAACAATAACAGAATGGGATACAATATATAAAAAGAACACCTCTTCTGGAAAAAATGATTTACAGGTTCAGCACAATTCTCCTTTAAGAAGTTGTATTGTTGCTAGTAGTATAATGTCGGTAACTGCATTGCTGTTCATCAGTGGTTGTTTCAAAATAAGTTTTAATATGGGTCTCATTTGTGTTAATTCCTTCTAGGGATGGGTGTGTTAGCCCTGGTAAGGTAATCATGTTAATGTGGAGTAAAGAATAGCTTAGCCTAAATCTAGGTCAAGTAGAAACCTGTCCAGGAGAAAACAGTGGGTTGGCTAATGTACCTCTTGCACTACTGTTTACTAGCAGATAGGATATATATATGCATACTGTATGAAATTGCTTTATTGCACTCTTGAGCAATAATCTCCATTGATTGTCATGAGTGAATGAGCACAACAGGCCTTAAAATAGCAAAAGGACCTATGCCTTTCACCAGAACAGACAGATTCAAGAGTCTGCTTATGTTACAGCAATGTTCCACTCTCCCTGACTTTTGCACAGGATAACGTGGTTAATTTAAACCATTTTTTTGTACATGATTGGCTTTGAACATGATGAAACCACAATCAAATCAGTTGATTGGCTTTTAGTTTTTTGCAATAGGAAAAGTCAGAAACAAAACAGTCTTTACATATCTCACCAATGTAGCAATCTCCATGACTTCCTCCTAGATTAAAGATAATAGCACATTATGTCATCAAGTCACAGCAGCTATCAATGTGGGTGAAACAGAGTACACAAGTAATGCCTAACAATGGTATGAAATGGTAGATTTTCATATAAAACAACAGGTACGCACTACTTTTATAACAATATTTAATGAAAGGTGCCAGCAGTTTAGTTTCTGAAAATGTCATCACACATGATCTTTAAGATTATTGTTATCCCTAGATTACTGTTTGTCCTCTGATGCTAAGCACTGTTACACCCTCATTATAAGTCATCACCAGAATTCTAAATATTTGCCGAGTGCAGGATTTAAATAAATAAAAGGCTTAAAGCATTCTTATAAGCAACACTGAGGGACATGCCATAAATGTCTGCATTTAAAGCAGTCGTGCACCAAATGAGGCCTACTGAGACTGCACTTGAATTCAACAACCTTCACTACTTCTTGTCAAAATGATCTATAGTACTTTTATTACACATAAAATGATATTGTTCAAGGAGTTTAGTTTACATTTTAAAATACTTCCTCTGATTACATCACTGATTTGCCTAGCCTGCTCATGCATACTCCAAACAGCTGTCTATGTAATGTATGTAAATGAGGTCTAGACAGCCTGGATTCAATGTTGAGCGCCATCCTTACTGTGTGCAATGTAACTATTTTAAAATTTAAATTCAACTCCTTAAACAATCTTGTAAAACCCTAAAAATCATGAGATTTACCTGGCAGCACCTAAGATGAACATATTGCAATGCAATTCCAATTGCTCCACTTCTGGCTCTCTTGCATTACACTGCTACATAAAGCAATGTAAATGCTCCTGTTTATTGTATCATGTAACAATATAAGGCAACACATAACACTGCATCATTATCTAATGCAATGTGGAGCATAATCAATTATGTTGTAGTGTATTCAAATATGGTCCATTAAGCAACCTACTTCATTATTCTGTATTTAGGTTGTTCATTATAGTGTAATTACTTTGATGAAACAGATGATTATGGATAGGTGCTCTAGCCCGGTCAGTATGATTGTAGAATTGGTTGCCCGCTTTTATTAATATTAAAGCAGCAACACTTGTTGGTCAGCAAACATGTTTTTCTGACATCAACAGATTCATCCTCAGTGCATTTTTTATTTCCTTAGACAATGCTATAACAGTTTTTACAGCTGATGTTCTAATTAATGTCTCATGTTATTAATGATGGCTACCACTCACAATTTTTAAAAACTCTTCCAATGAAGTTCCTTATTAAATGGTAAATGCTAGATTTATATTGTAGATGTATTAGGATGGTGCTACTAAATGTTTATAATGGTATGCAGCACAACACTGTATCAAGATATTTACATTTTTCATGACTGGCATGTCATGGGAGTAAAAACCTTTAGAAACTTCAAAATCCTGTATCTTGGTTCAGGAATGAAAGAAAACAAACAAAAAAAATGTGTATCCTGATATTTTTGCCAGACAATCGTTATTGCTGAAAAAAAAAGATACTGTATATGGTTAGTAAAAAGTATTGCTAGTTTATCCCTTTGGAACTGTAGAACATAAAAACAATAGGTTCTATTCACACAGCCCACATGCCACATATGGGAAGTACATAGGCATACCCATGAATGAATACCATGCAGAGGGGTTCGGCAGACCCCACTCCCCACAGTATTCACAACAAGTGCGCTAGTACCTTGTGCACCAGATGCCCCAGCCACCCACACAGCTATACACCATGGGTGGTCTGGTGGTGTGACGGGGGCATGCCCGAACTCTGTGCCATTCACTAAGGCATGGAGTGCTGAGCCATGGGGGTAAAAATTACATGATGGGGTATCAAGCTGTGACTTTTATATGGCCCCAAATGCACACCTGCAGGCAGCGTCAGCACAGGGACCCACACCACACTGCTGCCCCAGCCCAGAGGGTAAATGGAGAGGACTGCGGGCAGCCATTCAGGCAGTCACCCATCAGACTCCAATTCCTGGGTTCTGTATCTTCCCAGTATTCCCTGCACATGTGTAGCAGGAGATCCACTATGGGACCTATGCTGGGCATACCATTGGCTGCCCACCTGTGCCCTGTGATCCACTTTTCCCTGTGCAGCTGCGATCCACCCCCATGCAGCTGTGTACCACGGGGGCAGGGCCAAGGACAGGCACCCTGTGGGTGCTTGCAATTGTGAATACCATGAACCCCGTGCCTGTCCATGGCTATGTAGCTATGCAGGTGTTATGCATGCATTTTGCATGTATAACCCGTACTTTTGTGAATGGGGACCATTATCATTATTCAACTTAGTCACATGTTCTGGTGAATTTACATTTTCTCTCCTTGTGTACATCTTTAATTTGCCATTACTCTAAACAATAACAAAATAATCATCAAGAGATCTGTAACTAGAACAAAAATAGTCATGAAGGTGAACATGGATAGAAACAGATCACTGGAATTGTAAAAACAATGAAACACAAACAACAAAAAATGTGCACACTCTGAGTAGGATCAGTATACCAAACTACTTTATTTAAATAAAAAACATTTCCAGATGTCGTAAAAGTCCTACATAGCACCATAAGCCTTCATCAGAGGGTGGTGCTTAGGCAGTAAAACAGTGCATTTCTTTTGGTCATCTCTTAAATATACATATAGTGATTTACAAAATCCACAGTCCTGTTTTAACCAAAAAGAAGCTAATCTTGCAAATACAAAAATGCAAATGAATGCATTTTCCTTCTAAAAACAGTGATGTACTCCGAAACATTGACCAGTTTATTGCATTAATTTAAAAACAAACATTTAAGAATGAAAACATGCTGAACAGCATGGTTAAATTTCTTTACATCATAGTGTGTTTTCAACATTTCATTACAGTTTATCTGCTTTATTTAATTAGACCAAAAGAGAGGAATGAGGAAACATGACTAGAGTGCAAACATAAGAGGTCTTAATAAATTTGAACTGTTGAATCATAAAATGACTGAATTATGAAAAATAAAAAAGGAGTGGAGCACAGAAAACAGATGGTGTGAAAAGACCTCAGTGCTGTCTGACAGGTGAGTGACCTCAGTGAAGTGTTTGGCTAGTGTAGGTGGGATGGAAAACGATTTATAGGAAATATTTCATATTTCAAGTTGAAACTCAGACACAGTCACAAATGACTGTATTTGATTTTCTTTCCCAAATACAGCAATTGTTATATTGCATGCTGTTACCGCCTCTTGAAGCTATTGTGACCACTTTATCATACAAAATCAAGCATTTTGATTGGCTCCCATTTGTATCTAATATGTGCACTCCATCTCATTGAGATAACTACTATCATTTATTATTTCTATGGGCCAAAGGGTACTGTTCTGAGAGGATCTAGTTTAGGTTGCACACCAAAAAGTATGGGTACTCTATTTATGTTTTTATTTTTATATTCCCAAAAAAAGGAGCTAACCTAAAACCCTCAGAGATGAAAGGGCACATACAAAAAAACAAATACAGGACTCTGCTCCAGATGAAAGGGCATACACAAATAACCAAAATACAGGAGCCAGTTCCAACAATGGGGCCCATTTGCTTGACTAAAAGTATCTCTAACCAAATCAGGTAACCATTTTCCTAGCATAATGTGACTCTTTACTTTGATCGGTTAATAAAAAACAGTTATCAACATCTACATTATTCATGTGGAACTGTTAAATAGGCTTCACTTAGAAAAACTATGCGCTACGTTGCTTTCTATTATAAGGAGCTCCAGATGCGAGGTAGTGAATTAGAGGGCACCCCTTATTATGCGCTGGACAGATTTCTCCCTTCCACCTCTCCTATACCCCGTCAATGGCATCAAATCTGGAAAAGATTGTATAAAGATGTTAGATGGGATCAGTATAGACTGCTTCAATTCTATGTATTGCATGACTTATATTATACACCTGTAAAACGCAATAGAATGGGTCATTACCCAATAGAACTGTGCACCAGATGTGGATCTCAGAGGGGGTACATTGCTTCACATTCTCTGGGAATGTGATAAAGTAGTCCCATTCTGGGAGGCCATCCGATCCAAACTTGACCCTGTATTGGGTCTACAGAATGCCTTTCAACCAGAAATTTGTATTTTGGGAGACTCAGGACAAACGCTAACAGGGAGTCAAAGGAAACATATGTCCCTGATATCCCTTTGTGCTAAGAAAATCATATTACGCCATTGGGTGGACCAACAAATTCCCACGTACACAGAGTGGCACAAAGAAATCTTATTTGCCTTGCAGGCAGAATACCTCATTGCAAACATGTCCAAACACAACAACAAATACCAGAAGATTTGGGCACCCTTACACACTTTATTATCTACTTAGAATAGGTCTGGCTGTGACTTGGATCTGAAATAGTGAGGAATAGTTAGAGATAAAGCCTGGGCTAATATTTCGTTTTCTTTTCTGTCTTTTCTCTTCTCTTGATTAGATTATTTTTTTCCTCCTTTTGGAATGGAAATACTCCCAATTTATATATTCTAGTGGCGATGGGGGGATTGGGGTGGGGTAATGGTGTTATTAATTATTTGTATTATAATTATGTTTTAATTGTTTAGATAGTCTTGTGAATAAGTTTAACTTTAATTCTGTTAGGTCGACTAGGTTCTTTTGATGAAGTATGTCTAAATTCGCATCTCAACATGTAAAGGGAAATGGACAAAGACCTGTCTTCCCCCATGGTCGTTTAATTATTTGGTTGTATGAGACGAGTTGTATATTAAACCTTAAATGTATCTGCTAAGCTGTTATTTCAATAAAGCATACTCAATTGAAAAAGAAAAACTATGCGTAAAATACTGGGTGATTTATAGGTGTCTCTCAAGCCACTCAGTGCAATACACTATGTGGGACATTATGCAAAAAAAATTAATAATAATTAAAAAAAATATGCTGGCCCGGTGCCATGGAGGGCTGAGGCACTGATTGCCTTACCTCCTGCCACACCAACGACCCATGTTCTCAAATGATCATGGGTTGCCAGGGGTCAGCAGGGTGTGAGAGGACTGAGCACCTCAGGGATGGCTCTCCTCTCCCTAGGACAGGTGGCCAGCTGACTTGGCCCTTGACTGCCACTGGGTGGAGGCCCAATGGTGGTGCAGGCATGAGCAACTTGAAGGGACAGACCACAATTCTGTAGAGCATGCATGCCTTCATGCATATGTCCTGATGTGCTGTCACAGCAGGGGAACCTGGGAGAACATAGAAAAGAGGGCTGGTGTAGACTACATGAAGCCCTGCCCACCTATGTTCACCCCATGCTGTCAGCTAATTACCCTGCCCCATCTTGATATGTGTCACTGGGTGGTGGGAAGAGGATGATCCTACCCTTTCCAACCCTACCATGAGGTGAAGTCCATGGGGGATATCAAGCATGGTTGCTCAGTGAGGTAGCTACCAAGCAAGAAGGCAGAGACAGGGTGGAGAGCCAGCCCACACCTCCCAGGGAGAAAAACTTATATGGAAAAAATATGATGCATAACAGCCATCTAATCTTTACAAAAAGCTATAATTTTCCCTCATGCTTGCTACTTCACCAAGGCTCAATGTACCAGGATTCTTTCAAAGAACATTACTGAAGAAACAGAATTTTTTTATATACTTATATTTAGGGTTGAGCAGGGCTTTCTATGTTAAACCTCAGATTTTGAATTTTAATATCTTTGCAACCATTCAATTGATTGGCATAAGACTCTGTATGCACAGTTTCATGGGGTAGATCTGTTGATTACCAAGTTTTGTTCCAATCAGATGTGCAGATTCTGAGCAGTGCATAGTGAAAAAATGCAACAATTTGCCGGTTTTCGCTGCTTTTTCGACAGCAAGCTGCACCTAGAAGGTTTAGAATTTTGGTCCACAGTTTTCAGGGTAGAAAGGCCTTAGCCCACAGAAGTGCCTTTTACTTGTTTGGTGAAAAAATATCAATCTGTTCCAAAGTTATTACATTTTTAAATACATATTATTTTCCAATGGGAATTTTATCTCTAGGACTGCTTCCTGGAATGAAAAAAGAATTTGCTCAAACAAAAAAGTATTCTTTTTCCTGAGAATTTTTTTTCCCCATTTTTTACCATCTTGGTTTTGTTTTTGTAAAAATAAATTAACCCCCCCCCTAAAATTACACAGTCCACAAACACCAAGACATGTATCTTGCTCATTGGGGCTACGTTAGCTGGATTCTGCAGTTATCTGCATTTAAAATCACCCTGGAATGTAATTTTTAATCATTTTAAATCCTTTTTCATGGGTCATTAATATCCTTATTTGTGATTCCTTCTTTGTTCAAACAAAAAGGGATCATGTATCACAAAAAAAGGATTTCAGACTTAGTTTTTTCCTGATTCTTTTTTTGTGCCTAGGGATCCTTTTTTGTTTGAACAAAAAAGGATCCCAAAAAATGATCCTCTGGCACAAGAAATGAATCAGAAAAAAGCTAAGTCTGAAATCCTTTTTTGTGACACATGATCTGTTTTCATTTTGAATGAAAAAGGAATCACTAAAAAGGATCCCTTGGCATGAAAAAAGAATTGGATAAAAAACTAGGTCCGAAATCCTTTTTTGTGCCAAGAGATCCTGTATCGTTTGATAGTTTCATGGAAATAAAAAAGGATCCCTTGGCATAAAAAAAATGATTTTGGACTTAGTTTTCTTCCAATTTCTTATTTGTGTCAAGGAATCTTTTTTTGTTTCATAAGGCAAAGGATTGCCTGACACAAAAAATATTTTTTTTTATTTTTCTGTGATTTTTTTTTCATTTTCCATGGAGTCCAGTCGCACCCCCACCCTCCTATTATGCCCTGTCCCCACAAATATGTTGTATTTATCCCTGGTGTGTAGTGGCACCCCACACCCTCTGATTCCCTCCTCACATATATTGTTTTGTATCTGTGGTGTCCAGTGGTGCCCCCTATCCCCCTGTGCCCAACACCATCAATATGAACTTTATCCCTGGTATGTAGTGTCAGCCCCCCCTCATGGCTGTTGCCTTTTATTTTTTATTGTACCCTGGTGTCTAATGGTAACCCCCACTCTTCCCCCAAAAAGTCCACCACTGATGTACATATGAACCCCCTCCAGACCTCCCACTGTGCACCCACCACCCCACACCCCCTAGACCCTTCCCACACACACCCTCACTCACTTGAATGGATCCCACTGTGAAGATCCACTCTCCAAAGAGACATCTCACTGCTGGAACTGGTAACTAGGGAGGCAGTATAGTGCAGTGGTTTAAGGCTCTAAGCTGCAAATCTGGTGACATGCAGCAGACCAGACATGGGTTTGAATCCCCACAGCTTCCACTTGCATACTGTGTGACCCTGAGCAAGTCACTTAACTTCCCTGTGCTCCCAGGTCACTCCTGTAAAAAAGAGTTCAGCTTAGTGTGCTACTCCTGGTTAAACAACTAAATAAATAACTACAATATGACAAACTAAGATAAATGCAGGTCATTGTATTTCAGTGGGGTTTCAACTTTGGTACATAACTTCCACATTTTTTCAACATTTTGACACCAAATTTTCAACATATCCTTTCTGTGTGCCCATTTCATGAAAAATGTCATTGTCATTTTGCAAATCCTGCCCAAAACACAATTTTGTGGTCAGTTGACAAAATCACCTTTTGGGTGGGATTTCAAATTTTTCACCATACTTGTTCATGAGGAGAGGCCGTAAGAGGGGTAAGTTGAAAACATGGGGACAAATTATGCAAAAATGGCAAAGTACTGTGCATCTACTCACATTTCACTACACTCATTCATAACTTTCTTAATTTTTACTATTTTAACACCAAAGTTGCAACATAGGCATTTCTTTATACCACCTCATGCATGTCACAGCTGTCATTTTTCAGATCTTGCTGAAAGTGTCTTGTCATGCTCCTGGTGCAGAACCAAGCTGTGGTGGTGTGGAATGATGTTTTATTTATGCATTTATTTCATTTTTGTTGGCCGGGAAAGGAGGACTAGACAGTTCTGCCTATTTTCACCCTCTCCCCAGGGGAAGGGGAAGATACAGATGCAAATTGACTTATAGAACCAGAATAAGCTGTTGGTGGTATTTTTTAGTGAATGTTAGTGGATGTTCTGGTGGGCATTTCACTATTTCTACTAACATGTTCATGAGGTGTTTTAATAGGAAGGCTATGTTGATAATTTAGTTGCTGTCTTCCATAACCATACATATATGCATCTATGGATGGATGGGAGTACAGGCCCTGTGCTTCAACAGGAAAATAAGGATACAATTATACTATCTTAAAAAGTAAGGAGATTATTTTAAAAAAATGTCTTTAATGCAACATTTAGGGTTCTGGCTAAAGCAAAAAAGTAGGGAAATGTGGTTTTAAGATTTCCAGCCCTAAAACCCCAACACCACCCCTAAAACAAATCAGGGGGCAGTCTTCTTAGGGGTTACCAACCCTAAAGCTCACCCCATTAGGTGTGCATGTTTCTGCAGTATATAGAATGGGGTGAGCTTTAGGGTTCATAACCCCTATGGAGACTCCACCCCGATTTGTTTTAGGGGTGGAGTTCAGGTTTAAAGGTTGGAAGCCCTAAAACCACATTTTCCTACTTTTTTAACTTCAGTCAGAACCCTAAATGTAGCATTAATACAGTTTTTTGCAAAGAAGATAAATAGATAGATAGATAGATAGATAGATAGATAGATAGATAGATAGATATAAATTACAAAAAAACTGTGTTAATGCTCTAGTTAGGGTTAAATCAACAAAAGTAGAGAAATGTGGTGTTAGGGTTTCCAACCTGAACACCTCACCCCACCCTGCACACAGCAACAAGCATCAGGAGTGTTCCTTAAGGTCGTCAGCCCTAACACTCACCCCATTTCACAAGTAAATAAGCTGAGATGGGTACAGTATAGGAGAATGGGGTGAGTGTTAGGGATACGACTTCAACGCACACCCCTGATGCCAGTTGCTGTGTGCAGGGTGGGGGTGGGGTGTTAAGGTTGAAACCTTAATGTCATATGTCCCTACTTTTGTTGCTTTAATCCTAACTAGACCATTAATGCCATTTTTTTGTAATTTATTTCATTGCTTTTTGAGATAGTATAATCATGTCCTTATTTGCCTGTGAGAGCACATGGCCCTTCGGGCCCTGCACTCCCATCCTTCCAGAGATGTGTATATGTATGTAGCTGTGGAAGTACAGGTACCTCTTACATACTAACATACTAGATGCCAGCAGAGTAGGCCTGTTGGTCTATCAAGTCTGCTCGTACTTCAGCACCCTGATTGGGTACCGTAAGCCCTCCATCTCTCTCCTTCCACTGTTACTCCATCCCCCAGTCCTGCCCCCCAAGGCAAACCAGCCTCTGCTTCACCCCTTGCCTATACCTGTCCCATCCTCTATTGAATCCCTCCACTGTAGCTGCCTGTAGCAGCTCCACAGGCAGTGCATTCCACGGTTCCACCACTCTCTCTCTCGGTGAAGTATCTCCTCCTCCTTTCCCCCCTAATCCTACCACCCTCAATCTTCCAAATGTGTCCTCTGGTGATTCCACCCTCCTTCAGTCAAAAGATCCTATCTCGGCTTACCTTATTTACTCCCCTGAGGTACTTGAAAACCTCAATCATGTCCTCCCGGTCCCTCCACTCCTCCAGTGAGAACAGGTTGAGCTCCCCTAGTCATTCCGCATATGTCATATCCCCCAGGCCCTGGATCATTCTGGTTGCTCCCCTCTAAACCCTCTCCAGGAGTTAGATGTCCCTCCTTAGGTGCAGCCTCAAGAACTGCACACAGTACTCAAGATGTGGTCTAACCAGACTGTTGTACAGTGGCAAAAGCACCTCCCTGTTCCTTGAGGTAATCTCCCCAGTGATGCATCCCTGCATCCTATTTGCCCTGACCACAGCCCCCCTGCACTGCTCTGAATTATTCATGTTAACATCCACCAAGACTTCATGGTCTCTTTCCCCTGCCATGGTCTGCAACTCATTTCCCCCAGGTTGTACACATAGTTGGGGTTTTCCCACCCTAGGTGTAGCACCTTGCACTTGGAGGAGTTAAATTTCAGTTTCCAGGTGCAGGACCACCTATCCAGAGTATCCAGGTCCTCTTGCAGGGCTAATCTGCCCTCCTTCCCCTCCACCACCACCCCCAGCCGAGAGTCATCTTCAAAGAGACTCATTTCAAATCCGATACCTTTCCTGATATTGAAGATGTAGGCGTTAAACAGGTATGGCCCCAGGACTGAACCCTGTGGAACCCAACTTATGACCTCTCTAGAAGATGAGACCTCCTCTCCGACCACTACCCACTGAGTGTGACCTGAAAGCCAATTTCCAATCCCCCTAATTGTCAATGGGCCTACCTTCTTCCCCCCAGCTTCTTCCTTAGGCCAATCGGAGGGACTGAATCAATTGCCTTGCTGAAGTCCAGGAACAGTACATCCACTGGTCTCCCCATGTTGAGTGCTGATATCACCCACTCATAGAACTCGATAAGGTTTCTTTGACACAACCTACCTGTCATAAACCCATGCTGCCAGTCATCCAGGTAACCCATCTCCCAGCCTTCCCTTAAGTATGCTATCCATTACCTTTCCCACCACCAACGTCAAACTGATGGGTCTATAGTTTCCTGGCTCTTCTCTTGATTCCCCTTTGTGGATGGGCACAACATGCGCCGGCTTCCAATCCCTTGGCACCCTCCCTGTCTGGAGTGACAAGTTAAAGAGATCCACCAATGGCGCAGTCAAAACATCCACCAACTCCATCAGTACTGTGGGATGAATAGCATCAGGCCCCAGAGAGTTATCCTTTTTTAAGGACTGGAGGGCTTTCCACACCTGACTGGTAGGAATATCAGCATCTGTCTCCCCTTCCCATTCAGCAGAACCAGCCTGATATCTCACCCCTGGCCTACCTCCCCAAGAGGCTTGTTCTTCAGCAGGTACCACAATAGTCTGGTCTGCTGCTCCTTCTGTGTCTTTCAACCCCTTCTTTGGAAGTTCCCCAGCCTCCTCTCTAGTGAACACTGAGACAAAGTACGCATTCAGTACCTCTGCCTGCTCTCCAGCCCCTTCCACCCATCCCCCAGCTGTCCTTAACCTACTGAGCTGGCCCTTGACCTTCATCCACTCACCAATATACCTAAAGGACCCCTTTTCCCCACCATATCCCCTGCACCAGCCTATGCTTTTTCCAGGTCTTTGCCCCCTCATCACTTTGGTGACTTTCCTTGTTGCAAGGCGATAATTCTCTCTATCCCTCTCTTCTCTCATTTTTTTGTACCTACTGTAGGCAGCCTTCTTCTCCCTTACCATCTCCAGGACCTCCTTAGTCCACCAGCATGGTTTATGAGACCAACCGCCCTTGTGCTTCACTCTTGCACAGGTCCTGGTGGCTTCCTGTAGCCCCCTGCTTTATGACCTCCCACCTACCTTCCACTTCCAAACCTGGTTTTATCTCTCACAAATGCCCCCTTGAGAATTTCCCCTTTGTTCTGAAAGTCTGCCCCCCCAAAATCAACTATCATTGTCCTTGATTGATCCCCCTCCCCCCAGTTTAAGCTGAAACCAGGCTGTGTTGTGGTCACTCCCAGCCAGGGGTTCTTCCATAACCAGGTCTCGTACGAGATCCCCATCCACTAAAACCATATCCAGGATATGACCTTCCCTTGTTTTGTCTATCACCTGCTGATTGAGGAACGCATCCAGAAAGCCATCCAGCAGCTTCTGCTCCCTGGTTACAGTGGACGTCATGGTACCCCAGTCAGTAGCTGGCATATTAAGGTCTCCTATCAGCACCACTCCTTCCCCCTTCCAGTCCACACGGCCCCTTAATGTTAGCCAACAGGCAATCCTCCAGGTCCTCCACTAGTCCTGGGGGTCTATATACTACCCTGAACCTGATCTTCCCTCCCACAGGGGTTCGCAAGGTGACCCATAGGGTCTTCACCTTGCCCTCTGTTTCCTCTACTCTCATAATCTCGATGTTATCCCCAATGAACATTGCCACTCCTCCCTCTCTGCCCACCTTTCTGTCCTTCCTTAGCACAAGGTACCGCTCAGATTAAGGTCCCAGTCATGAGCAGGGGTAGCCCAAGTTTCAGTGACCACCACTACATCCACCCCACCCTCAAACATTATGGCCTAGAACTCAGGCTTTTTATTCCCCAGGCTCCTGGCATTTATTAAAGCCACCCTCCAACCCTTATCTCAACCCCTCTTTACCATATCCTCCCTAGATCTTTCATAGGTCCATCCACACTTCTCCCCTAGAGTACCGTCTGTTCCCCCCTCTATGGGGTTACAGGCCAGTCCTTCCAGTGGTATGGATGGCTGGAACAGCCCAGCAGTGCCCCCCTTCACAAGTTGAAACCCCATCCAGCCTGAATGAAATCGGTCATCCCCTGTTTGAGAACTTCCTTCACTACCGGATTTAGGTGAAGCCTATCCCTGGTGTACAGTCCCTTGTCTTCCCAAACTCCCCCAGTCTCCCAACACCCCAATCCCCTGTGCTTCACCCCACTGCCTGAGCCAGTCATTAATCTCCCTGATCTTCTGTTTGTTCCCCACAGTGGCCCTTGGCACTGGCAGGATTTCTGAGAAGGAGACTGTACATCCATTGTCATGACAGACCCTGACCAGTTCTCAGAACCTTGCCTGCATTTCAAGCACACTATTCCCCTCAATATAATTTGTTCCCAGATGCATCATGAAATCTGGTGATCCTCCACAGTCCCTCGCCAGCTCATACATCATGAACTTCGCCCTACTCACAGTCAGACCGGAAATACCCACTACCTTAACTGGAATGGATTTTCCCTCACCCTGCCCCACCCAATGAATACCCCTCATCATGGAGTCCCCCAGCAGGCCAACCTTAGTGTCCCCCTTGATCTTTTGTGTACCTCCTTTTTGGACTCCCCCGCCAGCCCCCATCATGTTCCCCCTCCTCAAGACTACTTCCCTTGGCTTCTCTCCGACCCACTACAAGAGAACCCCTAGCCACCCTACCCCTCTTGTTGCACCTTTTATAACTGAGTTCCCCTGCCCCAGTTTAGCCTCCACCCCACTCCCTACCCCAGTCGAGCCTCTTCTTCGACCTCCTCCCCCTTCCAGCTCCCACCTCTCCAGTCCCCCAACATGGCATTCCCATCACCATCACCCTCCTATCTCTCCCTTTCTCTTGCCCCTTCCATGCCCACCTGCAGGTCCCCATTACTTTTGGGCCTTTCTAGTATGATCCCCCCGAAGGACACCCTCCCTCGTCTCAATCTCTCCTTCTTTCTCATCGAGTTGACTCGCAGCCTCCACACCTTCCCTCTGCTGGCCCCCCTCCCCTTCTTTGACACTTGATTTGCCACCTCCCCTGCTAGCATACTTATTTGAATTACTGATGCCCACCCTCATCTGATTCACCTTATACCTCTCTCCTCCACCCTCCTTTTCCTCCTCTACCCCCTTCACCACGTCCTCTCCAACCAACTTACTCAGTGGGTCAAATTTATTATAGCACTCAAAGCCAACCTCCTTTTTTGTCCTGATTTCCCACTATCCACTCCTCCAGTAGGCCCTCTATCAGTCCCAACCCACCTGTTCCCACCGCCTCCTATGATTTATCCTGTTTCCTCTACTGGTTACCTCCCAGGTAGCTACCCCTTTGCTACTAGCCCATGCCCCATAGTTTCTCCACTCCTGCCTAATGAAACAGATGCAGGTCACACTCTATCCTTGCCTCCAGCTCCTACAGACTGGACAACCTCCCTTCCTCCAGCCCCAGTTTAGGACCATGGCTGCCCCACACCCAGTGCACCCTACAGTCCTGCCAAAGATGCCTGGCCTGGTGGCCACTCCAAGAGGCCATCTCCAAACATTCTTGGGCATTCACCCTTGACCAGGTTTCCACCCCCAGGTAGGCCTACACGCAACCCTCTACAGCCAGCCATATGGGATGATGTAGCCTGTGAAATTAAAAACACAGCTCTTGGGCCAAGCTACTTAGCAGAATAAAAGAGCGTGAACAGAGTTACATCCCCTAACAGTTCCAAGAATAGTCAGAGTCGCAACTGGAGAAAACCCCAGTACAGCCACCCAACCAATCAGTGACCTACCTCCGCCTGGCCCCTCCTCCTCCGAGCATTTAATAGAGGCCGGGGCTGGAGTGGGTAGGTGGTAAACTAGTGTCCCAAAAGCAGCTGGGCTTGTCCCTCAAAAGGCCCAGCCATGGGGTCCTGAAAATGGCACCCGGCTTTCTATTGGGCGCTCCAACTCAGATCACTGAACTCCTCCTAGCCACCAATGTGGCCATCCCTGGCTCCAAATTTGCTCCTGATACAGCTCCTGCAACAGCTCCTTCACCATTGATGTGGCCTGCACTGTCCCTCATGACCTCTGGATCCCAAGAAGCAGCCCGCCAATGCAGCCTGCACAGTCCCCCTGCTCCTCTGTAAGTCCCAAGTATCCCAAGAGCAACTGGGCTCATCCCTTAAAAGGCCCAGCCATGAGTCCTGAAAATGATGCCCTGGCTTTCTACTGGGCTCTCCGACTAAGATCACTGAACTTCTCCTAGCCACCAATGTGGCTGTGCTTGACTCCAAATTTGCTCCTGATGCAGCTCCTGCAACAGCTCTTTCACTGCCAATGTGGCCTGCACCATCCCACAGGACCTCTAGACCCCAAGAAGCAGCCCACCGATGCGGCCTGCACAGTCCCCCTGTTCTTCTGTGAGTAAGTCCCAAGGATTCCAAGAGCGACTGGGCTCATCCCTTTAAAGGCCCAGCCACGAGTCCCAAAAATGGTGCCCTGGTTTCCTATTGGGTGCTCTGAGTCAGATCACTGAACTCCTCCTAGCCACCGATGTGGCCTGCATAGTCACCCTGCTCCTCTGCAAGTAAGTCCCAAGTATGTAATATAGTAATCTTGTCCACCAGGAGACAAATGATGAAAAATAATCAAATCCACAGGAAATGGTGAACTACTGGGGACCAGTAAACTGTTGTTACTGTAGATCAAAGACCCAGAATGTGTTAAATTCCTGAAGGTGATGAACATTGGCCTGGGGCATATGCAGGAAGTAAAAACCCTTTGTTAGTGTCTTCCTTTTGTTTAAGTGGTTGTGAATAGTTCTCAAAGACAAGCAGAGATCCATTTAGGAACAGGGCAGATGGAAATGTAGATTCAGCGCAGCACTCCACAACTCAGAGCTTGCAGAACTTCTTTGATGGACTTAACTTTGTGATGGCTTCCAAAAAAGATGATTTATAATGAGAATGCCAATACCTGTTGGTGATGTTTTCCAGTTTCTTAGTCCAGGAAACTTTCATAGATATCATATCCAAGAATGGACTAGTTCCCCCAAGCAGGTACACATGAACATCCACAAAACTAAACCAGTGACAGAGACAAACACAAACACCCAGCCACACAGCCCAAGGAGGCGGAGTTTTCCTCCCCTGCACTTCCATTTATAGGACAACAGTGACAAAATGTGTCAGCATAGTCATTGTATTACTCCACATCATGTACCCAGTACAGAACATTTTTGAATTTCTGCCAAGAAGTTATTCTGTGCAACTACAATGCCATTCTGTACCACAAGTGTGAAATCACATTTTGGGCAGGATTTTATAAATGACTGCTGTGACATACATGAGGTGGGGTAATAAGAAGGCTATGTTGAAAATCTGGGGTCAAAATATTAAACATTTCCAAAGTTGCAAGCAGGCATAACGAAATTGCAATGAATGGTCATAAATTTAGGATTTTTTCATATTTTGACCCCAGATTTTCAACATAGTCTTCTTATGACCTCACCTCATAAACCCCGATTTTTAAATGCATGCCAAAATGCTATTCTGTGACACATGTGTAAAAACATGTTTCAGACAGGATATGAAAAATGACAGCTGTACTGGTCATGAGGTGGTGTGAAAAATAGCTATGTTGACAATTTGGGGTCAAAATATAAAAAATTACCAAAGTTATGCATGTGCATAGAATAATTACAATGAACGCTCATAACTTGGGCATTTTTAAGAATTTATTTTACCAAATTTGGCCTTTTTGGGAACCCACATCATGAACACTGGTGATGAAATTTCGTTATTTGGTTCCGAAAAGTGATTTTGCACAGAAATCACAAAATTACTTTCTGGGCCTGATTAATGAAATGCCAGTGCCAGTGCTCATGAGGTGGGCTCCCAAAAAGGCAATGTTTAAAATTTGGTGAAAAAAGTCATAAAAATGGCAAAGTTATGAACAAAAGTTCAAAACTCCATTAAAATACATTATATGGCACTTACCTTGATTCCTCAGTTCATGGTTTGATTTTGAAGAGTGCAGACATGTCTTGGTCCACAGAAGATGACACCATACAATTTCCATTGGTAAGTATAGGGTAAGCAAGGTATGGGGTAGTGGGTGCTCAGTGGGAGGGTCAGAATGGGGAGGGGGATGGCGGAGACGAAGAGTGACCATTTACTTCCTTTTAAGCAGGAATTTTTATTATATATATATATAGATAGATATATAGATAGATAGATATATATATATAGAAGGTGAAAGGACAGTAGGGAAAAATGGAGGGAGGCAGGGAGAGAATATGAAAGGAAGGGAGGCAGGCAGGGATGTAAAGAGGCAGGGAAACAGCCATCAATTCAGCTCTCACCTTCAGTTACAGTAAAAATCTGGTGAGGAACAACTCCAATGGCATGGGGTGTAATCCTTCTGTACTTGGTGACCTTGCAATGTAGTTGCTAAGAAACACTTGGCCAGTATTCAAGACTAGCACATAAATGAAGAACAAATGCACTCATAATACTGGAGCAGATGTGTGATCTCAAGTGGCCAGCCCATCCTCAATACACAAGTATGATGAATACGCACACACTGAACCAATATTTTTACGCTGCCCAAGTTTTAATCTGAAATGGTTTAAAAGTGGTTACAGCTCACAACATATCTTCATCTAGATTTGCTGTCCAGTATATGATAGTTGAGAATGGCAGGCAAACCTAATCGACCTGAGTTTTATCAATCAATCTGTATTTTGTCCGGCCCAGTGGCACTGAGGGTTGAGGTGCTAGACGCCACACCTCGCGTTATGCCAGCAACCCAGGTTCAGAAACGGACCCAGGTAGCTGTGGGTCAGTGGGGGGGGATCAAGTGTCCCACCAGATGCTCTCCTCCCTCAGGGGTGGGATACCCAGGATGCACCAGCGTCCGACACTCCCATAGAGAGCCGGTGGAAGCACCGGTTCTTGAAGGGATGGGCGGCTCCAACACTTGGGGTCGGGGGGGTGTTGTATGGTTCATGGGAGGCAAGACATGCATCAGCATGTCACCTCTTGGGACTGAGTCCCAAGCACCGGCGTCTCAGGGGGATGGGACAGGGGGAAACACAGAAACAGGGAAAAATCACCCTCGCGGTCCTGGATGATGACCGCTCCACTCCCCCCAGACCACCGACACCAGGACAGACCCTATGTGCAGTGAAGGGGAAGGAGGCACTCTAAGGGCAGATCACAGGCCCAGGTTCTGGAAACGAGCATTGAGAGGTCTGAAGGAAAGGCTCAAGAGGGTAGGAAAAAAGGGAGGAGAAAAATAAATTGTAAAAACAAAATCAATCTGTATTTTAGCAATCAGTCTCTTTTGTACCAGTCAATTTGCTTTTTTTCCAGCTGCATTTCAACATAGAAACATAGAAGTTGACTGCAGATAAGGACCGCAAGGCCCATCCAGTCTGCCCATTTCTTTTTCTACCTTATAAATGTGCCATCGGCCTTTGCTCTGTCAGTGGCCTATCTATTCATAGTCATTTGTATTGCTCCCTTATGCCTATCCCATGCCTGTTTGAAGCTCTGCACTGTATTCATAGCCACCACTTCTTGTGGTAAGCCATTCCATGCATCCACCACCCTTTCTGTGAAAAAGAATTTCCTCACATCCCTCTTAATCGGCCTCCTCTAATCTCATGCTGTGTCCTCTTGTCCTGCTATTTTCTTATATTTAAACATGTTAGACTCTTTCACCTTGTTTATGCCCTTAAGGTGTTTGAATGCCTCGATCATATCACCTCTCTCCCTCCTTTGCTCAAGGGTATACATATTGAGCTCCATTAATCTGTCTTCATATGTCTTCTGATGCAGTCCCTGCACCATTTTGGTTGCCCTTCTCTGGACTGCCTCAATTTGGTTAATGTCCTTGTGAAGGTGTGGCCTCCAATACTGCATGCAGTACTTCAGATGGGGCCTAACCAGTGTCTTGTACAGAGGGATTATTACCTCCCTCTTATGACTTGTGATACCCCTACTAATACACCTTAACACCCCCCTAGCCTTACCTACTGCTTTAGAGGTCTGCTTGGATGATTTTAGGTCATCAGTGATGATGATGCCCAAGTCTCTTTCTTCCTTTGTGACTGCAAGCAACTCCTCCCAGCCTATAGGTGGCTTCAGGGTTTCTCTTCCTATGTGCATGATTTTGCACTTCTTTGCATTAAATCCCAGTTGCCACTCTTCTGACCATTCTGCTAGTTTATCCAGATCTCTTCTCATTCTGCCCACCCCATCTGGATCATCTACTCTGTTGCAGATCTTGGTGTCATCTGCAAACAGACAAGCCTTACCCTCTAGTCCATCTGCAAGGTCACTAATGAAGATGTTGAAGAGGACTGGCCCCAGAACTGATCCCTGAGGTACCCCACTTGTGACTTGCATCTCTTCTGACTGTATACCATTTACCACCACTCTCTGTTTTCTGCCCGTCAACCAGTTTGCCACCCAGTTGACCAACTTCTGACCCACCCCGAGCCTACCCAGCTTATTTATCAATCTTCTATGTGGAACAGTGTCAATAGCTTTGCTGAAGTCAAGGTAGGCGACATCAACTGCTCCCCCTTGGTCCACCACTCTGGTTACCCAGTCAAAGAAATCTATGAGATTAGTTTGACAGGACCTTCCTTTTGTAAACCCATGCTGTCTTGGATCCTGTGCCCCTATGGATTCCAGGTGTTGCACTATCCTTTCCTTAAGGAGTGCTCCATAATCTTGCCCACTACTGAGGTAAGACTGACCAGTCTGTAGTTCCCCGCCTCCCCTGCTACCACTCTTGTGGAGCGGGATCACATGAGCCCTTCTCCAGTCTTCTGGGACCTCTCCTGTGCTCAGAGACTCACTAAACAATTCTGCTAATGGCTCTGCTAGTTCCTCCTTTAGCTCCTTAAGTACCCTGGGATGTATGCCATCAGGTCCCATTGCCTTATCCACCCTGAGCTTAGCAAGCTCTTGTAGGACCTTTCTTTTGTGAAGGGAGTAGTGCTCACCTCCCTCCCCTGTGTCCATGATGTTGAGCTGTGGGCCCTGTCCTACCTTCTCTTCAGTAAATACTGAGCAAAGTATCTATTTAGGATAGATGCCTTTACAGGGTCCTCCTCCTCACATGCTCCCTTTTCTCCATTAAGCTTAGCAATTCCCTCTGGACTTTTCCTTTCACTAATGTATCTATAGAAAGTCTTGTCACCTTCTTTTACTGTTCGTGCTAGTGTTTCCTCAGTTTGGGACTTTGCCTGCCTTACCTGCTTCCCTTAGGGCAGTTTGGTATGCCTCCTATCTTCATCCCGCTGTGTTCCCTTATATTTCCTGAAGGCCAGCCTTTTGGCTCTGACCTTTTCTGCTACTGTATTTGAGAACCAAAGTGGTTTCTTCTTCTTTCTGTCTAACACAATGGGATGTTGCTTCAAGTATTGCATCCTTAATGCTTGCCCACTTTGCCTGTACCCCTCCCCTGTGTTTCTTTTGCCAGGGCTAGCTTAACTCTGTTGGCCATCTTATCAAAGTCAGCTCCTCTGAAGTCCCATATTTTGCCTTGGAATGGGATGATTTAGATGTAGTAGCCAAATTGAACCATACCATGTGATGGTCACTGGCCCCAGGTGACCTTCTACCTGGAGATCTGTGATCCCTTCTTTGTTAGTCAGTACTAGATCTAGGATAGCCCTGTCTCTTGTGGGTTGCTGTACCAGTTGTTTGAGGCCCTCCCTGCAGGAATCCACTATGAGTCTAGTTCTGGCAGATGTTCCTGCTGGTATTGACCAATCTGTATCCGCATGTTGAAGTCTCCCATTATCAGAACCTCCTTCAGCTGTCATGTTTTGTATATCTTCTAACAGTAATGTGTCTATGTCCTCCTCTGGTCTGGGGGCCTGTAGACAACCCCAGTTCTTATGGCTGTCCCATTTCCTGTTTCCAGGGTGACCCACAGTTCTTCTGGCTCCTTATGTGTATTCTGAATTTCTGTAGCTTTGATATTTTCATTAACATACAGGGCCACTCCCCCTTTTTGCACCTCGGTCATTATTAAGTCAGCTCATTATCACAAAAACGTTGAAATTTAAAAACTGCCCAATATTTTTTAACCAAACCATCCAAAGGCTCACCCTTGGCATAGATCCCATCATCCCTGAAAAAATCATGGAAAAATCCATACTGTCTAAGCTGTAGGTGAGAGCAAAAATCCCCATGTTAAGTATAGGAAAAAAGTGTTTTTTTTTTTCACTTATTTGACCCTCCTTGTCTTAAAAACTGTACAAATGCCCTCATGAAGCTTTTCACATTTTGAGACTCCAACAGCCTGACCATGCATGCCAAATTTTGTGCTAATTCTTTAAACAACAGCAACTTATTGAGGTGCAAAAATTGAGTTTAACATTAAACAGTCTGCTCAACCCTAACTATAATAGCGCTGTTACACCACTGTAATATATACACATACATTATTACATATGCTTGGGCCACTGTGAACAGTTAATTTTCAATCTACCTAACTGATTTTATAAAAATGGACTGTAGTCTATTTCTGCATTCTGGCCATTTTAAACCAGTGAGCTGATGCAATATATCCATATATCTCTCATGTTATGGTACATGGTCTAATACTCTAAAGGAAAAAGCTTAGGTGATGCGTAAGTCATGCTTAGGAAGACCAAGAGAGAGGTGGATAGGGAAAATTACCTAAGGTTGGCTACTGAAGCAAATAAGGAAGTCCAGTGAGCAAAGGCACAGAAAGAGCTGCAGAGATCTGAAGGAATTAAGAAGAGGGGAGAAGGCTTTCTTTCACTATATAAGTGAGAAAAGGGATAGGAAGGAAGGGATTGTTAGACCTAAGAAAGGGGTGGAGTGGGTGGAGGATAATGGGGGAAAAGCAGAGATACTAAATTAATTCTTCTGTTCACTAGGAAGAAGGACAGACCACTGCCTTCAGGAAGGACAAGAGGAGCAGGGGGAAGGGGAACACAGATGTAGTGATAGAGGAGGATAGAGTGAGGTAGGGTCTGCTGGCATTGAAGGTGAACGAAATCACCAGGCCCTAACAGAGTATATCCAAGGGTACTAAAGGAACTGGCTGAGGAGCTGGCAGGGCCACTGGCAGACCTATTTAATAGCACACAAAAGTCAGGCATGGTACCACAGGACTGGAAAACAGCACATGTAGTGCCTCTCCACAAAAACGGTCCCAAGGATGATCCAGGGAATTACAGACCAATCAGTCTGACTTCCATTGTGGGCAAGCTCATGGAGACCATGCTAAAGGAAAGGTTGGTGGAATATCTAGAGGAGCATGGTCTCCAAGATGAGAGGTAGCATGGGTTCATGGGGAAGGGAGATCATGTCAAACATATCTGATTGGCTTCTTCGGCTATGTCACTAAGACAGTAGACAGGGGCCACAAGGTAGACACCCTCTATCTTGATTTCAGCAAGGCCTTTGACTCTGTGCCCCACAAAAGGTTGATCATGAAGTTGGTGGATCTTGGAGTTGGGAAAAAGATGGCTAGATGGGTGGAAAACTGACTGAGGGACAGAACCCAGATGGTGGTTGTGGGGAGAGAGTTATCTGGCACCAGAGAAGTAACCAGTAGGGTCCTACAGGGCTTGGTGCTGGGGCCGGTGTTGTTCAAAGTCTTCATTAATGACATTGGGGCTGGCATTATGGGCAAAATGTGCCTATTGGTGGATGACATCAAGCTCTGTGGGAGAGTGGACACAGCTGAAGGGATACAGGACCTACAGGAAGATCTGGAAAAGCTGGGGAGGTGGTTCAGGATCTGGCAGCTTGGCTTCAGTGCCAAGAAATGCAAAATCATGCATATTGGAGCCAAGAATCCCAGAGCAGAGTATTACTTGAGTGGAGTCCGAGTATCTGTATCAGAGTAGGAGAAGGACCTGGGAGTGATGATTACTAGTGACCTGAAGCACTCCATGCAGTGCAAGAAAGCAGCAACAAAGGCAAACAAGATGCTGGGATGCATAGCTAAGGGGATCAGTAGTAGGAGAGAGGAGATTATACTGCCCTTGTACAGGTCACTGGTAAGGCTGCATCTAGAGTATGGAGTTCAGTACTGGTGCCCACACCTCAAAAAGGACATTAACCTGCTGGAGAAAGTCCAGGGCAGGGCTACAAAGATTATAGCTGGTCAGCAGGGCAAGGCATAAGAGGAGAGGTTGAGGGCACTGAACAGGTACTCCCTGGAAGACAGGAGAGCAAGAGGGGACATGATTGGGACCTTCAAGTACTTGAAAGGGATAAATAAGGTTGATAAGGAGAGTCTATTTAAGCTGAGTGGCAGCCATAACACAAGGGAGCACAGTCTTATGCTAGATGGTGGGAGGTTTAGGAGGGAGATCAGGAAGGACTGCTTCACAGAGAGGGTGGTGGACACTTGGAATGCACTGCCAGAAGAGGTCATCTCGTTGAAGACAGTGAGCAGTTTTAAGAGAGGCTGGGATAGGCATAGGGGAAGGTAAGGATCATGGGTAGGGAGGATGGGAGGCGTGGGGAGGGAAGGCAGGGACATTATCTCAAGCTGTGGACCCTGGAATATGAGTAGACTTGATGGACCAAATGGCCTTCTTATGCTGGCTTCTTCGTATGTTCGTATGCACCTGTGCCATTCTCTAAAGTGATTTTCCAGGACATTTTCACAACTTGCCTGCTGAATTACTCTAATGTGTTCTTGAATTTCAGGGCCAGTTCCAGAATGTACTGGGCCCTGGTGCAAGACTTTGTAGAGGGCCCCCCCTTGTCCATGAGGCACACCCCCCAAGTGCCCCCTCACCCCAGGCGGGCCCTCTCATGGCCCTAGCCAGAAGTCACTTATTTCTTAGACTTTTCCAATTAGACTTTGGATGGACAACAGTGTATTTTTAATATATTGAACATGTGTGTCTTGTTTGCAAGAATGTCATCAAGATTTGTGAACAAGTTAGTTCAACAACAAACTCTCCTCCGCCATCCATGCTCACTCGCTCCTCTGCCACTCACTATTTTCTGCCAACAACTCCAACTGCCAGTACTAGAGTTTCTCTCTAGATGCTTAGCCTGAACAGGGAGGTGCAGTGCTGCGTCGTTGGGAGGGGCAACAGGAGGGAGCAAATGAACAACAGACCAATGAGCCAATCAGCTACGGTCACCGGGCAGTGCTGTGCAGAGTCAGCCAAGAGAATGAATTTATTATTGGAGGAGCATGCCACTACTGACTGCCAGCATGGAGAGGAGGAGCGAGGAGGACACCAAGCAAGTGGATGGTGCCACTGTCGATCTATTTGTCGGATGGGGATTGGTTGGATTGGGGTCTCTGGGGAGATCATGGAGTAGTCATTGCTGTCAGTCGGAGGTGGAGAGGAGCAGCAGCTCACACACAACAGCACCACCACAACACCACCAGGTAAGTTTGGGACTGAGAGAAAGTTAGCGCATGTTTACAGCAGGCAGGAGGGGACTTAATTTTTAAATGCCACCATGAAGTCCGACTCCTGTCCACACGCATACTGACTCAGGGAGGGACGGGACTGGTGCGTCGGATCTCAGAAGGCCCACTGGCCAGCCGCCCGGGCTCTGGACAGGATGGTCTGACTCACTGACTGTCAGCAGTTTAAATTAAATAAAACTATAAATAAAATATGCTCATGCTGACTTATGGGGCAATCGGGCCCTGCTGGCACACTGGGCCCTGGTGCAGTCGCATCCCTTGTACCCCCCCAACGCCGGCCCTGCTTGAATTATTTCTTTTGTGCATCTTATTGTTCTGCCAACCCTGCCACAGGCACACCACTCAGCACAGATTACATATTTGAAGCAAGAGTTCATGTCAAATCTTGCATCAAATTCTACAAAACTTTAGACACGTAGCAGCATAATTACCTGATTGATTTAGGGATACTTTCAGTCAAACAAATGGGTTCCATTACTGGAACAGACTCCTGTATTTGGGAGACTGGTGGATTTTGTATTTCACTATATGAGTATTTATGGGATGACCTATAAAAAATGCACAGTTTACTTACTAAGCGCCGCCCCTGATGAAGCCTTGTGACACTATATAAGGGTGTTATCACATCTGGAGATGTTTTTTATTTAAATTAAATAGTTTGAAATAATGATCCTGCCTGGTGTGTGTGTGCGTGTGTGTGTGTGTGTGTGCCTATTCCTTCATTGTTTGTGTTTCTAGATTTGGTAATACTGATTAAAGACAGCACCTTTGGCTGCACTGTTTTAATTGTAACAAGCATTTGTCAATGCCGAACGTTCGCTTGCAGGTATTTGCAGTGGTATTTGGCAGTTGGACATGGCTTAAAAAAATCAGTGACAAAGAAGTACAAGCATTTGTCAATGCCGAATGTTGCTTGCTTCTATGTGCTGTTTAGGTATTTGGAACTCATTGGAGTGCAAATATTGAAAATTCGCAAACTTACGAGTGTGCGTAGGAACTGCGCAACGCATGCTCGTAAAACAGTCATTTTTAGGAATATTTTCACCAAATTTTCAATATAGCCATTTTAAGACCTCTGCTCATGAACAGTGTCACTGTGATTTTCTTAAAGTCCCATACATTGAGTTCGCACACCGACCTGCAGCATTGCGCTACATGGTGAGGAAACACATTTGGGCAGGATGTGAAAATGACAGCTGTACTGCTCATACAGAGGTGTGTAAATGGCAATGTTGAAAAATCTGGAATGGAAATATTGAAATATCTGTAAACCCACGAAAAAGGTGAGGAACTGCGCAGAACGCACGCTTGTAAAACAGTCATTTTTAGGAATTTTTTCACCACATTTTCAACATAGCCATTTTAAGCTCTCTGCTCATGAACAGTGATGCTGTGATTTTCTTAATGTGTCCCATACATTGATTTCGCACACCGACTGTGCCATTGTGTGCTACATGGGCAGAAACACGTTTTGGGCAAGATGTGAAAAATGACAGCTACACTGCTCATAAGGAGGTGTGGTAAAATGGCAATGTTGAAAATCTGGAGTGAAAATATTGAAAATTCAAAAACTTACCTGCGTGCATAGGAACTGCCCAACGCATACTCGTAAAACAGAAACTTTTTTAGGAATTTTTTCACCAAATTTTCAACACAGCCATTTTAAGACCTCTGCTCATGAACAGTGTCACTGTGATTTTCTTAATGTGTCCCATACATTGAGTTTGCACACCAACTGCGCCATTGTGCGCTACATGGGCGGAAACACGTTTTGGTCAGGATGTGAAAAATGACAGCTTTACTGCTCATGAGGAGGTGTGGTAAAATGGCAATGTTGAAAATCTGGAGTGAAAATATTAAAAATTTGCAAACGTACGAGCGTGCGTAGGAACTGCGCAATGCACGCTTGTAAAACAGTCATTTTTAGGAATTTTTTCACCAAATTTTCAACATAGCCATTTTAAGACCTCTGTTCATGAACAGTGTCACGGTGATTTTCTTAATGTGTCCCATACATTGATTTCACACACCGACTGCGCCATTGTGTGCTACATGGGCAGAAACATGTTTTAGGGTAGATGTGAAAAATGACAGCTGTACTACTCATAAGAAGGTGTGGTAAAATGGCAATGTTGAAAATCTGGAGTGAAAATATTGAAAATTCGCAAACTTACGAGCGTGCATAGGAACTGCGCAACGCACACTCATAAAACAGTCATTTTTAGGAATTTTTTCACCAAATTTTCAACACAGCCATTTTAAGACCTCTGCTCATGAACAGTGGTGTCACTGTGATTTTCTTAATGTGTCCCATACATTGAGTTTGCACACCGACTGCGCCATTGTGTGCTACATGGGCAGAAACATGTTTTGGTCAGGATGTGAAAAATGACAGCTTTACTGCTCATGAGGAGGTGTGGTAAAATGGCAATGTTGAAAATCTGGAGTGAAAATATTGAAAATTTGCAAACGTACGAGCGTGCGTAGGAACTGCGCAATGCACGCTTGTAAAACAGTCATTTTTAGGAATTTTTCACCAAATTTTCAACATAGCCATTTAAGACCTCTGCTCATGAACAGTGTCACTGTGATTTTCTTAATGTGTCCCTATACATTGATTTCACACCGACTGCGCCATTGTATGTGCTACATGGGCGAGAAACATGTTTTGAGGTAGATGTGAAAATGACAGCTGTACTACTCATAAGAAGGTGGTAAAATGGCAATGTTGAAAATCTGGAGTGAAAATATTGAAAATTCGCAAACTTACGAGCGTGCATAGGAACTGCGCACACTCATAAAACAGTCATTTTTAGGAATTTTTTCACCAAATTTTCAACACAGCCATTTTAAGACCTCTGCTCATGAACAGTGTCACTGTGATTTTCTTAATGTGTCCCATACATTGAGTTTGCACACCGACTGCGCCATTGTGCGCTACATGGGCAGAAACATGTTTTGGTCAGGATGTGAAAATGACAGCTTTACTGCTCATGAGGAGGTGTGGTAAAATGGCAATGTTGAAAATCTGGAGTGAAAATATTGAAAATTCGCAACGTCTGACGTGCGTAGCAACTTCGCATATGCACGCTTAGTAAAACAGTCATTTTAGAATTTTTTCACAATTTTCAACATAGCCAATTTAAGACCTCTGCTCATGAACAGTGTCACTGTGATTTTCTTACTGTGTCCCATACATTGATTTGCACACCGACTGCGCCATTGTGTGCTACATGGGCGGAAACACGTTTTGGGTAGATGTGAAAAATGACAGCTATACTGCTCATAAGAGGTGTGGTAAAATGGCAATGTTGAAAATCTGGAGTGAAAATATTGACAATTCGCAAACCTACGAGCATGCATAGGAACTGCGCAACGCACGCTTTAAAACAGTCATTTTAGGAATTTTTTCACCAAATTTTCAACATAGCCATTTTAAGACCTCTGCTAATGAACAGTGTCACTTTGATTTTCTTAATGTTTCCCATACATTGATTTCGCACACCGACTGCACCATAGTGCGCTACTTGGGAGGAAACACGTTTTGGGCAGGATGTGAAAAATGACAGCTGAACTGCTCATAAGGAGGTGTGGTAAAATGGCAATGTTGAAAATCTGGAGTGAAAATATTGAAAATTCACGAACTTACGAGCGTGCGTAGGAACTACACATGCGCTCAGTAAAACAGTCATATTTAGGAATTTTTTCACCAAATTTTCAACATTGCCATTTTAATATCTCTGCTCATGAACAGTGACCCTGTGATTTTCTTAATGGGTCCCATACATTGAGCTCGCACACCGACTGTGCCATTGTGCGCTACATGGGCGAAAACATGTTTTGGGCAAGATGTAAAAAATGACAGCTGAACTACTCATAAGAGGGTATGGTAAAATGACAATGTTGAAAATCTGGAGTGAAAATATTGACAATTCGCAAACCTACGAGCATGCATAGTAACTGCGCAACACACATTCGTAAAACAGTCATTTTTAGGAATTTTTTCACCAAATTTTCAACATAGCCATTTTAGGACCTCTGCTAATGAACAGTGTCACTGTGATTTTTTTAATGTGTCCCATACATTGATTTCGAACACCAACTGCGCCATTGTGCGCTACTTGGGAGGAAACACGTTTTGGGCAGGATGTGAAAAATGACAGCAGTACTGCTCGTAAAGAGGTGTGGTAAAATGGCAATGTTGAACATCTGGAGTGAAAATATTGAAAATTCATGAACTTATGAGCGTGCGTAGGAACTACACAACGCACGCTCGTAAAACAGTCATTTTTAGGAATTTTTTCACCAAATTTTCAACATAGACATTTTAAGACCTCTGCTCATGAACAGTGTCACTGTGGTTTTCTTAAAGTGTCCCATACAATGATTTCGCACACCGACTGCGCCATTGTGCGCTACATGGGTGGAAACACATTTTGCGTGAGATGTGAAAAATGACAGTTGTACTACTCATAAGAAGGTGTGGTAAAATGGCAATGTTGAACATCTGGAGTGAAAATATTGAAAATTCGCGAACTACAAGCGTGCATAGGAACTGCAAAACGCACGCTCGTAAAACAGTCATTTTTAAGAATTTTTTCACCAAATTTTTAACACAGCCATTTTAAGACCTCTGCTCATGAACAGTGTCACTGTGATTTTCTTAATGTGTCCCATACATTGAGTTTGCACACCGACTGCGCCATTGTGCGCTACATGGGCGGAAACACGTTTTGGTCAGGATGTGAAAAATGACAGCTTTACTGCTCATGAGGAGGTGAGGTAAAATGGCAATGTTGAAAATCTGGAGTGAAAATATTAAAAATTCGCAAACGTACGAGCGTGCGTTGGAACTGCGCAATGCACGCTTGTAAAAGAGTCATTTGTAGGAATTTTTTCACCAAATTTTCAACATAGCCATTTTAAGATCTCTGCTCATGAACAGTGTCACTTTGATTTTCTTAATGTGTCCCATACATTGATTTTGCGCACCGACTGCACCATTGTGTGCTACATGGGCAGAAACAAGTTTTGGGGTAGATGTGAAAAATGACAGCTGTACTACTCATAAGAAGGTGTGGTAAAATGGCAATGTTGAAAATCTGGAGTGAAAATATTGAAAATTCGCAAACTTACGAGCGTGCATAGGAACTGCGCAACGCACACTCATAAAACAGTCATTTTTAGGAATTTTTTCACCAAATTTTCAACACAGCCATTTTAAGACCTCTGCTCATGAACAGTGTCACTGTGATTTTCTTAATGTGTCCCATACATTGAGTTTGCACACCGACTGCGCCATTGTGTGCTACATGGACAGAAACACGTTTTGGTCAGGATGTGAAAAATGACAGCTTTACCGCTCATGAGGAGGTGTGGTAAAATGGCAATGTTGAAAATCTGGAGTGAAAATATTGAAAATTCACAAACGTACGAGCGTGCGTAGGAACTGCGCAATGCACGCTTGTAAAAGTCATTTTTAGGAATTTTTTCTCCAAAATTTCAACATAGCCAATTTAAGACTTCTGCTCATGAACAGTGCCACTGTGATTTTCTTACTGTGTCCCATACATTGATTTCACACACCGACTGCGCCATTGTGTGCTACATGGCCGGAAACACATTTTTGGGTAGATGTGAAAAATGACAGCTATACTACTCATAAGAAGGTGTGGTAAAATGGCAATGTTGAAAATCTGGATTGAAAATATTGACAATTCGCAAACCTACGAGCGTGCCTAGGAACTGCGCAATGCACGCTTGTAAAACAGTCATTTTTAGGAATTTTTTCACCAAATTTTCAACATAGCCATTTAGGACCTCTGCTAATGAACAGTGTCACTGTGATTTTCTTAATGTGTCCCATACATTGATTTCACACACCAACTGCGCCATTATGCGCTACTTGGTGGAAACACGTTTTGGGCAGGATGTGAAAATGACAGCTGTACTGCTCATAAGAGGTGTGGTAAATGGCAATGTTGAAAATCTGGAGTAAAATATTGAAATTCACAAATGTACGAGCGTGCGTAGGAACTGCGCAATGCACGCTTGTAAAAGAGTCATTTTTAGGAATTTTTTCACCAAATTTTCAACATAGCCATTTTAAGATCTCTGCTCATGAACAGTGTCACTTTGATTTTCTTAATGTGTCCCATACATTGATTTTGCACACCGACTGCACCATTGTGTGCTACATGGGCAGAAACAGGTTTTGGGGTAGATGTGAAAAATGACAGCTGTACTACTCATAAGAAGGTGTGGTAAAATGGCAATGTTGAAAATCTGGAGTGAAAATATTTAAAATTCGCAAACTTATGAGCGTGCATAGGAACTGCGCAACACACACTCGTAAAACAGTCATTTTTAGGAATTTTTTCACCACATTTTCAACATAGCCATTTTAAGATCTCTGCTCATGAACAGTGATGTTGTGATTTTCTTAATGTGTCCCATACATTGATTTCGCACACCGTCTGTGCCATTGTGCGCTACATGGGCGGAAACACGTTTTGGGCAAGATGTGAAAAATGACAGCTGTACTGCTCATAAGGAGGTGTGGTAAAATGGCAATGTTGAAAATCTGGAGTGAAAATATTGAAAATTCTCAAACTTATGAGAGTGCATAGGAAATGCGAAACGCACACTCATAAAAGTCATTTTTAGGAATTTTTTCACCAAATTTTCAACACAGCCATATTAAGACCTCTGCTCATGAACAGTGTCACTGTGATTTTCTTAATGTGTCCCATGCATTTAGTTTGTCCACCAAATGCGCCATTGTGCGCTACATGGGCGGAAACATGTTTTGGTCAGAATGTGAAAAATGACAGCTTTACTGCTCATGAGGAGGTGTGGTAAAATGGCAATGTTGAAAATCTGGAGCGAAAATATTAAAAATTCGCAAATGTACGAGCGTGCGTAGCAACTGCACATTGCACGCTTGTAAGACAGTCATTTTTAAGAATTTTTTTACCAAATTGTCAACATAGCCATTTTAAGACCTCTGCTCATGAACAGTGTCACTGTGATTTTCTTAATGTGTCCCACACATTGATTTCACACACCGACTGTGCCATTGTGTGCTACTTGGGCAGAAACACGTTTTGGGGTAGATGTGAAAAATGACAGATGTACTACTCATAAGAAGGTATGGTAAAATGACAATGTTGAAAATCTGGAGTGAAAATATTGACAATTTGCAAACCTACGAACGTGTGTAGTAACTGCGCAACGCACGCTCGTAAAACAGTCATTTTTAGGAATTTTTTCACCAAATTTTCAACATAGCCATTTTAAGACCTCTGCTAATGAACAATATTACTGTGATTTTCTTAATGTGTCCCATACATTGATTTCGCACACCAACTGCGCCATTGTGCTCTACTTGGGAGGAAACATGTTTTGGGCAGGATGTGAAAAATGACAGCTGTATTGCTCATAAAGAGGTGTTGTAAAATGGCAATGTTGAAAATCTAGAGTGAAAATACTGAAAATTCACGAACTTACGAGCGTGCGTAGGAACTGTGCAACGCATGCTCGTAAAACAGTCATTTTTAGGAATTTTTCCACCAAATTTTCAACATAGCCATTTTAATATCTCTGCTCATGAACAGTGACACTGTGATTTTCTTAATGTGTCCCATACATTGAGTTCGCACACCGACTATGCCATGGTGCGCTACATGGGCGGAAACACGTTTTGGGCAGGATGTGAAAAATGACAGCTGTACTGCTCATGAGGAGGTGTGGTAAAATGGCAATGTTGAAAATCTGTAGTGAAAATATTGAAAATTTGCAAACTTATGAGCGTGTGTAGAAACTGCGCAACACATACTTGTAAAACAGTCATTTTTAGGAATTTTTTCACCAACTTTTCAACATAGCCATTTTAAGACCTCTGCTCATGAACAGTGTCACTGTGGTTTTCTTAATGTGTCCCATACATTGATTTCGCACACCGACTGCACCATTGTGCGCTACATGGGCAGAAGCACATTTTGCGAGAGATGTGAAAAATGACAGCTGTATTACTCATAAGAAGGTGTGGTAAAATGGCAATGTTAAAAATCTGGATTGAAAATATTGACAATTCGCAAACCTACGAGCGTGCGTAGTAACTGTGCAACGCACGCTCGTAAAACAGTCATTTTTAGGAATTTTTTCACCAACTTTTCAACATAGCCATTTTAAGACCTCTGCTAATGAACAGTGTCACTGTGATTTTCTTAATGTGTCCCATACATTGATTTCGCACACCAACTGCGCCATTGTGCGCTACTTGGGAGGAAACACGTTTTGGGCAGGATGTGAAAAATGACAGCTGTACTGCTCATAAAGAGGCGTGGTAAAATGGCAATGTTGAAAAATCTGGAGTGAAAATATTGAAAATTCATGAACTTACGAGTGTGCGTAGGAATTACGAAACGCATGCTCATAAAACAGTCATTTTTAGGGATTTTTTCACCAAATTTTCAACATAGCCATTTTAATATCTCTGCTCATGAACAGTGACACTGTGATTTTCTTAATGTGTCCCATACATTGAGTTCGCACACCGACTATGCCATTGTGCGCTACATGGGCGGAAACACGTTTTCGGCAGGATGTGAAAAATGAAAGCTGTACTACTCATGAGGAGGTGTCATAAAATGGCAATGTTGAAAATCTGGAGTGAAAATATTGAAAATTTGCAAACTTACGAGCGTGTGTAGAAACTGCGCAACGCATGCTCGTAAAACAGTCATTTTTAGGAATTTTTTCACCAAATTTTCAACATAGCCATTTTAAGACCTCTGCTCATGAACAGTGTCACTGTGGTTTTCTTAATGTGTCCCATACATTGATTTTGCACACCGACTGCACCATTGTGTGCTACATGGGCAGAAGCACATTTTGCGAGAGATGTGAAAAATGACAGCTGTATTACTCATAAAAAGGTGTGGTAAAATGGCAATGTTGAAAATCTGGAGTGAAAATATTGAAAATTCGTGAACTTACAAGCGTGCATAGTAACTGCGCAACGCACGCTCGTAAAACAGTCATTTTTAAGAATTTTATAACCAAATTTTCAACATAGCCATTTTAAGACCTCTGCTCATGAACAGTGTCACTGTGATTTTCTTAATGTGTCCCATACATTGATTTCACACACCGACTGCGCCATTGTGCGCTACATGGACAGAAACACGTTTTGGTCAGGATGTGAAAAATGACAGCTTTACCGCTCATGAGGAGGTGTGGTAAAATGGCAATGTTGAAAATCTGGATTGAAAATATTGACAATTCGCAAACCTACGAGCGTGTGTAGTAACTGCGCTACGCACGCTCGTAAAACAGTAATTTTTAGGAATTTTTTCACCAACTTTTCAACATAGCCATTTTAAGACCTCTGCTAATGAACAGTGTCACTGTGATTTTCTTAATGTGTCCCATACATTGATTTGCACACCAACTGCGCCATTATGCTACTTGGGAGGAAACACTTTTGGGCAGGATGTGAAAAATGACAGCTGTACTGCTCATAAAGAGGTGTGGTAAAATGGCAATGTTGAAAAATCTGGAGTGAAAATATTGAAAATTCATGAACTTACGAGCGTGCGTAGGAACTACGCAACGCATGCTCATAAAACAGTCATTTTTAGGAATTTTTTCACCAAATTTTCAACATAGCCATTTTAATATCTCTGCTCATGAACAGTGACACTGTGATTTTCTTAATGTGTCCCATACATTGAGTTCGCACACCTACTATGCCATTGTGCGCTACATGGGCGGAAACACGTTTTGGGCAGGATGTGAATAATGACAGCTGTACTGCTCATGAGGAGGTGTCATAAAATGGCAATGTTGAAAATCTGGAGTGAAAATATTGAAAATTTGCAAACTTACGAGCGTGCGAAGGAACTGCACAACGCATGCTCGTAAAACAGTCATTTTTAGGAATTTTTTCACCAACTTTTCAACATAGCCATTTTAAGACCTCTGCTCATGAACAGTGTCACTGTGGTTTTCTTAATGTGTCCCATACATTGATTTCGCACACCAACTGCGCCATTGTGCGCTACATGGGTGGAAACACATTTTGCGTGAGATGTGAAAAATGACAGCTGTACTACTTATAAGAAGATGTGGTAAAATGGCAATGTTGAAAATCTGGAGTGAAAATTTTGAAAATTCGCGAACTTACAAGCGTGCATAAGAACTGCGCAACGCACGCTCGTAGAACAGTCATTTTTAGGAATTTTTTCACCAAATTTTCAACATAGCCATTTTAAGATCTCTGCTCATGAACAGTGTCACTTTGATTTTCTTAATGTGTCCCATACATTGATTTTGCACACCGACTGCACCATTGTGTGCTACATGGGCAGAAACAGGTTTTGGGGTAGACGTGAAAAATGACAGCTGAACTACTCATAAGAAGGTGTGGCAAAATGGCAATGTTGAAAATCTGGAGTGAAAATATTGAAAATTCACAAACGTACGAGCGTGTGTAGGAACTGCTCAACGCACACTCATAAAACAGTCATTTTTAGGAATTTTTTCACCAAATTTTCAACACAGCCATTTTAAGACCTCTGCTCATGAACAGTGTCACTGTGATTTTCTTAATGTGTCCCATACATTGAATTTGCACACCGACTGCACCATTGTGTGCTACATGGACAGAAACACGTTTTGGTCAGGATGTGAAAAATGACAGCTTTACTGCTCATGAGGAGGTGTGGTAAAATGGCAATGTTGAAAATCTGGAGTGAAAATATTGAAAATTCGCAAACGTACGAGCGTGCGTACGAACTGCGCAATGCACGCTTGTAAAACAGTCATTTTTAGGAATTTTTTCTCCAAATTTTCAACATAGCCAATTTAAGACCTCTGCTCATGAACAGTGTCACTGTGATTTTCTTACTGTGTCCCATACATTGATTTCTCACACCGACTGCACCATTGTGTGCTACATGGCCGGAAACACGTTTTTGGGTAGATGTGAAAAATGACAGCTATACTACTCATAAGAAGGTGTGGTAAAATGGCAATGTTGAAAATCTGGAGTGAAAATATTGAAAATTTGCAAACTTACGAGTGTGCTTAGGAGCTGCGCAATGCATGCTCGTAAAACAGTCATTTTTAGGAATTTTTTCACCAAATTTTCAACATAGCCATTTTAAGACCTCTGCTCATGAACAGTGTCATTGTGATTTTCTTAATGTGTCCCATACATTGATTTCGCACACTGACTGTGCCGTTGTGTGCTACAGGGACGGAAACACGTTTTGGGTGAGATGTGAAAAATGACAGCTGTATTACTCATAAGAAGGCATAGTAAAATGGCAATGTTGAAAATCTGGAGTGAAAATATTGAAAATGTGTGAACTTATGAGCCTGCGTAGGAATTGCGCAACGCACGCTTGTAAAACCATCATTTTTAGGGATTTTTCCACCAAATTTTCAAAATAGGCTTTTTGAGAGCCCACCAAATGAACGCTGGCACTGTCGTTTCGTTAATCAGGCCCGAAAGGTGATTTTGCACATTGACTGTGAAATCACCCTTCGAGCCAGAATAATGCCATGACAGTGACAGAATTCATGAGAAGGGGTCTCAAAAACCCCATGTTGAAAATTTGGTGCAAAAATTCCAAAAAATGCCTGAGATATGCAACAAGGTTGAAAAAAACCCATGTAGCCCATTATACAGCTTACCGGCATTTCCTCAGTATGCGGTCGGCTTTGAAGAGCGCAGACGTGTTCCTGGTCCAGCAATGATTGTCGCGCCGAGCTCCAGAGGTAAGTATGGGGTGAGGGGGATGTGGGGAGGCAGGGTGTGCAGTGGGTGGGTGCGAGTTGTTTGAGAGGGGCGGGGAGACTGTGTGGGACCATTTTTAATTTACAGGGTTTTTTTTGTACTTTGATGATGCGGGACGTTTGCCATGCTGGGGTGGGCTCCCAGCGTGGCAGAAGGATGGCTGGGGGGGCCATGGAGCCAACGGGGGATTGGGCACCCCGTCGGCAGACAACGCGGGACATTTGTCACGCTGGGGTGGACTCCCAGCATGGCAGAAGGATGGCTGGGGGGGCCGTGGAGCTGACAGGGGATTGGGCACCCTCATCAGCAGATGATGCAGGACATTTGCCAAACTGGGGTGGGCTCCCAGCATGGCAGCAAAGATTTGGGGGGGGGTGTGACGCAGTGCAAGCACACAGTGGTGGTTTTCTTTGAAGAAAAGTCCACCGCTGTCATACACAGCACCGGTGCGGATTGGTGCAGGACTGCCACGCCTGCTCAAGGGAGCAGGGGATTGCTCAGGAGAGGCACACCTCCAAAGTGTCCTAGTCTCCTAAGACGTTCCTTGCGCATGTGCGCAAGCGAATGTAAAAATACTATTTAGTCATGAATTATATTACTTTGTGTTGCCAGGAAAATTATGAACAACTCAAATAAACCGAATGATTGATCACCTATATGTCAGAGTCAGTTTTTTAGGAGAGTATCTACAGTAACTAGAGAATTATTAAAATCTTAGGTAATGAAAATATGTAATTGCAGGTTATACAGACTCATTTTGAAATGCTAGAGAAACAAACAAATGTCTTCTGTATACTAGAACCTAGTTCTGGGCTACTCAGGATGAGACTTCAATGTGTCGGAATGCCCCCTCTTTTTCTTAATTTGTGTACAGTATTCTAAAAAACAAATATTGAGTTTAATTTACACTACTTTGAAGCAATATTCTATATTGAATAATTTTCAATGAGTAATCCTTGTTTGGTGTGAAGATGATGAACAAATGTTTTTTTTTTTTCCAAAATTAGCCCTTTAAGGTTATATGATCCCTAAAACATTTTGTAGATTTTGTTTCTAATAAACGTTGTTCTGAGTCTTAGTGTCTGTTATGATATAGTAGGCTACGTAAGAGTGATAAAGAAGCAACAATGATTTAAAGAACCATTCTATACATAGTTCAGTCATATTAAAATGATCAATTAATTGTGTTTGAGATGATCAATTGATGTCTCTTCTGTCACACATAACATTCTTTGGACTAGATTGTGATTACTTACTTGCTTTGGGAACTGCAGTTTTCCATCTCATATCCTGTAATCACAGTTCCTGCCAGAGGAATCACTATAAGTGAAAACCCCCAGAATGCACCTTCTCTTTGCTCAGGTAGAACTGATAGTATTAAGTTTGTGTGACCATGAGAGGGAGTGATAGGAGTCTTCACTGTTTTATTTCCTCTTGAGGCTCATTTTTGGAATTATTTTCTGTTGTACTTTTTGTTAAATGTTTCCTGATGCACACAGGGTTTTTATCTCTTGTAAGTGGAACATTCCCATAAGTATCTTCTGTGTGAAATTTTGTGTATCTGGGGGTTTGAATTTTGTGTCTCTGGGGGTATACATTTTTTGTTATATGTATGTATGCATGTTTTGCATTTGTGGTATTCATTTTGTGTATCTGCACATGCATTTTGTATATCTGTGTATGCATTTTGTGTATCTGTTGGTTATTTTTTTGTTGGTAAAATGCAGCTTTCTTTCTGTTGGAAAACTGGCAGCCATACACCTAAGGGCCAGCAGTTTTAGCAGGAAATTAATTGGTTAACTAGAGAAAGCAGATAGATTGTTAAATCCCAATACAAAGAGGGTATTGTTTCTAGTTTAAGGGAGCTTATGTCATCCCGTAAGGTGAAGTATGTAGGAGGTGAACCTTTACCAGACTGTTTTGAATGGAAATGCAAATAAACCATAATTTCTGTCTCTTACCCGGCAAATGGAAGAAACTTCTGTGTAATTTAAATGCTTTGTACTTTAAAGGCTGCTAAAATGCAAGGTTCAGTCTGCTAATAACTGGTGAAATCAAGGCATTATTTTTTTGTAAAACTGAAAGAGAAATTCTGTATCCTGTGTATGAAATATGTTGTGTCTCCAGAAGGCTGCTTAAATTTGATAATGGAACTAAGCTGGTAAGGATAGCGAACTCCCAGTTTGGGTGGATTGGGAAAAACTTAAAGGGAACTTGAACAAGCATGGAGATTTCTGCGCTTTCTTAAATCTCAAATTCAGTGTAGCTTAGTGCAAGTTGCCACACTTGAGAAGGAAAAACAAGTGTGGGACCTACACACTGTATGGGACTTTTTTTGTTTCAGTTGAAGAGGAAAAAGGCCTGGGGGTTATAATATATAGTACAGTACAGGGAACAGGCAGTGTGTGGCCACTCTCAAGCAACCTTGCAGAATGCTGGGGTGCATCAAAAGTGGGTGACTAACAGGACACGAGAAGTAATCCTGCCATTTTACAAGGCTTTGGTCAGACTGTACCTGGAGTTCTACGTGAAGGTATGGGCTCTTCAATCTAGAAAAACAGACATCAAGGTAGTTAAGAGTCTCCAGTTGTGATAGAGTGTATGTCATTACACTCCTAATACCCATAAATCCCAGTTCATCCCAGCAACACAGTCATTCACAGGATCTGGAAAGGGACCTGAACCATATCAATCTTGCTTTAAATTTGGCCGCTTAAGATTCTCTGACTACATGTTCTGAGTATTAGATGTCTCTCAGGGTGTGGGTGTTAACAAGCAACACCTACACCCAATAAAAGAAGAGAGGTAGAGGAAGCTGGAGGTGTTGTTAAGGCAGGAGACTGAAATGTAGAATTGTGTGTAAAGCTGAATGCACAGTAAGCCTGTTTTCTTTTTCTGAAGTAAAGCTGAATATTTATTTAATCTGAAATGGTGTCTAGAGTGTTATTTTTCTGAGTTTTGGCACTCACCACCAAATTACAATCTGCAGGCTGTGAAAATGGTGCTCAATTCCTTTATTTCAGGTGTCTCAAATACAAAAAAAATAAAATGCTCAACTGGAAGAAATCACCTGATGTGTGTCACACTTTAGTAGCGCTTTATCAAATGCGCAGTGCCTAGGTGCTGACACATTGAATAGTAGCCCTGTTGAAGTGACAGTGGCCACATATTCACAACTGTCACACCAGGGAGCCAAGTGAAAAATGTGTGACTTAAAGTGAGGGTGCATACACTATATACAGATGCAAATTGACAAAAATTACAGAAATAAAATATTGCTTCCTTAACTATTCACATTGTTATCAAAATAACTAGTAACTTCATGGTCATGTTACAGGGCAATTACAGTGAGTCATAGCGAGACTCACTGCTGGCGTGTGCAATGGTTCTTGTGTCCATATTTGTCTGGCCATCTTCCTCCAGGCACTATGGACCTCAGTAATGAAACACTGGAGAGAGCTAAGGAAAGCAATCGGAGACAAAAAAGTAAAATTAAAAAAGTCATTAGTGTGATTATTCACTGTTTCAGAAATGGCAGCAAGTCGTCAAACCCTGAGTTCAGCACTGGCCACTCACTAGCCCCTAATGCATAGATCCAGAAAGTCTCTCACATTAGTGCTTTTTGGTCAAAGTTACCCACCCCCCTTCCCGGATTGGGGTAGACTTTCTATATCCTTCAAAACTTGAAACAGTGATGGTGGATTACTGCTACATGTATGAACATGATTTGGTGTGGAATATATGGAATTTTTTGTTCTGTGTTGCACGGCAATGTTCTCCCACTCCTACACAAAGTTTCCTTACTGTTTTGCCTATGTAGTAACCCCACATTCATAACTAGCTAGTTACTGTATATATCACTCCTGAGGTGTCACAAGTTGTTAGGTCTCTGATCTACATGGTTTTGCCATTTTTGAGGTTTATGAATATGCCAGGAGGTGCACCTTTTTTTTTATTATTTATTTATTCTCCTGTGGCCACCCAGATGCTTCCCCGTAGCCTTGCAGCCCTACCTATGGGGATCCAGCCACCGTCCATCTCTACTGGGTCCGCTGGAACCCAGTAACCCCTGTGGCTTACCCCCCACAGTGGGGTGGCAGGGAGTCCCCTTATTCCCCACCCCAATGGATCCAGTTCGGTTGCCAGCGCCAGGTGAACTCGCAGACGGCCATCAAGCCGCATCGGGTGCCACCATTTTCCCCTGTACTATTTCCCCCTGAGTCGGCAGCATGCCATGACTCCAGTGGGCGTAAGAGCGCACGCGTCCGCGTCCGCATGCGTCTCTCCCAGGCATCTGCCCCTGACTCTACCCCCTTGTACGGCGTACGTCCCCAACCCCCAGCCTCTGCCAGGGGGCAGTCGGACACCAACCATTGTGAACCCCCCACCCCAGAGAAGGAGAGCAGTCCATTGGATGCTCAATCCCTCTTCTTCCCTGCCAGCCCCTGTGGACCTGTGCTCGCTCCCAAACCCAGGTCACCTGCGTGGCGCGAGGTGTAGCGTCCAGCGCTTCAACCCTCAGCACCACCGGGCCAGCTAGTAGGTACACCTTTCACATAGATAGTACCCTTTACTGTGGCCCTGTAACTATGTTTCTGGACCCCCTCCTCTGTTTACTTTGTATGTTTATCTCATAACATAGTGTCCCTCCTATAGGCCACTCAAGGTGGGAGACTGACAAATGTTTCTAGGGCTTTGTCATACCTTGAAACATTTGAGTTTTTTGATGATGGTTTCTATATACAGTATCAGGATTGATAGGAGTAAGTGGTGATAAAGTTGATCCTTTCTTGAGACCCTCTGGTGTGCCTCTCCTGATGCAGAAACACCTTCCTATTTTTACTTTTTGGGTAATTTTCTGCTGAATGTATAATAATGTGGTAATGACCTCTCTTCAAACATAGCTCTCAATGTTGCCCCCTCTTTAAAGCCCTCCTCTGTGCTACAATTCCCCTGTAATCTGAAGTATTGTCCCTTTGGAATGCTGGTGACTATGTGGTGCATATGACAGCTAGAGGACAGAAGAATGGTATTTCTAGCCATAGGGTTACTGCAAATGTTAGTATTAATGTTACCATTTTCTCCTCTTGAGACCTGAAAATCATACGCACATATGAAAGAGCCAGCAGAAGAAGGCCAATTGGTCTATCAAGTCTGCTTATTATTATTGTACTGTCACAGGCTTATGACATTGACCTTACCCCCCTTTCCTTGTGAACTCTTCCTTCTTAGCTATCCCCTCTCAGTCCCCTTATGCCTATCCAAGACCCTCTTAAACCTGCCCACCATCCTCACTGAGACCACTTCTTCTGGCAGCACATTCTATGTAGTCATCACCCTCTCTGTGAAAAAATTCTTCCCAACATCCCTTCTAAATCTTCCTCCACCAACTTCAAAATGTGCCCCCTTGTGGTTCTATTGTCACTTAGCTTGATGAGACCTTCTCTATCCACTCTAGTAATCCCCTTTTATTACTTGAAGGTCTCTATCATGTCCCATATCTCTTTCCTCTCCTCCTGGGAGTACATCCTCAGGGCTCCCAGCCTCTCTTCATAAGACTTCCCCTGCTGACCCCTGATTATCTTGGTTGACCTCCTTTAGACCCTCTCTATCAAGCTGATGTTCTTTTTATGGTATGGATGCCAGTGCCTTACCCCATATTCTGTATGCAGTCTCACCAGTGACCTTTACGGGGTAGTATGACCTCACTCTGCCTACTGCTGAATCCCCTTGCTATACACCCCAATGCTTTCACTGCTGCCTTTTTGCAATGCGAGGAGTGTTTTTGCTTACTAGTGATCTCCTCCCTCAGATCATTTTCTTCATATGATGCTGCTACCCAGATCCCCCCATACAATATTCAGTTCTAGGATTCCCGGCCCCAGTGTGCATCACTTTGTATTTCTTGGCATTGAAACCAAATTGCCAGATCCCTGACCATCTCTCAATTTTACTGAGGTCCTCTTGCAGATCCTGTATCCCTTTTACTGTGTCCACCCTTCCACAGAGTTTGGTGTCATCCACAAACAGGCACATCTTGCCCTTTATGCCTTCCCTACTGTCATTTATGAAGACATTGAACAACACCGACTCAGCACTGATCTCTGCAGGACCCCGCTGGTGACCTTCCAGGTGCTGGATAACTTCCCCCCACCACCACCACTCTTTTGGTTCTGCCATTTAGCCAGCTTTCAAACCCACTTTGCCATTTTTTCCTCAACCCCAAGATCCATAAGTTTCCTGATTAGCCTCTTATGCGGCACTGAATCGAAGGCTTTGCTGAAGTCCAGGTAAATTATGTCCACTGCCTAGCCCCCATCCACCACCCTGGTGACCCAGTCAAAAAAGTCAATCAGGTTTGTTTGACATGATCTTCCTCCCACACACCCATGTTGCTTCTCATCCTAGAGACCATTCTCTTCTATGTACCTTATCAGCCTCTCCTTAAGTATGGTCTTCATGAGTTTGCACATGATTGAGATCAGATTGACTGGCCTATATGTTCCCCAGATCATCCCTGGGCCCATTGTTGTGGAGAAGCACCACGAGTGGCATTCTCCAGTCCTCTGGCACCACACCTGACTCCAGGGATCCACTGAAGAGGTCTGCCAGCAGCCCCACAAGCTCCTCTGCTAGCTGTTTTAATATCCTTGGGTGCATGCTGTCTGGTCCTGGGGACTTGTCTGCTTTCAGTGCTAGCAGACCCTCCCTCACTCTGTCCACTTTTATTTCCATGTCTGTGGCCCCTCCCCCATGCCTTCTCCTCCCAGGTGGCACCGGACCATCTTTTTCCCTAGTAAAGACAGAGCAGAAGTACTCATTCAGTACCTCCACCTTGCTTTCTTCTTCCCATTTTCTGAAAATATGATCTCCTGAAGTCCAGAGTTTTGGTCTTGGTGAAAAAGCTTTCCCTTCCCCTATCCAAACTGAACCACACTGTGCTATGGTCGCTACTCCTCAGAGGTTCCTTGACTGTTATCTCATGTACACGCTCCCCATTTGTGAGCACAAGATCAAGGATTGCCCTCTCCCTGGTGGACTCCGTAGTGCCCTGGGTCATGAACCCCTGTATCGCATCCAGGATCTCCTGACTCCTGGCACAGGACATGGCCGGTATACCCCAGTCCCCCTTAGGCAGGCTAAAGTACCCACCACTTCAACCTCCCCATTTCCTGCTGCTTCCAGCAGTTGTAAGCATAGTTCTCTGTCTCATTCTTCCTCCTGGTTAGGCAGTCTATAGACCAACCCCAACCTGACCTTCCTCCCCCTGCCAGTCTGGAGCCGGGTCCATAGATTTTCCACCTCCCCCTTTTCATTCTTCTCCCTTGTACATGCTATCCCATCCCTGGCATAAGATGCCAACCCTCCCCCCCCCTTGCCTAACTCTCTGTCCCTTCATTACAGCTTGTACCCCAGGACCAAGAGATCCCAGTCATGGTGTGCTGTATCCCAGGTCTCGATAACTGCTGCTACATCTGTCTTCCCCTCCACTAAGAGGACATGTATGTCTGCCATCTTGTTACTGAGACTGTGAGCATTGAGTGACACCACCCTCCACCTAGACTCTTTGCCTCTTTGCTTATTTCCTGTATTTTTCTTGACTTGCCCATCCCCTATTCTCCCACTCCCCCTCTGTATTTGGTTGCCCTTCTTTTTGCCTTCCCTCCCAATTGCTACTTCCAGTGTCAGAGGGAGGTCCACAGACCTCCCCTCCTTGACATTTTTTTGTCTGTTGGTCCACCCCTCCCACCCCTCAGCAGTTTAACCGTAGATCTTTCTCTATGTATTCCCCCAGCTTGTTCCTGAGTACTTTTGATCCCTCCTAATTAAGGTGTAGTCTATCAGCCAAATATAGCCCATTGTCCAACAACTTACCTCACCAACCCCCAATACAACTGAACCCATCTCAATACAATTGAACCCTTCTTCCCTGCACCAGCTCCTCAGTCAATCATTAAACTCCTCAATCCTCCTTTTTCTGACTGTACTGGCTCTAGGGACTGGAATTACCTCAGAAAAGGCCAAAGAGATCACTGAATTCTTGCAGGTGATTGCTATCTCTATGAACCTATTCTGCACTACCCCCACCTCTTTCCCTGCTAAGGCATTGGTTCCTAGGTGAATGACCAAGTTAGGCTTTCTACACACCTCCCTTACAACTTCTCTGATCCTTGGTTCTTCTCTCCCTAACTCCATCCCCAGTATACTACCAGTCTTCTATTCCTTGGATCCCCCTTCCTCCCCAAGTAGACACCTTTAACTATGAATCCCCAATCCAAAAAATCCAAAAGACTTATAATGTTAAAATCGAAGCTGCAAGTAAATTTTAAGTGTGGATTAGTGGAGCTGATGTAGGATACAAACTCCTCCAACTCCTCAGCTGTTCCATGCCACACAGCCACCACATTATCAATGTCAACATCCATAACCCAACTGAGCAAAGTATGAATTTTTTACAGCACTGTAGATGTAATCCCTCTCCCAGATACCAACGTACAAATTGACCACACTGGGGGCAAAACTTGCCCCAATGGCCATCCCCTTTACCTACATACAACTGACATCAAAGAATAAAAAAAACACTGAATTTCAACAAAAATTCATCAAGCTAAAGTAAGAATTCAGATTGTGGATTTTCTGAGGTAGCTATTTGATTGAGATAGTAAGCAACTGTATCCATTGCTCTGTCATGGGTAATATTTAAGCAATATACCATGACAGGCTGTGGGTGATGCCAGGATTTACCCGCGCCTGGTGTGGTGTTTGGTCACGAGGTGTAGCCGAGTTACCAACAACACACCAGAAATGGGAAAATCCTGGCATCACCTACAGTCTTGAGTGGGATATTGCTATTATACAATTGGGAATTGTGAAGGTGGACTCAGAAAACTTTGGTGTATGTATATATATATATATATATATATATATATATATATATATATATATATATATATATATATATATATATATATATATATATATATATATATAAATATAGACATACATCTGTTGATGTGAAGGAAAAATAGTCCCTGCTAGAACTGCAGAGCTGGCAGGCCTGTTACTAGTGAAGGAGCAGTGGAGAGGGTGTTTGCAGTAGGCAGAGCTCATGATGTTATAGAACAGGGAGTTAGTAGCATTGGTGGCACTTCTGAGGTGTTAGCAGTGGGGGGAGTGCTCAATGAGTAAAACTGTTACTTCAGGTAAGTCTTTCTTGGAAGCCTGAATGTTTGTAGCAGTTGGTAAGGGTTCGTAATGTTACAGAATATGTGGTGTAGGTCCCTTTCAGAAATTATTTTAAAGAAGAAGTCCATGTGGAGGTTTTTAAATTACTACGTTTCTTAGCGAGTGGAGATACAATGGTGGCCGGTGGCTTTGATGTGTGGTGTCAGAGCGATATTGATTGGATACAGGGGCATGGGGCAGCTGGTACTTTTTCCCATGGGGTACTATCAGAACTTACACATTGTAAATCCTGATAGCTAGCCAATCACAAACCAGGATTTAACTTGTCCATTGTATAATGATATATAACGACTTGATGCTGAAGGTCATTAGTAGAATATTTTCTTCCAACGCCATCTTTTCCAAGATTTGTAGGATAGAACTTGAGTCCTTCACATATGATCTAAGTTGGGGAGCAAATGGTTTGAGATAGTATTCAACCCATTTGAGAGGAGTTCAGTGAGGGACCCTATGCTACTTATAATGGGACATCTGGGTGGGTTCTCAACTGATTTTTGTACTTTTGGTAGAACGTACATAGTTGGCTCAACGGGAAATAGAGTTGTTAGGAATTTCTTCATGGTTTCATCTATGTATCTCATTTGCATGCCATTTGGATGGCTCCATCTACAATCCAGCTATGTTATGTGTGGGGTCTTGACAAAGCTTCTTGTAAAATGAGCGATCTGCCAGCTGTCTCAGGACCCCCCAGTTGTAGTCAGTGCTGTTCATATTCAATTTACTGCTGCCTTTGTTGGAGGCTTAACAGTTGCTGATCTGTTCATCTGTAGATTCTCTAATACTTTCTGTTCCTTCATCATCAGATTGTTAAATCTGGTGATGGGCAGATGTTCAAGTAGCTGCTGCACATCCTTTTCACATTGGCTCCTGAACATCAGAATTGCTGCACTGGTGGTGTGTGGGGGGTGTCAGTTGAAATGTGGAACCTTTTCTGAATGGGTGTATAGTTTCAGTATTGTCCAAAACAGGACATTCACCCTAGAGCATTTCTATGTCTGGAAACCTATTTTTCTTTTTACAAAGAAAGATTTTAAACTTAGACTTCTATAGTTTATAGAGATCAATAGTAGTTTCAAAGCTGTTTGCTGGTGCTGAGGGGGCTAATGAAAATCCTTTATCAAGTAGCTTAGCCTCGATGTCTTTGAGGTGGAAGTCTAATATATTTGTTACTTTTGTGTCCTCTGATACTGGTGGGGCTGTTGCTGAACTTGTGGTCTTGAATTCTGACCTCCTGTTTCCTCTCTTATGCCTGCCCCCCTCCTTGGCCTCCTCTTTTATTTGTTCTATTGGCATCGAATCCCTGGTTTCTGGTTCTTCTTTGGCTTTTTCTGCATTGTGGTTGCTGGTTTCCATCATCTTCCTCCTCTAAAAAGCAGGCGGTATCCAAACTCTCTGCATCTGTGTCACTTACATCCATTCCAAATCCAGACAAAACCCTGTGCTTATTTTTCAATTTACATCTCAAGTGACTGGTAGAGTGGTTTGTAGATCATCAGTGTGGTTTCCAGGGAAACATTTGGTCAGTTTTGTAATCAGATTTATCCCATTAGAACTTTTTCTAAATAATGCTTAAGAATCTATACAAAAAAATTTAAGAGTTCAGGTAATTAGATTAGGTATGCACTAGATCTGTACAGAATGATAACATCCTGAATTCACAGAATTTTGAAAGAATTCCATGAAATTCTGCAAATGTTCATGGAATTTCATTAGGATTTCACAGAATTTTTAAAATCTATTAATTTGGTCATAACTCAGCAGTCAGTTGAGCTAGAAATCTGACATTTGGCATTATTTGTTGATAGGTGCTCTAATAGTGTGTCAAACATCTTGACATTAGGCCAAATTGTCTATAAAAATTATAGGTGCTCAGATTCTGTCATTTTATTTTTTTGTGGAAAATTTCATGAACATTTTTATCTGCATGTAACTCAGGCATCTTTGGAGTTAGAAATCTGAAACTACAGTAGGTACATACATAAATGTAGCAATAACCCTTTTACTGTACTGTAACTGCAACATATTATAGCATTTTGATGAATGCTTTCAAAATTATGCTAAAATAACTAAAATCAAAATGTTGGTGAAATGTTTGGCTACCTATAGCACAGACCCCTTTAATGCTTGATATCTAAGACTTGGTGCACATGCCCATGTTGCACGTTACTCTAAATCTTGACACTGTGGAGAAATCTGGATAAGAATTTTTTAAATTAGATGACACAGAAAGTTTTGTTGTCATATTAGTCCTTGTAAGACAAGATACACAAACATAGATGATTTGATACTTTTTGTTGGACCAGCAGAATTTTTTTAAACAACTCAGTTGGTCCAATAAAAGGTATCAAATCATCTATTTTTGTGAATCTAAAACTAGATGGAAATAACTGAAAATTACATTTTGATTAAACATGTGGCCACATAAAACTCACCTCCCTTGCAAACTAGGACTCTGAAATTTGGTACACTTGTGAAAGCCCATAGTACCTGCATGTCTGCCAAATATGGTATCATGTGAAGTCACACATTGAAAAATAGACCAAAATAACTGAAATTTACAAGTTAACAAAATCCAGGGGAATTTTTGAAATGTATTAATTTAGTCATAACTCAGCCTTCTATTTAGTTAGAGATCTGCATTTGGCATGTGTACTGGCTGATAGCAGTTCTAATGGTGTGCCAAATATCATGACAGTAGGGTGAATTGTCTCAAAATGATAGGTGCTCAAAGTCTGTCATTTTATTTTTTGTGGGAAATTTTATGAACATTTTTATCTGCATATAACTCAGACAGCTTTGGAGCTAGAAATCTAAAATTGGGTCCATATATAAATGTAGTAATAACCCTTATACCCACAAAATGTGTACTGATCTAAATTCTAAATTTTGGCAAAATGTTTGGCTACCGGTAGCACAGCCTGCTTTAAAGCTCAATACTTAGAACTTGGAGCACATAACCCTTTTGCAAGTTTCTCTAAATCCTGAAACTGTCATGAAATTTGGATAACAAATTTTAAAATTAGATGGAAAAAATTGAAAATTACATTTTAATTAAATCTTTAGCAACCCATAACTCAGCTCCCTCACAGTTCAGGACTATGCAATTTAGAACCTGTATGCAAGTCACCAATACCTACATACTTCCTAAATTTGTTATCATTGGATATAAACTTTAAACAATAGACCAAAATTACTAAAATTTAACATTTGGTAAAATTCTGTGGAATTTTCACACAAGTTCCATGAAATTCTGTTGAATCAAAATGGTAATTATGTGGGCATTCTACAAGCAGAATTTTGTATTCTGCACAGCTCTGGTATGCACCACTGTCTAGTCTTATATCCCTACCTATACCTTCCACTGATATCTAGAAATACTGATATATGAATGTAAACAATTATTTTATTGTAGAGTTTGCACCCTTGAGAAAGCCAGTAAGCTGGTGAAACATTGGCAATTAAGGCAGATCTGATATCTTGAAACTTAAAGGAAATATCATTAAACTTTACAAGCTGAGTAGGTCATTATTTCTACTGGTATTGAGCCCTATGCACAAAATAAAGGATTGCCTACACACTGCATATCTGAAGTGCATAGGCAACCCTAAGTAGGAATGCCACACCCAGCAGCATTCACAGTCAGTGCACCAGCCAGTTGTGCAGTGGATCACCTGGCTGCATGGGCAGCTACACATCATGGGTGGTTGAGGTGCATGTCAGGGGGGTGCCTGCATTATGGGCCATTCACTCAGGTGCATAGTGCCAGGAACAGGAGGGCACAGGTTATGGCAGCCAGGACCCTGCCATAATCCAGTGTGCACCCCCAAAATTAACACCCACCAGCCATGGTGGGACTGGGAGATGACCCTCCATGTTGCTCCAGCTCACTAGGCTAATGGGAAGGGCTAAGTCAGCCATTTGGGTGCGGTCCATACTTTGTTTAATGTGAGATCCATGCCTTTCCATACACCCCCAATCCAAGGACACAAGGTATCCACTCTGGGACCCGGGTCAGGCATCCGATTGGATGCCTGCCCAGATCCACCCCTCCACACCAAGCTGCCCCCCCAAACCTGTGCACTATGGGTCAGGGCCATGAACAGGTGCCCTGCAGGTGCTTGCGGTCATGCATAACATGCACCCAGCACCTGTTCAGGCCATGAAGCTATGCGGCAGGTATGTGCCATTGGCATGTACCTTACACCCCATTAGTGCATAGACACCATTGATTGTAGAAGATGTGTGAGAATTGGATACCTCATAGATTTTTGTGTTTTTACTGGTCACAGGAGCCAGTAGGGACAACACTGCTAGTATTTGTAAAAAACTAAACCAGTCCTTTTAAGAAGTAGGCCTTTGTTGGGCCCCTCGGCCTTGTCTTCTCCAGGCTAACTAATCTGAATATGTCATGTCATTCCACAAAACTCTTGTCTCTACTCCAGGTCATTAACAAATATATCAAGGTGCATTGCACTCATTATCAGCACATGTAGTACTTCACTTAGTACATCCCATCTTCAAGAATGGGAATCATACATCATTATTATTTGCTTGCTGTTTGCAAGCAAAATTCCTATTCACCTTGTATATATTTTATAGACCCATATTCTACTTCTTTCTCCATAGATTTGCCTTGTGGTATGGTGCCAGTGCCTTACTGAAGTCTAAATAGAATATGTTCACACACAGTCCAAATGCCCCTGCCTGGTTATCTCCTCAAAGAAAGCAATAAAGTATTTTTGTAGGATCTATCTTCTGTGATGTCCTGGACCTGGAGACACCATCTACCAATAGGGTATTGTGTTCCATATGTATTGCTGTGCCATTTGGGACAATAAGTCATTGAGCCTCATCTATCACTCTTTACACTACCCTTCCCATTGTATGTCCTGCTGTCAGCAATATCCCCAGCTTTCCTGGGCCACCAGGGGCAGATGTGTACTGAGAGCAGGCTCCTTCACAACCATAGACCATGTTAGTACTTCATTAAGGATATATGATCTGCACAGAGTCCCTTGAATTATTATACGTTTCTGGTGTACATGGTTTGATATTTGTCTTTTTTCTATTGGCATTGGGTAAAAAAAATAAAAGCTCCCTCAAAGAATGACCATTCAGCTTACTTTGCTGTAACCTTAAAGGAAACATAAACCTTTATATTTTTCAAATTTGTAATTACATTTCTGCATGGGTTTAGTCAGTTTACTCTCCCAACTGCACTGTTTTGAGTGTTTGTTTTAAAATACCATAATCTTATTTTTCCTTATTAAGGGTCCCTTGTTAGAGGTTCTTTGTCTTTTATACAGCTTTTTATGTTTGCTTGCATGCATGTGCAAGAAACATCTTGTGGTAGTAGCACATTTCAGAGGTGTATCAGTGTTGTGGCCAATGCAGGGGAAGATTTAGTGGGTGCGTCCCTTAGCCACCAATCAGTGAGCGATGACAGCAAACTTCAAAGACAGCCAAAGAGTTGAAACAAATCTGCCGCTGCAATCAGGTGCAGTTTTGTCATTGCAGAGGCAAATGAAAAGTCTCCAGCAATGCACATTACAGTGCACAGTATTGTGCATGGCCGGTGTTACGTGCAGTTGCTCAGTGTGCCATTCCTGGTGAAACATTTCAATAAATAAAACAGCCATGGCATGCCTGTTCACAATGGTAGCTCCTGCCACCAGCCACAGATTCCCGCAAAGCTGACATCGGGGGTGCCCAATCCCAGTGTTGGCACGTATTCCCCCCAGCCCCACAGCCACAATGTGGCTTACTGGGAGCCCACCCCAGTGTGCCCAGACTTTTTTTTATTTTCTCAACACTGGAATGCCCACTCCCAGTGTCAGATGCCCCCCAACCCCCCAAGCTCAATTGCTTTGCCAATGGGGGTGCCAAATTCCCATCAGCATCATTGTTTCCCTTCCACCCCCCAAGATCACTAATGGGGGTGCCCAATCTCTGTTGGCATCATGTCCCCCCAAACTCATGTGGCACACTGGGAGCCCAACCCAGTATGCCAAAAAGTGTGTGTGTGTGTGTGTTTTTACCTATAAATAAAGAAAACGGTCCCCCGGAGTCTTTTTTTTATTTGTTAAACTGCAAAAAAGGAAAATGTCCAGCATCGTCTCCCCAGTACCCCTACCCTACCGCAACCCTCCCTCTGCACACCCACCTCCCCGCACCTCCCCACCCATGCTTACCCTCTGGAGGTCAGAAACAGTGATCTTCTGTGGACCAGGATGTATCAGCACTCTTCAAAGCCGAACTACGAACTGAGGAACTGGGTAAGCATGGTATAATGGGAGTCAATGGTGGGTTTAAACTTAGGTTGATATCTCAGCTAATTCTAGGAATTTTGGCCCAAAATCTTCAACATGGGGTTCTTGGGACCCCACCTCATGAATCTCATCACTGTCATTTCATTTCTCCATCCCAAAAGTTGATTTCGCAGTCACTACATGGAATGACCTTTTTGGACCAGTTAAAAAAATGACAGCACAACTGTTCATGAGGTGGGGTCCCAAAAAGCCCATGTTGAAAAATTGATGAAAAATTCAATAAATGACTGCATATGGTGTGTACATGTAGCATTTATGCACACTTTGTAATTCTTGCTAATTTTATATTTTCACTCCAGATTTTCAACATTGCCGTTTTTAACACCTCCTTATAAACAGTACAGCTATAATTTTTCACATCCTGCCTAAAATGTGTTTTTGCACCTGTGGCACAGAATAGCGCAGTCACTGTGCAGAATCTACTTTTGGGATGGATTAACAAAATCACAGTGCCACTCTTCATGAGGGGATGTCCCAAAAAGCCTACATTAAAAATTTGGTGAAGCAATTCCAAAAAATGACCACGTTACGGACATGCATTGCACAGTTTCTATGCATGCTCATAACTTCGTGAATTTTTCATATTTTCACTTCAGATTTTCAACATTGCCATTTTTTCACACCTCCTCATGAACAGTACAGCTGTCATTTTTCACATACTGCCCAAAATGTGTTTTTGCACCTGTGGTGCCAAAATGCATATTTGCTGTTCAAAGTCACCTTTCAGGATTGAGTAACATAATGATAGCATCACTGTTCATGAGGTGGGGTCCCAAAAAGCACACTTTGAAAATTTGAAGTGAAAATCCCTACAAACACCTCGGGAATTAAGGTTTCCAACCGTAATGCCCACCCTGTAGAGACTGACAGGCATCGGGGTTGTGACTTGGATTCATCGGCCATAATGCTCACAGCATTCTACCCCCACCCTACAGCCACTGAGAGGCATCAGGGTTTGCCTTGGGGTCTTCAGCCCTAAAGTTCACCTCATTCTCCTATACTGCACCCATCTCAGCTTATTTCCTTATGAAATGGGTTGAGCAAAAAGACCGATGATCCCAAAGCACACCGCAACACCTGTTGGTGTCTGCAGGGTTGGGTGAGGTGGAATGGCATAAGCGTTATGGCCAATGACCCAAAGGCACACCCCAATGTCTTTCAGTCTCTGCAGGGTGGGGGTTGGGGTTGGTGTTAGTTCAGTACTTCACTGCCATTCCTATTATGCATCTCTCTAACTCCTGCACTACCAATGACAATGCCAGCAAGTAAACATTTGGCATTGACAAATGCTTGTTTAATATGGGACTCACCATGACCCAAACCCAAGTGACCACCAAAGGGCTTGTTCCTCCTTCACCGGTAAACTGTCAGTAGGGTGCTGGAATCTAAGCATTGGAATCTGAGTACTGGAATGACAGTATGGGCAAGAGTCATGCAATGAAAACTACAGTGCTTGGACAGCTATAGTGCGGTAGCGTGTGTGCCTGTACTGTGTTCCAGACTGCTGTTACCTGTAAGTTTGTGAGTCTGCAGTAGAAAACTTGCTACCTTGGTAGCCTTGAGGTTAGAGTCCATGTATTTATTTTTGGCTGCCTTGTGTGTGGGTGTCTGTCAGTTTCTAATAGACTGTGCATGTAGCTCTTTACATTGCTGGTGTTCTTACTTTGGGCTTCTTTTCACTGTCTGCCGTCAAATTCTATGTTTCTATGTTATGTTTCTATGTTGCTGTCCATTACTTAATGTGTCTTCTGCTCCTCAATGTGGGGCAGATGGAGGTGATTATATATATTTATTAGGAGGGTGTAGGGGGCACAGCCCTCAGCATGAAATCAGGGTGAAAGGAGAACGTTTCCATTAGAGTTGATCTGGTGGTGACTGATGTAAATAATGTTTGATGAGCTTCTGCATAGGGGCTTTATTGACTCAGGTATGCATTGTGTTTGTGTGGCAGCAGAATTGTTTGTCTGTATTTTTACTGTTTGCATTTTGCTTGCACTCTTTTTGACTGCACTGTGGTTGTTTTAGTACTAAAGTGGGTGGACCTCCTTCACCTGGGCTGACATACAAACGAGGCACACTGATGAGTCATGAGAAGTATGAAATATATATTTATGTCTTCAGTTTTCAGTCTTTGCAGAATGTGTGAGAGGCCATTGGGTACCATATACTCTTGGTTAAAGCAGAACCATTATAAATCCTTTCATGGTGATACAAATATATACTTCCTTTGATATTTTGCATTATTGGGGTATGTATGATTTTGTATTTCTTAATCTCTTGTTAATGTTGCATTTCTCCTAACATAAAGATCAGTTCTTTAAGTTAGTGACATCAGTTGAGTTAAAGCCCATAGTTATGTTTTCCCTTTGGGCCTCCACCGAACTGATTTTCCTGGGTTCTGTAAGTCATGGTAGTAACTCCAACCAAGTTAGAAAAAAATGCTAAAAGCATTGCCACAGTGTCAAGCTAAAATTTATTATTTTTGTTGGGAAATCTAGGGTACCGCAAGAACAATAACAGGTGTAGAAATGTTATTCTTTTAGTGTTTCCATACAGATTTGTCCTCTAACATCAGATTCTAAAAATCATTCACTTAAAGTAGTTGTTCTACTTTCAGAGAACAATACAGGCAAATGATTGATCTTATATACTGTAGTTCTGCTTGCTGAAGAAAGAACACATTACAGATGCAGTCCAGGGCCTCAAATCATATTTATTCAATCAAGCTTTTAATTGAAGGTGTTTTAAAATAATATTATATTTTATGTTGGTTAGTTAAGCTGTTGCTCCCAGCTGTATTTTGTATATTGTTGTTTCAAATTTGTTTTATTGTATTTTTAAAATGTGTTTGTATATTATGTGTGTTATACTGTGCAGCGCCCAGAGTCTTCAGAGATGGGTGCTATGTACATGAAATATCTATCTATCTATCTATCTATCTATCTATCTATCTAGATAGTAAGCAGCTATGAATGAGCTTAGTACATCCGGCAAACCTATATTAGAGTCCCACAAACTCTACTTGCACACAATGTGACCTGGAGCAAGTAACTTAACCTTTCCAGTGCTCCATGGTCACCCTGAAAACAGGCATTGTGCCTAGTGAACCTTACCTGGTTACTAAAGAATAAAAAAAAATCCAATCTCAATGAACATTTAGTGTTGCAGTGGCATGTTTTTATCACAATATCTGACTGTGATTGCTTGCAAGATGCTGCAGAAGCACAATATAATCCAATGGCAGTTCATCTGATTTGCAATGCAGTAAACTGCCACATTTTTATCACAGCATGTTTCATCCAGGTGGACTGCACTGTATATCTCTCAAGAGTCAGACTGCTGACTCCAGCCAAGTTAGAAAATTCTGGAGGCAGTCTTTATTTGTTTTGTTTACCGATTCATTCAAAATTAAGTACATGATTAGTTTATTGAGGATGGGAGGCTAATTTATAAGGTTCGGCTTCACAGTACTGTCTATACAGGGCAAAAGTAGTTGTCAAACATGACACTTCTAATGTTTCAGTGTAGATACTATGGTGGTACTGTATCTATGTAAGCATTCCTCTTTCAGTATCCATTCAAGACAAATGTGTGTAGATGGTGTTTCCTTAAACATTCAGTGACCCTAATGGACCAGCTCTCACTTTTTTCTTATTGTTGATTCTTAATTACCTATCACAGCATTATGCCTAGTGCCAAATAAACTCCTTGGAAGGACAGTCCAGCAAGGCCACTGACCTTTTTAAGGAAATACCATGGAGACATACCACTTCTTGACTGGTCCTTAAAGAGGAAGAAAATGGATGCCACCATGTACCTGAAATCAGCGGGCTTAGGCCCCTTCCTTTTTTGTTATGGTGTGTAAACTTATAAAATAAACTGTAATGGACTATCTAGGAGCTGAGCAGCCTTTTTTACAGTTTTTAATTGTACTGTACCTTTTCTGCCAGAATTGCTGAGCTTAGTGCCAAACCGCACACTGTATAAATTTGGGATAGCAGCAAGCAAGGGACCAAGGGTTAAAATCCAGGTAGGAACCTTACATTTTTGTATTTTCAGCAAGAGACCATGGTTCAAATCCTAGCAGGAAGATAACATTTTTTTTCAACATTTTATTGTTAGTTTGAATTTCCTCACAGTGGTAATTAACATGCAGCATGGAGTAGGAACAGTAAATCTGATAGAAAATAAACTTAGTTAAAAACAATTTCCATTGCTGAGAATTGCTCCTGTCAAGACAAGTCCAGACAAGAAAGCAATATGGTGCATTTACTATAGTACCTCAGCAAGCTGACCTACATGACAGCTACCTTAGCGTAAAGTTGCTGCCCACAAAGCAGTCAGCCTGGGTTCTAATCTCATACAAGGATTTTGCATTACAAGTAGAGTTTGAATAAGTTAGGAAACATCACTTCTTGTAGGGCTTGATGACGTTCCATGACTTTGCTGGTGATGCACATTGCACTGTCTCTGCCAAAAACTGCACAGTCTAGAAACTAACAATGTAAAGGAGAAATCAGGGGACCTAATATGCTTGTGGGGCTCCTTTTCACTACCACAGAACTCAATATACAAGTACCCAAGGAGAAATGTGTTTTCCAATAAATGGCATAGCTTCATGTGACTAATAATCAAAACTGGTATTATTACCCTGTCCCCAGTGAAATCACCAGAAATCAAGCCATGCACATTATCATAGTCATTCCTACTTACAATGTGTGGGGACATAGAGATAAACCCAGCTCCCAGACCAGAAAGCCAAAAAATGATGACAGTCCATGAAAATGCAAGAAGTGTAGCTAAAAAATGGACCAATTTAATGTGTGGGCTAAGAAAAAAGACTGTGACACCAGAGGTCTAACAGGAATCTGGCTAACCAAAACTGTTTCCAAAAAATAAGCCTGGATGCCTACAATCAAGTCAGACCAGGCAGGCCCAAAAGAGGAGGGTGGGTAATGCTCTATATAAAGGAATATCTTTTCAATGTGGAAACAATTCTCTCTGGCACCCTAGAAGGTACAGAATGTCTTGCTGTAGTATAATTGTTTTATTGTTTTATTTGAAATTCAGAAACACCTTTGACTCATAGACTCATTTACAAAGGATCCATGTCACAGAGATAAGGTACAGACTGACATAACTAACAATAGATCAGTGATACAGTTTAGATTACGTTACAATAAGCAGTATAGCAAACATTCAAATACAATGTGCAGTAAGGCAAACATTCAAATACTAGGGATTACTTAGTGAATGTCCTACACAAAACGGATTGATACAGATATGAAATTATTTCTAACCATCTCTGATAAGGCTGAGGAGCAGGAGTGGGTCGAGTCAGGCCAGGGGCCATCGTCAAAGGCCATCATCAGCTAAGAAGCAGTTGCAGGTTCTTGGAGTCAGGAGATGTTCCCTAAGGTGGGTTTTGAATGGCCCAAGTCTAGGTTCATTTGCCAAGAAGGTGGGTAGGCTGTTCATCCACCAAGGGGCCCTATAGTTGAAGGACCTTTGGAATAGGGAGGTCTGACAGGTGGGCACTGAGAGCAGGAGCGTGTCAGAGCTATGAGTGTGCTTCACCTTGAGTTCTAGGTTTACTAAAGGAGCTAGCCCAGTGGGGAAGAGACCAAAAGCAATTGTTTTAGCCATGAGGCAGGTGTGCAACCTGATTCTGTTGTCAAGGTTAAACCAGCCTGTATCATTATAAAATTAGCAGGTGTGGGTCAGACGGTCACATCCCATGATGAGGTGGCAAGCTTTATTTAAGGAGAGATGGAGACTAGCTAGGGCTGTGGTGTTTGCTGCTCCATAGATCAGTAAGCCATAATCCAACAGTGAGAGGACTGAGGAGGAAATACCAAGCCAGAGGGTGTCGGGGGTGAGACAGTGTTTGCAGCAGTGCAACAGTCCCAACCTAACATTTAGGGCCTTGGATAGGTGGTGAATATGAAGGTGGAAGTTAAGTGCAGGGTCCAAGGTGATGCCCAGGTATTTGAAGGAACCCACTTGCTCCAGAGGGGTCTGGTTTGAAGTTAGAACTAGAGGGCAAAGCTCCTTTTGTGCATTCTGTGGGTGGGAGAACAGCATAAATTTGGTTTTTGAATAGTTGAGAGTAAGACGCTGAGCAGCGAGGCAGTTCTCAGCACAGCTAAAGGTGGACTGGAGGGAGTGGTGGAGTTGAAAGGAGTCAGGGTTGGAGGAGAAGAGGACAGCATCATCCACTTACAGTAATAGATACCTGGGGCAGAACATGGGGATGGAGTTGAGGAATAGGCTGAAAAGCAGCAGCCCAAGAATGGACACCTGAGGAACTCCAGAGAGGACAGGCAGACTATTGGATAAGGTGTTCCCTATTTTGACCGGTTCATGAGCTAGTCCATAAACCAGCTCAGGAGGGAGTGGTTGATGGTGCCAAATGCCTTTGTGAGGTCTATGAAGACAGCACCAGTGTTGTGACCCTTGTCCAAAGCAGAGTGTACAGTATGTGGGTGTTAAACTCAAGAAGGGCAGTAGTAGTACTGTGCCCTTTGCGGAAGTCATGTTTTTGTTTACAGGGTAGGTTGTATTTGGTGAGGTGATCAGTGAGCTGGTCCAACACAATCCACTCTAAGGCCTATAAGTTCCTTTAAACTAAACATAGGGGTTGTTTATTCACCACCAAAAGTAAAGCCACTTCACTTCGACTTGCTGTCCTAAATCCTGCAAGAAACCATTAAAGAGGGTGAGCTAGTCCCTGTCAAGGACTTCAATGTGGCCTGAGGCAACCTGGGGGGGGGGGCATGCAGCAAGCATGGCAACCATGGGTATGCTGCAGCTGGTTGACTCCTCAACAAGGAAGAGCTCACACAACAGTGCTGGGTATACTCTCTATTTGATTTTTGTCGCCTCACAGTTTACAATTCTAAGTCACAGAGTATTAAGTACTAACCTGGGTGACCACAGTCCATTAACTTGTAACCTTGAAAGAACTATAAAATCAGCTTGCAACCTCAAGTGAGTAACTATATAATTAACTAACCCAAATTACAATAAAAGCAGATGCAACAGAAACTTCAACCTTGGCATGTCAAATGGAAGGTGGGACAGGCTGAACCTAATTTCAGATGTAAACATGGTTATCAGAGAATTACTCCATTCATTTCTTACATTGTGCAACAAACGTGCCCTATTAAAAACTAGTAGGGTTAGAAAAAAAAAACACATGCCATGGGTAACAGACCACTTAAAAAAGTAAATTAGGATCAAAGACAATGCATGGAGAAAGGCAACCATAACAGCCACAGGAGATAATTGGGACATTTAAAAAAAAATTAAGGAATGACTTCAAAAAAACAAATCAAAAGGGCAAAGGTAAAATATTTTAATAACAAAATCGAAACCACAACTAATCCCTCCCTGCACTGGAAAATGATAAAACATTTTAAGGGATCCAATGAAAGTAGTAATGGAGTCAAATTCATGAAGAAAGGCAACACAACCCAAGATCCAAAAACTGTAGCAAACCAACTAAACCAGTACTTCTGCGCACTCACTGATGTAAAACTTGAACCTACACAACTATCAGTTGACTATGCCAAGGTAAACTGGGGCTCAAATGCAGATGCCACTGACACAAACAGACCTAGCTTCCATTTTAAAATTATAAAAGATTACAAAGCACAAAAAAAAAAAAAAAAACAACTAAGCAAACCCCCGGGAGCCAGACAATGCAAAATTTAAGTTCCTAAAAAGAAGTCCATATATACCCAATCCTGACAAAACTATTCAACAGAAGTCTAGTAGATGTATTCTTCCCTGATACCTGGAAACATGTGAATGTGGTCCCAGTCTACAAGGGAGGGGGCCTAATGACTAGGGATCTAAGTTTGTCATGGCAGTCATACACATCATTGATTCCATGACGTTTGATCTTTATTCAGGACTTCCATGACTTTCACTAGTGTCATCAGAATGTAGCAATGATGACAGTACCACAACATTTACTTCTGTTTACTAATGATTTCATGAACAAAGAATGAGTCATTAAAACCTCATCCATGACAGACTTACATCCCTGCTAATGACCTCTGCCACTACCAGGCCTATAGCTCTACTATCCATATCAAAATTACTTGAAAAAAAATTCCTGCAAGCAACTAACCTCACACCTAGCAAAATGCAACCAAATTCACAGTTCACCAGTTGGGATTCAGGATACTTAGGTCTACATCAACTGCGCTCAAAGACTATCATTGGGGAAATTGTGAGGACCCTGAGTGATAACGATTTTATTGAAGCAGTGTACATGGACCTTTCTAAGGTGTTTGACATGGCTGACCACAACAACCTCCTAGAAAAACTAAGGAAAATGGGAGCTGCAGCAGAAGTGAACTGCTGGTTCACATCTTACTTATCCAACTGCAAGCAGTCAGTACCATAGATAAAACCTTGTTAGATGTAGGGTACCTGTTCGGGGGGGGGAGGAGTCCTACAGGGTTCGATACTGGGTTTTCAATTATTCCTGGTTTGTGAGACTTACCTCCCTGGCCATATATACCACTCCAAGATAAAAGGCAAAGCAAGGCAAGTTTTATTTCTATGGCGCCCATTCCCAGAGGCTCTGGGCACCTAACAATAACAGCACAAATGAAAATACAAAGCATTAACATAGATAAAAAATGTATAAAATTCATATTCACAGCTTATAAGTGTCAATAGTTATTCAGATAACTGGGCAGGAATCTTTTATTCTGGGTAGGCCAGGCGGAATAGGTGTGTCTTAAGCCTCTCTTTGAACACCTTAGTCAAAGGTGCCTCCTGGGCTTCAGATGGTAGCAAGTTCCACAGGGTCAGCCCAATGACACTAAAGGTGTGATCTCCCGATGTCTTAAGCCAAACCCTGGGAACTTCCAGGAGGCCCCTCGATGAGGAACGGAGGGAGCGGACAGAGGTTTCAGGTGTCAGGAGCTCTGACAGGTAGCCAGGGCCCAGTACATATAGGGCCTTAAAGCTGAGCAAGCCCAGCTTAAAGAGGACTCTCCTCCTGACAGGCAGCCAGTGCAGAGCAAGCAGGACTGGGGTCGCATGACTGGACCTGGGCAAGTCCGTCAGTAACTGAGCCGCTGCCTTCTGCACCTACTGCAGTCTGCAGTGGGTCCCTCCCATGACCCCGAAGTACAGAGAGTTACAGTAGTCAAGCCTAGAGGTAACAAAGGCATGTACCAGTGTTGGCAGCTCCTCAGGCGGAATGAGGGGGCTTGTCCCTGACAATGTTCTTCAAGTGGTAAAAACCACTTCTGACAACAGAAGACACCTGATCTTCGAGTGTCAATCTGCTGTCAAGGATCATGCCTATTTTGCGCATCCTCAGGGAGGCAACCAATGGAGCAGATCCCAGGAAGAGACTTGTGTCAGCTCCAGGTGATATCCCATCATGCCAGTGACCCAGCTCAATCACTAGCACCTCCATCTTGTCCAGGTTCAGTCACAACCAGCTAATGGACATCCAGTCTTTAATTTTTGCCAAACAGATATTCAGCACATCCACAGCATCAGATGTTCTGGGGGGAAATTACAGATACAGTTGGGTGTCATCTGCATAACAGTGAAATTCCACGCTGAACTTCCAAATGATCTTGCCCATGGGCAGCATGTACTATGCGAACAGCATCAGTGACAAGATCGAGCCCTGGGGCACTCTGCATGACAAGGGCATTGGGGAGAAGGAGAAATTCCCCATCACTATCTGCTGCACCCTCTCTGAGAGATAGGACTCAAACCTTTTGATGACAACAGCAGCGAGTCCACACTACTCACAGAGCTGGTTGAGAAGCATAACATGATCCACAGTGTCAAATGCTGAAGAGATATCAAGGAGAACAAGAATTGACTTGTCTCCTTTATCTCTAACCCTGAATAGGTCATTATACACCCTCGCTAATGCTGTTTCATTACTATGTCTGACCCTAAAACCCAACTGGAATGGCTCATAGATATCAAAGGACACAAGCTGATCATCGAGCTGCTGTGTCACAAGCTTCTCAACAACCTTGCTCAAAAATGGTAGGTTAGAGATGGGACGCCAATTCACCAGGATGTCTGGGTAGAGAGATTGTTTCTTCAGGAGATGTCTCACCAGTACCTCTTTTAAGGCACCAGGAAAACCCACTCCACCACTGAGCACATGGTGACACTGGCGAACACTGAGCCAACAGTTCCGGTGCATCTCATTAAGAAACATGTCAGGGCTAGGTCTAGCTCACAGTAGGTTTGCTTCAGCTATAAGATCACCTTAGTGACCTCCACCACTTCCACTGGCTTAAACTCCTCCCAGATTGGCAGTGTGACTCTGTTCTTCCTAGTCCCACTACTGCGAGGCAATGACTGCCTCGCTGATGGAATCCCTGACTGGATGGCTGACACTCTACTGGAGAAAAACAGAGCAAACTCTTCACATAAAGTGGATGAAAAAGACTTTCTCGGCTATAGACAGGCAGGATGGAGTAGCCTATCCACAGTCTTATAAGGCTGAGAAGGTCTGTTTCTCCCTGCAGCAATCTCCCTGGACAGAAATTCTGCCTTTTTACAGGAGATTTCCTCCTGGTACTCATAATAGTGAGCTTGCAGGACCAGTTTGTCATCTTCCACCTGGGTCTTCTGCCAGCAGTGCTCTAACTTCCAATTCTTGATCTTCATTGCCTTGAGATCCACATCAAACCAGAGGGATCTCAAGGAAGAGGATCTGGGTCAAAAACGGACTGGAGCAATTGCATCCAGCATGTCAGATACCACTGTATTACAGGTGGCCACCACCTCACTGGCACCAGTCACACATGCAGTGTCCAACCTAGACAGATCAGCTAGTGCCAGCAGTCCCTTAGGGGACAAACCCCTTAAAGGATGGTAGCTGATCTTCTCAACAGGGGAGGGACTTTCAGAGGGAGCCCCCAAGTGTGAACCTCACAGTGCAGTGATCAGACCAAGAGCCCTGATAAACCTTGAGGCTATCAACCTCAAGACCTAGTTGGAACACCAGATCAAGCATGTGACCATGTTGGTGGGTTACAGAAGTAATGACTTGTGTCAGGCCAAGTGATGACATCAACTGGAGGAGGTCATGACCAAAATGCGAAGATTCATCATCAACCAAGGCATTGAAGTCCCCCAGAACTAAACACCTGGGGGACTCCAACACCTGGTCAGCGATGAAGTCTGCCACCTCCTGCAGAAATTTCTCCCTGACCCAGGGGGTCGGTAAATAAAGAGGATCCTGCAACCTGCCCCTGGACCCCCATGCATGGCAACACACTCAGAAGACCTGGAAATTCTGACCAGGTGTACTGTGAAGCCCAGGCTGCATTTAAAAATGATGGCCACTCCCCCACCTCTGCCATCCTTCCTCTAACAGTGTGCTATGGAATACCCAGTAGGGACAGCCACCTCTAGAACTGGGCTGGCATCATCACCCAGCCTGGTCTCCATGATGCAAGCCAGGTCGACAGAGGAAATCAAGTCCACAGTAATTGCTGTCTTGTTCCTTATTGACTTGGCATTGCAACGCACCATCCAGAGTGGATTAGAGGGCACTGTCAGCCCTCTAGCTGCCTGCCCACTTGGTCTGGTGGGGCCACTGGGTACAGAAACTAAACATGTCTGGCCTGTCTCCTGGTTCCATTTAAACCCAGGGCATCTTCTGCACCTAGCAACATTAATACTATTTACTTCCCCTAACTCAGCTGCACCCTGCCACCATTGACTCAACCATCCCCTCTTAATTCTGACCTCCCTACAATGCCTGGCTGTGATGCAAGAGACTGGGAGGTCAGTAAAGGGGCAGAGGGTGAGTGGCTGGGCAGCAGCATAGGTGACTCGCACCAGACCATGATCCCAACACATCTCCGCCTGGTTTCTCTACTCCAGCTAACTTAGATGTTCTGATGCTTAATCTTTTAACTAGCAAGACTAAATAACTAAAAAACTATGCTAACCCTATATACCACTCACACAGTCAATCATTCAACTATACAGAACCTTGTTATGTAAAACGTTCACACATCACCAGCCACACACCCGAAACCCAAATCAAATGCAGTTCCTTAATCACAACCTCCCCTTCCTAATTACAAAAATAAAGTAATAAATAATTTAAAAAAAATCCCAGGGAGAGCTTGACAGTGCACTGTGTAAATGTTAAATCCAATTTCCTGCTAGAAAAAGGACTATAAAGGCAGATCATTATTAGAATTAGTGTCCAGAGGAATAAATCTTTCTCCAGTTGGCTGATTAAAATACACACAACTTCAAAAAAGAATGGAAAGAAGGACGGTGGTGCTAACACCGCCACCGACCAACAACCTTTCCAAAGTAGAATCCCGACTGAACAGCAGTATCAGTAAGGAGCCAGATCTCTTAATCTGAAAGACAAAACTGTTAAAGTCACTTCTCTCACAAGCAATATGGCAAAAGAGTGGCGGCAGAATGGAAAGCGCTACCAACAGAGGTGGTGGCCTGTAAAACATAGGGGTGCTTTAAGAGGGGCTGGGACAGGGCAAAGGGAGAGTCAAGGAGGGGATGCAGGGAGGGAGGGAGGGCAGCTGCAGAATAGGGTTGCTAGCTGCATAATTGGAAAGGCTTTATAGACCAAATGGCCCTTTTCTGCTGGAAATTTTCATAATGTTTGTAAGAGTCTAGTACAGGCTTACAAGGACAACAAAGTCCTCATTGCAAGAGTGGCAAATTTCTCCAAATTAGAGAAGAAACTTCAGTCAGGCTTTGTTACCCTCCTAAAGTGGTTCATCTCTGCAAAAATGGTCCTAAGTGGGAAAAAAAAGACCCAGACTATGGCTTTCAATAAAAAAGGGTAAAAAACAGAGGCATCAGGGAGCTAAAAATCCAACTCCTAGCTTGCTCTTCCATCAAAGAAGCCAAAGAATATGAATACTTAGGAGTGAAAATCAACAATATCCTAAGCTTTGAGAACCATATTAAATCAACAGTCAAAAAAGTGAATACCAAGCTGGGAGCACTCCACTCAACAACTAACACCGTACTCAAAAAAGCCAGGCTGACTCTTGTGTCCCAGCTCCTACTGCCAATTCTAGAGCATGGAAGCATAATTTATGAGTATGCAAACAACTATTTAGTAGAAAAACTGGACATATCCTACTATAACACAGCATGATTCATCCTCAGATGTCCATATCAGATGCACTACTGTGAAATGCTCAATAGATCAAACTGAAATTCTTCCAAAACCAGAAGGAAAAAAAACCAAGGTAATCATGGCTTACAAAACAGTTTAAGGCTAGATAACGGGATACTAAACCTTAGTAAACAATTCTTACAAAACACATATGACATGAGAGAGATCAAAAATAGGGAATTCAATGTCTCCAGGGCCCAAACTAACCATGGAAACTGGCACTCGATTATTTTACCTCTAAAACTTAATACACCTTGTCTACTGCATCATGTAGGAACAACACTCTGAACTTAAAACCATGCTGCAAACATTGACGTTTATACTAGTAACTAAACTGAAAATGACTGTCTGAGTGATCCTCTAACAGTGTAATGACCTTCCCTGAATCACCATCTGCTGTCTTGGTCTATACACTGCATTTGAGTTTTTTTAGCATATTAAGCATATTTAGCAGTGTCAGTGGCTCAGTAGGTAGCACACTCGCCTCTGAGGCCTGGAGATCAGAGGGCTGTGGGTTTAGTTCCCACATCTGGCACTTGGGTTAATATCCCAGTACTGACACTGTAATGCAGCATGAGAGGGGTACTGCATTTCTGAGGTGCTGTCTTTCGGATGAGACGTTAAACTGACGTCCCATCTGCCTGGACTGGTGGTAGTTCAGGTGGATGTTAAAGATCCTATGGCACTTATCGAAAAGAGTATGGGAATTTCCCCGGTGTCCTGGCCAAATTTCCCTCATTCACTAAAAATACCACCAACAGATTAATCTGGTTCAAGGTCAGTTGGCATTCATCTGTATCCCCCCTTCCCTGGGTTGTGCCTGAAAATAGGCAGGATTTGTCTAGTGCACTTACCCAGTCAACAAAAGCTAAATAAAATAAATAAATTTGTATTCCTATCTATCAATGTCACTATTAATGCAATGAGTTTACCCTCATATGTAAATGTTGAAACCTTTGTAATGTACTTAATCACAGGGCAACTTTGAAAATCTTATTCTGTCTAAAATAAACATTTATATTTTTCTTCTCTCTATTAGATTTTGCTGTGCCCACCATCACCTGCTAAAACTATACTGTACATAGTGGCATTTCACCAGCAAGTATGCTGGGAAAATCCACTATGCATCATTTTTGCTGGGCATAGTAGGATTTCACCAGTAAAAAACTATATTAAGTGCGTATTTATTGTTTACAACATTTTTTAACCTCAAACCCACCCTCACCTATTGCAAACTTATTTCATCCCTTCCAACTCCCAGATATTTTAAATGCATAATGCATATCTCCTCCCCCACCCAGCCATCTGCTATCACCTACCTTCCCACTCCCTCTCCCACCCACAGTCCTGGCAAAGTTCCATAATTACTGAATGTACAAAAGAACGGTAAGAGTTGTTCCCCCAACTTACATCAAACAAGTAACTACCCCTCCCCATCCTGTCACAAGCCCTGACTCCTTTAACGCGTTTCTTCCCCAGCACCCAACCTCCCTTCCTAATCTTCTCCTCAAGCCCCCCCAAATTAAAAAAATTAAAGGATACAGCATGCAGCGCAATTAAAACATTACAAAAGCACTCCCTCATAGGAATGGTCAGCTGTTTTTCTGTTCAGTACAATGAATAAATGATATCCTGTATAGAAACAACTGATTTGCTGAATTGTAATAACTTTGCACCAACTTCACTGGTGACATTTTACTTCACTGCACCACTAATTGCAAACTACATAGCAATAAATGTATTCATTAAAAAATATTTGGCCAAGAGGTCATGTTGAATTGCAGTCAGCTAATTTTTAGGTGCATCCTGTAGGACTGGGACAAGGGAAACATGTCGATTTTAACTTTATCAGTTTTGTATGGAATGGGCCCACTGAGTCAAACTCATTTTCAGGTGTTTTCTGGAAGCACGGGGAGGTGAAATGATTTGCTCAGGCTCGCTCAGTATGCAAGTGGTGACTCTGTGGTTTAGGTTTTAAACCCGTGGTCTCAGACCCGGGTTTTCTGGGTTTACAGGATCACAAATTTGTGCCGTAACCTCTAGGCTACATTGCCTCCCTAGAATAAAGAATGGCCTCAACAATAAAGCAAGCAAATCCAATATGCATTGGTTAAAAATATGAATACAATACATGTAAAGTTGATATTTCCAACTAAAGTATTGCAATACATTCAAAACTAACAAAAAATGATAGCTAATAAAAAAAAATTTGCAAGGTGGCAAAAAATGTCAGCTATCCAAAGATCTGATAGGTAAAGTAAATGAGGAAGAGCCAAGTAAGATAAAATGAGCATTCTTAAAAATCTGAGATATCTTAATAGGACCAAATTAAGCATTTGGGATGGGAGAAGCTTGAACAAACACTCAAGGCCTGCCCTAGCTGTTCATAAATAGTCGATTTACATTTTCTCTTCATTATCACACAGTTATGTATTATTCCTAGGATATACTATACATTATTCACCATGCATTCAGTTCACAGCACAGAAGAGTGAGGATGCTCACTCAGATTAAAATCTTATTTCTTTTTTACAGGTATTATTTCCAGTTCACTCTGCTACCAAAGGTTTGGTGTTTGGGAGGGAAAAGAATTTAGATTTGCAGGAGGGTGGTGAAGAGTGGGGGGATTCATTCATAATTTGGTGAGATGGGGTGGGGAGGTGGAGGAAACTAGAGTTTGCAGGTGGTGGAAGGGATCAATCTTTTAGACACCTCACCAGGATTATTGGGGGATGAGGGGGAGGAGAGGGCCTAGCAGAGGATGGGGGTATCATTTTAAACGATATGGCATGCTGGGAAGGGGTGAAACTACATGACCCAGAGGGTCTTGGGGGGATATTTAAAAAACATTTTTTAATTGCTGATGATGCCAGTGTGAGGTTGGGGAACTTTGGAAATGGCAACATCCCTCACTTTGCACAAGTTGTCAGTGAATTATAAATTTGCTGTATATGTAACAGGATTTCACATTTACTGCTGACCTCAAGCCCCTTCCTTTAGAAGCCGGTTTCATCCTATGACAGTTATCGTATTGGGAGCTGTAATGGTTCAACCAAATTGTGAAAGCTGTAGCAAATGTTTGTGTTCCAACTTAAAGCCAAACTGAAGCTGGCCCTGGCTGACTTCTTTCACCCTAACTACTGTATATTCATCCCCATATTTTCAAGTATGTTACAAAATGTGAAAACAAGATTTATATTCCATTTCATATTACTTTTTCTTTTCTTCATATAAGTTTAACTCTCTCAGAACCTTAACCTTCTAGTTATCTTTTACATCCCATTATAATTCTTCATATCTCAATAGGCTGTTACTAAAGAAAAATATTCCAGTTTTACATCAGTCATCACTGCTTCTTAGTTGGTCCCTGTAAAGTACACTGCTTAAAAATGAGTCTGTGTGTGGTTATGTTAGTCTTTTGTGCATCTGTGTACTGTCCATGTCAATCTGTGTCTGCATTTGTGTTGCTGTGTTCATCGGTGTCACATGTTGCCTGCGCAAGCACATTGGCTGCATATAACTCTTAATGAAAAAGGAGGTACTAGTGGTGGGTAGAACCAGTGTCTTCACTCTTTTAAGGCTCAGGAATCTAGTAAGTGACTTTTCACTTAATAATGTATAGCAAACAGATTCTGAGTGTACATGTTTGTTTTCACTGTAGCAGTGCTGCTCTTGATGTCCTTGAGCTTGGTTTCTTTAAGTGTGCAGCTGGAGCAGTTTTTACCTTTTGTCTCTGTTGAAAAATATGCCTAGCTCCTCATTACTGAACACAGAACTGTATGTTACTAATAATGTAGCGTGCAGAATCCAATTATTTTCTATCCATTTCTAAAAAATGGGGACACATTTAAAGAAGAACCTAATGCTCACTGTGACCTTTCCTACACAAATTTGCATTACTTCACATTATCATGCAGCATAATAAAATGTAGAAGTGGGGCTTTGTAAGCAGTTTTAGTTTTTGTGTCTACATTTTCCTGCAGTGCAAAATGAACAATGCTGTTCTACTTGCTGTACATTGATGCATGCTTTCCATGTTGCTCACCCCTGTAAATATATATTTGGAAACTGTGCTATACCACTATGACCAGATTTATCATTCTTTTTGGTACTGGTACCCGCAAATGATGTAAGATGGTATTCATTTGGCTTCTGTTAACCTGAGAGGTACTGCCTTCCAGCACTTTTTTCCTAGGCCTTACTGTCAGAAAGCCTTTTTATACATTTCATATTAGGTTTCTCCACCAAAGGAAAAAAACACAAATGTGAGCCTTTAGGAGAACATGAAAAACTTAAAAGTCACATAAAAGCAAAACAGTAGGATATCATGACTTTTATAAAACATCAGGAGGAAAGGAGTCAAAAATGGCTTACAATGACAAGATGAATAGCCTACCCTTTCCTATACAATGCATTGCCTGTTAACCTTTTAGTATTTGAAAGTGCAACTTCAGTTCTGAAATGCTAATCTTGACTGCAAACCTATAGTCATTACATGCTTCCTAGTTATGATAATTGGCTGTACATAACAAAGATTTCTAATCATTGTAATGAATTATAAAATGCACTTTAGGATTATAATGAGCAATTAGACCAACACATAACTGCTATGCATTAAACTCCCAAGTCTCATTAACAATTTAAAGGAGAAAACCTGTTTAGTTAGTGTCTAGTGTGCATTGCCCATGTGCCAGTATGACAACAATCTCCCTAGGTTATTTCTGTACCTATTTGATGTCCCTTAGTTGTTACTACCTTTTATTTATGTCATAAAAGACTAAAAACAATTGTTCAGTTGGAAGGCCTTTATGTACAACACCAAACTTGCACAACCTTACAACCGGGTCAATCAGGATTCAAACAGGTCTTGTCAACACTTAGCTTTACGAATGTTCAACGAACAGAATATTCTATTAAAATGGTCCAAATAATAAGGAATGACCTAAGTAAATTATTTTGTGTATGACTTGAACATGGGTGTAAGAATGAGACTGATAGTTGGAAGAAAATGGCTGGCTTCAATGTGGCTAGAAACAAGTGCAATAACATGGATGGGTTTGTAGATGAGTGTACTGTGTGCAATAACTTGATAAAAGAATTAAGGATTGATAAATTAAGCATTTTAAAGAATTTTTATTTTATGAATACTGAATGTCATCTATTCGAATGTATTTTAAATGTTTTATTTAAAAAAAATGTAAATTTGTAATGACTAGTCAAACAACAAAGTCTGTTGATGATAAAAAATGAATAGAATTAGTTTTAATATCTAAGGAAATTGTTTAAATGTATTAAGGTGTAACATAATAAAATCATCCTTTACTGTCCCTTATGGATCCCCAGACCACCTCCATGGTGATGGATCACTGCAATTTAAACATGCTGTTGATCAAGACAATGACAGGACAGCTCATGCCAATAGTACTTATTTGCAGAGAAGAAAAAGAAGAAGAAGCGGACAAAAAAAGAAGAATTTGCATTTATATAGTGCTTCATATACAATGCATCCTAAAGTGCTTTACAAAATGAGAGAGGCTGGTAGTAAAGTAACTGCAGTTGTGTAATGGTAGCAATTCCATTGATCAACACTCACATAAAATTGTGGAAAACTGTCTGAATCAGTTCTATGGAAATGGAAATGTTGATGATAATACTGAAAAATGCCCTTCTGTTATGAAATTATACAACAATTGTATGCTAATTGTACTAGTTGCCTGCCTTAGCTTGTTTTTAGATTTTTTTATCTGGCAGTATATGTGGTACTTCCTATAGAAACAGTTTATGGTTACACACCATGCTCTTGCAAACAAAAGAGCAAAAGAGCATCTGTACCACATATTAGGTTTTGTATATAATGTACAAATGTCACTTGGGTACCTTAATTACAAGTTTCTTGTTTTTGAAGATGATATACAGCATGCTTTTATTTCCAATTTCTTTTTTTTTCTTAGATCACCAGAATGGTGCTTCATCACAGGGAATTTTCTCTGTTTCTCTGTAAAGCTTGTTATATATTTTGTATTTTTCTTTTGTGTTTGTTTTTCCCTAATATTTTGTATTTTAGTTGAGTGGTGGCATGGTATTGTTTTGACATTTTCTCTCAATAAAAAAAAAATCTTAGTAGGATCAGCAGCAGGCAAGAGGAGGTAATACTGTCCTTGTACAGGTCACTAGTGAGGCATCATATGGAGTAGAGTGTACAGCACCGGTGCCCATACCTTAGGAAGGACATTATTGTGTTGAAGACAGTCCAAAGGAGGTCAACAACAATGATCATGGGCCAGCAGGGTAAAACTTATGGTTGTTAAACTGATGTTCTAATAAATAAATATGAGGAGAGGATGAAGGCCTTCAGCAAGTACTCCTGGGGGTGGGGGGAGAGGGTGGATGTGATTGAGACCTTCAAGTATTTTAAGGAATCCATAGGGGGATAAAGAGGGCCTCTTTAAGCTAAGTTGCAACTGTAACATGAGGGAACACAGTCTTAAGTTGGAGGGGGAGGTTTAGGAGGGAAGCTAGGAGACATTTCATTATGGAGAGGGTGGTGGCATGCTGGAATGTGGTGCCACAGGAGGTGGTTTCATTGAAGACAGTGGACAGCTTTAAGAGAGTATGGGATAGAGTTAAGGGGAAATTATGGATCAAGGAAGGGTCAGATGGAAGGGGCATGAGGTTTGAGGAGGGGCAGTGTCAGTAGTTTAAGCTGAGGACCTGCGATATGAGCAGGCTAGATAGACCAAATGGTACTTTCTCCTGGACACAAGAACTATGCAGAATGCAGAATTCCACCAGTGGAATTCAAATAGAATGACAATTCTGCTTCAGAAATACTTTTTAGAATTTCCCCCCAAATTCTACAGAATTCCAGAAGTCTTTTACTTTAAACCATGGATTATTATATTGCAATTTATGTAAACCATGGATTAGCGTTCCACAGTTTGTAGCACCCTAATCCATGGTTTATGTAAACCAGGGAACACTAATCCTCAATGTATATAAACCACACATATTACAAATATTATTTAAATAAAATGGTGAAAACCACATGCAGAAGTTTAGAATTTTACTTCCAACAGACTTCTGTGGAATAAGGTAGAGTTTCTGAAATTCTACAGCATTCCATTGTAAACAGGAATTGAAAATTCTATGCAGCTCTACTGCATGGGACACCCACTCGGGCAGCACCAGGGATGATCAGAAGTGACCTTGGTTTAATGTCTCATTGAAAGGGTGACACACATTGTTAGTACAGCGCCCCCTCCCCCAGTCCAGTACTGCACTGGAGTGCCTGCACTTGAAGTATAAGCCCAAGTCCAGGCATAGGAGTAGAACCCATTACTTTCTGGTCCAGAGGTGGATGTGGTACTAGGTAAGCCACACTGACAAGCTTGCAGGGGTATACGTGCTAATTATTCTGCACCCTCCCTACCTCCCTCCTTCCTTGGGAGCTTAGCACCTCAGGGCCTCTGCCTGTTCCAGTGATAACTACAGCAAAATAAAACATCTTCTCTATGTTTTTTTGCTTTCACAGCCCATTAAGCTGCAAGCAGTTTTTAGTTGTTAAGATCTGCAGAAATACTAGCATATTTACTTGTCAGTAAACATAATCCTTCATACTATCTCAGGAATTCAATTTATAGATTGCATGGTGATAATTTTTAAATCATTTACAACAATCTGTTTTTCATCATACGGAATGTGTGTGCAAATAACATTTATAATGATTATTATTAGTCACAAAGAGAGAAATGAAAACAAAATGCACTTTGGAAAGCATACACATAATGATTTGCCTTTGAGGAAAGTTTGCTAATATGTCGTGGAATAATCATAATTATAGTATCAGAGTTCAGTGTATTGAAATTGTATTTTCATTAAATTGTTGTTGTTTTTTTTTTTTTTTAGTTTCTCCCAAAATACTGGAGATGCGACATTCTGGAGTGGCCATCGGGCATATTGGTGTGATACGATGTGAAACAGCAGCAGTTCCACCTGCATCCTATGATTGGTATAAAGGAGAAAAGAAGTAAGTTCATATTTATACTGAATAATGCTTTTATGTATACATCATAATGGTTTGGTAGCATCACTATTAGTTGCATAGCCACATCTATGTTAACCCTGATTTTTGCACTTTAATAACAATACCACCATTTCCAGACAAAATTGCTTAAAATTTAAAATGCAAATAGTCAGTGCTAAGATCTCTGGATCTTATAAATTTTGTAATAATCTGTTCAGCATTTTAAAAGCTCTAGAAGGTTGAAATTGCATGAAAGTATGTTTTATAAGACATTTTATTTGCTCATTAATAGCACAAAACAGCTACAGGTATGTTAGTTTGGTCTAAGAATAATTCTTTGGTAGGTGGAGGTACTGCTACTGGGGATAAAATAGGTAAGTAGCCAATTTAGTAGTACTGTACAGAATGCAGAACTCCACCAGTGAAATTAGCACAGAATGACCATTCAGCCTGTGGAATGTCCACTAGAATTTTGTTGGTTCTTCTGCGAAATTCTGCCTGCTATAATCCTTGGAATGATATTCCATGGCACAGTATTTTTTTTCCGTTGAAAATCATTCCGCAAGTAACTTTGCCACCAGCCAATCTTTCTGTGGTGTCTAGTTCCCCACCTGCCAATTGCCGACCACGTAAATAAAATTTAGTGATCCCCCCACACTGATTGCCAGCTAATTCCCTTCACTGGTGTCTCATGCCCCCACCCAATCACTTGCCCCAGTAAAATAAATTAATTAATTTCCAATTTCCCTGGTGTCCAGTGGTCCCCCATTCTAATACCCTAAGTTTCAGTTCAGTTCCTGGTGTCTAGTGGACCCCCCTCCCTATCTCCGATGCCCCGCTGTGGCTGGGTCAAATAAATAAAAAGAGTCTTATTCTCCCTGGTGTCTAGCGGCCCCCCTTCATTATCTCATATCCCTTGAAATTAAAAATATATATTTCTTCCTTGCTATCTAGTGGACCCCCCACCCCTGCAGATAGTGCAACACCAGCCTCACTACCCCCTAACCCTGACACCCAGGCAGCCACGAGCACAGCCTTCCCTCTATGATGGCCAACTGCTTGACTGAGCTACAGTGAATGACTGTGTGCTTGTATAAGCACACGCTTATTCATTGACAAGACACCCTGCGGGGGGCCTGCTATCGGGGTTGGAGATGAGAGCAGAGGGCTGTGCTGGTTACCAGCAGGGGGACAGGAAGGGGGGAATGGCATGGTTAACCACTATCCTGACCCCTCACCAACAACCAGCACAGTCCTCTGCTCATCTCTGACCCCAATGGCAGGTCCCCTACAGCGCTGTCTATAACTTGTCAGTGAATGAATGCATGCTTGTACATGCACATGCTCATTCATTGTAGCTCAGTCTGGTGGCTGGTTGTGGTGGAGAGGGAGGGCTGTGCTGGACACCACCTGGGGTTCAGGTTTGGAGCAAGTGGGGTGGTGAGGCATTACCTGCAGGGGTGGGGGGTGGGGATCCACTAGACAACAGGAAAGAATATATATTGTTAAATACGGGGGATCATGGATAGGGAAGGAGGCCCACTAGACATCAGGGAGAATAAGACTCCTTTTTCATTAGAGCCAGCCACAGCCAGGAATCAGGGACAGGGAGTGGGGTCCACTAGACACCAGGGAAAGAACTAAAACTTAGCATTGGAGTGGGGGGAACCACAGGACAGCAAGGAAATTGGAAAATAATGTATTTTTTTTTACTGGGGCCAGCAATCGACAGGGGGACACTAGACAAAAAGGAAGGAAATTCACTGTCAATAGGCGGGGAGGCCACAAGACACCAGGGAATTTTATCCAGCAGCAATCGTTGGGGGGGGGGCTCAGCCAGCGGAGTTGCCAGTGGACTGGAATTTCCACAGAAAACCATTCCACAACCATTTCCACAGAAAATATTTCTGTGGAAATACTCATTCTGCATGGAATTCCACCATTTAATTTCTGGTGAAATTCCATGAAATTTCTGTGGAATTTCAAAAATTCAGTAAATTTTTGTTCCACCAGAATCTGAAAATTCTGCACAGCACTACAATTTAGACAGAGAAAATCATGATATTTGGGACAGTATTCTGCACTGAGTTCCATATGTAACACCCCTGGAGAATAGTGCTGACCCAGCAGCATGATTGCACAGAATAGACTGCTGTACCAATGAAAATCAGGGATCTCCATGTATACAGGGTATAGTGGTATATTCAACAGTTTTGACAGAGTTAAATGGCCACCATTGCAGTGCTGATTAGTGCTGCTCAACACCCTGCCATCCTTCCCCCCCTTACATGGTCATCCTTAATTGCCCATCCTATATTATAGTGAATGACCTTGGTAGTTTAGTAGACCCCCTGATCACCTGTCCTGTATTACAGAGAGTGTCCCTGATAGTCTAGTGGAGCCCCACACCATGATCAAGCATCCTATTTTAGAGAGTCCCTGGTAGTCTATTGAATCCCCTAATCCGCCATCCTGAATTATAATGACTATCTTAAAAGTGCATCTGAGCCCCTCCTTTTTTTTATAATTCAATATACTTTATTAAAATTTTTGAAATAAACTTACACAAACATGAAAAAAGTATAACAATAAAAACACAAACAGTGCAACTATATTCTATAACACAACCATAACTCAACACGTATAAGCCCCTGATACCAAGGGAGATTGAAACTGAAACTGAACCATCCCATCCCCCCACCAGCCCAAACCACCCTCAGAGCTCAGCAACAATGTTACCAAATGTAAAATTCATAGGGCCCCACCGCATCGCCTAGTATAAAACAAAGATGGAAGAGGGACGAAGTGAGATAAAATAACTGTCTCTCTGAACCAATAGATAAAAGGGTTAAAAGAGATTCCCATCTGGAGTGGAATATGTGAGGAGCTTTTCTACAGCTAGCAATATACTTCTCCAACATAAAAGCTCTCATTATCTCACTATACCACTCCTGCCAGGGTGGAATCGAATTGTCCAACCAATGTTGCAAAATCACGTGTTTTGCTACCGGTAAAATAAACACCTTGTGAGCTTTCTGGATACTGATCAACCCCTGTGGGAAAAGGGCCATGAGACCTTATCAAAAGCCTTTTCCATGTCCAAGGAGACCAGGGCTGATGGGACCCTGCACTCCCTGGACAGAGCCAGAAGGTGGTGCAACTTTCTCAGGTGATTACTGCACATTCTGCCCTTTGTAAACCCAACCTACACAGGACTGATAAGACAGTCAAGCACCTTTCAAAGTCTAGTTACTAGGCTCTTAGAGAGGATCTTAATGTCTGAATTAATTAGTGAGATAGAATGATAACTACTTGGAAGCAACTCATCTTTGTCCGTCTTTTTAATTAATGTAATCAAACCTTCAAAGCATGAAGAGTCAGAGATGCCAGACTGACGTCAGACTAAAAAGGGGGCTAATTCAGATGAGTAAGCTACATAGAAACTATTGCTAAAGCTGTCCAGACCAGAGGCTTTATCTACGGGAAGCTGCTGAATAGCAGTTTGTACCTCTTGAAGTAATATAGATTGATCTAAAAGGTCCCTCGGGGATGGACCCAGAACAGGTAGAGTCAGAGAATTTAAGTAAGCTGATATTTCTTCAGGACTAGAAATCAAAGACGGTTCATCAGAATATAAAACTGAATAATACTTATGGAATATGGTGGTGATCTTCCTAGGATTGGTCTCAACCACATCATCTATATTAGCACAAAGCTAGTAACTGCCCCTAGAAGCATCAAGTTGCTGTAGGTGAAGGGCCAACAGTTTACCGGCCCTGTCACCTAACTCTAGGTAGTTACATGTTGTACATTGTAAGACTAGTTCTTCCTTCTGATGCAGGTAAATCTAAATATCACACTGTCATTTCTTTCAGTTTGGCCCATGTCTCTTTGGGGGAATAAGAGGAAACTTCACATTCCAACTTCTTGATGTCATGTAACAGACATTCTGAAGTCTGTATACATTTTTTCTTTCTGATTGCAGCCAACCTGATCAAGTCCCCTCTTATGGAACATTTAGCAGCCACCCATAGGGTATCCATCGCCACTACTGACCCCTCATTTTGCTGAAAGAAAAATTTGAAATAGTCTCTCACTCTCTTGAGGGTATCAGGGTGAAGCAACAATTATGTGCTAAGCCTCCATAACACATCATGATTACGTCACCTACCAAGGGTATGAATGATAACCACAGGCACGTGATTAGAAATCACTGTCCCATATATTTGAGCAGATAATAAACCATGGAGAAGTTCCTGGCTGATAGGAAAGAAATCGATTATTGATGACATACAGTGGACTGTGGAGTGAAAAGTATACTGCCTCCCAAGCGGATTTAGGAGGTGCCAGGGATCTGTAAGCCCCAGGTCATCCATCAATTCATGTAATGTCCATTGGGCTAGAGAAAGGCAGTTACTGTGGGATTCAGACCTATCAATCTCCGACTGAAAAACAATATTTCGGCTTCCACCTAATAAAATACTGCAATCCGCAAAAGGCACTAGAGGGGAGGTTAGTTGTACAAAAAAGGATGGGGAGTCTATATTTGGCCGTAGATAGAACCAAGAACTACCTGCGATGCACCTATCCACCCCGTACAATAACATAACGCCCCTCGAGATTTGAAAGCTACTGAATTAACCTGAAAGACACATGACAAGCAAGAAGAATAACCACTCCACCTTTCCAGATGCAAACACCTGCTCCATACACTTGTCCTACCCAATCTCACTTAAAATAACTATTATCCTCCCTCATTAAGTGTTTCTCTTTCAGGCAAGTGATAACTTACCTGAAGATGTTTAAGATGACAAAGTATAATTTGATGCGTTCATCTGTCTCGAGCTCCTTTAACATTCCACATAACTAGCTTATAATACCCTGCCATTGTAAAATTGCACAAATTGACAGTGGCATCATAACATACCAAATAGTCCAAATCCAAAAACACCCAAAATGGGTTGCTGAGCTGTGAGAAAACCTCCCATCCCATCCCCAGAAAGCCCCAACAGATGATAGCAAGACATGAAACAGTAAAGAGTAAATTCAACCCCCTTCCTCCCGTCTAAATCCCCACAGAAATCTCCTCCTCCCCAATAAGAAAAATACTCAAAAGTATGTACACATGTAAACCAAGCAATAGAACAGAAACTACTCCCAGTTCCAAAGACCGTATCACCCTAGTAAGAAGGTCCATGATGACAATGCAAACACTAAGCTGAGCCCCCTCCACCTGCCAATGCCAAGTAACAAATCATGACCACAGCCATAAAACAATAACAGCATTATGAAGAGATCCCTTATTAAATATTACAAATTTGTAGTCTATAAAGAGGCATGTTATATTGCCCAAGAAAAAATATTGTTAAGAACAGAACAGCTAATAACCAAACCAAACTTAGTCAAATAGCCATACCCCTTAAAAGTCTTAGAAACTAAGTTACCGGAAGCATTGCTACCAAGACAAAAATGACCAGTAACCGTATGGCAAACCAGCGGAATAATATCTCATCAACAATTAATATGTAATGGGAAAAGAGAGTATACATAAGTTCATCAGATCCAACTGACAGCATAAATGATTCCTGCATAATGCTTCTGAAGGCCTTAGCCAGTCTAATAAAAGAAAAAACTACAGTCCAGAAAGCACCCTCAGTACTCCATTATGGATGGGGATACCAAAAACTCAGGCTAATGTGCACCACAAAAGAAGGAGAGGGAAAGATCGCCCCACCCAACCAAGGAGGACAGCTCTGATGCCAGCACCACTCACAGTACCCACCTCCTACTCATAGGCGGCTTCCAAACGCTGGGACCCCTATCTCTCCCCTCAACATAGGAACTTCCTCTGAGGGGAACACCAGGCCCTTTGCTGCCCACACTTGCAAGTGTCACCCCAGTCTATCCCACATTCAGAACCACTGCCTTCAATCAAAACAGGCCAAAGCATAAATTCCACAGTAGCAAAGGTACTCCGGAACAGGTGCACAATGGTCTAGTAAACTTCCAGTTAAGAGAGCTTCCTCGGACTGGGGGCTCAGTATAATAGGCTCTTCCTCCCAACTTTAAGCTCTTGAGAATGCTTCTGGGTGACAAAATATGATTCAGACAACACCCTGGTTATTCAGAGAAGCTGCACACCTGAAAGCAAAAAGCACTGCCTGTAGCCTGCCGCTTTGAATGCTCCTCCCTCAGTTATTATGCTCCAATGACACCTGGCTCTGAGAAGGTGGAATAATGAGAGGGGAGCAGAGAACGACATTGCAGTCAACCTCGGCTATGCGACTCACTGAAAGCCATAAAAGCAGCCCGGTGTTCCTCAACTCTGAGAGGCAGTTCTATGTGATAATGGCGAACACCGAATGGCAACCCACATTATCGTGAAGTCAGGGTGGTGAAAACAATTTTGCCACCCTGACAACCTCAGCGCATGGAGGAATGGTGCCAGAGACTTGATAGATCTGCTTTCTGTGGAGGGGGCTGTTGCCCCCCACACACCACACCAGGGCTTCGACCCCTGCACCCCTACTTAGGATTCTCAACTCCGGGAGTGCATGTTGGGGCGTGAAAGCAAAAACACAAGTTTTGGGCGGGTGCAACAAAAATGCAGTAGCGCCCGGACCTAGACCCAAACCCAGAACCTCACGCACCACAAGCAGAGGCCAACCCCTGACATTACGGCACAGCTCAGCAACTGACTGCAGCGCCACCCCTTACATCCCCTCCCAGGCCAAGTTCGCCGTGCTCGCTCTCCCCCACGCGTGTACATACAGTGACATCCTGTTGCTAGGGTCGCCTATTCCACCGCATCCGGTCACCCTCCCTGCCCCCTCACCTTTCGAGCTTTCACCCACATTGCGTCACCATTTTGGATGGTACCTTGATTCAGGTGCCCACATCACAGTCTACCCTACGAGGCAGTTTCCGCAAGAAGGAGAAATAGAGAACCATGGGATCCAAAGCCTAGTCAGCAAAACAATTTTCCAGCCAGGCACTTTGCAAGAATGGCACCGTGGAGTGCTGTCCCACCAGAACAGACACCCCACTAAAGAAGGTTGTCTCCCCTCCCTGATAATTACTAAGTGCTATAAAAATAAATGATTTACCTGTAATGCCCAAGGTGCCTCTCTGACCTAAAGTACATGGAGGAATTCAGCAAAGGAGACTGGCACAGGTCAAACCCTCTTTCCAAAAGGTTCAGCGCTACTGAGACCCACCCCATTGCAGGCCAGGGTGATGCCAACCAAATCACTGCCGAACCTCCCATACCAGAAACCTCCTTAAGATATACTGTGGACCCTACAACCTATAATAACAAACAGTGAATCTCTAACCCTATGCAGTCCAAATGGTTAAACAATAGGTGATGCTCTCCGTAAAAGCCCAGTACAAGGCAAGTTCTCACAAGGCACATTTGGTTGACTCTGCACAGTGAAAAGCACTTCCAGAGCAACATTAATCAGGGAATTAAAATGGAAGACTTTTAGCACAGAACTTAAAAAAACACCAGAGTCTCTACCTGTGCCACAATCAGATCTAACTTGATAAGAGGTCTAGAAAATCCAGGGAAACATAAGGACGTATCCAGACCTCTACCTCAGGCAAAGCACTATATTTTGTAGAGTTGCAAACAACAAAGAACAGGAAAAAGTAAGCAGTTAACCCAGCCTTAAAGCAATAAGCACTGTAAACAGAACACTATATAAAGGCACATGGTGGCATGAAGTATACAAAACAAAGAGTATGCAATTCTCTATAGTTCTCATTAGAAACCAAGCAATAAACAATGGTCCCCACTAGCAATGTTCAAGTAGTGGCCTTAAATAAGTCAAGATACAATTGAGGCAGTTCCTTCTTTGCCAGCTCAAAGGAGTCAAAAGTCTGTGGAGTGCCTTTGTAAGTGATTTGGAGCCTTGCAGGGTACATTTTAAGTCTAATGTTAGCAGGGTTCCACCCATTCAAGGAGCCGGTAGCAGTGGGCCTGGTAGTTAGGACACGAAGTCCCTAAGTCGCACCCCACACCCCCACCCTTTCTAAATATACCAAATCCGGGGGGGGGGGACCTCGGGGAGGGGGCAGCGAATTTCACTATTTGGTGCCCTAATGATGGACGCACTGCCGCCAGTGCCCTGAACAGGTGCAGTGCGTTAGCAGCTATCAACTTGGATCTGACCAACCCATAGGTAGCTCACTTCAGTCTGACGGAGGAGGAGATCCTGTGTGACTCGCACCTTTTGGCCTTCCCAAGACAACTCTGGCAGTGCTCTAACCTTAGTAAGTAAATGAGCCTTCTCTAGATAGTTCAATAGTTTGAAAATTAAAAGTCAGAGATGTGAGCCAGCCGGGGGGTCTCTCAGCGCTCTGTGAGCTCATTCCATGATGTATGCAGACCCATTAGAAGAGGGGCCTGCAATTTTCTCACATAATTTTTGCACAAATAAGGTGGAGTTTTGCCCCTCTGAACTCTTCGGTGGTCTTATTATGACCAGGTTATTTCTCCTGCTGCATCCCTCCAGATCCTCAATTTTTTCTTCTAGATTAATAATTTTGTGGCAGAGAGATGCAGACTCAGGCTCTACCCGGGTTCCCCAGTCCTCCATAAAACTAAAGCGAGCTTCCACATCTCTGATTTTTTGAATGTACTGTTCGGTTACACTCCAAAGTGATTTCAGCTCTTTTGAAAGAATTTGAATAGCATCTGTCAAAGGTGAAAACTCCTGTAAAAAGTGCTGCTAAGTTAGCTGCTGATTTGAAGCAGGAGCTGGCTTGCCAGATGCGGATTGTGCCTTACTTTTTTTCAGGGCCTTCTCCTGTTCAGGAGTTGGAGGCGGTGTGTGATGCACTGGGGCTTTCTTCATCTCCACATCCATCTTCCTGGGATCTCCTCACACCGATAGGACCGGACTAGGTAGATCATGACTCTGACCAAAAAAGAAACATGGTAAAAAAGTCTAAAACCCTCATCCCCACACTCGCCTCTCACCCTGGTCATTATTGCCATAATATGGCATTAGAGATGGATACCAGCAAAACACTCCACTCACATCCTCAGTGGGCCACCATCTGAATGGCAGACTGAGCCCTTCCTGATCTACCTGCTCAGGACCCTTGTCCCAACATCTGCTCCTCACCCTGGTCACTATTGTCATAATATGGCATTAGAGATGGATACTGGCACACCATTCCACTCACAATCTTGGCCAATTCCCATTAGAATGACAGAAAGTAGAAACTCTACAGTGAGTGCATGAAAACTCTCTGCCATTCAGATGGTGGACAGCTGAGGTGTGAGTGGTGAGTTGTGCCGGTCACCATCTTTAATGCTGCATTATTGTATTAGTGACCGGGAAGAGTGGATACATGGAAGAGGGTCCTGAGTGAAAGAATCTGGAGGTGGATCAGATGCACTTTGGAGGGGGAGTGTGGGAATATTAAACTATGAGATGAAATCACTATAAAACAGGGTAGGTGACTGGGAGTGGTCCACTAAACTACCAGGGGCTCTCTTTGTAATAAAAGATGGGTGCTTGGGGGTTGGGGGCACCCAGCACACACATACTAATGAGCCCAATAATGGGCATGCTAGTGGCCCATAGTGCATTGCATGCCCATTGGTTCATTAGCATGTTAAGGCTGAATATGACCTTCAGTAGACCTGGCGCTATTTCATTTGGGCCACACTAACTCTGATGGGCTCCTATGGCCATGTCCAGTTGGAGTCTGTGTCAGCACAGTACTTACCAACTATGCACTGTGTTGACAAAGTCCCATATTCAGACAGTTATCATGCCCCGGTCAGAGTGTGCTAATTGTCTGACTATTGTTCCAAGCTGGCTGTGTGCTATTTGCCATGCAGAGCTCCTGTCTATGTGGCACACATGGCTGGATCTGAATATGGTGCGCTTAGTTTTGTGATCATTAATGGTCAGGAAAGTGGGAAAAATGAAAACCTTTCCTCAAAAAATAAAAACAAGAAAATGTGTTGTAAATTAAGTCTGTAACTTATTTGGTCATTAGTAAAGAGTGTAAGGTTGATTATGCAAGTGTTTTATTTATTAAAAGATGTATTGTTTTAATATATTAATGAAATAGCCAGTGCTGTATCTCAAAAAAACATGCCTGACTTTCAGGAGTTGAGAACCTGGCTTTGTGACTCACAAACCCACTTTAGTAAGTTTTAGTGGTAACAAAACTAGGGAAAAGAACAAAAATTTTGCACAACAAAACACAAGTGAAGGTGTTGAATGTTAAGTCTGAAACTCGGTACAGGGTGTAAGGTTAATTATGAAGTGCTGTTTGTTAAAAAAAAAAATTTAAACATTAATGAAATTAGGTTGATGTGTCACATAAACTGTTCCCATGTTGTCACTCATGAACATGATTTCATGACTTGCAAAAAACCCATTCATGAGATACTGTACAACCTCCTTTTTGTGAGAGTCACAAAATGAGAAAAATCTATATGGCTTTGGAAGGAAATATCTGTGAACATGCAGCTGAAGTCCAGCACTTCTGCAGCTGCTTCATGAGTGCCCTGCAGGGCCACTCACAAATTAAGCTTCAGGTCTGACACATTGGGTAAGATTTTCAAAATGCTAACAATGCCGTAAGCCCCAGGCGCGTCAAGCATACAGTGCATGGGGCTTGCGGCATTCTCCTGGCTGGCATAGGGATTTTCTATCTTGAGCGCCGATGGCTGCAAGCTAGACCAGCTTTTTGTGGTTTGACTTGCAGCAACCCTGAGGGCCAGTTTTATGGGGCTTGAGCCACATATTTGGCACAAGCTGCCGTAAATGGTGGAAACTATCACAACTGCACCCGAAACTGTAAAATCGGGCGCAGTTGCAGCAAGGAGGTTTGGCACACCACCAGAACCTATGTCCAGTGGCACAGGACTGGGCACAAGCCCTGTGCCACCCTTTGAAAATCCAGCCCATTGAGTTTTACCATGCAGGATTTTGCAATCATATACTCTATACTAAAAAAAAAGCACTTTTTTAAACCATTAACATTTATAACATGATTACTTTTTTATTTCTAAACATACTCTAGTATCTTTAGCTCTAAACAAAACCTTCCAGCCTTTCATCTTTTCTTCCTATGTATTGAGCAAACCCGGGCATGGAACCTTTTTAGCAATTCCTCCCTCCTGCATGAGCTTCTCTCTCACTAAATGCAGTATGTGATATAAAACATCAGTAGGTGACAGAGCAGCAGGAAGGGACATAACAAATGCAGGGCATCACAATATTTTGAGGAACTTGCCTCTAAGTCTGTGTAAGATAAGAATTGCAAAACAATTTTACAGATACTTGAGAGCTTAGTCCCAATTCAGGCTTCTGCAGAGAGTTTGGAATGTAATAATGGTGGCAGCAATACTGCTAATAGAAACGTTTGTAAAGTACTGTATATTATAAATGCAGTTAGAAATGTCCTGTTTCCTGATTGGCTAAATGAGTTCTGAGACCGATATGCTATTTTCCCAGAAAGTCACAGGTTGGATCAAGATTAGGCAGTGGAATTTGAAATGTGGGTCAATCACATACAGAATTAATGAGCTACTTCACTCATCTCTGACTGCCATTACAAACATGACTAACACCATTACTCATTGAAAACCTTTAACAAGGCCCTGAAAAGTAAAGCTTCCTTAAATTAGAAAAAAAAGATAAATAATTAAACATGCTTTCCTCTCCTGATACCCTCTTTGTACACAGAAACTTAAAAATGAAATACTATTCACAGTTTTAGTTACTGACGTTTCCTTCTTGACCATGAGAAAAACCCTTTCTATCATCAGCAGCTTGCCAGAGCCATCTCTGCTGCTTACATTGCTTTAGACACTATTGGAGCCTTGGCCTTCTGTTGTGTGTGAGGAGGTGAGCATTCAGCCCAAGGAATTCTGCAGCAGTCTGAATTCTTGTGTTCCACAATAAACAAAAATTAAATCTATTGACTGTGTGCAAATAGAGATGATTGCCAAGGGGGGATGCTTTTTACTAGTTACTTTCAACAAAAGAAAATACCTGTTTTTAATTAAAAATGGCATTTTAGTAGTTTTTTTTTGTTTCTCAATTTACTCATTTTATAAGTGCACTAAGACACTCCATGTTGTTGGTTATTTGTCATTAATAGACTTCCAGGTGGTAAAGGCGCTTGGCACAAGCTGTCTCATTACACACCTGGGCATGAATTAGGTGCTGATAACCAGTGCCTTTGACACTTTGCATTATGCAACTGAAAGAAATAAAAAATGCTAAATCAGCACTCTTTTTCACACATGTAGCATCTCTCGCACCACACCAAGGTAAAAGAAACACCCCCTTTTCCCCAATGCACATAGCACCTCCTCCCCCACCCTCCTCCCTCACAGAATAATATAAACATCCTCTTCCTCAAACCCTGTTATACCCCATGTGCCATCCTGATCCTCAAAGGTAACTCCTCAATTCTCAACCAGCACAGCACCCCCATGTCCCACCTTCCTCCCCAGCAAGCAAACTATATAAAGCCCCCTTCTTCCAACCCATGTAGTACAGCAACTCTCACCCTCTTATTCCCCACACGGGTACCCTAATGACTTAGTGAATAAAAAAGAGAAGTTGGCTACCACCTTTAATGGCTGCCGTATGAAGAAATGAGAGCAGTAGCATGCTGAAATTATGCTATTTCAGCAGACTCCTGCTGTCATTCATTAACACAGTGGCTAACCATGGTGGTATGAGAAAGATTTGCACCAGTCTCCGTCTTACTTGTTTATTAATAAATCAGTCACTGGGTGCACCTGTAAGAGGGGGAGGAGAGGGAGATGGGGTGCTGCATAAGGTGGGAGAAGGGGTGTTTATTTCTAAGCAAGACAATTTAATGTGTCAAGCACCCTATTCTAGAGTCTCAGGGTACTTTACATAGACATATCAATAATGAAAAATACCCTAATTACCACAAAATAAATAATGCATAATAATAAGTACAGTCAGCAATTAATCTAAAAAAGCAGAGATACTATTCAGAAAATCAGGTAATGATCCCAGAGGCTTGATTAAATAAATAAATAACTTTTCAATCCCATTTTAAACATCTCCACCAAGGAGGATCTCCTTAAATGGATAGGCAAGGAGTTTCAGATGATTGGAGCCACCACCAAGAAATCTCTATCACCAGATTGTTAAAGGTGAGAGCTCAGGATGACCAATAAATGTTTCTCAGTGGAGCGGAGAGAGCGGCCATGAGTATACCAGATCAAGCAGTCTTTTAAATAGGCAGGGCCCAATCCATGCAGAGCTTTGTATGCTAACAAAGCAATCTTGAAGGTGGTGCTTCCTAATTAGTAGCAGCACAGGGGAGATGTGGTCTCTGAATGACGCACTGCATATCAACCTGGCTGTGGCAGTCTGAACCAGCTGTACAGGGTACACCAACTCCCCAGATAGCCCTATGTAAACAGCAAAACAGTAGTCCAACCTTGAGGTCATGAAAGCATGCACTAGGGTCACCAGATTCTCTAACCCAAGATAGGGTTTGATCCAGGAGATACTCCTCAACTGGAAAACTCCACTGCAGACTTGTGATGTTCTGCTGTCATCCTAGAGTCCACAATGACTCTCAGATTCTTCACCCTATCCACAGAAGGGTGCCATTCAGAGGTGGTAAACTGACTGCCCCCAAACTTCCAGCTGACCCTTGAGGACCTGATTCCACCAGCATGAACTCCATCTTGGTTGGATTGAGACTCAGCCAGCTGGAGGCCATCCAGTCAGAAATTTCTTTAAGGCATTTCTCCAACACAGCAATAGCCTCCTGCCCATCAGATGGGAAATGGCAGGTACAGCTAAGTATCATCTGCAAAGCAGTGAAAACTCATACCATACTGTCTGATGACCATTCCTAGTGGCAGCATGTCCACTGCGAACAACAGAGGGGACAGAACTGAACCCTGAGGAACCCCACAGCATACCGCCATCGGCTGCAGTGAGTAAGTACCCATCAGAAGCTGCTGCAATCTGCCAGAAAGAAAGGATTCAAACCATTTCAAAGTTGTCCTGGTGAGCGTTCCATATTTCCCAAAATGCTCCTTCAAAACCCTGTGGTCAACAGTGTCAAAGGCTGAAAACAGGTCCAGGAGAATGAGAATAGAACATCCCCACATCATTTGCCAGGGCAGCTCATCAAACACTGTGGCAAGCATGGTCTCTGTACTGTGGCAAGTTCTGTGACCTGACTGGAATGGCTTATAGAGGTCATACTTCTCAAGGCATGCCTTCAGCTGCACTGCCAGCACCCTCTCGATAAACTTCCCCAAAAAAGGAATTTTCGAGACTGGTCTGTATTAACCTAGCACATCCAGGCCCAATGGTAGTTTCTTCAAGAGGGGTTTTACCATGGCTTTTATAAGAGCTGAGGGAAAACAACTCCCTGAAAGGTAACACTGGGTAATGCTAGCAAACATCTGACCAGGTCCTCACAGCAGTGCACCAACAACCATGCTGGCCCAGGATCTGAGATATAGTAGGTGGGGCACAGTGTTACAATCACTTCAAGGACATCCTCCATAATAACTGTCTGGAACTCACTCCAAACCCACAGAGTGTTTACGTGCATCCCATCAGGACCACTCCTGGCCCATGACAGGCCACCTGTGGAGATTCCTGCCCAAATGGAGAACACCCTGTCCTGAAAGAAAGACTCCAACTCCTCACACATTTCTCATGACAACACTCCCCAGACTGTAGATAAGGAGGACTAATTAACCTGTTCACAGTTAGGAAGAGCTGAGCAGGCCTATTTATTCCTAAGGCTGTAATCTGTGACAGGAACTCTATCTTTTTCAAGGTTATATCCCCCTCATAGTTCCTACAGTGTGACCTCAGAGTCATCCTGTCCTCCTCTGAGTGGGTCCTCTTCCAGGAATGCTCCTACCTCCACCTAGTCACCTTCAGCCATCTCAACTATTATAACCATGGGGAGAAGGATTATGGAAGATGGAGTGCTACATGGGTTGGGGAAAGGGAAGTGTTTATCTTACCCTGAGGTGGAGCTGGAGGAGATAGCATGCTGTATGGTTTGGGGGAAGGGGGTGTTTCTTTTGCCTTGGGGTAGAGGACTGAAGAGGTTTCATTAGGGTGGGGAGAAGGGCATTTTTTTATTTAATAAAGAAAATCAATGCAAAGTGGTACTTCAAATGTAAAGGAAAGATATAAAGTACTATTTTCTGATAAAAATATACTTTGCAGAGTTTCCCCTCCTCAAAGTGGTTACGTACTGTAGCTTTACAAAGAACAGTGTGTGAAAACATAATGAACTATGGAAAATTTGAAAAGTTCTTTGCAAAGCGATGCCACTTCGCACACCTCTATTTGCTAACTTAGATAGCTGCTTTTTATACACACTTAGCTCAGAAATAACTTTTTTCTATGTGTAGCCACCCTCTTCCTGCTGTCTATGGGCCTAGTGGTAAAATGGGAAGGGGCACCACATAGCAGCAGAACCACATCCAGCAGAAAATCAGAGTTTGCACATACCTGGGCACAGATATATGGTCCCACAAGGGTTGCAGAGCATGGCCAGAAATGGGGTGTGGATAGCAAGAGTCCCAAGCTGTAAGAGTAAGATGGTTATCAGCAAGCAGCGTCACAGTTTATAAAATAACAGCAGGAGGCCACACTGACGTAAAATTTAACAAGAACAAATTAATTTACTGTAGGGAAACACAATTTCAAGATTTCCAGCAGCTGGGGGCATGGCTTTATCAGGGAGAACATCACTTCTGTGGCACAGAGCCACGGCACCAATCTTGAGGCCAAGAAGGCTGTGATGCTGGTTCCTGCTGAGCCAAGGGGCTCAGAACACAACTTTTGGTTGCAGAACAAAACAGGCCAGTCACCTCTCACTTCTCAACTGACACTAGGACAGCAACTTGAATGAGGCCCACCGCTCTTCCTTTTGCACATTTGTGGTGGCAGAAACACAGGCTGCAGCACTTCCAATTCCCTTTCCATCCTGCAACATAGGGCCAATGGCACCCAGGTACCGGAGGGAGGTCAAAAGGATGCTCTGGGCACCAATCTATCTCTCCCCACAGGTTGTCTTTACTGGTGTGGAGTGCCACACAGGCACAGGGAGGCTGGTTGTCACCACCGCCATCCCTGCAACGCAGGCTGCCACCACTGCACTGCCTCCTCTGCTGCAGGCTTCACACCAAGCTACACATCCAGGAACCAGGCCCATCTCCCACCCCAGTGCCTTGGTCCACGCAGGTGGGCTCCATTGTCCTCCCCAGACTGTGGCTCCTAACTGACGGGCTCAGTCCCAGACACACTGCAGATTCCTGGACAACCCTGCTTCCCTCCAAGAGTGTTTCTATACATCGAGTCACCAAGGCCTGAAACCCAAGCCGGGGCTGGTGCTCTGGCCCAACCAGATGTTCTGTTATCTCTTTCTCCTTCCTGCCTCCCACTTAGAGGGCAACAAATGCTCCTTAAATACCCCAGGAGGACTGACCACAACTGAACAGTGGGCGGCCAAGCCCCCAATACCAAAAATGGGAAACTGGGAGAAGAGGGTCACTATAGTAACAATCCCCAAAAATGGGTGCTTACATATTAGTTCAGTAATAATTTTTTTTCTTTTTGTATTGCCACCTCTCACACCTATGCTCCACCAAGTATTTACCCTGGTCCCAGGGATGTACACTGATTAGACCTGTTGGTTCTCTGGCTTGCCATGACTCTCCACCCACCCTACCACCATCCACCATGGCTATTCTGCCATGCGGGGGACCTAAAGGGAGGGCTGTCCTCCCCTAAGGCAGCTCACTAAGTGAGCTAGGATACAGTGTCTGCATGTGCGAGCACCTAGGAGAACCTGGAATCCCAGGCCACCATAAGAGCAATGCCATGTGCTTTCTCTATACGAGGAGAGACTAAAGCAGCTTAATATGTATACCCATGAGGAAAGGAGGGAGAGGGGGGACATGATAGAAATGTTCAAGTATCTCACGGGAATTAACAAGGTACAAGAGGGTAGTATCTTTCAGAAGAAGAGATGTGTAAGAATAAGGGGGCACAATTTGAAGATGGGGGGGATGGCTCAGAGGTAATGTTAGAAAGTATTTTTTCACAGAGAGAATTTTGGATGCATGGAACAGCCTTCCTGAGGAGGTTGTGGAGTCAGGAACAGTGGGAGAATTCAAGAATGCATGGGACAGGCATAAGGCAATTCTAGTGGGGGGGCAGGAGGAAGTAAGCTGTTGATTAACTAGAATCTGCAGCTTATCCATCAGGTAGGGAAATGGGCAGACTGGGTTGGCCAAGTGGTCCTCATCTGCCGTCAAATTCTATGTTTCTATGTTTTCTCCCTGCCTCCCTCCTCCACTGGTGTGCACCAGCATATGGGCCTCAAAAGCATGCAGCAATGTCCCTGCAGGGGAGCAAGCTCCTCTGGCCCACCATAGTGGTTGCTGCCACACGGGCTGTGCAGCACCATTCTTTGCAGATCACAGTGTAATGCCAAGCAACAGCTGTTGAGATGAGGCCCGAACCTCGGCACGGCATCCCAGCTCACACCCAAATGTGGATTACCTGCACAGCAGAGTGATATGCTGCTACTGGATTACTAGGTCAGCCAGCCAGTAATAAATTTTTCTTAAAGAGCTGCTAGCGCCACAGAGAAAACTTTGAAAAATATAATAGCTATGTACAATTCAGCTTGCATTCTGTATATATTCCATAGATTTCTCTGACTGATTATTTATTACTGAGGAAATTAACACGAATACATGATCTTTATCCCTTAGAGTTCATGTGCCTCTATAGCTCACTTCCTACTTCAAGTCATAATCCTGTGTTGTGACATCACAATCTTTTGCCACGAGAGTAGCTGTAATGTCACATGCAGTAAATTATGACCTCAGATTGGGAGAAAGCAGCAGGAACAGATAAACTCTTCAGGAGCAAATACCCTGTTTTCATGCAAATGACCTCAGTAATAAATAATGTGAAGGAGAAATACAAAACTAATTTGAAACAAGCTGGATAGTGTCTAAATACTGTGCTTTGTTAAAGTTCTCTGGAAGGTGTCACCTGCTTTTAAAAGCAGCAGTACTTGTTAGGTACTGTATATATTTTTTTCATCAATGGTGTTTTTCTGGAAAAACATCAGTATAACCATTTTTCTTTTCATTTCTTTCATTCCTGAATTAAGATACAGGATTTTGAAGTTTTAATAGCTCCCGCTACTGTGCTATGCCCACCATGATCATGGTTCAGTGCTGTACTGATTAGCATTAGAAATGGTAGCACCATTCTAGTATATCCACAACATGAATCTAGTATGTACATTTCACAGGTGACCTCAACGGAAGACGTTTTGAAAAATTGCAAGTGATAGACATCTTTTTTTGACATGAGACATTAATTACAAGATTACAGCAGCTATGAAAGGTATTTTAATAACATCTGACAAATCTGATATTTCACAAAGGATGATTCTCATGATGTAGAAATACATTTTTGTTAAAAAAAACTATAAATAAAAGGTTTTGCCATCTAACAAGTAGTGCTGCTCTAATATCGTAATTGCTTAATCTAGCACCCTGTGATTGGAAGAAGAAGAGACCTTTTTGCAAAATATCCTCCTCCCCTACTATGGAAGCTTCTCTGTGTATACTGTGTATACATATACATACATACATAATAATCCTTACCCAACCTGTAAAGACTGGATAGGCAGGTATGTATGTGATGATGATGAAGTAGGGAGAGGGAAACATAGAAACATAGAATTTGACGGCAGATAAGGACCGCTTGGCCCACCCAGTCTGCCCATTTCCATACCTGATGGATAAGCTGCAGATCCTAGTTAACCAGCAGCCTACTTCTTCCTACCCCCACCCCCTAGAATTGCCTTATGACTGTCCCATGCATGCTTGAATTCCACCACTGTTTTTGACTCCACAACCTCCTGGAAGGCTGTTCCATGCATCCACAACCCTCTCTGTGAAAAAATACTTCCTTAAATTACCTCTGAGCCGCCCCCCTTCTATCTTCAAATTGTGCCCCTTTTCTTGCACACCTCTTTTTTTGAAAGATGCTACCCTCTTGGACTTTGTTGATTCCCTTGAGGTACTTGAAAGTTTCTATCATGTCCCCTCTCCCTCCTTTCCTCGAGGCTATACATATTAAGCTCCTTAAGTCTCACTTCATATGTCTTCCGGTGCAGACCCTGCACCATTTTAGTTGCCCTCCTCTGGACAGCTTCCATCCTGTCTATGTCTTTGGGAGATTGGTTCCAGAACTGCACGCAGTACTCAGATGTGGTCTCACCAGCTGTCTGTACAGAGGGATAATAACTTTGTTTTCTGCTGGTGATGCCTCTCCTATGCATCCCAGTATCCCCCAGCCCTCCTTGCTGCCCTCTCACATTGCTTGCCCACCTTTAGGTCATCTGATATGACTACCCCCAGGTCCCATTCCGTTTTTGTTGTTGTTAGTATCTCACCCCCCATTGTGTACTCTTCCCCTGGGTTTTTGTTTCCCAGGTGCATTACCTTGCACTTCTTAGCATTGAATCTAAGCTGCCATATATTTGACCATTCCTCTAACCTTGCCAAGTCCCTTCTCATCCTTTCCACCCCACCTTGTGCATCAACTCTGTTGCAGATCTTTATGTCATCTGCAAAGAGACATACTTTTCTTCCAGTCCCTCTGCAATGTCAGCTATAAAGACATTGAAGAGGACCGTCCTAATACTGAACCCTGTGGTACCCACTGCTAACCCCTTTTTCAGAGTGGACTCCATTTACTATTACTCTCTGTGTCCTATTCTCCAGCCATTCTTTACCCAGGCTGTCGTCTTGGGACCCACTCCCAGGCTGGCTAACTTGTATATTAATCTTTGTGTGGGACTGTGTCAAATGCCTTGCTAAAGTCTAGGTAGGCCATGTCCACAGCCCTCCCTGATCTACTACTTTGGTCACCCAGTGAAAGAAATCTATCAGATTTGTCTGGCATGACCTTCCCGCTGTGAATCCATGCTTCCTTGGGTCCTGTGCCCCTCTGGCCTCTAGATACGCAATACTTCTTTCCTTCAGAAGTGATTCCATCATTTCCTACCACTGAGGTTAAACTAACAGGTCTGTAGTTTCCGCTTCTGCCTTGCTCCCACTTTTGTGAAGGGGAATCACATCTGCCTCCTCCAGTCCTCAGGTACCACCCTATCCTCCCATGATTTGTTAAAGAGGGTAGTCAGTGGTGTCACTAGTTCTATCCTTAGTTCTTTTAGAATTCTGGGATGAATTCCATCAGGCCCCATTGCTTTGTCCACCTTCAGTTTTAAGAGCTCTTTCAGAACTCTTTCTTCTGTAAATGGGCTGGTATCAACTTCTGTATCCAGAGTGTTTCTACTGTTTGTTTTAGGTACCTCTTTCCTTTGTAAATACTGAGCAAAAATATTTGTTTAGTATCTCTGCCTTTTCACAGTCACCCTCTGCCCACCCTCCCTCCCTTTATTAAGCCTCACTATCCCTCCCTTGGTCTTCCTTTGCTCCCGATGTACCTATAAAGGTTTTATCCCCTTCTTAACTGAGTTGGCTATCTTTTCCTCGGTTTGGGCCTTTGCTGTTCTGACTGCCTTTCCAGCTTCCCTTTGCTTTAACTGATACAGTTCTCTGTCCTGTTCCTTCTGTGATTCCTTGTACTTCCTGAATGCTTTCTTTTCTCTTGAACCTTCACTGCCACTTCCTTTGAGAACCATAGTGGTTTCTTACCTCGTTTTGTTTTGTTTATTTGCTTTACACAAAGGCTTGTTACCTCTGTGATGGCAGTTTTATTATTCCTCATTGTTCTTCCACCCTCCTTCCTGCCCATTTGCTAGTGCATTCCTTAGGCACTCACCCATTTTGGCAAAGTCAGCCTCCTAAAATCCAGTACCTTTGTCTTTGTATGGCTTGACTCTATTGCTGTGTTTATTGTGAACCATACTGTTCGATGGTCACTAGTTCCCAGATGGCTACCCACTTCTACATCTGTGATCCTCTTCATCTCCGCTTGAGAGAACCAGGTCTAAGATTGCTCCCTCTCGAGTGGGCTCCAATACTATTGTCTAAGGCATGCCCCCTGTAGGGCATCCAGAATAACCCCACTCTTAGAAGTGGCTGCTGCAACTGCACTCCAGTTAACATCTGGCATATTCAGATCACCCATCAGCAATATCTCCCCTATCTGGGTATAGCCAGCTTTGGCTTTAGTTCTATAGCCATATTTATTTGACTGGCCACAGAGGATGTGTGCCAAATTAGGGCCTCACTCCTATTATCCATTTGGCCAGGAACTATGTTATACCCATATGGATAAAAGTCCCAGTCATCTAACATTTTGTGGAAGGTCCAGGTTGGAAGCTGCATTCTTATGGTGCTGAGTTGTGTGCTGTTGCAGGGGGTGAACAACCCCCTAATCAATAAGCACAAATTCCAGGTAGCAATGCACTCTGGGGAAATGGTGTGGTGCAGGTGGACAGCTATGTAGCTGAAAACAGTCAAAAGCTAGAGGGGTGGTCTAAGGGTTGCTGCTGAAATTCAGTGCCAAAAAGTACAAGCTAATGCACCTAGGGAATCAGAACCCCAGGACAGGGTACTTGATGGGTGGGGTGAGACTTAACTCTATGGCTGAGGAAGGGATCTTGGAGTTATCATACGTTACACCCTCAAGCAATCAAGTCAGTGTAACAAGGCCTATGGTAAGGTAAATAGGATGCTGGGGTATATTGGGAGGGTTTTTGATAGCAGGAGGAAGGAGGTAATACTACCCCTTTACAGATCTTTGGTGAGGCCAAACCTGTAGAGCTGCACCCATTTCTGGAGTCCTCACCTCAGGAAAGAAAGGGAAAGACTAGAGATGGTGCAGTGCAAGGTAACAAAGATGATTCAGGGCAACAGGGCAGGTCTTATGAGGAGCAGCTCAAGGCACTGAACATAGACTCACTGGAGACCAGAAGAGAGAGGGGAGATATGATACAGACCTTCAAGTTTCTAAAAGGAATTAACAAGTTGAACTGAGGGGGAACTATTTAGCTTGAATACTAGTTTAAGGTCACAAAAGCATGAATGGAAACTGACAAGAAGGAGGTTCAGGAGGGGCATGAGGAAGTATTATTTTACAGAAAAGTGGGCAGAGCCATGGAACAGTCTACCAGCTGAAGAAGTGGTGAACACTAAAGCAGTTAATAGGTTCAAGCATGGTTGGGACATAATGAAGGGTATAGTGGTCACTCTGGGTGACAGAAGCTGGGAGGGGAAATGAGAGGAGGAGGGGGGGATGACAAGGACCATGGATGGACAGTAGGTTCCATTATTAGATAAGGAACTCCGACAGACAGAATGAACCATTGGTCTTTTTCTGTCATCATTGTCTATGTGTCTGTGTTTCAATGTTTCTATGACATGAGGAGGTAATTTACAGAACTAGGGATGCTCCGAAAGGGAAAGGAACCCTAAGTGATCTTCTCCAAGATCTTGTTCCTAGAGCTTGTGATGAATGACAGCAGATTATTAGACAAGATTACTCTTTTTGAAATTTTTTGTTTGTTTGTTTTACATTGACAAAACTAAATTAAAATGAAAAGAAATGCAAAAAAAAACTGCCATTGGTGTCTTCTCAGAAGTACACAGTGAATGTTAATGTTCTTCCCACTTGAAGAACTTTCAAATGACAACACTAGTCCAATCTCTGGCCTTGGACATGCATGAAATGATCAAAGGGGTCCTTTTTACTCATCTTCTTGAACTTGCCATTTATGTATGGGAAATATTCCATCACCACCATCTGGTCTGTGGAAAACAGCAGTGTGGCAGTGCCAACATAACCCCATGCCATTAAAGTAAGAATCAGGCCTTAGCCAGCTGGTGATATTTTTTTACCCAACAATTATGTCAGCATCCTGCCATTTTATATGCACTGCCACTGCTGCTGCCTCAGTCTCAGCTGCTACCTTTTGAGCTAAAGAGACACTCTGACCCCACAGAACTCCTTCCTAAGCAACTGTTGAAAGAGGGAAGGTCTTCTTTACATAGATACATAGACAGTGTCGGCAGATAAGGGCCTATGGCCCACCCAGTCTGCCCATTTAAGTGTGTAAGTTCAGTTTATGTTTTCCAGGAAGTCTGTTTCCCCTTACCCCTGACCTCCAGAATTCCTTTATGTCTATCCCATGCATTCTTAAATCCCGTGATTGTTTCAGCCCCACCACTTCTCTGGCAGGTGTTCCACTTGTCCACCACCCGCTCTGTGAAGAAATTCTTCCTCACGCTCTCTGAATCGTCCTCCTCCAACTTCATCCCATGCCTCTAGTCCTGGAACATCTTTTTCGCTAAAAATAGTGCATTCCTGCACCCTGTTCCTCCCTGTAAGATACTTGTATGTCTCTATCATATCCCCTCTCTCCCTCTCCTCCAAGGAGTACATGTTCAGTGCCTTCAGCCTGTCCTCATAGGACTTGTGATGCAATCCATGCACCATCTTTGTTGCCCTCCTCTGAACCTTCTCTACCCTGTCTATGTCCTTACGTGGTAAGGTCTCCAGAACTGCACAGTGTACCCAGGTGCGCCTCACTCAGTGTCTTGTATAGTGGAATTATGACCTCCTTTCCTGCTGGTGATGCCTCGCCTATGCATCCCAGCATCCTATTTGCTTTACCTGCTGCCTTGTCACACTGTTTCCCTGCCTTGAGGTCATCAGAGATGATAACTCCAAGATCCCTTTCCTGCTTGGTGCATGCTATATCCTCACCCCCCAACTGATATACTGTGCCAGGGTTTTTGTGCCCCATACGCATTATCTTGCACTTCCTTGCATTGAATTTCAACTGCCAAACCCCTGACCATTCTTCAAGTTTCTGCAGGTCCCTTCTCATTCTGTCTACACTCTCTGGTGTGTCTACTCTGTTACAGAGCTTGTGTCATCAGCAAACAGTGAAATTCGCCTTCTAGGTCCTGCGTAATGTCACTGATGAAGATATTGAATAGTACCAGTCCCAGCACTGATCCCTGTGGTACCCCACTGGTCACTCTTCCTCTGTGGAGTAACAGCCATTTACCACCACCTCTGTGTCCTGCTGCCCAGCCAGTTACCTACCCACGCACTACTGTCCTGCCCACACCCATATTCCCCAGTTTGTGCAGTAGTCTTCTATGTGGCACAGTGTCAAAGGCCTTGCTGAAGTCCAGATAGGCAATGTCCACTGCCCTCCCCTGATCCACCTCCCTAGTCACCCAGTCAAAAAATTCAATGAGGTTGGTCTGACATGACCTTCCCCTGGTGAAACCATGCTGCCTTGGGTCCTGTAGTCCATTGACAACCAGATGTTCCACCAATCTCTCCTTCAGTAGTGCTTCCATGATCTTCCCCACTACCGAGGTGAGGCTGACTGGTCTGTAGTTCCCCGCCTCTCTTTGTTCCACTTTTGTATAAGGGACTACATCTGCTATCCTCCAGTCTTTGGGTACCTCCCTGTTTCTAGTGATCGGCTAAACAGGATAGCAAGAGGTTCAGCCACCACTCTCTTAGTTCTTTAAGGACCCTGGGTGCACCCCATCTGGACCCATTGCTTATCAACTCTTATTACTTCCAGTTCCTTCAGGACCCTTTCTCGTGTAAAGGGACTTGTGTCCATTTCTGCACCATTCTCACCCCTTGTACTCCATTCAGACCCATTAGCCTCCTCTTCCTCAGTAAAGACTGAGCCGAAATACCTGTTCAATATGTCAGCTTTACTGTTGTCATCCTCCACACAGCCCCCATCCTCCCCCTTCAGTCTCACTATCCCTCCCTTTGCCTTTCTTTTTTCACTTATGTACCTGTAAAAGGTTTTGTCCCCTCTACCCACTGATTTTGCAATGTGTTCTTCTGTCTGAGCTTTGGCTTCCCTTACTGACCTCCCTACTCCCTTTGCTTCTCCTGGTACTTCTCCCTATCCCCTTCTGCCTGTGTCTTTTGTATTGCCTGAATGCAATCTTTTTGGCTTTCACTTTCTTTGCTACCTCTTTGGAAACCATAATGGTCTCCTCTTCCTTTCCTCTTGCTAACCTGCTTAATACATAATTCTGTTGCTCTTGTAATCCCCATTTTAAATACTTCCCACTGTTCCTCAACCCCTGATTCCTGCCCCATTCCCCTTAATGCCTCTTTCAAGTATCTCCCCATTTTCTCAAAGTTTGCCCTCCTAAAATCCAGGATACGTGTTTTTGTGTGGTTTGGTTCTGCTCTTTCTGTGATTTCAAACCACAGTGACTGGTGGTCACTGTTCCCAGGTGCTCCCACTCTTACCCCCATCACACTGTCCCTGTTTGTGAGCACAAGGTCCAGCATTGCCTTCTGCCGAGTTGGTTCCATGACCAGTTGCTTGAGGAAGGCACCTGAAGGAGTCTAGGATAAATCTGCTCCTAGTTGATGCTGCTGCTGGGATGCTCCAGTCCACGTCTGGAATATTGACGTCTCCAACCAGTACTACCTCACTTTGTCTGCCATCCTCTGGATGGCTAGCATCAGCTCCTCATCTGTTTCTTCCTCCTGGGCTGGTGGTCTATAGACCACACCTGTGCGGATGGCTGGCCCCATTTTCCTTTCCAGCTTAATCCACAGTATCTCTCCCCAATTTTGTTCCTCTTGGATCCCTGTGGCCCTTATGTCATTTTTCACATACAGTGCCACTCCTCCTCCCTTCCTGCCTGCCCTGTCTCTTCTGAATATGTTGTAGCCAGGTATGGCCAACTCCCAGTCGTGGTTATCATTACACCAGGTTTCAGTGATGGCCACAATGTCCAGGTCTGACTGCACCATGACAGCCTCCAGATCTTCCATCTTGTTGCTAAGGTTCCTGGCATTTGCACACTTGACTTTCCATGATTTGACCTCCCTAGACTGTTTTGCTGTTCTACTCCAGTCCCTTCCTTGGTTGTCCTTTATCTCTGGTTCACCTTGCTGTCTGCCCTTCCACTGAATTTTGCCCCTATTCTGCCTATCCACCTCCTGGGCGCTAATCTCCATCTTTTGCACTTGGCTAACCTCCCATCCTTTCCTTCCATTTCTCTGGGTACCTCTATTTGGTTGTCCCTGTTTGGCAGTGTGGCATATGAGTTCTTGAGTGGAATAGGATCTGGGATGTGCCTCTGCCTGACTGGTCTAACCCTCCCTGAGCCCACTGTCATCCAAGTACTCCTCGTTCTCTGCATCCTTTGAGGCAGCTGCATTGGACTGAGTGGTCTCTGGATGGGGTGATGGTACTCCTGACCCAGTTTACTTCCGCTCTGAGTCTGGCTACCTCATCCCACAGTCCAGAAAGATGCATGCAGATAGGGCAGCACCTCAGTGTCCAGAAGATCTGCCTGAAAATGGCTGCCCCACAGCCACTGCATTGCGCCACTCCCCACATTATACTGCAATTATACTGCTATTCCACTACTTGTCTGCTACTGAAGCTCTCCTAGTTCCCTTTTTATTAATTTACTGTCCTAAAAATCCTGCCACTGTTCCTCTATAACATTTGAAAATACATACACTTCTATCTCACCTCTTTATCCTACCATCAAAAGGTAACTACAATCACAATAATCTACCTTCTACTAATACAGATTCTATCACAGAATCAGAGCACAATGCAAAAACATCTGCTACTTAGCAACAACAAACAGGTGACAACAAACCAAGTTGATGTAGCTTTTTTAAAAAAGAAAAAAAAATGTAGTCGATTAAACCAGTAGAAATCAGCAGTTCCAAAAGCACCTTGAACTACAAGGAAGAACACAGTACCACACCTCTGCCACAATAACTAAACAGTTCTAAAACATTGGAGAAAGAAAATTGCTAACTAAATGACATTTGGTATCCTATCATTATAGCGAGGGCAAAATGGCATGGCGAAAAGAGCATGAGCATGTACAGTGACTGAAGGCCTCCCTCCCCAAGGAGCACTCCCCCTGGAGTGGGTATCTATAGTAAGGGGGGGGGGGGGGCAAAGGCCCCACAAAAACAGCCTACTCCGTATATGCTCACGCTTTTCTGTCTATGCTGTTTGTGGCTTGTCACCATTTAGCCCTTGCTATTTTGACACGGAACCATGACATTTGGGTGAAAGGAATGCCTGCATCCTGAAGATGGACTATAGCTGTACAGGGAGGGAGAGGTACTGGTCAGGAAACAGAATCAGGAAGAAGTCCTGCATTCGTAGCTGATGAAAAATACACTGGAGAGTGTGTACATTGGTTTAAATCCATTTTAATGAGTATAAACAGTCAATTTCACAAGCAACTTCATGGACAGCTAGCCCTGGTGCTTTAAGTCAACAGACTCTTCATCAGGGGATGTCCTTTGATTCTGTTTGCTGCCTAGGGCTGGCTGCCCTTTGCTCTGCACCAACCCTGTATTGCAGTGCTCACAGACTGAACCCTTTTGAACTTCACGGTAATGGTCAGGAGAATGCACAGGGCAGTCAAAGATGAATTTAAACTATAGGATAGGGAAGGCAGTGAAATGGATAAGTGGCAGGAGTGAGATACATAGGTTTACCAAGGGAAGGGCAGCAGTAGAGTTGGGTAACACAAGAATAATGGACCACCACTTGTAGCAATGAAGCGGAGAGGGGCACCAATTGTTACTTAAATGTAAGTCATATCAGAATCATACACAACAAAACTGACTAACTTGAGAGATTGATGTAGTTGGAAGTCTAGTACTTAGAGGCACTCGCAGAGACTTATTAGAGGGAATAATGACTGGGACACCAAGAAGAAGGAATGTTGGCTATTCTGAAGGAATAGGTATAATAGGAAATTCAGTAGATGTCCTTCTTTTCAATGGAGGGTGTCACTGTGAAAAATAAACAGAATATCAGGGGGATAAACAGCACCAGTGAGTCCATCTGGCAAAGCTCAAAGAAAAGAGCAAGGAGTATGATGCAAAATAGTCACCCAGGGGTGTATTACAGGACAGCTTTGCAGCATTTCTTGAATAAGCGGGAAGTCCAGCAGCCACCCACACACACACTAACTTGTCTGGCAGAACTGGTTCTTACACTTAATGCTTTTCTTTTAATAACAGTTTTTTTCAGCAAGTCAGTGGAGTTGCCATGGGTACCAAGATGGTTCCCAGCTTTGCTAATCTGTTTGTGGGTTGGGTGGAGAAACGTTTTTTTCTCTCATTCACAGGGACTGTGCCTGAACTCTACAAATGCTACATTGATGACTGTGTGGGGGCCACCTCCTGCTCCAGGGAGGCCCCCTAAGTCTTCCTTGACAAGTTTACCATGGCCCATCCTTCCCTTCAATACACGGTTGAAGTATCCTCCTCTACACTGCCTTTTCTGGATATCCAGCTGTCAGTACAGAACACTGGTCTGAAGACATTAGTTTATTACAAACCCACTGACTCTCACAGTTTCCTCCTCCATAGTTCCTTCCATCCTAAACATATCAAGAATGGCCTGCCTTATTTACAGTTTCTTAGACTTCACAGGTTATGCAGTGAAGAGGATGATTTAGCTGAGCAGTCCCAAATAATGCACAGTTTTTTATCAACAGAGGATACCCCTAAAGCACCATGGACAGAGCACTCTCCTGGGTCAGTAACATGCCCTGTAACCTTGACCCCCGCAGGAAGGATACTGTCACACAAGAACAATGGTGAATTCCACTAGTGCTTCCTTTCCATCAGAGCACACCTTCTCTTCATAGGACCATCACCAGTAACTTTCCCATTTTGCAAACTGACCCTAACATTGGTGCTTCCTTTACAGAACCACCTATTGCCTCCTACTGCTGGCCACCTAACCTGCAGTATCTCCTGTTAAAAGCAGCCTACCTACTCCTAACAGTTCTTCCCCCCCAAGTACCAAACCTTGCAGCAGGACTTGCTGCTACACCTGCAAATTTATTTCCAGTGTGACTGAAATTCGGGGGCCTACAGGTGTTTTTCACATCACCAAGGAGTTCTCATGCACTTCCACTAATGTGGTGTACTGTAGTCTTTGCAGGAAGTGTACAGCTATTTGCATCGGAGAGACTGGTAGGCACCTTGCTGACCATTTCAGGGAACATTACAGAGCGGTCAGGAATGGTGACACTGCTAAACCCATTGTATCCCACTTTATCTACAGGGACCACAGTGTCAATGACCTTTCTGTTCGTGTCCTTCAGCAGGGCTTCTGGGATGCCAACCATAGAAAAAACATGAAAGCCAAGCTGATCATCTGCCTTGGCTCCCAGCAGCCCTCTGGTTTAAATGATAGACTTATTTTCCACTAACATCTTTCAGCCACCCCTTATTCTCCCTAAAGTCTATTTGTATTTGTACTCATTTAATTTCTCTTTTTCATTTTCACCATAAGTCTCCATCTCTGTCTCCTTCCCACACATTTTTCACCTTTCAACCTTCTTACTAGGCCCTGTTAATTAGTTCCCACCTGGGGACTTCCCTAGCTCTTTCACTCCTTTTATGCTTTATCTTTGCCATCATCACCTTTTTGTTTCACAGATTCTCTCTTAATCTTGACATTTATCACTTCTTCTCCCTGAGCCTCCCCTTTTTTCTTTCCCCACATATATATATATATATATCCCTCATTTTACCTCCCCTCTACACTAACTTAGTTTTTTTTTCTCTTTTAGATATTTTCTGAAGAAGACCTAAGCTCGAAAAATTAGATTTTTAACTCTATTTTCTATTTTCAGTGTGCATTTAATATAACCATTTTGTTTTGCTTACAGACAATTTAGCTGGGGAAATCTGAATAGCAGCCCATTCAATCGCTGTGGTGATACAGATACGTACTTAGCAAAATTAAAATCTAACAAGTGGATTCATGCAGGCATTACCAGTTCAGCGTCCATGAATTTTTCCTAAACTGTTGCCAGTTATTATTACCATTATTTCTACTGTAAATTTAAAAGTTCTAAATTAAATTCTTCCAGCTTTCTTACATTCCAGGACCCATTAAAATTAGGACTGTATGCCAAATGTCAGTTCTAGGGATGCTTGGAATTAGTTAATTTTGATCTGATTGAATTGTTTAGCAATTTCCAAATCCAACAGCTATCTAATTCTGAAGAGGCCTCAAAATCAGATTAGGAGTCAGATTTGAAATCCTAATTCTTAAATCCAAAGTGTATATATAAAAGCATGCTTTAGCTTTAAATTTCAGAATTAGGATTTGTGGACTGCTTTTCCAAAAATCCTAATTCTGAAAAACGGATTGGAATCTGATGAATCCAATTCTGGAACTTGGATTCTGAGCAATCCAAGTCAGGTCTAGTTATTACAAACAAGGAGAATAGTACACAAAGAGGATGAGGGTTAGAAAGCATTTTTTTTATTTAGTTATTTTTTTGTATTCTTTTGGTAACAAGGCAAGGCCCACTAGGCACATGCACCTATTTTTAGAGGTGACCCAGGTGCACTGGGGAGGTTAAGTGACTTGCTTAGAGTTATACAGTGTGCAAGTGAAATTTAATGTGTGACTCTGAACAAGTTACAATTTTCCTTTAAAAAATAAACTTTCAGAAACCTATAGATATGTTAATTTGTGCAAATATTTTATATAAGGTCTTACTATGTATTAGAAATTATCTTGGACCAACCTGAAATCTGTTGACTCCCCTATGTATTGAGGTACACTGCCTCTTCTTCACGTCTACTGTATGCCTGCAGTGGCAGCAGTTATAAGTATCTACATTTTCTGAAAATGATCACAAAATCTCACAAATAATTAAACTATGAAATTATGAGCCCATATAATATAACTTAAAAAATACTTAATCAAATTTTGCCACATTAGGCAGTTTATAAGACCCTTTGAATGCACGTTAGTTTTCAATTTGCAGGTACAGTAGTAAAAAGCAATGAAATATCTTCACAAATTTTATAAAGAAATAAAATGTAAGAATTTGATACTCAATAAGTTTGAAACTACTTAACTGAATGTCAATGTATTTGACAGGGAAAGACAAGAAAGAAGCCCCACTTGTGTTTCTATAGTAGTTCATCAATATATTTAATATTCCACCTCAACAGCTTCTTTTTCTGTGGTGAACCACACCGTTAAGGATACACTGGTACTGAATATTGGTGTTTGTATCTTTTCAGAGACAAAATGTGTTTGCTTGTTTATTGTATTTGGAAAACCTTTGAGTTCAAGAGCTTTTTTCCAAAGGTTTCCAAATCATAAGTTGTTACAAAAATAGTAAGGTTATGTCAGCTAGGTCAGTGCAAATAAGTCATATGTTTACAGGTGCAAGATACATAATAGAACCTACTGTACAAGTGCAGGTATAAGATGCACATCAATGGAGATGAGAGTCAAGCGCAGCTAATTATTAATTTCTTGAGTAAGAACGTTAATGCCTAAGCTTTGAAAAAGTCAAAGTAGGCAAGCACAGTCAGTTCCAAGGGTAGTGAGTGTTCCAGGCTCTGAAAGCTCTAACTAGACATGATTATTGTCCCAGGACAGCTTTCCTAAAGGGCATGAGCAGCCTATTGCCCCACATGGAGCAGGTAGCATATTTATTGTCAAGCAGGGTGAAAAGGTTTTGTACACTAGGGGGACTTTGGCCTAAAAGTGATCTTTTTTGTAAGTATTAGTGCTCATTGGAAAGATGATCTTAGGAGGAAAAAGAGCCAATTAGAGGTATGTAAAGATCATAATGCTGAGTGACTGATATTAAATTAAGAGGATATCTGCAGTTGCATTTAAAAGCAACTCAGATTTTCTCCTGTATGGTATTATGAGCATCCGAGTAGATAAGAGAGCCATAGTCTATGACTGGGATGACGAGGCTACCAACTAGCAGTTTTTTCACATTACTGCAAAATTTTTGTGTATTTCTGTAGAGCAAGGTGAGATGTTGGTTGATACATTTAACTACCTAGACCAGGGAAAAGGACAGCGAACCATCCAGATATATACCCAGATGCTTGAAGACCTGGATATTCTCAATTAAAAAGGCAGTCCTACCAAAATTTCTGGCATCAATAAGTTCAGAATTTGGATCAGCATATCCCCAATCAGCCTCATCCCAAAAGTAAGATCTCTAAGTTACTTTGTTTAAAATGTGCAAGTTATTTTGTAACCCTGCTGTCACTGCCTGTTCAAAAAAGCCAGCTTCAATGAAGAATTACTGACTATGCAATAACCAGAACTCACATCATTGTCCTCCCTGCAAGCTACCTTATATGACTTATTTCCCCCATATTACATAAAACTGCTGTTTCAGTAAATAATGAAAAAGGAATGGTGACACTGTATGGGTACAGGGCATGCATTTCCATATTGTGCAGAAGCAACATAATTGAGGATGTGATTGGGAGGGTTGAAATGCAGAAAAAAAGCATAGCTTTACAATGTCAAGGTTGTGTGACTTTTTAGAATACTGCAGGGATGAGATTTTAGAATGCCATCAGGTTGTAACTGTGGGATGCAGCAATGACACAATCTCAGAAAGCACCTGGGACATAGAATTATGGAATGTGGCAGGGAAATTGAAATTCAGAATATGGCAGTGTCATAAATGTTTAGAATGTGGTGGAGATACGAATATTGAAAAATAAGAGACATAACTGCGAAATGTGGCAGGGATGTGCAACTTTGTAATAGGTCATGGATTCAACATTTTGGGATATGGTGATGATGCACAACTTCAGAATGTGAAGGGGACACACAGTTTCAGAATGTGATTGTCACATACAATTTTAGAATGTGGCAAAGATGCACCTTTTATGGAATGTGGTGTAATGGGTAATTTTTGAGTATGACAGAAAAATGTATTTACCAAATGTAATCGGTACACACAAAATTTTGGAATGTGGCACAGATGCACAATTTCAGAATGTGGCAAGGATGTCCAGTTTTAGAATTTGACTTGAAAATGCAATTTCAGAATGTGGCAGGGACACTCACTTTCAAAATGTGGTGGGGATGCCCAATTTTGGAATATAATAGGGATGCACATGTGCAGAATGTGACGAAGATGGGTATTTTTGGAATGTGGCAGTGACACACAAATTTGGAATGTGGCAAGAAGGTACAGTTTCAGAATGTGGCTGGGACAAATGCTAACTGTGGAAGAAATATCCAGTTTCAGATTGTGGCTGGAAAAATGCAATCTCAGAATATTGCAGAAATGCATAATTTTGGAATGTGGGGAGGATGAGCATTTTCAGAACGTTGTGGGGATGTACACTTTTGAATGTAGTGGTAACAAAATTTCAGAATCTGGCAGGATTGGGCCGGCACACTGGCATAACAGTAGCATTGCTACCTGCAATCCTAATGACCTGTGTTCAGGAGTGAACTAGGTGAGTAAGAGGGTCAGCTGGAGGGTGGTAGTATGAGCATCCCATAGACAGCTCTCCTCCACCAGGGGAGGGTTGTGGTTTCCCAGCAAGTCAGTGACACCCGGTGGAGGTTGGGTGCACAACAACTGGAGCCACACTTCAATGGAAGGTGACAACGGACATCTGTAGATTGGTTGTGGGAGCGCATCCGACCTTCACTAATGTCATTGCACCTCCATGCCTCTGTGGAAAGTAATGGGAAAAACTACCGGGCCAGTAGCACTGTGATGCCCCTGGATCTCTGCCCAAATGATGCCACAGGTGCAAGCCATGGCTGGGGCTTCTGGATGATCTGTCCTTCCCCCCCTTCCTCCTGGGGGAGCCCCACTGCAGAGGGAAAGATGTGGGCCTCCCCAGTGCTGGCATCCTGGGAGGGATGCTGGGTGCAAGGTCCAGGACTGACAGGGGGTAAATCCTTGCTGATACCATGAGCTGAAAAAAGAGTTGAGAAAAAAAAGAATGCCACAGGATTGCACAGTTTCAAAATGTGGCAGGGTAACTCACGTTCAGATTGTGTTGGGGACATGCAGCTTTGGTATGTGGTGGTGACCTGCCATTCTGAAATGTGACAGGGATGCACCATATCAGAATGTGGCAGTGACGATTTTTGAACGTGGTGGTGTCACAATTTCAGAATGTGGTTTTGACACACACAACTTTGGAATGTGTCTGGGATGTGAAAATTTAAGAAAGTGGTGGAGATGTGCATTTTAGGAATCTGGCAGGAACACAGAATGTTGGAATTTGGCAGGGGTGCACAATGTTGGAATGTGGAGGGGATGCAAAACAACATTTTGAAATGCAGTGGCTATGTGCAGTTTTGGATTGTAGCAGGGACGAGCAATTTCAGAATACAATGGTGTGTTCTGTTACATGCATACAATGTGCATCCCTGCTATATTCCAGAATTGTCAGTTCCTGCCAAAATCCTAGAAATGTGTCCCAGTTGCCATCCATGACTCAGTGTCCCCCACACACTTCAATACTGTGCATCCCTGCCACATACCGAGATTGCATGCTCCCCCAACAATCTGAAATTGTGCACCGCCTTAGTATTCAATAGCTTTGTCCAATGTTGCATTCCAAATATCCCTCCTACTACATTCTGAAGGATAGTAACATGCATGCAGTGCAACCAACCCAGTGACAGTTTTTATTTTAGTGATTACTACAACTACAATTTCTTAAACTTTGGGGAAATAAGTCCTGTAAGTTTGCTGACAGGGAGGACTAGGCTGTGAATTCTGGTTATCATATCATTAGTATCTCTTCACAGAAACTGGCTTTTTTGAACAGGAACTTAAATCAGGGTTACAAAATGGCTAGTAACTTTAAAACAAAATAACTTAAAAATCTAATTTTTGGCATGGGACTTACTGGCAATATGCAGATTTTAATTCTGCAATGTAGCAGTTTTGGCCAGAATCCCTCAAGTGTCCAGTAAGCATGGTAATGCACAGCACAGGGCTCCCCTTTAGGTTATGGGTACTCCCAAACAGAACTGTTGTTTTTATTGGCATTAATGTTGAGTTTATTTGAGGTGAACCAGCTCCACGCCTTGTTACAATCTTGTTGGAAATTTTTCTCAAAGGTAGCTATTGTAACTCACAGTGGGCAGTACAAAATTACTGTTTCATCTCCATACAGTAATGTTTTGGAATGGTCACAGACCCCAAGGGCACTATAAACAAACTGACTGAATAGCAGGGCACAAAATAAAGCCTTGGAGTCTCCAGCTGTCAGAGGCTGTCATTCAGGGTACTCTTCACTATACCTGGCTTTTTGGGTTCTGTTATTTAAGTAGTCTGTGAACCATGCAGATGCCTTGCTTGATCAACCGGCACAGATTCAGGAGTTTTTTTTTTTGTATTTGTTAGTAAAAGGTCATAATTTACTAAATCAAAGGCCATCGATAGATGAAGGAAGGCAGCACCTACAAAGTCCCCTCTCTCCAGGGCTGCATGGATCCCCTCAGTTAACTTGATCAGTGCAGCAGTTGTGCTATTCAGTTCCCTAAGGTCATGCTGTTCAGCAGCCAGGAAGCTATACATTGTGATATACTCTATTAGTTAGTCACTGGTGATTTTCTCTAAGACTTTAGATGGTATGCCCCTGAACAGCGACATTTCTATGGAGACATGCGTCGATATCGGCAACAGTGCCATGTTGCCATAGAAGTACTGCTTGGACCAGGCAACCCCTTTCCTACCTGCATCTCCTCTCTGAACTAACTCTGACCTAGAGTTAGAATCCTAAAGTTTGAGAAGTGTTGGGGCAGAGCTCCCTGTGTGGGGGATTTGGGGGGCGAAGACCCCTGAAGAAAAAACACACACCAATGTGTGCGGCTCCATGCCAACTGCAAATCGCTGTCGACATGGAGCCTGGCACTGTGATGCCAGTCGACGCTTTTTTGTCAAACCGGCATTGTAGAGCCACTTTAGACAATGAAGGGACTGGGATGGGCCTGTAGTTTAAGACAGCCCCGTGGTCCCTTGGCTTGAAATTGGGGCTACATTTTCTTGCTTTCAGACATCCAAGAGAGAGAGCCAAATTGAAGAGAGAAGTTGAATCATTTTTGAACTGATAGTGCCAGCTTGACAGTGGTCATCTCTCCTGGTACATTCCTTACAATAAATCTCATCTTGCTTTGCACAATCCTTCTGTTTGCCCTTCTCAAGGTTTCTGCAGGATTCTTGCACAATATCTTGGTGTTTCACTGGAGATTGCAGCCAGACCCCACATGTTAGAGAGGTGCAGAAGCTGGTTGCAATCTCCAGTGCAAACAACCATGCAACCATGCACGTAATGTATAGCATCCTGGTGCTGTTGCCCCAACATGTAACACAAAAGCAAAAATGTTGCTGCACTTGAGACACATATAGCACTTGGGATTCAGTAAGACAGGGTGCACAAACTAATAAAATTTGTTGTGCAAATACAATGGCAATGACATGCCGTGACTTAAGATATCAAGACCCATTTTCAAGGGTTAGCACTGGCATGAACATGGTCAGTGCTGGAGCTAACCCTGGTTTGCAGCTAGTGCTCCAGGCAGGACCATATTTAGAGTCTCCTGGTGTGCCTCCAAAACCTGGTAGCAGCAAAGCAGTAACTATACCACTGCATCTATGCAAATGAGGGGGTTCCCTCATGAATACCCATGCAGCTGTACATTCAAAAGTTTGAGGAGGTGGTAAACAGCCCCCCCAAAGCAGTGCTGTTTACTGCTGCAGATAACTTTTTAACTGGGCACTTAAGCCCATGTCTCCACCACTTCAAAGGCAGGGCAGCTGTAGTGCAGCCATCAGCCCCTGTGCCATGTTGCTCCCCCACCCTCCCCTGATCATGCCTTTGCCAAACATCATATATCCCAGGTAGTCTAGTGGCCCCTCTAACCCCAATCACCTGGTTACATTATGTCATATTTCCATGGTGGCATAGTGGTCCCCCTATCACCTTATCACCTATTGTCAAGTATTTTAATATTCCCTGGTGGTTCAATGGTTCCCTCTAACCCCCTTATCACCTGTTTTTGTGTATTTTAATAGTCTCTTGTGGTCAAGTGGTTTCCCCCACCTATGATCACCTTTTATTATGTATTTTAATATTTGGTGACCTGTGCCCCCCCCAATCACCTATTATCATGTCATACATTTCAATATTCTCTGGTGATCTGGTGGTTCCCCCCCCACCTCTCCAACAATACACAGCCCCCACCTGTTCACCCATCAAGAACCCTGCTGTACATCCCCTCACTCCAAGTGCTGGTCCCAGTTAAATCAGCAACCGACACAGTCCTCCTCACACCTCCTTGGCCAGCCACCATCTGACATGTATGTGATCACACTCTGTGTCTGTCAGATGGTGACTGGCTGAAGAGGTGAGAGGAGGGCTGTGACAGCTGCTGATTTCATGGGATTGGCACTCAGGGTAAGGGGGTGCAGTGCAGGGGTTCTTGGTGGGTGCACTGGTGGGGGGTCCATGTGCAATCAGGGGAGTGGGGGGACCACTGGACCACCTGGGAATATTAAAACACATGACAAAGGGTGATTGGTGTGGGGGAACCATTAACCACCAAGAAATATTAAACTACTGTTCATGACACCAGACGATCAGGTGTGGGGAACCACTATGCCACCAAGGCTTTATTTTTCCACTGATAGGAGTGCTAAGGAGCTGCTGCTACATCACATGCAAATGAGCACATGATGGGCAAAACAGGGCCCCTTACTGCCTTGCATATGCAAGGGGTTTATTTACATGCTCAAGCTTAATATAACCCACAGTGGACCTGCCACATTCCTGTTTCAGGTAGTGATATTGCCTGTCAATCATATGCACCCATGATCCATGTCAGCACAGCACAGGTCCACTCAGCACTGTACTGGCATGGCCTGATATTCAGTCAGATAACAGCACTCAAACAGTGACTGCTATGTGTCTGAATATTGCTCAGAGGTGGGTGAGTAAGTGCAGTGCAAACTGTTGTGCTGTGCCTGCACTCTTAGTATTGGGGTCATCATTTTTATCTTCATAAGACTGTATTGGTCTGTTAATATGTCATAGGTGGTGAAGCCATGAACAAGGTAGCAATAGGCCAATATCCTCAAATAAAGATAATATTAATTAATAATTATAATAATAATTAATTAATAATCTTAAGTCAGGCTATGTCATATTCTGTGCAAAAGTTGTTTAGCTGGTTTTGTGATAAAAATGGTGAAAAGTAATAAAAGGATCAAAAGTGCAAAATGCAAACTGGGGCTACCGACATGGTACCAAAACCAAATGGCATCTCGCATGTCTGAATAAATATCTGAGCATGTTCAGGGTGGCCAAAATGAGTAAAATAAATGTTTTGAGCATGCTCAGTGAGCAATTTCATTTGTTTTGCTCATCTTGCCAAAAAGAACATATTTATTTTGGTAACATTATCTTATCTCTGTTGCATAAATTTAAAATGTATTCTGTCAGCCTATCCATCTATCTACAGTATGTATATATCTATGTACCTATCTAGCTATCTATCTATCTATCTATCTATCTATCTATCTATCTATCTATCTATCTATCTATCTACAGTATATTTACAGTATGTACATGTGCGTGTATATATATATATATATATATTCATTGCAAAAGACTTTGTTAATGCATCAGTTGGGGTTGTTACTAAAGCAACAAAAGCAGAGAAATGTGGTGTTAGGGTTTCCAACCATAACACCCCACCCTACAGACACTGAAAGGTGTTGGAGGTGTGCCTTGGGGTTGTCAACCCTAATGCTTACCACATTCCATAAATAAATAAGCTGAGATGGGTACAGTATAGGAGAATGGGGTGAGCATTAGGGCTAATAAACCCAAGGCACTCTCCCAATGCTTTTCTTTTTTTTCAGGTTAATCAAAAAAAGTAGATGTCAGTGAATGGTTTTCATCTTCACAGATAAAACAAAGAACTATTTTGGGACACTGGGGGTGGGCTCACCAATGCCCCACACTGCTGGGAAGGGGGGAGCTTCCACCACTGATATAGAGGGATTGGGCCCCCTGTTGTCAGATTATAATAAAAACACAATGGATTTGGGGGGCATCTGTCACCGTGGGTGGGCATCCCAGAGTCAGAATATATTAATTAAATAAAAAAAAATATATGACAATGGGAGGGTGGGGGGTGCCACTAGACACCAGGGGAAATATAAGGAAGTGAGGTGCCACTACATAACAGGGATAGAGGACAGTGATCGGTGGGGGGGAGTGTGACTAGACACTAGGGAAAAGGAGTAGCTCAAAGGTGACTCCACAGTCAGCAGCACAAGTTCCAGCTGTGGCTGCAGAAGTCAAGAAAGCCCCACTGTTCTCATACAGAGAACACAGGAGAAGCGGTACTCTCACTAAGCTTGGCACCCAGGATTTTGGGTGCCCACAAAAGGTGTTTCTGCCCACAATATAAAAAAAAACATCAGAATGTGCTAAATAGGTCCCATTTAGTTAAGTTCTGATCTTTCTTTTTTGCATTACATTTATTTTTATACGTTTTCTTTATTTTCTATCTTTTACTAAGTGGAAAAACAAGATAGCAGACACAAGAAAGCACTGCGAAAACAAAGTAGAGCTCTGCAAAAATACATTAGGCTCCATGTGACCCTCCATGCAAAAATACAACAGCTCCTGTGAAAACAAAAGTATTTTCATGTGAAACATCTAACTTTTCCCATAGGAAATAATGGGAAAAATTAAAACCGTAATAACTTTTGAACAGATTAATATTTGTTTCACTAAATCTTCAAAAGGCACATCTATGAGGCAAAGGCTTTCTACCCTGAAAATGTCAGACCACAACCTAAAGTCATTTCTGAGATACAGGTGGACAAACAAAAAACATGTAAATTTAGGACTTTTTGACACTCTGTGTCTCAGAAACAACACAGTGGATTCACACAAAATGTATCACGTCAGGAGACCTACTCTTAGAAATTATTCATGCTAAATTTCATGCAAATCCATTGACAGGTTCAAAAGTTATTAAAGTTCCATAATTTGGCTCTAACATAGAAGTTTGCACTCAACCCTAACTATACTGGTGCTACCGCACCAGTATGAGCTATATATATATATATATATATGTCTATATCTACAGAATACATATAGTATATTGTACTTTTGCAGTAGCCCAAGTATAAATTAGGGTTGAGAAGGCTGTTTACTGTTAACCCAAAATATTTACACCTTAATAACATTTGGTCAGTTTGACAAAATTACATGAACTTTTGCGAGTGCATTCCAGGTCACACGTTGTTAAGATGTGATAAGCTCCGTGTGGATGCTCATCCACATTCCAAAATATAGAATTTTAAAAATCCTTTAAAAATGCTCTTTTTGCCAATTTTTTTTCTTACTTTTGATTTAGAATTTTGTTCCAAAACATTTAGGATAAAAGGACTTTGGCCCAAGGGTGTGCTTAAAGAAGGTTTTGTGAAAAACCAATCAGTTCTGCAATCAAAAAGATCTGAAATTTGAATTCTGAGCATTCTCAGTAGGGTTTTCAAGATATCCTTACGATATGATAGAAGAGATGAAGGAAGAATTTTATTTTCATGAGCTGTTTTACTTTCATGATGAACTGTGTTTTACTTTCATGAAAGAAAATATTACTGTCCTGAGCACCATCTTATAGGTGAAAAAATTAAGAACCACATAAAAATGATGCAATCTCAAAAAAAACAGACACATAAACCTAGGTAAGCAGGGCCCGTTTAGCAATATTCGGGAATTGTTTGATGAATTTGGCTTTGGAACATGCTCAGTAGGGTTTTGAGATAACCCTCTTATATAAAAGAAGAGTCATTTTACTTTGTTGACAAGATATGTTTTACTTTCATGAGAACTTAATTTACTTGCCTTAGCACTACCATTTTGTTTTTTGTTTTGGTGAAAAAAAAAAGTTGAAATACGTAAAAATCACGCATTTTTAAAAAAAACACCTGAACCTTAGTAAATGGGGCCCATTTAGCTAAATTCTGGGGTTTGTTTGGTGAAAAATCATCCTGAAATATGTTTCTGGTGACCCCAAAAATCTTTTACAGCCAGCTTAGTGAGGATTCTGATTGTATTGTCATGAGATGACAATTCTTTGTTGTCATATAAAGTGAGAAAAAAATAATTTTATGTTGACACATAAAAAAAGATTTTACTGCCGTGTACCAATTTTTGTATTTGATGCCTGCATGCGTACCAAACACTTAGTCAGAAGTGACTAGGGATTCGGTGGGGGGCACTGCTGAGCTCATTGCAGTTCACAAAAGAATGGGCTTGGCAGTCTACACCAATGACCACGCACTGTGGTCCTGACATCACTCTCTGCCTGGTGGACAGAAACTTTGTGTACTTCAAAGGACTGAACTGCTGTACTCAGAGAGAACTGTGGTCCTTTGATTTACATGAAGCTGGTCAGCAAACAGCTGAGCAGCTTTTAAAGGCAGGAGCATACCAGCCTGAGCCTGCCAGCCTGTAAAAAATGAAACTGTCCATCAATGTCTGTAATAGCTGTCCCTCCCCAGCCCAACCCACATTATTATACTGCATGGGGGGTTCCCAATCCTCCATGCCAGCTGCTACCCCCACACTGTTCATTTTAGTCAGACAGCACAAGGGAGCCCACTCCCAGTGCTACCATATATAACAGTGACACTGGGGGTGCCCAATCCCCCAGTGTCCCTCTCTTCTCATTTCTTTTTCTTTTTTTTTGTTTATAATTTAAAACCTGTAAAAAAGAAAAAAATGTCCATCAATGTCTCTTCCAGCCCCTACCATTACTCCCTACCAGCCCACGTTATTATTAGGGCATGGGGTGCCCAATTCCCCGTGCCCACTGTCACTCTTTATCCTGCCCCTTTTAGTACTGCAGCACCAGGGAAGCCCACCCACGGTGCTGCCAAATATAACAGTGACACTGTGGGGGGGGTCACCACCCCTTAGGGTTCTTACCTGTAACAAAGAAAACTGTCCCTCGACATTTTTTTGTAAACCCATAAAAAAAGAAAACTGTACATCAATGTCTGTTGTGCCATTACTCCAGCCCCCCACCTGACCCTCCCACTCAAGCACCCACCACCCAACACACACCCAGCCTTTACCTACCCACCGGGGGTTCAACACTGTACTCCTTTCTTGACTGTAGGTATGTCTTCAATCTTCAATGTCAGACTGCGAAATGAGGAAATCAGGTATGCGAGTCAATGTATTTCAATGTGGTTTTGAACTTAGTAGCATAACTTGCCCATTTTTCAATATTTTTGCCCCAAATTTTCAAGGTACCTTTTCTTGGGATGCCACCTCATGAAGAATGCAAGTGACATTAGGTAAATCTGTCCTGAAAGGTGATTTTGTAGTCACTGCATGAAACCATCTTTCAGGCAGGAGTTACATTTATTTTTCACAATTGTTCATGAGGTGGGATCATAAGAAGGCTATGTTGAAAATCTGGCATAAAAATATTAAAAAACAAAAAAGTTATGAGCCTACATTGAACTTTGCAAATGCAGGCTCGGAACTTTGATAATTTTCAATATTTTGCCCCCAAATTTTCAAAATAGATATTTCTTCACAGTACCTCATGAATATGACAGCTGTCATTTTTCAAATCCTGGTGAAAATGAGTTTTCACATCCCAAAAGGTGATTTTGCAGTCACTGTGTGAAATCTCCTTTTGGGCAGGAGTTGAAAATTTTCTCTACTACTGTTCATGAGGTCGGGTCATAAGAAGACAATGTTAAAAATGTGGGCAAAAAATGTCAAAAAAACAGCAACATTATGAGCCTATGTTGGAATTTATGAATGCAGGCTTGTAACTTCCGTAATTTTCAATATTTTGACCCCGAACTTTCAACATAACCATTTTGTCACAGCACCTCTTGAATGTAACAGCTGTCATTTTTCAAATCCTGGCCAAAATGTGTTTTCATATCCCGAAAGGTGATTTTGAAGTTGCTGCACAAAAGCACTTTTCAGGCAGGAATTGAAAATTGTCCTCTCTATTGTTCATGAGGTGGGGTCATAAGAAGGCTATATTGAGACTTTGGCTTAAAAATATTAAAAAAACAGCGAAATTATGAGCCTATGTAGAAGTTTGTGAATGCAGACTTGTAACTTTGGTAATTTTCTATATTTTGCCCTCAGATTTTCAACATAACCATTTCTTCACAGCATCTCATGAATGTGATAGCTGTCATTTTTCAAATCCTGACCAAAATGTGTTTTTGCATCCCAAAAGGTGATTTCACATTCACTGCATGAAATTACTTTTCAGGCAGGAGCTGAACATTTTTCTGCACTTGTTCATGAGGTGGGATCATAAGAATGCTATGTTAAAAATTTGGGACAAAAACTTCAAAAAACAATAAAGTTATGAGCCTATGTTGGAATTTATGAACACAGGCTTGTAACTTGGTCGTTTTCAAAATTTTGACCTCAAACTTTCAACATAGCAATTTTTTACATCACTTCATAAACATGACGTGTCATTTTAAAAATCTTGCACAAGATGTGTTTTCACACCTCTTGTGAGAAATGACATTTCAGCCAATATACTATAAATGGTACATTTCATTCCTATAAAGTGAATCCTAAAACAAGTCTCCTCAAAAGGTGGGGTCAAAACATTAAAAACAAAAAAAATTGTTTAACAAGCAACAAATGTTTGGAATTTACAAATGCTTGTTTTGTTTGAACAAATGATTCTTTTGGTGACCCACATAGTGCAAACAAAGTATTTTATGTTCACACAGCAAAAAGTTATTTTAGTGCTGAATAGCAACGTTTATGTGTGAACAAAGAATTCTTTGGTTGTCATTAAGTGTGACCAAAAAATTCTGGCTCAAGACAATAAAATTGGTATTTTCTACCCAAACCAACTTTTACTCATAACTCAGCCATTTTTTAACACTTTTTCAACAAATTTGCAGCAACTGTATTTTTTAAGGCCCTTAGACAAAAACAGTGGGTGACAACTGTCCCTCCCCCTCTAAATGTGTTTTTATGTTTTAACACCATAACCAATATTTAAAAGCTCAGATTGCAAGTCCATCACTGTTGTTCATGTCATGGAGGCCTAAAATATGTGATCTAAGACTTTGGGGGCATAAATATTGAAAGTGGCATGTGTGTGTGTTGTGGTACAGTTATACTAGTATGCACATAATGCTGGACTAGAGGATTTGCACAGGGCATGAACACACCTACGCAAAGTCTGAAGATGCACATAACACCTTGGCATGGGATTTGTGTGGGAACCAAAGTGCACTATGCAAATTATGCAAAAATGGTACAGCCCATATATACATAAGGTAATGTATGTAAGCATGTTGTATGGTATTTGTGTAGTGCCTGCACACCCGCATCATGCACAAGCAGGGCCATTGCAGCTGCAAAATGCAGGCCCCATTCTTTAGCCAGAAGTGGATGTGTATTTCTTGTTTATGTCTTGCAATGTGAAGATTTATCTGCAGCCAGAAGTATTCCTTTAATTTTAGGGTATTAACGTTCTCAAAAAGAATGGAAATTCATTGCAAAAATACTGTTAATGCACTAGCTAGGGTTCAACTTAACACCACAGAAGTAAGGAAATGGGTGTTAGGATTCCCAACCCTAACTCCCCACCTCCCAAAGCAGCAGAAGGACAAGACCACACAAGCAACCACAGACAGCCATCATCAGGTAGGACAAACAACATACAACTGTTCCCAGCTGACAGTAGCACCAGTGAGGTACCTTTAAAATATGCATACAGCAAGCTGCACTTAAAAAAACATACTGCATCAGTGCTGTTTAGAAACATAAACAGTGTGGGCATGTATGTTTTACAGTGTGCATGTGTGTATCTACAAGGGCTTGCACGTCTACAGACAGAAGTGGTGTTGCAATTAGGGTATCATGGATTTTTTTTTCATGTAGCTTTTTACTCCCTTGGCAAGCTCTTCAGCTCCTGCTCCCCCCCCCAAGGCCAGCACATACCTCCCCTGAACTGAACTTGGAGCTTGTTCACCCACAGCTTGCCTTCCATGGCAGGGTATAGTGGGGAGGGCCACACCCCAGTAGTAAAAGACCCATTTGGCTACAAGTATCCAGGTGATGGTGCAGATCTGGGGAGGAGCATGGCACTTCATCTGCCTCAGGATCCCTTTTCCATTTTTTCTCCCAATTTTCTGCAGTGGCTTAATGTAGGAAATGTCCCACAGATCTTTGGCCCCACATTGGAGCCGCTTGTCACCTGCACTGCCACTGGGCCTCCACCCGGTAGCAGCCAAGCACCGTTATGGCTGCCATCCCTTTCTCAGGAAAGGAGAGTTCTATTAGAGTTCCTCAATCTCCTTCCACCCCAACAATCCCTGTAAACTTGTTCTTGTTCCTGAGCACAGGTTGTTAGTGTAGCAGAAAGTAAGGCATTAGGCACTTCAGCCCTGCATGCTACTGGGCCTCTCGTATCATGGATTTCTATCTGTGGCTGCAGAAGCACAAGCACTTTATGAGCCTGCACTTCTGCTGCCTGAAGTGGGTGTGTATACCTTAGACTGTGAATGTATATCTGTGGCGGCAGAAGTAGCATTGTGATATGAATAGCATGGATTACTATCAGCAGTCAGAAGTGTGTATGTCTTGTACAATGTATGGGTATTTTTGGCTGCAGAAGTCCTTGCCCTGCAGGTGCCTTCACTTCTGCAGACAGAAGTAGTGTTGTGATTTGAGTTTTGTGGATTTCTCTCTGCAGCCAGAAGTGGGCATGTATGTCTTGTGTTGTTCGTGTGTATCAGTGACTGCAGCAGTGCTGTACAATGATGATGGATGTTTTCTGTGTCATCTGAAAACAGTTGTATATTGTCTTACCTGCTGATAGCTGTCTGTGGTTGCTTGTGGGATCTTGTCCTTTTGCTACTTGGGTTGGAAACCCTAATGCCATATTCCTCTAACATATCTCTAGATATATATCTATATCTATGTATCTACGTATGTATGTATGTATGTATGTATGTATGTATGTATGTATGTACCTGTCTATCTATCTATCTATCTATCTATCTATCTATCTATCTATCTATCTATCTATCTATCTTATACTGGCATGGTAGCACCAGTATAGTGAGGGTTGAGTAAGGTGCTTAATGTTAAACCCATTTTTGTGCCATGATAATATTGACACATTCAATAAAAGACCCCAGAATTTTGCAAGCAGTCTGACTGGCAGGGTCTCTAGATGTTAAAGGTTTTGTGGCAGCATCTTGAGCAGTGTTTGAGATCCTCTCACAAGTACAACCCAGACGGTACAGAATTTTTTACAAAAAATTCAATGAAGAAGCAACCTGAGCAGAGGTAGTGTCTTTCTAATGTTTTGTGAAGAAATAATAAATGTATCCAGAGTTATAGGGATTAAGGGTTTTTTTTTTAATGTGTTCAGTAGGGTTTTTGGCTAATCCTCTGATACAATCCATAAAAAACATCAGTTATGAGGGTTTATCTTTCGTGATTTATCGGTCATGAGTAAAAGTATAAATTGTGAAGACAGCCATCTTGTTTTTTTTTATTTTACAAAACATTGAAAATACTAAAACTTTCATATTTTCAGAAAACAAACAGCTGAACCTAGGTTAATGGGACCCAGTTAGCTTGATTCTGTTGTTTATTTTATTTAAAAAAAAGGCCAGAAATACCTTTTTTGGGGGCACCCCAAAATTCAAAGTGCCCAGCCAAGTGAGAGGAGCCATTCACTGTCATTCTCTGTATGAGAACAGTGGGACTTTCTTGACATCTGCAGATGTAGATGAAGATATGCTGCTGGCTTATGGGCCAACAGTCAACTAGCAATCTTTTTCTTTCTTTCTTTCTTTCTTTCTTTCTTTCTTTCTTTCTTTCTTTCTTTCTTTCTTTCTTTCTTTCTTTCTTTCTCTTCCTTCCTTTCTTTTATTTATTTTTCTTTTTTATTTCTGCCCCCTTGCAGCTTAGCCAGCCCTCCCTATTCAGTTTGTATTATGTGGACCGGGATGCACACCACCAATACCACTTTCCCAGACACTTCCCTCCAGGTCACTCTCCCCAATATATAGGTGACAGCACCAGGGTATTGCCAGTCCTGATGCCCAATCCCTAGTGTCAGGTCCAATTGAGAATCTGAAAAGAAGAAATCAATCATTGTCTTTTTTGTTATACTCTGTAAATAAGAAAATAATCCCTCAGTGATCTAAATCCCACACCTCGACCCACCCCATGCCAACCACCAACTCTGAAACCACCACCCCGCACCTAACAGTATCCCACAGTGTAGATTTACTCTTCTATTGAGAAGATGTCTTGCTGCTGGAACTGGTGACTGTGATATGAGAAAGCAAGATATGTCCATTTAATGTATTTCAATGCATTTTGAACTTTTACTCATAACTTTGTCATTTTCCAATATTTGTACACCAACATTTCAACACAGCCTTTTTGGGATGCCATCTCATGAACACAGTAGGTGAAATTTTTCAAATCTGTCCTGAAAGGTGATTTTGAAGTCAGTCCACAAAATCACTTTTCAGGCAGGATTTGAATATTTTCACCTCTTGGGTTCCTGAGGAGGGGGTCATAGGAAGACTGTTGAAACTTTGGTGAAGAAATATGGTAAAATTACTAAGTATGAGTGAAAGAGGAAATATTTCAGTGTTCGCTCATACCTTACACTGTTTTTCAATACTTTTCCGCCAAACCTTCTTTTTTTTTTGAGACTTGTGATTTTAATTAAAGGTTTTTCAGGTATATCCATATTGTCACATCTACTGTTGGAGTACATTACATGTTATGGGGCAGTAAACATTCTGATCCACTGAGTTCCATTCCAACCAGGATTTAGCTCTGGGACAACAAAGGGGGGGGGGAGTCGGGAGTACTTTGTTACCAGGAAAGTGTGCAAGTGTGCTATGCTACATACTTAGTGAAGTTCAGTCAAAAACATATTTTGATGAATCATCCAGCCCAACTTAACATCCATGATTTTGTAGGGATTTCCCCATTCCCAAATTGGACCCAGGCTGTCTATGAGATTATGGTATATCCGTTTTTTTGAGAGGCAACATAGAGGAGTTATGCTGTCCATTTATTTTGTAGTACAGGGATCATGTTTTGTAACTGCGCTGTCATTCACTCCATTCTATAAATATGATACATTAAATCTTCCCACTGAGAGAACTATGGTGGAGTGTATTCTGTTTAACAGGAGTGATATTAGCAGCAGCTAAAATGACATAACTAAATTATGGTTAAAACTTGTAATCATAATTTAGTTATGTTTTTTGGATGCTGCTAATAGCACTCCTGTTAAATATAAAAGATGTGCCTATCATAGCTGTGGGGGATAATGCAATAAGAAACCTTTATCTGAAGTTAGCGGACCCAGTGTGGGTACCAGTTCCTGAAGGACTTTGTCGACATCCTCCCAAAAAGTAGTGAGGAGGGAACAAGACCAAAAAATATGAGTGTGTGTAGCCACCCGGCACCTGCACTGCTGCCAGCAAGTGGAGGTTTGGGAAGGATTAAACTTGGCAATAATTTTAGGCGTCTGAAAATAATGACTGGTGACCTTCCAACCAAATTTTCCCCAGGTATATGAGCATGTAACCTTATGCTGAATAAGCCAATTTTTCATCCACTGCAGAGGGGTTAAGGGAATAGCTCAGTCTCCCATCAGGATTGTAAGGGATACAAAAAATTGGTAGGGACGGTCAAAAGCACTTGGTAGCACCGTGAAATAAAATGGTCCTGAGCTATTTCAGCTTGTGTATATATTAAGAAAGGGAAAACAGGGTCCCACCAAACTTTCAACATGGTATTTTTTGTACCCCACCTCATGAACAATGCAGGTAAAATTTTCCAAATCCAGGCTGAAAGCTGATTTCAGAGTTGCTCTGTAAAATCACATTTTTGCTAGGATTAGAAAATTTGCACCAACCTCATTCTTGAGGAGGGGTCCTAAGATTATGTGGAAAATATGATGGAAAAATATGGTAAGATGACCAAGTTATGAGTCACCATTGAAATATTGCAATGCTCACTCATAAGTTCACCAATTTTAAATATATTGACTCCAAACTTTTAAAATAGCCATTTTTTTACACCAGCTCATAAATATGGCAGGTGTCATTTTTCAGATCCTGGACAAAACATGTTTTTGCACTTGCAGTGCAAAATTACATTTTGACCAGTGTTCTATAAATGCCACATGTCATGTTTATAAGATCCAAATCACTGTTTCTAGCTTGTGAAGTTTGTGCCACTTTTTGGCCCAGGTCATGCCTGAAAATGATCCCTCAAATCAGGCACTCACCCGATAATCAAGGACTTTAATAAATAAATAAATAAATAAATAGCATAACCTGCAGTACACTGTCCAGCTTCTTTCCTGTACTTAAACAGCCAGATGGAAAAGAAATTTACTTTCTACTGCAACCCTGCTTTAAACTCTTCTCTCTAGCTCTTCCATTTCTTTTCATGTCATTGACTCTGCCTCCCATCCCTTCACTTCTCAAAATTTCACCATTACTTGTTCAGCACCTCCACTTTCATATTTGTGGGGCATTAGTGCATCAAGTTGGTCAAAGCATATAGAATACCAATCCCTTGATTGATAGCCCTTTCCTTTGTGGACCCACCACCTTCAGATGGCAGGGCCATCTTTTTCTGTTTTGCCCTCTGCCCCCCCCAAAGAAAACACTGCCACCAATGTCCAAGTATCTGTCCCCCATTGGTGGTCCATGCATTTTTGTCTCAATCTAGCTTTCTTGCTGACTCTCACCTCTTTTTCATGGTGAGACTGATGACCGCACTGTAAGGAACTCCTCCATCAAGGTAGGCCCACTGATAAGTGGATAACCAGTTTTATGCAAAGAAAATTTAAATAAAAAGTTTGGTCTTATTGCTGCTGGATAATCCTAAAAGATAGTGTCTAACATGATTGCAAAGAGGGGTGAGACATTTTCTATAAAAACAACATCAACCTCATTATTTCATTTCTGCTCTAATATGTGTTCTTATAGATGATTAGAAGTTTCTGTTAAAACATGTCTCAGTTAAATAACTTCAAACTGCAATCAGCATAGCATTGATTTTTTTCTAAGTGTGCAATTCTTCTAGGTGTATATTTGTTGTATATGAACACCCTCTCGAGTTCCATCAGCATGCTTATGTCATCCTTGGAGTTCTGGATAAAGGACTTCAATTGTCTGAAGGTGTTTGCTATGCACAGGTGACACTTACTTTAGGTGCATCAGAAGACGCAGATGGCAACATCCAGTAGTCAAACAAAAGACAACTACACGACCCGCAAATCAATAAATTGCTGTAGATTTGCAGCTAAATTCTGGACCCTCTCCCTCCCTCCTTATCTTGAGTCTACTTTATCCCAACAACCCCCCCCCGCATACTCCCTAAGAGGCACTGACCCCAGACTTCTTCTTGTCCCACGTATGCGCACTACCAAAGGTCAGTCAGCTTTTACTTTCCGAAGCCCTCAGATTTGGAACGCCCTCCCTGCCCCCATCAGACACACACAACATCCAGGTCTCCGTACCAGACTACTCCAAGCACATTTCTCCTCCAGCTGCTCCCGCTATGCAGTTGAGCCCTAGCCATCCTAAGCTAAATATTGTACAGATGAAATCCGTTTTGTGTTAAGTGTATACCTGACTCTATACTCCTGTACTGCTTCTCATGGAGTTTCACATCATACCCTATTGTTCTTCTACTCATAATTCTGTTTTATATTGTACAATGTCTCATGCTATGTATTGTCAATCACTGTAATTTTTGACATGCACTGGGCCCAAGCCCCCAGGTCGCATCTGGAATCGAGCATGTTGCTCAGTATGCCTTCCTGGTAAATCTCGTAAATAAATAAATAAATAAACTAACAGGTGTCTTGTTCCAGACTAAATCTAGAATGTTTAATAAAAGGAATGTCATCCTGTGCCCTGCACATCCATTTCCAGCAATTCATCATAAATGCGATTCTTATGTCACATGACAGTTGCAACTACTGGCCAGTAAGCAGTCATCCTACTGCACTGGTTATCCACTGCCAGAATTTGTGAGGGAAGGGAAGAGACTGCACACTCAGAAACCCCCTGCATGCTGACAAACATTCACATTGGATAACCAGAGCATGTGAATTGGGGTTTGGAGAGGGGGGAGTTATGGGACTGTAGAAGTAATCATTGTGAGACATCAGAATAAAATTGATGATGCTTACTGGTCAGTGGTGGGATGGATTTTTTGCAGTGGGAGGTGAGAGCACAGATTCAGAGGGGCTACTATTTTTAAAATGTGGAACACCAGACCTACCCAGTCATGGTGCACTGTCCTCTCAGGTGCATGGTTCAGTGGCTGGCGGTAGATAGTTCACACATCCCTAAAACTAATAGCCGGCACAACCACTATTCAACCAGGATACAAAAAAATTGTATTTTCATTGTTCCAGAATACCAGAATATCAAACTACCATAATCACAATAGAAATTACAAAAAAACAAACAAAAACAAGTCTAACAGTGCTGGCTTGTATACTGTAGGATAAATGGACAATATGTGGTTTTGCTTTAAAGAAAGCTTATTTCAGCCTTTTTTATTTTATTTTCAGTTTCTGTACCTACATAGAAACATAGAAACATAGAAATTGATGGCAGATAAGGACGGCAAGGCCCATCCAGTCTGTCCATTTTTTCTACCTTATGAATGTGCCATAGGCCTGTACTCTGTCAATGGCCTATCTATTCATACCCATCTTTATTGCTCCCTGATGCCTGTTTGAAGCCCTGCACTGTATTCATATCCACCACTTCCTGAGGTAGGCCATTCCATACATCCACCACTCTTTCTGTGAAAAAGAACTTCCTCACATTCCCCCTTAATCAGCCTCCCTCTAATCCTACACTGTGTCCTCTTTCCTGCTATTTTTCTAGTATTGAAACATGTTAGACTTTTTCACCTTGCTAATGCCCTTAAGATATTTGAATGTTTTGATCATATCACCTCTCTCCCTCCTTTGCTCTAGGGTATACATATTGAGCTCTGTTAATCTGTCCTCATGTGTTTTCTGATGCAGTCCCTGCACCATTTTGGTTGTCCTTCTCTGGCCTGCCTCCATTTTGTTAATGTCCTTGTGAAGGTGCAGCCTCCAGTATTGCATGCAGTACTCCAGATGGGGCCTAACCAGTGTCTTGTAAAGAGGGATTATTACTTCCCTCTTACGATTTGTGACACCCCTACTAATACACTCCAACATATCTCTAGCCTTATCTACTGCTTTAGTGGTCTGCTTGGATGATTTCAGGACATCTGTGATGATGATGCCTAAGTCTCTTTCTTCCCTTGTGATTGCCAGCAACTCCCCTCCTAACCTATAGGTGGCTTCACGGTTTCTCTTCCCTATGTGCATGATCTGGCACTTCTTTGCGTTAAACCCCAGTTGCCACTCTTCCGACCATTTTGTCAGTTTATCCAGATCTCTTCTCATTCTGCCCACCCCATCTGGATCATCTACTCTGTTGCAGATGTTGGTGTCATCTGTAAACAGACAAACCTTACCCTCCAGTCCATCTGCAATGTCACTGATGAAGATATTGAAGAGGATGGGCCCCAGGACTGATCCCTGAGGTACCCACTTGTGATTTGCATCTCTTCTGACTGTATACCATTTACCACCACTCTCTGTTTTCTGCCCGCCAACCAGTTTGCCACCCAGTTGACCAACTTCTGACCTTAGCCTGAGCCTACCCAGCTTATTAATCAATCTTCTATGTGGAACAGTATCGAAAGCTTTGCTGAAGTCAAGGTAGGTGACATCAACGGCTCCCCCTTGATCCACCACTCTGGTTACCCAGTCAAAGAAATCTATGAGATTAGTTTGACAGGATCTTCCTTTTGTAAACCCATGCTGTCTTGGATTCTGTGCTTCTATGGATTCCAGGTGTTGCCCTATACATTCCTTAAGGAGTGTCTCCATAATCTTGCCCACTACTCAAGTAAGACTGACTGGTCTGTAGTTCCCTGCCTCCTCCCTGCTACCATATGAGCCCTTCTTCATTCTTCTGGGACCTCTCCTGTGCTCAGAAGCTCACTGAACAGTTCTGATAATGGCCTATCACCAATCTGCTCCTGCCTCCCTCTCATGAACCATCTCTGTCCCAACCCTGTGACCTGCAATCTCCCAGGACTTACCTTCCTCCCAGTAGCTGCTCATTGTATCCCCTCCCCATGATCGAGGTTGACAGACTGGGCCAGGTACTGTCGAATCAGGCAGATCGATAGGTGCCAGGAGGGTACCCAGGTCAGTGGGTGTGGGGTCAGCAACCAGAGCAGGTCAGTCATCCTGTAGCTGTTGTTTTGTTTTTCTCATTTCCTTCCTACCACCTTGAGATACCAGCTGAGGGTGATGCCCATGCACATTGTATGTGAGCACCTCCCTTGGTCAGTCAGCATCAAGTGAGCCTGCTAATGCCTGCACCACCACCAGAGGTCACCCAGGTGGCAGTTGCACCATGTAGCATTTCCCCTCCATCCCCAGAGGAGAACAGCATCCTGTAGGATGCTCAATCCTCATTTCTCCAGCTGTCCCACTGATGACTCAGGGCTGTCTCCAAACCCAGGTCACCAAAGTCACATGATCTAGTGCTATCACTGCACTGATGGGCCTGCAAGTCTAAGTTTATTTTTGTTAGTAAATTGTTGCTGAATCATTTTTTTTTCTTAAAAGTTAAAAGGTGAAAAATAAAACTGTTTTGTTTCATCTGGTCCACTTATTTGGCAGCAGTGTGCTGTATTACAATACAATGCAGCACATGTAAAATAGTAATGAAAGTTCCCAGGTAGTCCAGTGGTATTTTCTTCCACCCAACCCCTGAGATAGCATTTGTGTACCTCCTTCCACAACCCAATCATAGAGCACCCCCATCCCCACCCCTACCCCGTGACCTAACCCATTCTCAAATGTCTGTTCCCGTTGGTGTGCTGTGATAGACATGACAGATGGCACAGACCCTCTTCTCACCTTGGCAAGGAGTAAGCTTGGGCATACTGTAGAAAGAGCTGCATGCACTCACTTCCTATCCCAGAGACTGTGGCCAGCTATAACGCTGAGAGGAAAGTCTGGATCAGAGGCTGTCTCCACTGCCACATGCTGATGGGGTTGGTCAGGGGAAAACAGAGTTTCTAATGTGATTACACTACTTTAAAAAGGTCCTGCCCCTTGGAAAATTATGCCATTCATATTTCTTTATGCTGACTGTGAAGATAAAAATCTGAAAATGTTAAGAAACATATTAAAGGTCGGCCCGGTGGCATAGAGGGCAGATGGGCTGGACATCTCACCTCACGGCATGCTGGCAACCCAGATTCTGGAGCGAGCCTGAGTCATCAGAGGTTGGCACGGGGGGCAGGTGGAGTTGAATAGAGCTGCCGCCAGGGCAGCTCTCTTCTCCGGGGAGGTGGGTGGCATTCCTCACTCATGGCTACTCCCTGGTGGAGGCCGAGAGGCTGCGCAAGCAAGGGCGCCAGTGATAGGCCAATGGGGTGGGCAGAGGAGGGCCATTACTGGGGCTGTAAGGCACATGTGTGCCTCCACACGCATGCGTACTTCTCCTGGGGTCCTCGGGCTAAAAGAAATGTGGAGAAAAATGGAAAAAACACCGGCAGCAGGATGGCGACCGACTCTCTGCAGGCACCACCCCTGGACTGGGCATAAGGTAAGCCCTGTAATTCCAGGGGACGGAGCTGGGGGAGTCAGTCAGATGGGGGCCGTACGGGGACAGAAGAAAGAAAGATGTGATGAAAAAAATAAACATATTAAATATGTTTTTGAATCTATCATTGGATCAATTTATATTGATGTTTTCAACAAATATCAATACAAATCAATATGCAGTGACATTCAGCCATGACTTCAAGCTTTCATTTAAAAAATGTGTTTCTAACTTTAACACTTCCTATGTTATAACTTTATAAATATAATTTCTTTAATATGAGCTGTTTTGAGAATCATTAGGGCAAAAAACTGAATTTGTTTTAAAATAAACATTTGGGGCCCGATTCACAAAGGTTGACACGGGGTTTGATCCAAGCTCTGCACCATCCACAGTGTTTGGCACAGCTGCCCCAATGCCCTTTGGTGCAACACAGCCCAGTTCATGAAGAGCTGGCACAATTGCTACAGTTTCCCCACTTCATGGCAGCTTGCACCAAACCTTTGGCACAAGCCTTGAAATGTGGGTCCCCCAATGGTGCAAAGTTAGACCAGGGAGCGCTGATCTAACTTTTTGCATTCAGCACAAGGGACTTGTGGCAAGGGTTTGTGAATTGCACTTGCCACAATGTTTGATGCAAGTTACCCTTTGTGTCAAACCCTCTGCTGAAAATCATTTGAGCCCATCCAAAAACCTTCATGAATCGAGCCTCCATGGTCAGTGCTATGTGTCTATGCCATATTGATACACTTCCTGTGTGCTGATACTTCAGTGTCATGAAATCATTTTTAGCTGAACAGTAGAGCCTGAAATGAATAACAACAGGCAAGGTTTCTCTGTGGGCATGCCCCCAGATGACACCTGAGAAGACAGGGTGAGTGGGTAGCCTCCACCTACTAGGGACAGGGGCAGGCAGTTATATAGGGTTCCCCAGAGGTGTCAGCTGCTACACGCTGGAAGGAAAGGCTTTGTTAACTTGAACTGATTTAATGAAGACTCTGCCTTCTTTTACCTCTACCTGCCAGCAGTAATCAATGTCTGAGAGTTATCCTACACCTGTAGCAGGCACTCCCTGGTACCAGCCACCAAGGCATCACCTCTTCCACAGCCTCAATGCAAACTACCCGAAAAGGTGCAATAACCCTGTTAACCCCTCTGTGCAAGACTGTGAGGCTGCCATATCACCACACAATAATACTAAACTGGGCATGTAAATTGGTTAATTGAGAAACAGAAACATCACATTTATTGGCTCACCCAGTCTACCCAGATGTTCCTTGTCTAATCTGTCTCTGAAGATTATGTGAAATTACAGGTAGATTTATTAAACACTGGAGAGTAGTCAGAGGCTTGGGATATGAAGTTCAATTTAGACTAATGCTTCTAGGAGAAAAACAACCTCAACTTTACCTATGTACTCGGCGGAACTGCTTTGAGGAAAACAAAGGAGAAGGGAGACCTAGGGATCCTTACAACTAATGATCTAAAAATCAGACATTGCAACATACATTTTTAGGAAGTCAGATCAGATTCTAAATTGTCTTAGAAAATTATTTGTAAGTAGACCACTTGATGCTATTATTATTCCCTTGCAAAGGACATATGTGAGGCCATACACAGTCAGCTATGTGCAGTTTTGGGGGCCACTGGTTATAAATGATAGGAGGACAATTAAGAGGATACAGAAAAGAGCTACTAAAGTGATTAAATATCTAAAAGATGAAACATTTATTTAAGATTATTATTTATCCTTCTTGGGATTTCACAGTCCCTAGAAACAAAGAATTCGGGGCAAACTTTTCATGATGCATAAAACAATTGATGACATTTGATGGCAATCAACTGCACTAATGTAATTAGGTTTAGAAATTACAAATGAAGAGCATAGAACCAGTGGCCATATTAAACAACTAAAAGGAAATCGTTTCAGAACAAATAAGAAGAAATGTTTGTCCTCTTAAAAAGTAGTTAATTTTGGAATTCTTTACCATATTAACTGGTTAACTGGTTGAGAGCATAAGGCTAGAATTATTTAAACATGCTCTGAATATATTCATAGATGTGGACATGCAGTAATATGAGCTGTGGGAGACAGTATCCATAAGCTTATCACCTTCTTCTGTCCTAATTATGATATATGAAATCCAGTATTAAATCCAGTATATGCATTAAATAAATCATCAATACATGGATAAACATTCAAAAATGTGTATTTACATTTTTTCAAAACCAACATGGAGTCAGCACAATATGTCTATGCCATAATAATACACTTTCCCTCTATCAATCTGCATTATAATGTATTGATGCTGAACAGGTATTGCTACATATCAACACACAGAATATTGGCATGTTTTAATGCATGTTGATACATGAAAGGTGTATTGGCATGGATTTTGTACCCTCTGACTCCAAGCTTTTATTTAAAACAAATGAGGTTCCTAGTCCTAACAGTTCCAATGTTAGCTGTTCTCACATACATTGTCTTTCAAAATTTAAAACAATTGAACCATTAAAGCTAGAAACATATTTTTCAAAATGTAAGTTTGGAGTCAGTGCTGCTTGGCTGAGCTATGCCTTCACATTGCCCCTTGTATCGATATGCATTAAAATGTATCCATACATACAGTATTATTGTACATACAATATATGAACCTTTTTAAAATGTGTATTGATACACACAAGTGTATTGACTCAGTGCATTACAACGCAACTGTAACAAACATAAGTACATTGGTCGTGGCAGATAGTCAGACATTACAAATACTAGCATGGTACATCAGATACAAGGACAATCATCAGAGGAACTTTGGAACTTAAGAAACGATCTTTTAAAAAAATTGGTGGGACTGAGAGAGCCTTCAGTTAGATGGAAGGGAGTTCTAGAGCTTTGTGGCAAAGGAGGAGAAACCTTGATCACCCATGTTAGTACATTGTTTATGAATGGCAAGACGTGAGAGATCATTGGATCTCAGTTCGTATACTGTTGTTTGTCTATGTGTATTACAATGTGTCTAGATACATTTACATTGTATCAATACATGTACTGATATCTTTAAAAGCCTATTGATGCACAATTTATTACTAATTCCTCCATTGCACCTACAGTATCACTGCTCCCTTTATTCCTCCTCTTTTTCCCTCCTCCCCCTTCACATTGCCAATTGCTCTGTGACTTCATTATTTCCAAATATTTTTTTGGTTCTCATCCTCTTAACTCTCCTCTCGTACCTCTTCCATTTCCCCTGCCTCTTACTCTGTTTGCTACAGAGACTCACACACCGTCTCCCTATCTTATCCACACTATACTGTGGGACAATCAGTTTCCTCCTATTATCTCTTCTCTCTCTGGAACATTCTCTCTTCCTCTCTCTGTCTCTGTTCCTCTCCCCACTTGTTTAGACACCAACTAAAGCTTCTCTGCACACCATCTTGCCTCTGCCAACTCCCCCCTGACTCCACTGTCCTGTTGTCTCTGCTACACCCTTTTCACTGCTTTGCCCACCAGGTCTGCCACTGCCTGGCATCAATGTCTCTCCCCAGTAAGAGTTACAGTACCACCAATATTTTTCTACATTGTTGTCCCCTTATATTGCCCATGTATCCTGCTCGTTGTCTCCACCTTTGAGATTCTTTTTACCATTGTCACTGCACATTTAATTTGCTACTTGTACATTCATATGCACCTTATTTTGTATCCCTGTATTGTTGTTGTGTTGTTGTAGTATTAACCCCACGTCCCTCTTCCCCCGGGTCACACCTGGAAACAAACATCGGCTCAGTGTACCTTTCCTGATTACCAATCTTCAGATAAATAAATACTCAAAAAGTATACTCATATATCTCATGTGTGTTATGCACGTTGCAAGATTTCATTTACAAAAAATGTAATCCCTGTCATCTATGTTTAATATAAATTTATATTGATATAACACTAACAGTATATATAACATTGGCCACTGCATCAGATGATACTAGCAATATACATAATGGAGAATCACATCTTTTTTTCAGATTTGTTTCAAATTTGGTAACTGGACAAGGTACGCTAAGCCAAGACTTATCCCATGTGCATCCATAATTCCAGCATTTAGATATACTATATACAATAACACAAGAACGCTCACTTTCCAATCCTGTATACTACAGCACAGCAGGGTTTTAAATAATTGATTAGCATTTTTTTTCCTGGGACAATACTAACTGTACAGAAAGTATTTATATAGGTTTTCTAGAAGTGTTATGTTTATTAAACACAATGAGGCAAGTGCTATGCATTTTTACAATGTTTTAGCACTTCTATGAGCAAAACGCTGATCAATTTTTAGAGTTAAATAAAACCCTGCATAGGACTGGGAATAGAAGGCAAACCCTTGCCAACTAAACAATAGTACCAACTAGAGACATCTGGATTCAGGATGTTATAAAGATAAGAAAATCCCAATCTATTTAAGGTTTGTACTCTATGTAATTAGAAGGGCCTAGACATCAGTTTGAGACTTTCCAGGTAGCCAATGAAGATGCAATGACTAAAACGATTGTTGAGATGTGCATTGATGATGTTTCTGCACTTGCAAAAGCCCAATCTGACCATATTAGCAACCTGAGATTCAAAATGCAAAAATAAAAACTATAATAGAAATAAAAGTAGACAGTGCCACTTTTTGTCCCACATCTGCCAACCCCCACCACACAGCAGCATGCCACTACTGTGTTCAGTCAGTAATGTGCCTTGCAGTTCCCAATTAATTTCTAAAGAGAAGCTTTATGTAAACAGCAGTGCTACTAAACCCTGCCAACAGAAAATCTTTTTTTTTAATTCAGTTTTTCTTGCTGGAGGTTGTCCCACATCTTTTCTGTCTAGAAACCTCAGTTACTTGGTGGAAAGCCTCATGAGTTTACCCCTTATGATAGAATCAGGCTAGCAGGGGGATCACCAACCCAGGAAAACTCAGCCACCTGTTGGACTCTGAGGGGAATGTATGAGCAGATACCAAGAGAGTGATATGGGGTTGGAATAGGCCATCATTGGTGGTGAGGAGGAAGATTTTTATCTGTCATTTTATCCCTTGCACCACTCCAATGCACTTGCATGAGACCTTGCTATATATGTGCTTATGGAAAACAGGCCAGTATCACATGGTCATCTGTATTATGGAGGCTCCCAAAATTTCATACAAAGTGCTCATATGTGGGCCAAGTGTCACTGCCTCTCAGTAGCTTGAGAGTGCTGCCTCAATGGTGCTCTCTCAGCTCCACCAGCCATGGTAGGTGACCAGGTTGCCCACATGGATGCATTATGCACTTCACTATTGCTACTGGGATGGGCAGAAAAAAACACTGGTTTATTTAAGCAATAAACTATGACAGGGTGTGGGTTATGGGGGGATTTACCACGGCTGGCATTGTTGTCAAATCCAGGTCAGCTGTGGTAAATCCCCTCCATAACCCACACCCTGGAGTGGTTTATTGTGATTATACCATGTTCACCTTTTTTATTATAATAAAAAAAATTAAAACAAAAATACAGTTTTTTAGTATTTTAAATAATTTGTATTAAAATCATTATTCTGCCAGATAATAAATAATAATAAACTTTTTATAAGTGTAATACGTAAAACCAAAGTGCTTTACAAAGCTTTAAAACAGTTAAGACAGATAAAATAATAACCAGCCAATTCCAAATTAAGCTATAAAACAGATGAGGGCAGGAAATTATATGGAATCGCAAAAAAGCCGGGTAGAACAAATAGGTCTTCAGGGCTGTCTTAAAACTCCCCATGGTCTGGCACTCTTGAATCTGATGTGGTAGAGAATTCCACAGGGTTGGGGCTATGAACATAAAAGCATGTGAACCAAATGTTTTCAGCTGTACCCTGGGAATCTCTAACAACCACTCGTCAGCTGAGCGGAGTGGGCAGCTGGGACAGTAAGGAACCAAGAGCTCTTGCAGGTAGCCCAGACCCAGTCTGTATAGGGCTTTGACGGTCAGAAGACAGACCTTAAAAGTGATCCACCACTGAGTGGTCAGCCAGTGCAGTTCATGCAGCACAGTAGTGATGTGGCTTGAACGAGGAGCCCCAGTCAACAACCGTGCTGCAGTGTTTTGTACCAGCTGTAAGTGGCAGATATCAACCCCTAGAAGCCCAAGGTAAAGGGATTCACAGTATTCCAAGCATGAGGTCAGGAAGGTCATGGATCAGCATTGGAAGGTCTCCAGATGGAACAAGGTGCTTGACCTGAGCGATGTTCCTAAGATGGTAAAATGAAGACTTGACTACTGCAGCCACCTGTAAATACAGTGTCAGCCTATCATCAAAGATCACCCCTAGGTTTGCTCCTGCTTAGAGCAAGGCAGCTGACTGCTCCTGAGTAAAATACCAGAAGAAAGCCCTGCTGACCCCCCCATCTGGAGACCTGGATCCATGACCAGCACCTCAATCTTATCGGAATTCAATTTCATCCAGTCCTGGAAGTCTGCCAGGCAGCTGTTAAAGACCGAGATTGCACTAACCTGGTTGGGTGCGAAAAACAGGTAGAGCTGGGTATCATCTGCATAACAGTGAAACCTCAGCCCATACCATCTTACAATGTCTCCAAGAGGCAGCATATAACACTGGGGAGAGCACCAAGCCCTAAGGGAACCCACAGGGCAGGGAGAATGAGTCTGAGGAAAGCAACCCAGACACCACCCTCTGAAACCTGCCACAGAGGAATGATTGAAACCATGTGAGGACTGAACCAGCCAGGCCACAGATGACCCTCAGCCACTCAAGCAACACCCCATGGTCTACAGTGTCAAAAGCTGATGAGAGATCGAGGCGCTTTTGATCTCTAGCTCCTTCTGAAGGAAAGAATTGTTGCGTATCTAGAGGCCAGAGGGGCACAGGACCCAAGGCAGCATGGATTCACAGTGGGAAGGTCATGCCAGACAAATCTGATAGATTTCTTTGACTGGGTGACCAAAGTAGTTGATCAGGAAGGGGCTGTGGACATGGCCTACCTCGACTTTAGCAAGGCATTTGACACAGTCCCACACAAAAGATTAATATACAAGTTAGCCAGCCTGGGAGTGGGTCCCAAGATGACAGCCTGGGTAAAGAATTGGCTGGAGAATAGGACACAGAGAGTAATAGTAAATGGAGTCCACTCTGAAAAAGGGGGTTAGCGGGGTACTGCAGGGTTCAGTATTAGACCGTCCTCTTCAATGTCTTTATGTTTACATTGCAGAGAGGCTGGAAAGAAAAGTATGTCTCTTGCAGATGACACAAAGATCTGCAACAGAGTTGATGCACAAGGTGGGGTGGAAAGGATGAGAAGGGACTTGGCAAGGTTAGAGGAATGGTCAAATGTATGGCAGCTTAGATTCAATGCTAAGAAGTGTAAGGTAATGCACCTGGGAAACAAAACCCAGGGAAGAGTACACAATGGGGGTGAGATACTAACAACAACAAAATGGAAAGGGGCCTGGGGTAGTCATATCAGATGACCTAAAGGTGGGCAAGCAATGTGAGAGGGCAGCAAAGTGGGTTGGGGGATACTGGGATGCATAGGAGAGGCATCACCAGTAGAAACAAGAAGTTATTATCCTCTGTACAGACAGCTGGTGAGACCACATCTGGAGTACTGCGTGCAGTTCTGGAGACCCAATCTCCAAGAAAGACATAGACAGGATGGAAGCTGTCCAGAGGAGGGTACTAAAATGGTGCAGGGTCTGCACCGAAGACATATGAAGAGAGACTTAAGGAGCTTAATATGTATAGCCTTGAGGAAAGGAGGGAGAGGGGGACATGATAGAAACTTTCAAGTACCTCAAGGGAATCAACAAAGTCCAAGAGGGTAGCATCTTTCAAAAAAAGAGGTGTGCAAGAACAAGGGGGCACAATTTGAAGATAGAGGGGAGCGGCTCAGAGGTAATTTAAGGAAGTATTTTTTCACAGAGAGGGTTGTGGATGCATGGAATGGCCTTCCGGAGGAGGTTGTGGAGTCAAAATCAGTGGTGGAATTCAAGCATGCATGGGATAGTCATAAGGCAATTCTAGGGGGTTGGGGTAAGAAGAAGTAGGCTGCTGGTTAACTAGGATCTGCAGCTTACCCAGTAGGTAGGGAAATGGGCAGACTGGGTGGGCCCAGCGGTCCTTATCTGCCATCAAATTCTATGTTTCTATGTTTCTATGTTTCAAACTGAGAGTGGGACACTATAGGGTGAGGGACAGCTAGTGAGGAGTGATATTTGTGGGGCTCAGACTTTGAGTTAAGTTTTATTTTGTTTCACAACTTTCAAGTTTAGATACTTCTGGGGCATGTAGGAATGTTATACTGGGATTGGAGACCTAGCAGTATCTCAATGGCAGGATGCAGCAATCATCATGGAAGCTGGAGGGACCAAAAATTACAAGAGGTGGAAAATGAGGATTGTGTTTGGAACTCAGGATGTAGTAAATGGAAAAGCCATGATGAGAGTTTGGCCCACATTGCATTCTTGCAGGTAAACAATATGATTAAAGTTAATAAAGTGAACCACATTTGTTTGAAAAAAGAAAGTTTTGTGGTATTTATACTAGATTTGCTGACTGGTAGTGTATCAATTTGACAGTCAGTTGATTTTTAAAAGGCACGGGTTTTTGTTGTTGCAGTTTAGCATAACGGCAACATGGCTGCTTTATTGCTTGTCTTTTGGAGTTTCTGTATTTATTTTGGCATAGCTTTTTGGTTATGTTTCAGTGTTTTTGTACTTCAGTATTTTAATACTTTCTTATACAATAGTTTTGTGTGTGTTGTGCCCATCACTTCTGAGAGACGGTCGCTTAATGAGTATTCAGCATGGTGGTTTTCACCTGTTGACTTAGGGGATCAGATGGATTTTAGAGAGGCGGCTGATTGCCATCTTTGCCGTGGATATATTGTAGGATTTACCACAGCTGAAAGGTGCCAGCCAGCCAATCATAATACAGGATTTTTACTTTCTTTTTATGTCCATGGTAGGCATATGAACAGAACGTTGCCATCCACATTGTCATGGCTAAATTGGTGGGATCAAAATGTGGTTTGGAAATTAGGTCACCAGTCGTATAGTTGTGGTCTAAATGTCCCTGCCATGACCAAAATACTGGTGACCGCCCGACCAACCACAGTGCGACATTTCATCCCATAGAGCTCTGCTTGCTTGTGAATTTTGCAACATCACGTTAGCTTTGCTATAACCTTGTAGTAATTGATAAAATGATATTTTAAAGGATAATGTGCCATCTAGAAGAGCTTTTGATAATTATTTAAACAGTGATAAAACTAGGCTATAAACATTTTAATTACTCTAATTTACATCATGTGAGATTAAATATGTGAGAGAGGAGTGTAACATGTAACAAAATCTGGTGCTCAGTACAGACATTCTGGTTCTCAGAGTATTACTTGGTATTACTTGGTATGAAAGAACAGAAGAAGGTTAGAGCCCATCGAGACTGTTCCCCTCACTATGTGGGACATTATTTATCTATTATCCCTCAACCAAACATCTAATTTGTTTTTAAAGACAGTGGCACTAGTTGCCTGTACCAAATCTTGTGGCAAGGTGTTCCATACAATGGATGTTCTTATTGAAAAAAAGTTTCCCCTTTTGATGGTTTTATAAGTTTTTACTTCAAGCTGTTTATTATGCGGTCTTGGAAACGTCTCCTTTTAGAGAGTGTTGGACCACATTTTTCCATTAGATCTGGTGAATTTATTAAATTAAAAACCATAAGCATATCGCCTCTCAATCTTCTAGTTTGAAGAGAGAAGAGACTAGTAGCTTTTAATCTGTTCTGATAATCCAAGTTTGTTAATCTTGGAATCATTCTAGTTACTCTCCTTTGGACCTGTTCAAGAATTGCTATGTCTTTTTTTTTGGTTTGGATTCCAGAAAGGGGAGCCATAGTCTAGATAGCCTAACATATGCCCTATGCAATGGAATAGGGCATTGTTCAGTGTGATTAACAAAAGTGTGTTTTATTTGCCTCAAAAGTCTATTGCTCTTGCAAGCAGTTCTAACACAGTGATCATTTGATGTAAGTTTATTATTAACATGTATCCCTGTATTTTTTTCACAATTTGATGAGTGGCGTGGTAGTCCGTTTATATGATATATCGTTTTTGGATTATTTACACCGAAATGCACTACTAAACATTTGTCTTCATTAAACTGCATATGATTTTCATTTGCCCAAAGTGCTAATTTTTCCAAATCCTTCTTTAATGTAGAAATATTTTCCTGATTATTAACATTGCCCCCCAATTTAGTATCATCTGCAAATTTAACTATGAAGTTATTTTGCCCTGTTTGTAAATCACTGATAAAGAGGTTAAAGAATGTTGGTCCCAAGACTGACCCCTGTGGTACACCTCTTGTCACACTACCCGAATCAGACAAGATATCATTAATTCGGACTCTCTGAGAATGATTTGTCAGTCAGTTTAAAGTCCAGTTGACAATATCAGGTGACAAACCTACAGTAGATTGTGCATTTTAGTAACGAGTTTTTCATGTGAGACTTTATCGAAAGCTGTACTAAAGTCCAAAAGAATTACATCAGTAGGGATACCCACATCTAGGAGAGTACTTATATTATTGTAAAAAGATATCAAATTGGTGGTGCAGGAATACTTGGGAGTAAACCCATGCTGATTTGAATCATAAATTCCTATTTTTTTACAATCTTGATCTATTAGAGACTTCATTACTCGTTCCATTAATTTACCAGCCACTGAGGTCAGGCTGATTGGACGATAATTTTGCACAGAACCTCTATTGCCTTTTTTAAATATGGGAGTAACAATTGCTGAATGCCAATCATTTGGTACAATGCTTTCTTGTAAGGATTTATTGAAAATAATTGACAAAGGTATAAAAATATTTATAGAGGTTTCAATCAGAAACCATAGATGAATACTGTCTGGGCCCAGACTAGTATTTTTTTTTTAGTTTTTTGATAGCCTGTATAATGTCAGTTGGATAGAACCTGTGATAATCTACGTGGTGAACTTTAAATGTACTAATAGGTGATTTTTTGAGATAAGACAGAACAGAAGTACTTATTAAAGAGATTCGAGATTTCTATATCAGATAGAGAAGAACCATTGGTTATAATGGGACCAATGGTCCTTGATACACCTTTTTTACTATTTATATAGGAGAAAAGAGATTTGTGACAGTCTTTTGTGTGAGCTAGTTTAAATTCTAGCTTATTTTTTGCCAATTTAATAGAATTTTTTAAGTTTTTCACAGATAGTCTGTATTTATCTAATAGAATAGTTTTAAATGGAGCAGAACTATTCTTAAGTTTCCTAAAAAGTTTCATTTTTATTTTAATCTGATTTTTAATTGCCTTGTTGAACCAAGGGGGAGTTTTTCCTTTATTATTAAATTTCCTCCTAGATAGAATGAAGGTATTTTCCAAATAATGTACAATGTTTTTAAAAAAGTCCCAAGCTTGTTGTGTTGTACAGTTAAGAAGATTAGATTTCCAGTTTATGTTTTGTAAGTGTTCATTGATTTTAGAAAAATTTGCTTTGTTATCATTTTTTGGCTAGTATAACTTCCTTTGTGTAGTTTTAAACTTAAATTTCAAAAAGAATAGATGAATGATCACTGGTCCCAAGTGGATCACAAATTTGTAAATTGCTAATAAGTTGCTCTATGTTAGTAAATAATAGATCCAAAATATTAGGACCTCGAGTGGGTTCAGTAACAAGTTGTCACTTAATCTCTTGTTTTAGTACTATAATTGCCACATCACTCAAGGAAAGTGTCTATTCCATTTTAAAAGATAACATATAAACCAATGTGGTCCTATAAAGCCAAGGATTAAGTCACTAAGAATTGTATATTTGTGCAAGATCTAATTCATTTACAAGTTGTAGAGAGTATTGAAAGAGTATGAAATCACAACCGGTCTGCATCCTTGTGTCCTGTGCAGAAAGAAGACAAATCTTGGCTTATGGTAGTAAGATTTTACACTGGTCTCAGAAATCCTAAAGCTGTGTTTTTTCACCATGAAAGCAACTACAACTATCCTAAGCCTTATTTTTTTTTAAATGTTATGGGAGGTGCTCGGGTGGGTGCCAGGTAAGGTCAGCAATTTGTCCGGCAACTTTGTTTATTTGTGACCTCTTGGAATGTCGGCAAATGGGAAATCGGCAAAAAGTATGGCCACTATTTGTCCCCGCGATGATATACCCACATCTTATTGACTGTGACATTTTGTCCAGAGATGAATCAGCAGCTCACACCATGGTATAATAACAATTAATTGGTATGGTGTGATATGTTAGGTTACCATGACATTATACCACCTCCTCCATATACCTAACCGCAAGAGCTGAAGATGAGTGTAGTTTGTCATGGGGTGAGATTACTGGTCAGTATCCCCACCACCACCACCCCACCAGAGTTGCCTTACTGAAATCATAGAATTTGGTAAAATGGCTAGAAAGCATTTTTAATTTTTAATGAAAAAAAAAACTCAGTTTCCAAGTGGGCAAACTTGCATCAAGCAATGACAGGGCATATATGCAACTTTTGTGAAATTTGTCTTGTATTCCAAGAGGTCCCAGCCAATCTAGAGGTTGGGTTTTCAGTTCCTGTTTCATAATAATGCTGGTTGTGCCCAGATATTGCTCAGCAGGACCCAAGCACCCTCTGATGGATAGCCTCACTATCTGACCACCAGATCCAACCCCCATCAAACCGAGCCTATATATCAGATCCCCCGTCAGAGGTGGTTGGATGTTTTGATCCAAGGGTAGGCTCTTTAGAGTCAACCCCCCTGCATAGTTGTGATCCAACCGTCTGATCCCTGATCCTACCATTAGACTAACTGAATCTTATTTACACCTCCGGCCTCCCCCCCCTTTGGTGGCCACCTGTCCACTTGCTCTCTCCCCCACTCTCCCTACAGCCCCTCCTTCATCAACCCCATTTCTCTTCATGCATATCTTCCCTGCTGCTGCCTTAGAAGCCCTCTTGTCTATCAACCCTGCCAAAGGCTCATCGCCGGATGGCCTGGACCCCAAGCTCCTCTCTCTGTCTGCTCCTGCTATTGCCTACCCCTTTCCCTCTTATTAAGCCTCTCCTTTGTCTTATCCTCTGTCCCAGAAGCTTGAAAACATGCTACAGTCCTACGTCTTCCTAGAGGAGGGGATCTCTCCTCCCCTAACAACTACTGCCCCATCTCTCTCTCCTTCCCACCCTCATTAAACTCCACATATAGTTTTTGAGCAACTCTCCTCCTAGCTTACTGACTCCACCTTTCTCATTCCTTTCCAAGCTGGTTTTAGAAAGCACCACTCCACCACCACATCATTGCTATGGCTGACTGACACTATCACTACAGGCATGGACAATGGCCTCATAACCTCAGCTATTTTTATAGACTTAGCCAAGGCCTTTGATACAGTCTCACACTCTTTACTCCTATCCTGTCTCAGATTGGCTGGTCTCTCCCCTAAAGCCACAGATTGGTTTAAGTCTTATCTGTCAGGCAGATTCCAATCTGTCCATATGGAGGATGTTATCTCCCCACCACTTCCCATTACTACGGGAGTTCCACAAGGCTCAGTACTTGGGACCCTCATTTTTTCTATCTTCCTTAATGATCTCCCTCTGGCTTGCACAACAACAATCCTACACATGTATGCAGATGACACAGTACTGTATACAACAGGCAAATCAGTCCCTGATGTCACTTCTAGGCTCCATCTGGACTTCAACAATATACAGTATTGGTTTAAAAAGCACCACCTCATCCTAAATGCAAAGAAAAAAGTCTCTATGATTTTCAGAACTTGGCAGAGGCTAGTCAGGCTATCCTCGATTTTGGGATGGTAGTTGATACCTAAACTTTGGAATCAACTACCATCCCAAAATTGACTCTCCTCCTCAACCAATTTTCTCTCCACATCCTTAACAAACTATCTAGTGACAAACTGCAATTGCACCTAGCCCCCTGATCTGGTCTATACTAAGGGTCTATTTCCCCCCCACCCACAAGCAGAATCCAACTAAGCTGTCTCCGATTCCCCCAAAACCTCCTGCAATATTTCCACAAGCTTGTGATCTCTTGTTGATTTGTAAATATTCCACAGCTTGTGATCTTGTTGTAAATTGTCTATGTACAGTGAAGCTATTTCCTGCTGATTTGTAAATTTGCACAGCCTGTATAACATTTAGTGACCATGTACAGTGAAGCTATTTTTCCTATTGTGCTGTATTCTGATGTACTGTGTAAATACTCCCTCTCCCACCTCCCCCCCAGGACATACCATGAGACAAGCATCTTGTTGCTCAGTGTAATTCTCTTGGTAAAACTTTTCAATAAATAAATAAAAAATAAATAAAATAGCTTCACTGTACATAGACAATTTACAACAAGATCACAAGCTGTGGAATATTTACAAATCAACAAGAGATCACAAGCTACAGGTCTCTGAACGGGTGTGAGACCTGGGGGTGATATTAGATGTGGGGCTGACTTTTTGGTCCCAGGTGTCAACGGTGGTAAAGTCATCTTTCTACCATCTAAGAAACATCTCCAGGATCAAGCACCTTGTTCTGTCTGGTGATCTGCCAACTTTGATCCATGCCTTTGTGACCTCGCACCTGGACTACTGCAACTCACTTTACTTTGGGCTTCCGGGGGCTGATATCTGCCGGTTGCAGCTGGTACAGAATTCCGCAGCCCGGGTGTTGATGGGCACCCCTAGATCTTCCCATATTATGCCGGTGCTGCGGGAACTGCCAGTTCAGTGGCGGATCACCTTCAAATCAGACTACTGACTTTTAAAGCCCTGCATGATCTGGGCCCTGATTACCTGAAAGAACTCCTGATCCCTTATCAACTTGTGAGATTGCTCCGCTCAGCTGATGAGGGGTTGCTAGAGATTCCAAGGGTGATGTTAAAATCTGCTGGGGCCTGTGCTTTTATGTTTGCGGCCCCTTCCCTTTGGATTTCTCTACCCCGTCGGACCAGGGAGTGCACGACTGTGGGAAGTTTTAAACAGGCTTTGAAATCCTTCCTGTGGGAAAAGTCTTATGGTTTTACTGTTCATTGATTTGCTTTTGTGTGTTTTTATAATATTTCTTTCTGTATATCTGTATTCTGTACTCATGTATTTTTATCTTATGTATTTTATTGGAATGCGCCTTGACACTTGAAAGGCGCAAAATAAATAAAAATATTATTATTATTATTACTCGATTGATCCATTTGGATCATTAGGATCCATTGCCAGATGCCATAGAAATCTGATGGTATCCAACATCCAGTGAAAACAGTGGTATCTGCTAGTATCTGACTCCAGAAGACACTATCCAAGCATCTCTAAATAAACTTATAAATTGGATGGTGAAATCAGTACATCCTAATTTGCCAGGACCAATACATGGTGACAGTAGCACCAATAGAGAAAATTATTAATTTTGAAATTTAGAAACATAGAAACATAGAAGTTGATGACAGATAAGGACTACAGGGCCCATCCAGTCTGCTCATTTGTTTTTCTACCTTATGAATGTGCCATTGGCCTTTGCTCTGTCAATGTCCTATCTATTCACACTCATTTGTATTGCTCCCTTATGCCTATCCCATGCCTGTTTGAAGCCCTGCACTGTATTCATATCCACCACTTTCTGAGGTAGGTCGTTCCATGCATCTACCACCCTTTCTGTGAAAAAAATTCCTCACATTACCCCTTAATCGGCCTTCCTCTAATCTCATGCTGTATCCTCTTGTCCTGCTATTTTTCTTATATTGAGACATGCTAGACTCTTTCACCGTGTTAATGCACTTAAGGTGTTTGAATGTTTCAATCATATCACCTCTCTCCCCCCCTCCTTTGCTCTAGCGTATACATATTGAGCTCCATTAATCTGTCCTCATATGTTTTCTGATGCAGTCCCTGCACCATTTTGGGTGCCCTTCTCTGGACTGCCTCAATTTTGTTAATGTCCTTCTGAAGGTGTGATCTCCAGCACTGCACACAGTACTCCAGATCAGGCCTAACCACTGTCTTGTAAAGAGAGATTATTATCTCCCTCTTCCGACTTGTGATACCCCTACTAATACACCCCAATATCCCTCTAGCCTTGCCTACTGATTTAGTGGTCTGCTTGGATGATTTCAGGTCATCGGTGATGATGACGCCCAAGTCTCTTTCTTCCCCTGTGACTGCCAACAATTCTCCTCCCAGCCTATAGGTGGCTTCAGGGTTTCTCTTCTCTATGTGCATGATCTTGCACTTCTTTGCGTTAAACCCCAGTTGCCACTCTTCTGACCATTTTGCTAGTTTATCCAGACCTCTTATCATTCTGGCCACCCCATCTGGATCATCTACTCTGTTGTACATCTTGGCGTCATCTGCAAACAGACTAACCTTACCCTCCAGTCCATCTACAATGTCACTGATGAAGATATTAAAGAGGACTGGCCCCATGACTGATCCCTGAGGTACCCCACTTGGGACTTGCATCTCATTTGACTATATACCATTTGCCACCACTCTCTGTTTTCTGCCCATCAACCAGTTTGCCACACAGTTAACCAATGTCTGACCCACCCCAAGCCTACCCAGCTTATTAACCAATCTTCTATGTGGAACAATATCAAAAGCTTTGCTGAAGTCAAGGTAGGCAACATCAACTGCTCCCCCTCGGTCCACCACTCTGGTTACCCAGTCAAAGAAATCTATGAGGTTAGTTTGACAGGACCTTCCTTTTGTAAACCCATGCTGTCTTGGATCCTGTGCTCTGATGGATTACAGGTGTTGCACTGTCCTTTCCTTAAGGAGTGTCTCCATAATCTTGCCCACTACTGAGGTAAGACTAACTGGTCTGTAGTTCTCTGCCTCTTCCCTGTTACCACTCTTGTGGAGCGGGATCACATGAGCCCTTTTCCAGTCTTCTGGGACCTCTCCTGTGCTCAGAGACTCACTAAACAGTTCTGATAATGGATCTGCTAGTTCCACCCTTAGCTCCTTTAGTGGGATGTATGCCATCAGGTCCTATTGCCTTGTCCACCCTGAGCTTATCGAGCTCTTGTAGGACCCTTTCTTTTGTGAAGGGACTAGTGCACACCTCCCTCCCCCCTGTGACCATGGTGCTGAGCTGTGGGCCCTGCCCTACCTTCTCTTCAGTAAATACTGAGCAGAAGTATCTATTTAGGATAGATGCCTTTACGTGGTTCTCCTCCTCACATGCCCCCTTATCCCCTCTGATCTTAGCAATACCCCTCTGGACTTTCTCCTTTCACTAATGTATCTATAGAAAGTCTTATCACCTTCTTTTACAGTTTGTGCTAGTGTTTCCTTGATGTGGACTTTTGCCTGCCTTATTGCCTTCCCTGCTTCCCTTAGAGAAGTTTGGTATGCCTCCATATCTTCATCCTGCTGCATTCCCTTATATTTCCTGAAGGCCAGACTTTTGGCTCAGACCTTTTCTGCTACTGTGTTTGAGAACCAAAGTGGTTTCCTTCTTCTTCTTTTGCACTTCCTTTTCTCACTAACACAATGGGATGTTGCTTCAAGTATTGCATCTTTAATGCTTGCCCACTTTGCCTGTGCCCCCTCACCTGTATTTCTTTTTGCCAGGGCTAGCTGAACTCTATTGGTCATCTTATCAAAGTCAGCTCCTCTGAAGTCCCATATTTTTTCCTTGGAATGGGATGATTTTGTTCTAGTGGCCAAATTGAACCATACCATGTGATGGTCGCTGGCACCCAGGTGACCTTCTACATGGAGATCTCTGATCCTTTCCTGTTAGTCAGTACTAGATATAGGATAGCCCTGTCTCTTGTGGGTTGTTGTACCAGTTGTTTGAGGCCCTCCTCCTGCAGGGAATCCACCATGTGTCTAGTTCTGGCAGATGTCCCTGCTGGTATTGACCAGTCTGTATCTGGCATGTTGAAGTCTCCCACTATCAGAACCTCCCCTTTAGTTGTCATGTTTTGCATATTTTCTAACAGTAACATGTCTTTGTCCTCCCCCTGGTCTGGAGGCCTGTACATAACCCCAGTTCATATGGCTGTCCCATTTCCTGTTTCCAGGGTGACTCACGGTTCTTCTGGCTCCTTATGTGTATTCTGAATTTCTGTAGTTTTGATATTTTCATTGACATAAAGGGCCACTCCAGTCCCCTTTTTGCACCTTGGTCTCTTCTGAACAGTACATAGCCAGGTACTGAAGTCTCCCAAGTGTGGTTAATGGTAAACCATGTCCCACGAATGGCTACTATGTGCAGTTTAGCCTCTGTCATTATTGCCTGCAGGTCTGGGATCTTGTTTCCCAGAATGCGAACATTTGTGTACATGATTCATTGGCCAGATTTCGGTGCATTAGTTGTTCGGTGAGGTCCGACGTTTCCCCTGTGCGTTGCATGGGGAGCTGGACCTTTTTCTTTACCCGGTGATGCAAATGAACTACAAACATGCTGAACTCCTGTTTGACCACTAGCTGAGGGAGGAGAAGTGTTCTTCCCATTTGACACATAGGGTGCTGCATCCTTCTACCCATTTGCTAGTTTAAATATTCTGCAAAGACGTCAAACTTCTGTCCCAATGCACTGACTCCCTCCTTAGTCAGATGCAGTCCATCAAATTTAAAGAACTTTCACTCTCAGAACTGTTGCCAGTTCCTTACAAATTTGTGTCCTTTTTCCTGGCACCAGCCCTTGAACCACATGTTTAGCTACCCTATCTCCCCTTCCCTCCTCTGACCTTCCGTCCATCTGTCCCCCTCTCCCAGACTGGCAGGATCTCAGAGAAGGAGATGCCGGATGAAATGGATGATAGTTTGTCACCCAGCCTGGTCAGGTGTTCCTTGGTTTCCACAACTGACCAGCTGGTGAGGTCGTTAGTCCCTATGTGTACCAGGATGTTAATGTTTTCTCCTGCTTCCTGAACAGTTTTAGCAATACGGTCAGTGCCTCTCCACACTGATGTACCTGGGAGACATCTGATCATTACCCCTGGCTGGAGATATGTATCAATTCCCCGAATCATGGAGTTTCCAATGATCAGAAGTTTTTTTTTTATTTCCTTTTTGCTTTTTTTTTTTTTTTGGGTTTCTGTTTTGGGCTAGTTTTGTTGTGCTAGCTTCTGTGGTGCAGTGTCCTGCTCTGCAGTGTCCTCTGTTCCTTTGTTTGATTTCAGAGATAGAGGCAGATACCAGTTTGTAGTTTTTATATGGTTTGTGGATGTGATATGTTGGAGAGCACTGAGTGATGGGGCACCCGATTTGCCCCTCCTAACCACCTGCCAACCTTCCAGACCAACTACCTTCTGTGGTCAAGGTACTTCTCGTGGATGTTGGGGAAATGGCGGGCGGTTCTTATATTTCCTCTTGAATATGCAATTTGAGGCACGCAATCTCTGCCCATGCTGCCTGGAGCCGAGCTCTTAGATCTCCAATGGCCCAGCATGTAGGACAGCGTCCTAAATCCCATAAAACTACCCTTTTGGAAAGTGTTCTGCAGTACCTGCAGTTAATGATATCCATTGCAGTTAAGTTGCTGGCTTTATAACCTGGTCAGAGTATTTAGAAGGAAGAAAATGAAAGCAAAAGTTTGATTTTGTATTTTGTTTGTTTGTTTTTGTATAACTTGTTATAACAAATTCAATTACTAGTGCCCCTGTAAATGAGGTCTCTGTGTGGACACCCCTCTGATCTGCCCCTTCTTGCTTGGCTACAGGAAATGTCCCGACTGTGCTACCCTATAAAAAGAGTGTAGTGTGGGGTGGTTGGGGATGGGGGTGGGTAGCTGGGCCTTTCCCCTGCTGAAAAGAAGAACAGCAGACAAAAGAAACAAGGAGATAAGAGCAGAAACAATCAGCCAACAACAAATGCAGTAGCCCTGAAAGCTTACCCTAATGACTGATAAAACTGTAAAACCTGTAAAGCACCACCTGTAATAATTTCACAAAAGATATACCCTGTAAGAAACACTTTGCTACAGAGAAAAATAAAGCAGTAACATAAGATATACCTTACAAAAGACAATTTGATTCAGAAGATTACAGCAGTAATCTGTAAGCACACACCTGTAGGCACACCCTGTAATAATGCAGCAGAAGATATACCCAGCAACAACAATCTGAATCAGAGAAAAATAAAGCAATAAAATGTTAACAACAAACAGTAACAATCCCTGTGAGTACAAAATAAAAATAACAACACAGTAAAAATGTCTAGCCAAAATATGCCTTAATCCTTTTCCTTGTTCTGGTAAGGTTATTTGCTCTGTCCTTTCAAGTAACCTAGTCTTCCACCGCCAATATATCAACTAACCTGACCTTTTAACCCTTCCCTCTGTTGGAAGTTACTGACAGTTTATCAGCTCCACCCCCAGATACACACCTAATCCCCTGGAAGAGCTGTGGGAGGAAAGCAATTTGCTTTTTATTTTAAAAACATTCCTCACAAACCCATTTTGTAAGTGCATAAGACAGTTCAGGGCATTGATAGTACTGTGGCAACCACACTTCCAGGCAATGGAGGCACTTGGCTTGTGACCTTGTGCCTTACTATGAACCTGGGCATGTGGTTGTCAAAGTACTACCAATGCCCTGTCATGTCTTATTGCTTACAAAAGCCCACATACGAGAGCTTAGTAGCAAAATTCAAAGCACAGCAAGACTATGTAAGTCATGCTGTATAAACAGCTGCTGTAAAGAACATGATAGTATTATGCACCTTATTACTGAACATTTTTGCTGCATTTACGCATTTTATGGCAGTTGTAGAGATATATCAAAGTTAATCATTCACCGAGCCAGAGGGGTAAAATAAGAGTTTGAGCTCATACCATGGCAAATGTGCATCAGAAAATACTGCTAAAAAAGGTAACAACATAAGAAGCAGTATATAAATACTGTGCAGTGTGTGTCAGAAGGGAACAATTTCAACAGTATGTGTTTCTCTAGTAAGCAAACAGTGGGTTCACTGGCCCTCTAGGAAAGAAACCTACATGAGTGGTGAATCATTTCTTCTGCTGCGACCAAGAAGTCAGTTACAAGGCTGAATGCTTTGTATGTCATATTACTGTTAATCAATGCAAAGAGGGTGGTTGTTTTGGGACTTCAGCCTTAAAGCTTGCTTGTTCATGCACTCAGGTAGAAGTCTGATTCTTTGAGCTAGAATGCTGCATTTCTGAGGAATATTTTTGTGGATCCATTTCATGTGGTCATAACTGACTTTGTGGAAGTGTCTGAATGATTATCATCTGTTACATTTGATGCCTAGCTATAGGCATTTAGTTTCCTGGCAAATACAGGATCTGTGAGATATTCTAATTATTGGATATTAGGAGAGTAATAGTGTATTGTATATACACTGCCTTCCCATTTTTAAAGGTTTATCTGTTTATATTAATTTCATAAGAATTTATGCAAGTGCTCTTGATAATTTTCATGAAGTAATGTGTGTTTAAAAAACAAAACTGAAAGACAATGAAACAGCATGGCCCCACTTCTCTGAAAAAAAAAACAAAATAAAAGATCAGAGTCTGTTCCAAAACTTGTAGTACCAGTAGACAGTTTGGAGTAAATAACTCACTCACCCAATCTTAGCCTTTTCAAGGTGCTTTATTAAAAAAAAACAAGGTGAAGGTAAAGATATCACATGGGAAAAACCAATGTTTCATGAAAAAGTTTACTTCATCAGGGTACCGCATTATCTTGTAGCTTCATATCATATTTGTGCAGTGTCAGTGGCTCAGTAGGTAGCACACTCACCTCTGAGGCCGGGAGATCAGAGGGCTGTGGGTTCAATTCCCATATCTGGCACTTGGGTTAATGTCCCAGTACTGACACCGTAGTGCAGCATGAGAGGGGGTGCTGCACTTCTGAGGTGCCGTCTTTCAGATGAGATGTTAAAATGAGGTCCCATCTGCCTGGATTGATGGTAGTTCATGTGGATGTTAAAGATCCCATGGCACTTATCGAAAAGAAGAGGGGAATTTCTCCAGTGTGCTGGCCAAATTTCCCTCATTCACTAAAAATACCACCAACAGCTTATTCTGATTCAAAGTCAGTTGGCATTCATCTGTATCCCCCTCCCCCGGGTCGTGCCTGAAAATAGGCAGGATTTGTCTAGTGCACTTACCCGGTCAACAAAAATGAAATAAATAAAATAAATAAATAAAAAAAATATCTATTGCTCCCAGTTTCAAAGCTGGCCATTTGTGCCATGCATCCATTAGCAGTGCATGTGAGATAGTGCACAGCCAGCCTGGGGGACATATTCAGATATTCAGTGTGCTCCAACTTGTGCTTATTGCCTGTCTGAATATGGACGTTGTAGGAGAAAAGTACACAGTAACTATGTGAGGTGCTAAATCCCCTGCAGGAAACTGACAAACAGAAGCAAATTTAGTGTGCTTCAAATAATATAGGGCCTTTGCTCCTGTGAGCCAGGTTCAGCTGCCAGCATGCTAATAACCATATATAGGGCTGGCCTGGTGGTGCTGAGGGTTGAGGCATTGGACGCCACACCTCACACTACACCGGAGACCCATGTTCAGGAGTGAGCACAGGCCGCCAGGGGTTGGCAGAGGAGGAGAAGGATTGAGTGTCCCAGGGACAGCTCTCTCTCTCTCCAGAGAGGGGAGCGACCAGTTGTTGGTGCATGCCAGGCCCCTAGCAGAAGATGGGGACTGGCACACTGATGCTTCAAACAATGGGTCAGGCATCTGATAGGGGTGTGCACCGGGGCATGTGTGGTACCGTCACTGGCATCCTTGCATGCTTCGCCCCTGAGTGGAGACAACCCAAGGGGAAAGCACTCACGGTGGATGACGGAGGGAACTGATGATGAAAAAAAAGCATATATAGCATGCAAGGCACTATGGGACACATTTGCATGCAATTTTGTACCCAGCAGCATCTCCACACAATGCCATCACTCACAAGTGCTGCATCTACAGCTGTTTTAACAGTAGGCACATACACATTACTGGTCACTATGGGGTGAGTCAGGGGAAAGGAGGGAGGATGCTGTGTGAGTGGGCAAGTGAGGGGGTATTGTTCAACGATTGGGTGGGGGGCACTAGACTACTGAGGAAATAGGGATTTGACAGTTTGGTACATCTAAGACCGGCAACTGGGGGCTGGGAGGCACACTAGACTACAAGAGATATATGGGTTTGACTAAGAATGTTCAGAATTATCCAATTCCAATCCAATTTTCAGATTTAGGATTTTAGAAAATTCTGATTACTAATTCAGATCTGGTTTAAATCCTTAAAGGACCTCAAACTTGGAACTAGATTCTGATTTGAAATCCTAAATCCATAATTTCTTTCTAAAAATAGGTTTTAGGCATTAGTTTAAGATTTAGAATTTTCAGACTTTAATTCCAAAAATCCTAAATCTGAAAATCAGATTGGAATCCAGTGAATCCAGTTCCATTCAGTGGATTCTGGGCAATCCTTGTTTTAGCAGTTTGGGACCTCTCAGAACAGCCACCTCTAAATATGATGCACAATAGACTTCCAGGAATATATGGATTTTGACAGTTTGGGACATCTCTGTGTGGTGAACGTGGGGGTTGGAGGGACAGCAGACTGCCAGCAATATATGGATTGTCACAGTTTGGTACATCTCGGTCTGGTTATTGGGGGTTGAACTGGGAGGAAAACCAGACTACAAGGAATATATGGGTTTTGACAGCTTGGGACATCTCAGACTGGTGACTGGGGATGACGAGGGAACGAGACTACTGAGAAATATGAGTTTAGATAGTGTGGGACATCTACGACTGGTGATTGGGAGTGATGGGAAATGAGACTACAAAAGGTATATGAGTTTTGACAGTTTGGGACATCTCAGACCAGTGACTGGGGGGGGGCATGAGAAACTAGCAGACACTAATAGTTCATACGGTCAACTTGCTACATGGCCCTGGGCCAGATGTAGCATCACACACCACTGTGTACTTTGATAAGAGCAGGGTTAATTCCTTAAACAGCCCTGTGGCATTTTCTTGTTGGGCATTCAAAAGCTATGACAATACCACTGTGCCCTGTATGTCAAAGGGATCCTTCATTTGCATTTGGTCAGTGGTATATTTTAAGCATGCGCACAGCCTGCTTAATGCTGTGCAATGGGGGCAACTCAATATAGTCCCCACCTTGCCTGATTGCGTTACTACTGTTTAGCGCATCACTATCCTGTTTAGTGATGTACTAACCTTCCAAAAATTGGGTCCTGTTATCTTTTAATGTTTTGATTGCCTGTATTGTGTCACTGTGCAGCTTTTTATTCCGAAGTGTGACTCTATAGTCCAGAATTTCTGGTGCCTTCATGTTTATGGCTCGCAAGGCCTTGGATGAAGTGATCTCCTACATAAAACATTGGTTTTCTCAAAAAAAAAGTAAAATAATTTATATTATTTTTTTCATGTTTCAGATCCATTCCATAACATTCAAACACATGTCCACATATTCTTAACTTATACATATTTTCTCTGTTCCATCCTTTGTGGACATTTTTTCATATTCTTATACTTATATTACTACATATTCATGTCACTCTTCCTTCCCAGCCCCTCCCACCCCCTCCCTTTGCATCTGGTTTCTTCCTTTAAATATCATTCATTAATTTAGTGTTAGTTACATCTCTTAATATCTACTAGGCTTCAACCTACCTCAAGGTCTATATTTTCCCATCTGGTGGGAGGTTTGCTTTGAGTTCTATCCAAGTTATTTTTTTTTAATATCCTCTGTTAAATCTGCATTCAACCAGAGTTTCTTATACAAAAGTTTCTTTCAATATATACCACCACTTATGTTGATTCATTGTAGAGAATGGTTGTCAGTTCCAGTTTTCCAAAATAAGATGTTTAGTTGCCATTGTACCTAATTCAAAAACGTGTTGTTCTATTTTATTCCATCATTCTTTCTCGGTGTTATTGAATGGAATGAGATCTATGTCCAGAGGAATTTTTTTCTATTTGTTTATCTAAATGTTTCTTTGTAGTTTGCCACCAATCGAAAACATGTAAGCAATTCCACAAACAATGTGTTAAGTCAGTTTCTTGTCCACAACCATGCCAACAGTTGCAATTATCATTTTTGCTTATTTTGCCAGCATTTTAGGAGTTAAATAGGCTCTACCAATTTCTTTTTTTTAATTGTTTTATTTTTTGCTGATACAAAGTTTCTGTTAGCCATAATCCTAATATTTCTCCATTGTTGCTCCTCGAGGGATATCTTAGCTTCTATATTAAATTTTCTTAGTATCATTCTATTGCCTTCATTTAATTTTTTTTTGTTTTTGAAAATGTACTGAACAATCATTTCCTCTACATATATACTTACTCCTTAATCCATCAAATTTCTTTTTTAATGAAAGAAAGGCTATACAATTAGTTTTAGAATGTTCCCCCAACATATCAACAAGTTCTAAAAAAGTAGGAAACTTGATCTGAATTAAAATGTCTTTCCATTTTTTATGTCCTTTAAGATAAAGTTTGTTTACTAATTCGCTTTTTCTGGACATGTATCATTCCCCATCATTTAACTCAAGAAATAACCTGGGAATATCCTCCAATTTTAGTTTTTTTTTAGTACTATTCATATATTTTCTTTTAAAGTATCAAAAAATCCTTTACTCTTAAATATTTTTCCCCCTTCCATAAAAGGAGATATCTTAAAATTCTTAACCTTGTTTTCAATGTGGTACATTGCTTTATGCCATGTATTCTCTTCAGATGGATAAAACAACCATTCCCACATTAACCCTAAATAACATGTCTTTCTGTAAACAAATGGGTCTGGGCACCCCATCCCTCCCTTATCTCTTGGGGTTGTAATCTGAACCCAGGCTATACAGGGACCCACCCCCCATAAAAATGTTAAAATTATTCTTCCTATTTGAAGAAACCACTGTGATTGTGTACAACCCCAAACTGTTTGTAGTGCATATATAAAACGGGGCAGTGCCATCATTTTGATGGTGTCTATCCTACCCCATAAGGAAAGCAAAAGTTTCTCCCAATTATTAAGGAGGTTCTGAATCTTATTTTTTGCCAGATTAAAAATTTCATATATATTAGTTTTCTGATAACTTGTTAAAGTTACTCTAAGGTATTTCATTTTACTCTCTATTCCAAAGTCTCCCAGAAAATTGTTTAAATTAGGTTCTATTCCTTTAGAAATTTACATAATTACTGATTTTTGCCTATTTAACCTATAACTTGAAACTTCTGAAAATAACTTGACCTCTTCCAAAAATGTTGGGCGTGAGGACTGAATGTTTCAAATTATTAGGAGGACAATGTCAGCAAAAACACTCATCTTTATTTAATTTTCTACTTGCACTCCTTTGATAGTTACATTTTTCGTAATCCTGTTCAAAAAGGGCTCCAAGCAGAGAACGAACAAGATAGGGAAAAGGGGGCTGCCTTGTCTTACTCCATTCAACATTTCATAAGATGGTGATTAGTATGCACTAATTTAGAATTTAACCATTGTTTTCTTGCATAAGTGATGAATGATTTTAATCATTCTTTCTGGTAATTTCCATTGGTTTAAGCAGGCCATTAAATAGTCTCTATCTACTATGTCAAAAGCCTCACTGGCATCTCTTGCTATTGCTTAGTATTTGTCCCCTGACCCAGGACACTTTGTGTTAATATAATGGAACATAGCTTGTACCTTCCTTGTAGCTTGTGGTATACTCCTACCTTTTATGAAACTTATTGGTTTTGGTGGATGACTCCCGGCAAACCCCCCTTCAATCTACTTACTAATAGTTTTGCTAGAATTTTATAATCTATATTTAAGATGGCTATAGGTATGTAATTTTTAGGTTTATTTAGGTCTTTCCCTTCATTAGGCAGTAATACTATTCTTGCCTCTTCCATAGACTTGGGGAGTTGCCCAGAGCCACCCACCAATTCTTCAAGCAATACCTTAAGCCAAGGGACTAGTTTGTCACTAAATGTTCTATAAAATTTTGGCTGTTAGCCAGTCTAGCCATGGTGTTTTCTTTTGTGGTAGGGAGTTTCCCCCCCCCCACCCTTGTTTCAACTTCAGTAAAGGGTTCATTGCTAACCTTAAAATCAGGAAGGTCTGCTCCCTTTAAGTAGCTCTCTAAGTTTCCCTTATTGATTTTAATTTTTCTTTGATATATGTCATCATAAGATTTATACATTATGCCCCCCATTTCTTTATCTCCTGTCTTTTTTTTTTCTCCAGCACCATCTTCTAACTCTATAATCAGGTTCCTTTCCCTTTATATTTTTAACTGGTTTGCTAACAATTTCCCTGACTTATCCCCCTGAAAGTATCTACCACAATTAAGTTTTTTTATTTATCTAATAGTTTCGCTACTCAATATTTCTCTTTTCTTAAGTTGCAGATTTTTCCATTTATGAATGTATTTTTCATGGTTTATAAATGGTAACTTATCTAGGGCCTGCATTTTTACTTCAAGTTCTGGTTCTTCCTTTCTTAATTTTTTATTTTTCCAAGCTAGAAATTAGATTATGCCCCCCCCCCGACCATACATTTCATTGCATCCCATAAGTTTATTATAGGTATATGACCATTATAGTTGTATTACCAAAATCCTCTGATTGCAAGTTTAATACAATTAATACATTTTTGATCCTGTAATAATTCATTATTAAATATCCATTGTTCATTTATTAACCTATCAGGATGTGGGACATGTAGGTCAGTTTGGATAAGGGCATGATCTGAAATGACCCTACAATGGATTTTTGCTCCCACTATGTTTTTAAATAAGATTCTAGATGTAAATATATAGTCCAGTCTAGAAAAGGTTTTCATTTTTAGGATCTAGATAAGTTAACTCTTTCTCTATTGTTTTTTTTTATTCTCCATCTGTCATTCAGATTAGGTAGTCCCAAAAAGTACTTAATCTGATTTGCTATATTAAAATTCCCCTGTGATGGTTTCAATGATTTATCCAATATTGGGTGGACTAGTTCATTCCAGTCCCCCACCATTATAATATTTCTTGCTTGAATCTTAATCATCCGTTCCATAATATTGTCTAGAAATTTAGGGTAATGATTAAAGGGCCCATATCCCTGACACAAAGGTCATTTCTTGTCCCTCTAAAGTCCCCTTTTTTATAATTATTCTCCCTTCTTCATCCTGTAATTTTTCAATTAATTTGAACTCAGTCTGTTTCCTGGTAAGAATTGCTATACCACAACTTTTCTTTGTACCTTCAGAGAAGAAAACCTGAGATATCAATTTTCTTTTTAATTTATCCATTTCTTTAGCCTGAAGATGAGCATCTTTTTAACATATTGGCTCAGATATTCAAAGGGGTTGCTCCTGTTGTCCTTCATTCACATATTTGTGAGTGACATGTACAGTATGCACTGCAAGGCCATTGGTCCATGGTGTGGACCAATGGGCTTACAGCTTATACAGTACACTGTCATTCGGTCAGCAGCCGGGCAGTATTCAGGTGGTTTGCAGCTGCCCACTGATGACATGGGGGGTGCTTGGTGTGCAGGGGGCCTGTGAAGGTGGGGAGGGCCACTGGACCACCAGAGTGATTTTGTAATATGGTTCACCAGTGCTCCTGGTCACGAGTGGGATGGGGGTGCCGCTAGACTACCAGGGATGGCAAACATCATTATTACAGTGAATGAAGGGTTGGAATGGGGAAGGGATACTGCTGGACCACCAGGGACATTATATGACATGCAGTCATGGTGATCGGAGGTACGGGAGGGAGGGAACTGCCACTGGACTGCCAGGGAGTGCACTACATCTATGTGGTGATTGCCTACAGGGTGGAAGGGGGTACCACTAGCCCGCCAGGGAGTGCACTGTTCCAGTCTGGTGCTTGCTGCTCTGGTGAGGGGGATTCTGGGGCACCGCATGCTGTGCAGGGTGCCAGGTGCATTTCACTGGCCTGCCCTGTGCAACGCATGCAAATGGGGCTATAATGACAAGCAAATGGCCCCATTTGCACCTTGCATACATTATGGCCCATTTGCATGTCCAGGTCTGAATATCTGTGACTTGTGCCCAATGCAGCTACAGTTGCACTGGAGCATTCCCAGTTCTACCTGTCTGGGGGATGCACCGGCACATTGTATATGTGCCCTGCACATTATGTGCTATATTCAGAGGTGATGCGCCATGGCACATCTCCTTTAAATATCTCCCTTTCTTGCTACGGTGCACCTCAGTTGTGCTGCACCTCCACTTGCTCCATTGCCAGGCACATTCTATTATTGGTCCCATTATGTCTAATTTACTTTTATTTAAATATGTATTGTTTCTGGCTCTTTTTATGGGGGTGTTTATTCCATTGACATTCAGGGAATCCCATTTTAAAAATTAGTTATCCATAGCCATTCCCTACAGTCAAACAAATTCTCCTCTGTCCATAGGGATTTATTAACCCAGTACTTCTCTTAGTTACATGTGTTATACCACTATATTGACACGTAATAATTCCAGACATGTTCCCCTTTTGCCTATAGAAAATAAAAAAGAATCCTCCCAATTTCTCTTCTTGTTTGGAGTATGAAATTAATAATCTGTGTTAGCCCAATAAGGCTAAGTTTCTTCCCCATTAATTTGCCCCTTAATCCCTTTCACCCTTCCCTGCCATTCTTAAATATTGCTTATCGGAAATCTAAAGTGCCCATCACCAGAGAGCAAAACAAAAAAAAATCAAATTCTCTGGTGCTTCACTCAAGTCTTGTTTACAGTTTCTTTTTCAGGTTCCTTCTACATATCTTCCTCCAGATGCATCTTTTTTTTATTATTTTCTCTTCTGGAAAAACAATGTGACTTCTAAATTCATTATATGTTTTTAATAAAAGGACTCCCCTAATTTTTTTTTTAATCTGTCTGCGCTTCTGGCAAAATTCATACACAAGCCAGATTCCAGTCCCTATCACTTTCCATTTTGCTGGATAAATTGCCTCTTAAATATTGCTTATTGAAAACCTAAAGAAATTAAAGTGTCCATCACCAGAGAATGAAACAAAATAAAATCCTGTTCCCAGCCGTTTCACTCAAGTCTTGTTTACAGGTTTTCTTCAGGTTTCTTTTATTTCTCTTCCTCTAGATGCATCTTTTTTATTATTTTCTCTTCTAGAAAAACAATGTGATTTCTAAATTCCTTTATGTTTTTTAATAAAAGGACTCCCCTAATTTAGTTTTCAAATCTTTCTGTTCTTCTGGTAATGAATCATATGCAACCCTGATTCCATTCCATATAACTTTCAATTTTGCTGAATTAATTATTGTTGCTTTTAGCTTGACCACCCACAGTGTACTCCTCAGTAAGTCAACTTTTTTTCCTCTCGATCAGTTGGCAGGTCATTATATATTGAAATATCAGCCCGTATTATAGAGAGTCTTCTTTATTTTATACTTTATTCATCAATTTGTCCTTATCCTTGGAACGGAAACATTTTGCCACTATGTGTCTTGGGGTCCCTGTGTATTGGTATCAGGTCTATAGAGTATATGGGCTCTGTCAAAATCAGATTGTATATTTCCAGGATCTATTTCCAAGTAAGCTGCCATTATTTGTTTAACAAACTCTGAAATGGGCCATTCTTTATCGCAAGATACTGGTATTCCCAGAATTCTGTTTTTCTTCCTTGCCCTAGATTCAGAATCCAACAATTTATTTTTATGTTCCTTCATTGTTGCTTCCAAGTCCATTAATTGCCATTTAACAGGGATTGCTTCATCTTCCAAGGTAGAAATTATTTGTTGCGTGGTTGTTGAGTCTTGCTTTAATTGATGATTTTCTGCTAAGAATAAATTCACTGTATTCTGGAAATAATTATTTTTTAATTCCACATCTTCCAATTTGGCAAGCTTTGTATTCAAAATAGAGAGCTGGGTTATCATTTTTCTTGCCCATGGAGGTACAACGTTTCCAATATCCTATTGGTTTTCTCTACATGATACCTGTATCTTCATATAGTTATTTTAAATGGCTATGACTGGGTTAATTATTTCAAACTGTTTACAAAAGGACAAGATTGAATAAATAATGACTTGCCACAACTTGAATTTGAGAGAGCAACCCCCCACAGTCCCCATCACCCAAATCACAAAGATCACCATGGCCAAAACACATTGAACTCAATATGGGAGGCTACATTAGTGACTTTCTTTACTATCAGTGCCATTGCAGTTTCATCATTAGATGTAAAGGATGTGTGAATGTTGGGAAACCCTCATCTGGGCAAATTGAGTTTATTCCCAGATGACAACAACTTCCGTGGGAGGGTGGACTCAACAGAGGGGATACAGGACCTTAAGAAGGACTTAAGAACATTTGAAAGGTGGTCATGGATCTGGCAACTAGACTTCAATGCCAAGAAATGCAAGATCATGCACATTGGTGCCAAAATCCCCAGGTCAGAGTACTACCTGAGAGGGGTCTGGATAACTCTCACAGTGCAAGAGAAAGATCTGGGAGTTATGATATCTAATGACTTAAAGCACTCTGCAGGGTGCAAGAAGGCAGTGGCATGAGCAAACAGGATGTTGAGCTGCATAGCCAGGAGGATCACCAGTAGGTGACAGGAGGTGGTTCTGCCTTTGTACAGCTCTTTTCTTTCTTAGCAAAAGATGGCGGCCATGCTGGGATAAGCTGTCTCCACGCATTTTTAGAGAGCACACTTTGTTCATTTTAGAAAGCACATGATATTAATTTGGTATTCTTTTAAGAGTAGGTAGTTAGTTAGGGTTGAAGAAGTGACGTTTTTAGTGTCAGGGTCATCTTTTCATTTAATTTTTGTTCTGTTTTTTGTTGCTTATACATAACAGCTGTAAACACAGTGAATTTGGCGGCTGTGTATTGTGAGGATTACACAAGTTACTCCTCTTACTTCTGTGATTAATTTTTATTAACATTTATTCGGGATGCAACCTGATTTGCATTATTTTGTGATCCCCACCTGAACCGGGCTCGAGGACAAGGAGACTGCTGGGAGCTGCCTTGTGATCTGAGGTGCGGTACCCTTTAGGAATGGAAAGGAGGAGCCGCGGTCCTGTTCTTCTGCTTCTTGGCTGTTGAATCAAAGTGGAGATGTGGTTTGGCAGCGGAGTGGAGGTGCTGTGTTGGGACTGGGCTGTTGGGCTTCTGTGGAGTTTTGGCAGTTGTTGGGGCTCTTCTTGCTGTTCTCCTGCTCCGATTCTGATAAGTTATCTGACTGGTTTGCCTTTCATCTTCTTTTTTCCTTTCTCATTTTGAGAAGTTTGGTGACTGTATTACCAACCTTGTTGTCTCAACCTGAACCTGGGGGGTGCTGCTGGTGGGTTTAATGGTGTGGAGGACCTGACCCATGATTGTTGGAGGATGAACGGCTGGTGCGTGATCCTTGTTGGTCTTGGGGGGGGCTGAAGAGCCTGTCCCTCACCTGGATCAATTACGCTTAGACCCCTATCGGTGTTCCTCTCAGGGGATGGTCTGCTGATTGGTGGTTTGGAGAAGATCAGAAGACCAGAAGAGGAGCAAAGAAGCAGAGTTTGGTTTGGAGGCCCACTGACTTTGGGCCTAAAATCAGTGTGAGAGAGTGATCTGCTGAGATGCCCACAGCCCAGTAAGACTTTCTCCTATTCTCTTGCCTGGTGGACAGTGTGAGTGTTTTTCTCTCTTACAGACAGTTTAAGGACATATTGTGCACAGTGAGTGTCCTGCTTTTTAAAGATTATTTGAGTGATATATTGTACCCTGAATTGTATAGCTGAAGTGAGAGTTTGGTAGGGGGGACATTCTTTTCTGGTGAGGTGAGAGCTTCCAGAAGTCATAAACTGTTTGCTGGAGAGAATTGTGGTACTTCCTCCTCATATCCATGCTGTAATTTATAATCTGCTGTTATGTTTATATAGTGTTTATTTGTTATTGTTTGGTGTGAGGTGTATGATTGAAAGTTGAGTGACTGGGTGTGTGGTATTGTGTTGTTGGTGTGAATTTATTGTGTGTATTCTGAGTGTGTGAAGATGTGTTGGGGAGTTGTTCGGATGGTCAGGCATTACTCCCCCTCCCAGCTTAAGGAACTCCACCCTTTTAGGTGTCCCCCACTATCTCCAGAGGTATATAGATGGTGTAGAGCTTTGGGGATTGTGAGGAGGAGGAAGACGGAGGTGGGCCTTGGAGGGGGAATGTAAAAGAGTTGACAGATTGGGATAGTGGGGATGAGAAGATGCCCTGGGGTGAAAGGGGTTCAGGAGAGGGGTCTTCCCATACACAAGGGCTCTGCCTGTGGCAGGCAGGTGGCTCCGTCTTTACTGGCAACTTATCCTACTCAGACAGTGTTATGTAATGCCAGGTCTATTAAAAACAAGACTGCTATAATAGCTGATCTTGTAGGGTCATCAGACCTGGCATGCATCACCGAGACCTGGCTGGATGATAATGCTGGCCATGTTTTGGCTTCAGCTGTACCAGCCGGGTACTTGGTGATACACCGTCCAAGGTTGGATCACAGGGGCAGGGAGTGGCAATCTGTTTTAGAATGGAACTGAACCTGATGGAGGTACCAGTAGGAATTACCAACTGCTTTGAATGTATCCTCTGAGAGGGTGTGGGGTACAGGATTCTTTTCATTTGCCATTCACCAGGTAATGGGAATGTTTTCCTGTGGGAAGTTGCAGACTTCATTGTCGACATGACATTGGGATCCTCCAGATGGCTGATCCTGGGGGATTTCAATGCCTGGGTCAATGATGAGCTCTCACAGTTTAGTCAGGACTTCCTCCAGCTGATGAATTCATTGGGCTTCACACAGGTTATTTCCTCCTCAACCCATATAGATGGTCATTCATTGGACTTGTTATTCCTCCTGGGGAGGGAGATATCTGACTTGGTGGTGGAGCCAGTTGGATAGTCTGACCATCACACCATTGGATTCAGTTTCTTGGCCCCCCCCGGTAGGTCGGCACCTATGGAAATTGTCCAGTACCGCCCTTTGAGAGGTGCTACTCCAGAGGGGCTGATGGCGGTGCTGGGTCTATCAAGTTTGCTGAGTGAATGCATGGATCCTGGGGACCTGGTTCTTGCCTATAATGAGGCAGTAGTAGGGGCCCTGGATTCCATTGCTCCTGTTTGTGTTTGACCCTTCATCCTTTGCCCCAAGTCTCCTTGGTTTGATGAGACTTTGAGGGAGTTGAGGAGAGTGGGAAGAAGGCTTGAGAGATGTTGGCAGAAGTCGGGTCTGGAGTGGGACAGTTTAGTTTGATGGACCATTATCAGGTCTATCAATCAGCAATTACCCATAAGAAGACAGAATTCCTGTCCAGGGAAATTGCTGCTGTGCAGAATTGATCAGTCCAGTTCTTTTAGAACATGGACAGATTGTGCAATCCAATCTGTCTTCAGCCCAAGAGAGCGTTTTTACAGGAACGGTGTGAGAAGTTTGCTCGATTCTTTGTGGATAAGGTTGCCACAATCAGGTCTGATCTCTTTCTAACTCTTTCAAACAGGAGTTGTGGTGGTCGGGAGGGTATGTCGTACACCCAGTTTGTGTGGTCTGACTTCGACTGTCCCACAATCAATGACATAGTGATGATCATCCAGTCGCTGCAACTGATCAACTGTAGTTTGGACCCGGGCCCAACTCGCCTCTTAGTAGAATGTGTGGATAAAATCAGCCCGGTCCTTGCCAAGATAGTCTGGTTGTCATTGGAGAAGGGGGATCTTTCCTGATCCCTTGAAGGAAGCTGTGATTTGGCACCTTCTTAAAAATCCCTCCTTGGACCCGGACTGTCTGGCTAACAACATGCCTGTCTCTAACCTGCATTTTGTAGGTAAGGTTATTGAGAAAGTGGTTGCATCACAGCTGGATGGTCATTTGACCAGCCACAATGTCTATGATTCTCTCCAGTCTAGATTTTGGAAGAGACATAGTACCGAGACAGCCCTTGTTCGGGTACTAAATTACCTCCTAATAGCGAGAGATCAAAAAGACCTGTTCCATCTTGGTCCTTCTTGATCTCTCTGCAGCATTTGATACTGTTGACCATGGAGTGCTTTTTGAGCACCTGTGGTTTGTCTGTGGACTATTGGGCCTGGTCCTCAGTTGGTTTCGATCATTCCTTGAGGGTAGGACTCAGAGGGTGGTGTCTGGGATTTTTTCCTCAGCATTACTCCCCCTATCCTCTGGGGTGCCACAGGGCTCCATTTTGGCACCCATGTTGTTTGCGGTATATATGCTGCCATTGGGAGCGATTATTAGGTGGTACAGCTTGAGTTTTCACTGCTATGCAGATGATACTCAGCTGTACATGTCCTTTGTGCCCGACCAGGGTGATACCATCTCGGTCTTTAACAACTGTCTCACTGAGATTCAGGACTGCATGACAGTGAGCGGTTGCGGTTATACCCTGAAAAAATGGAGGTGTTGATTGTGGACCCAGTTCATCGGGGGGCAGGTTTGCTGATGGGGTCACCTTCAGGTCTTTGGCTTGAGGGGACCCAGTTAGCGACCCCAGACCGGGTGTGGAACTTGGGTGTTATATTTGATAACTGTCTGACCCTTAAACATCAGGTGTCAGCCGTTGTCAAAACCTCTTTTTACCATCTGAGGAATATAGCCCAAGTGAAGCATCTGGTTCCTGCTGATGACCTTCCAACCCTGGTCCACACCTTCATTACCTCCTGCCTGGACTACTGTAATACCCTGTACCTAGGGCTACCAGGGGTGGATATCTGCCACTTGCAGTTAGTGCAGAATGCGGCAGCCAGGCTTTTGACTGGTACATCTAGGACCAGTCATATAATGCCTATCCTCCATGGACTGCACTGGCTGCCATTACAGTGGTGGATTACCTTCAAGGTTGGTTTTCTGACCTATAAGGCCCTACACGATCATGGACCTAGTTACCTGCAAGGTATTCTTTGTCCCTACTGTCCCTCTTGTTAGCTCCAATCCACCAATGAGGGATTGCCAGAGATTCCCAGGGTTCGTTTAAAGACATCTAGGGCCATATCATTTCATTTTATGGGCCCAACCCTGTGGAATTCTCTACCTCATCAGGTGTGAGATTGCCTGACCATCCAAAGTTTTAAATTAGCCTTAAAAATGCATTAGTACAGGAGTTTGGAAAAATGTCAGAGGCTGGAGCTTGACTCATCTAGGTGCTGCTGCTCTGCTGTGAGCATGAGGTAGGTGTTTTACTCTGAAACTGATGTTTGAATGGGGGGGCATCCTCACTCAGTTGCTAATTGTACCATCAGGGAAGGAGTGAAGGAGAGGAGTGATCATGCTCCAGTTAGGTTGTGCAGGCTTGCAGCTCTTTTGCTGCTGCTCCAGTGATCCTACCCTACCATGTTAAGTCACTCATACCCCAGATGTCATCATAGCCATGTCATGGCAAGGTCATCATCTGACACAGCCATACTGGATATTACTCTATCACAGCCCTGCCAAGGCAAGTCCTGTCAAAAAGTAGTCAGAGCTACAAATTGTTGTTTTTCCACATAAAATGCCAACTTTCATGCACATGATTATTATTTTGTGTTATTACATTGACTGCCAGGCTATTTTATGCTCTTAAATGGTGTGCTAAATCATCAAAGTGCTGAAATTCTAATGTCCCTCATGGTGTCCCTCATTTCAGGGTGTGGTGTCCCTCATTGTTCCTCTTTATCCCTCATTTCAAGGGTTGGTGTCCCTCATTTCAGAGTCCTGAGATTGAAAGGTATGGGGGTAACCCAGGGGGAAATGGGTTCCTGAGAGTGGTCCTCCTTGTATGGTCCCCATACCCAAGGGCTCCACATTAGGTGGGCAGTTAGCTCGGCCGACCTTGGCAGCTTATCCTACTCGGATGGTGTTATGCAATGCCAGGTCCATTAAAAACAAGACAGCAGCAACTGCTGATCTTGTTGCGTCATCAGTCCTGGCTTGCATCCCCGAAACCTGGCTGGACAAGAATGCTGCCCCTATTCTTTAGTCAGCTGTTCCGGATGGGGTTTCAGTGATACATTGTCCAAGGATGGATTACAGGGGTAGGGGTGTAGCGATCTGTTTTAGAATGGGATTGGGCTTTATTGATGTGCCAGTTGGGGAACCCAAGTCCTTTGAGTCTATCATCGGCGCAGTTGTGGGGTGCAGAATCCTTCTCATGTACCGTCCACCTGGGGGTGAGAAGCAGTTTCTGCAGAAAGTTGAGGACTTAATCGTTGATACGGTGTTGGAGTCCCCCAGATGGGTGGTGCTGGGGGACTTTAATGCCTGGGTGGATGATGAACTCTTGCAATTTGGTTAGGACTTCCTCCAACTGATGAATTTGTTGGGCTTCACACAGGTGATTGCCTCTGTGACCCATATTCATGGTCACTCACTGGATTTGGTCTTCCTATTGGGGATGGAGACCTCTGAAGTGGTGGTGGAACCAGTCTGATGGTCTGACCATCACCTCATGAAGTTTCATTATTTGGCTCCCCCAATGGGCCTGCCCCTGTGGAGATGGTCTGGTACCGCCTTTTGAGGGGTTTGACCCCAGATGGCCTGATGGTGGTGCTGGATCTATCGAGCATGCTGAGTGTAAGCACGGACCCAGAAAACCTGCTGCAGGCTTATAATAGGGCTGTGGTAGAGGCTCTGGACGCCATTGCTCCTGTCCGTGTTTGCCCTCTCACTCTTCTCCTTTGGTCTCCTTGATTTGATGGAACCTTGAGAGAGTTGAGACAAGTATGATGAAGGCTGGAGCATTGCTGGAGGAAGTTCGGTCTTGATGCTGACAGACTTAGACTGATGCCCCACTATAAGGATTATCAGTGGGCTATCTCATGTAAAAAGGCAGAATTCCTGCCCAGGGAGATAGCTGCTGCACAGAACCGACCAGCCCAGCTCTTCCAGACTGTGGACAGACTGTGCAATCGAGCCTGTCTTCAGTCATGGATAGCATTGTCACAAGGGAAGTGTGATGAGTTTTCTTGGTTCTTTGCAGATAAGGTTGCCGACATCAGAGCGGATATCTGTGCAGCTTGCTCTAATGGGAATGGCGATGATCAGTGGGAGGTCATGGTGCCTTGCTTTCTTTGGTCTGACTTTGACCAGTTTGCAATCATGGATGTCGTGAAGATCATCCAGAGTTTGAGACCGACCTGCTGTAGTTTGGACTTGGGTCCAACTCGCCTCCTTGTGGGGTGTGTTGAGGTCATCAGCCCAGTCCTAGCAGAGACAGTCAGGTGTTCTCTAGAGACAGATGTGTTTCTGAACACCCTGATGGAGGTGGTGGTGACACCCCTCCTTAACAAATCTTATCTTGACCCCGACTGTCTCTCCAACTACAGGCCTGTCTCTAGCCTTCTTTTTGTAGGGAAGGTTATAGAGAAGGCAGTTGCACTGCAGCTGAAGGATCTTCTTACCATCTACGAGATCTACAATCCTCTTCAGTTGGGTTTCAGGAAGAGACTTAGTACCAAGACTGCAGTTGTCCGGATACTGGATGATCTCTTGATAGCAAGAGATCAGAGGACCCATTCCATCTTGGTTCTCCTTGATCTCTCCACAACATTTGACACCATGGACCATGGTGTGCTTCTGGAGCACCTGAGGTTCATCTGTGGACTGTCAGGTATGGTCCTCAGGTGGTTCCATTCATACCTCACTGGCAGGTTTCAGAGAGTGGTGTAGGGGACTTATTCCTCTGACCTGGTCTCCCTGCCGTGTGGGGTCCCTCAGGGCTCAGTGTTGTCACCCATGTTGTTCGCAGTGTGCATGCTGCCATTGAGGTGCATTGTGAGGTGGTATGGGCTGAGTTTTCACTGCTATGCAGATGGTACTTAGCTCTACAAGTCCCTTCTGTCTGGGCAGGATGATCAGGTCTAGGTATTTAACAACTGCCTCGCCAAGATCCAGAACTGGATCTGTGCCAATTGGTTGAAGCTGAATCCTGACAAGACCAAGGTGATGGTTGTGGATGCACGCCATCGGGTTGAGGGACAACTGACTAGTCAGCCTTCCAGGCTTTGGCTTGGGGGCAGCCAGCTGTTGACCTCGGATTGGGTGCGTAATCTGGGCATTATCTTTGATGAAGGGCTGATGCTTAAATCTCAGGTGTCAGCCATCATCAAATCCTCTTTTTACCATCTGCGGAATATCACCCCAGGAAAGAACAAATGGTCCCACCCAATAACCTTCCAGCTCTGGTCCATGCCTTCATGACCTCACGCCTTGATTACTGCAACTCCATATACCTAGGGTTTCCAGGGGTTGACATTCACCATTTACAGATGGTGCAGAATGCAGCAGCCAGGTTGTTGACTGACTTACCTCAATCTTGCCTTGTCACACAAGTTCTCTGCAGCCTGCACTGGCTGCCAGTTACGTGGCGAGTCACCTTCCAGGTCAGTTTGCTGACCTATAATGCACTACATGGACTGGGTCCTTGCTATCTGCAAGAACTCCTGTGTCCTTATCGCCCCCACCAGCCCACTTCGCTCTGCCAACAAGGGATTGCTGGTGATTCCCATGGTCAGTTTTAAGACATCAAGTGACAAGGCTTCTTTGTTTGTGGCCCCAGCCCTGTGAAATTCTGTACCTTGTTCAATAAGGGAGTACCTGACTGTGGAGAGCTCTAAGTCAGCCCTGAAAACCTATCTATTCAGTCTCACTTTTCTAGAATTTGGATAATTAACTGCTAATGAATTCTGTTGTTCTTATGTTTTTATACTGTAATATGTTGTTTTATGCTGCATCTTTTTATTTTTTGTACAAGTGCTTAGATATTTTAATTTGCACTTTTTAAAAGCAAAGAAGAGTTGAGATGAGATGAGTTGAGTTGAAATGAGCTTTCCATAGCTCAGTGTACTTTTCCAAGCCAAAAATTGCAAATCAATAAATTATTTTGCTTACAGTGTTAGAGATTTAATGTTGTCATTAGTATGCCATAAGGGAAGGAAGCACAGAGCAGTTTCTACTGAATGCTACTGTTGCTCATCTAAGACATGAGGAGAAATATTAAAACAATAAGGGTCTGAAACTCAGTTGCAAGGGACTGGTACAAAAGTGTTGGCATTGCACTTCTGTGCTGATCCCTTTCCTTTGACCCACCTCCCAGCTGTACTCAAAGGGAATCACAAACCCCTCCTAGGAATTCACAATTCAGTATTTGAATTTGCAGAAAAGGATAGAGGTCCCCATGGAAATGGTACACATTGCCTTGACAAAACCTAGTGACCCTCACAATCTCGGACATAACTTTATCAACCCTGTCCTTTGCCTATAGAAGTGTTACAGGTAGGCAGAAGGGTTGTCATTCAGGTGTGACCAGGAATCATGGAACTGGTGGGTGATAGAGATCAGCAAGGGACAGGAGTAAAGGACACCGTTCATGGTGGCACCAAGCTGGGGGGGGGGTGGTTCCATTGGATGCCAGGGACAGTATTTCAGCTGGGGGTTATAAGAGGGCCATGGAGAGGCATGGGGTGCATGGAGTCACTTTGTTCCAGAAGCAGGCAACAATGTAAGAGAATGATGGGATGGAGAACACCTCAGCAGTAGCACTCATTCCTGAAAGCTATGCACATGACATAGTGCCTGTGACTGGCATTATGCCATGTGTATACCATTGTAGGTTTGCAAAAAGTTGTCAGTGGGACCGTACATTATTTGCACCCACTACCATCTGGTGATTCTCAATGTATTCTGCCATAGACACAAAGGGAACTCTCACCACACCCCCGGCGACAATGACTGTTCTTTGAGTATAGCTGTAAAATGTGGTGATGCAGTCAAGAGACTATAACTTAATTTTCCCCACACTCTTTCACTCTGCTCTGCTGTACTTGACTCCACTGCAACTCTAAATACTCATGCCCCTTTGCCCCAACCTCTTGTGATTTATTGGCTGATGTTTCTATTTCTACTTGCTGCAACTTGTGTGCAAATGTTGTGTTACTGATATTACTTTAACTGCAACATATGACAATATGTATACCATTCCTTAACAAACTCACTATGCTTTGCAAGTTAGAATGACTTCTTTTATTATTATTTTTTGCCTGTATTCATTTTACTTATTCATCCATATTGTTGCTTTTCCCCCAGGGCAAATCTGGAAACCAGGTCTGGCTCAATGTGTCTTTCCTGGGTGAAATTGTCAAATAAAATAAATAAATGCCCTGATGAACTATGGGACCCCCATGGAAGTGAGATATTGTACCTCACAGGGCCAATCGATCATTTAATATAATGCAAATTTAAAATAAAAAGCCATGCAGTTCTCTTCTCATTATTGCTTTACTGTTACATTCATCACCCTTGTGAAGCATGGCGAGATGGTCATGTAGAATGTCAATGGTAATATTTTGTTTTGCTATGTAGAGCTACAGATTATGAATTATCATGTATTTTCAGAAAATGTCTTATCCAATATAGAGGTATGAAATTTCACTTTTATTTAAAAGTAGGGAAGGTCTATGAGCACAAATGAAATATTTGATAGGTGTCTTAAGTAAATTTATATTATACTTGGTTCTTATATTTGGTAAATGAATGGAAGAAGGCCTTCAGGCCCATGTTTACTGTTTCCAAAATCTATGGGACATCTAACCCATGTTTGTATCTCACCCAATTGTTAATATGCTTTTTAAATATTATTATTGTACTGCATTCTATTATGTTATTGATATTATGTTCCACAACCTACCAGCTCTATTAATAAATGAAAAATGTCTACCATTATTTTTCACCAAATGCAACTTTATATGTTTTTTTATGTCCCCTCAATCCAGTAGGTTTTTCTTGTAATTCCATAGCCATCTCATTCCTTAAGCCTATATTATTTATAATCTTATACACTGCCAACAGGTCCCCTCATTCTTCTTTATTTAAAGGAAATAGGCCCATTTTTAACAGTCTGTCCTGATAACTGTAATGTTTAATGACTATTAATTTAGTATAACGTCTCTGAATTTTTTCTATTCTACCAATTTCCCCTGCTGTGTTTGGATTCCATATTTGTGACCCATAATCTAAATGGGGTATTATATATGTCTTAAACATGGTAATAGACAGTCAGCACTTTAGTTTACAAAGCTTTTCTTGACTTTTTTTATCATGAAATTAGTTCTCCTAATTGTAGCCGACCTGTGTTCTTTAAACTTCATCAGATGATCAACCATAATACCGCAATCCCTCCCCAATATACTTTTTTCTTGCCCATTTAACATGTACTGTTGCTGCGCATTATGTTTTCCCATATGCATTACTGTACATTATTTTATACTGAAAGGCATTTGGGGTTTCTTTGACCACTCTTCAATCCTTTTTAAGTCCATTTTCATTTGATATTGCTGACTATCTGTAGCAACCGAGCCACCTAGTTTTATACTGTCAGCAAATTTAGTTACATATACAAATAACGCCTACCCGGTGGCCCTGAGGGTTGAGGCATTGGATGCCACACCTCGCGCCACACCAGTGACCCGGGTTTGGGAATGGACTTGGGATGCTGGGGGTTGGCAGGGGAAGGAGAGGATTGAGCATCCAGAGTACTGCTCTCCACTCCTGGGGTGGGTTAGGGAGCTTGCCTCACTCTGTAGCAGTACCCAGTGGAGCCTGGGAGCACTACAGAGTGGAGATGCAGATGAGGCCAAGGAAAAACAGGGAAAATGGTGTCTTGACAGAATGGATGATGGCTGCCAGGACCTTCACCGCCACAGAGCACCTGGACAGCCAGGACTGACCTTAGCAGCACCCAGGGCCAAGAAAGGTAAGCCACAAGGCACTTTCTCTCCAGAAGGGGAGGACCCACCTGATGAAGGGATCCATCAGGTTACCCTGTGGTGGCTGCACTATAAAGTGAGAGTTAGCAACACGGGTTCCTGGGGGAGGTGAGTGCAGTCCCTGGTGGCTCGAAGGAGAGGTAGGTCGAGATGCAGGGAGGTGTATAAATAAAATAATGCAAAAAAAAATAAGTTACAAATAGATAAGTAAATGCTGTACACAAAAGTAATTTCTCAACATTTAACAATAAACTATAGCCATACAAATTTAAAAATCAACAACAGGGACATCCCCTTTTTCTGCTTTAAGAATCACATCTTTTACAACTCTTTGGTAGCATCAGAAGTGGGGGTGTAGGCTTCCTTTGATAGACTGATACACAAAATCTTAGAAGCCTTTAAGAATCCAATCCAATCCCATCTCCTTTCTCCCAGATCCTCATCAGTTTATTTTGGGCATCCTCTCAAACTGGTTGTACTCTTGTTGGCTTCCAAGCTTCAATGCTAACTTTCTTTAAGGCATGGTAAGAATTTACTCCCCCTTTCCTATTTTTGGGGCTTTCTCCTTTCTATTTCTCCTTGTTTATCTCCTGGGCAATCACCTTTCCTTGTGCTGTGCATTTCTATCAGGAAAAGGTGACCCTGTCCCTCCTCTCTGCCGGGTTTGTTGCTGGCCTGCAGGCCTCCCTTTGTAACGTGCTGTGTTTATTTGCTTGATGATTGAGATAGCTTCTCATGCTGGTGGATTTTCCCTGCTAGTTACTTAATAGTGTTATTTCAGGATTTTTCTGCTTTGTGGCTTTAAAGATAAGCAAAAAAGAGAGAAACTGGTCAATACATGCAATACAACTACTGGTATAGTGCCAAGATTTAACCATCCTGTATGAAAATGATGACTGTTAAATTTTCATCTTTTTCTATGGGACAAGTTGGGGATTTACCTGCAATCTGGTTACATAGATACATTGACACTGTCGGCAGATAAGGGCCTATGGCCCACCCAGTCTGTCCATTTAAGCTTGTAAGTTCACTTTATGTTTTTTCTAGAAGTCTGTTGCCCCTTTCCCCTGACCTCCAGAATTACCTTATGTCTATCCGAGGCATTCTTAAATCCTGTGATTGTTTCAGCTCCCACCACTTCCTCAGGCGGGGTGTTCCACTTGTCCACCACCCTTTCTGTGAAGAAATTCTTCCTTAAATTTCCTTTGAATCACCTTCCCTCCAACTTCATCCCATGCCCTCTAGTCCTGGAACATCTTTTTCATTGGAAAATAGTGTATTCCTGCACCCTGTTTCTCTGTGTAAGGTACATGTATGTCTCTATCATACCCCTCTCTTCCTCCTCTCCTCCAGGGAGTACATATTCAAGTCCTTCAGCCTGTCCTCATAGGACATGTGATGCAATTCCTGTACCATCTTTGTTGCCATCTTCTGAACCTTCTCTACCCTGTCTATGTCCTTATGTAGGTAAGGTGTCCAGAACTGTATACTGTACTCCAGTTGGAGCCTCACTAGTGTCTTGTATAGTGGAATTATGACCTCCCTTTTCCAGCTGGTGATGCCCTGCCTATGCATCCCAGCATCCTATTTGCTTTACCTGCTGTCTTGTCACACTGTTTCTCTACCTTGAGGTCATCAGAGATGATAACCCCAAGGTCCCTTTCCTGCTTGGTGAATGCTGTATCCTCACCCCCTAACTGATATGTTGTTCCAGGGTTTTTGTACCCCATATGCATTATCTTGCACTCCTTTGCATTTAATTTCAACTGCCAGACCCTTGATCATTCTTCAAGCTTCTGCAGGTCCCTCCTCATTCTGTCTACACCCTCTGGCATGTTCACTCTGTTACAGAGCTTCGTGTCATCAGCAAACAGGGAAATTATGACTTCTAGGTCCTGTGCAATGTCACTGATGAAGACATTGAATAGGACTGGTCCCAGCACTGATCCCTGTGGTACCACACTGGTCACTTTTCCCTCTGTGGAGTGACAGTCATTTACTGCCACCCTCTGTGTCCTGCCACCCAGCCAATTACCTACCCACTGCACTACTGTCCTGCCCATTTCCATAATCCCAAGTTTGTTTAATAGTCTTCTATATGGTACAGTGTCAAAGGCCTTGCTGAGGTCCAAATAGGCCATGTTCACTGCCCTCCCTGATCCACCTCCCTTGTCACCCAGTGGAAAAATTAAATGAGGCTGGTCTGGCATGACCTCCCCCCCAGTGAAACCATGCTGCCTTGGGTCCTGCAGTCTTCTGGCAACCAGATGTTCCACCAATCTCTCCTTCAGTAGTGCTTCCATGATCTTCCCCTCTACTGAGGTCAGGCTGACTGGTCTGTAGTTCTCCGCTTCCTTTTTGTTTCCGCTTTTGTATAAGGGGACTACATCTACTATCCTCCAGTCTTTGGGTACCTCCCTGTTTCCAGTGATCAGCTAAACAGGATTGTCAGAGGTTCAGCCACCACCTCTCTTAGTTTCTTTAGGACCTTGAGGTGCACTCCATCTGGCCCCATTGCTTTATCGACTCTTATTCCTTCCAGTTCCTTTATGACCCTTTCCTGTGTAAAGGGACTCGTGTCCATTTCTGAGCCATTCCCACCACTTGTACTCTCTTCAGATCCATTACCCTCCTCTTTCTCAGTAAAGACTAAGCAGAAATATCTGTTCAGTATGTCAGCTTTACGGTTGTCATCCTCCACATGGCCCCCATCCTCCCCCCTTCAGTCCTGCTATTTCTCACTTGCCCTTCTTTTTTTACTTATGTACCTGTACCTGGTTATACTGTGTCCACTAAAAAAATTAAATCTGATTGGCATAGAAGGTTCATTTCTTGGAGAATATGATGCGATATTTCCTATGTCCAAATGCAAAAGAATTTATGTAACCACCATTGAAGAGTCAGCCATCTAATAAAATGTTATAGGAGGTAGTGGTCTGTATCAAGATTTGTGTCTAGCATGACTCTCCAAGATTTGTTTAACCAAGTAGTTAATCTAAGCATACCACTTTCTCCCAAATCAGAATAGATGACCAGGCCAAAATTAACAATAGAGACTATGAAGCTGGTTACTACTCTTTGATGAGCTTCCCTTGAGAAGTTTATGAGGTTTTGGTATAGCATACCAAAATGAACATTGACAATTTTAACATTTGCAGAAATATGTTCCTTACACTGCATGTCAATGAACAGTCTAAAAATAAACCCAAATATCAGACCTGCTCTATCAGATCATGCACAATTGTTTTTATTGACAGTGACTTCTGCCCCATATAATGCCCTTCGCTCCCAAAGATCACAGTTGTTGTCATTTTGGGCATTGAATATCAGTTTATTTTTAAAGAATCTCCTCTGAACAAAATTAAAATCAAACTGGAGATGATCTGAGAAAGCAGGATGGTCAACATGTTTAATAAGTATGAGGACATCATCAGAATAGAATGTTCTTATATTCATGACATTGTCAGGCAAATTATCTTAAAATAAACTAAATAGTAGGAGACAAATGATTGAAGCCTGGGTAACCCCTACACTAAATAAATCTAAGTTGGAAAAATTATTTTTTTATTTTGCTATTTTGATATCTTTTAGTTAATTTTTCCACTAAGTCAGGGCAGGTAAATATATACACAGGTTGCTGAGTCATGCAATTAATATAGGGAAAGACAGACAACTGCTATAGACATGACTGAAACCATAAAATAAATTTCCAAATACTGTACAATAAGTAACTTTGCAGCAGAGCAGTATGGGTAATATTGTTTATCCTGCTTTTTAAAGGGAAGACTGATGTTATGCAGTACAAAGAGTACAGATACCAGGCACTAGAAGAGAGTTCCTTTAAACAAAAGCACTGTGCTGTATCAGAGACTATGGGCAGGATTTTCAAACAAGCCCCCTGGTGCACCGAACGTAGGGAGCACGGAGCTTGTGGCAGTCTCCAGTTGGTAATCGGGATTTTCTATCCCTTGCGCTGACCGCAGATCCTAAGATCACATATTTCTGGTCCAGCCTGAACCACATCCCGGGGCCAAATACACAGGGCTTGTGCCAGACATTTGGCACAAGCTGTTGTAAACCAGGGAAACTGTCACAACTGCACCTGGTATTTTAAAATCCATTGCAGTTGCGGCAAAGGGGTTCATTGCATTGCCGATTTCATAGTCCCCTGGCACAGGACTTGTCACAAGCCGTGCACCATCATTTGAAAATCCTGCTCCATGTCTTCCTCCTCATTCAGCAGGTGACATCTGTCATATAAGGAATCACATGGGGCTGACATCACCATGTACACCAAGTCATTCTGCCTGTACGAAATACTTAACACAAAAGCTAATGGTACTGGTGTAATGGAATGCCCTTTTAATTAAATAATAGAGTGAAGTTAGATAGGTAGACAGATGTTTGGTATAGCAGTTTTTCTATAAGATACCTCACTATAATGCTTTGGTACCCTCATTCCCAATTACATTATGCCCAGTTGTATATAGCCTTATTATAACATGTACTACTTTACAATAGCATGTAAAATGTTTGATTAATAAAAATACATTTTAATGAAGCTGGACAACTGGCTTTATGCATCTGTTTGTCTGTCCATCAGTCTGACCATCAATCTTCTGTCTGTCTGTGTGTCTGTGTGTGTATCTATCTATCTATCTTTCTAATCTGCCCATCTTTCTAGCTATTTGTGAAGTTCCTGGTTGTTCAAGCAGATGAGATGCCTGATTTATTTCAGAAAAAAAGGATGATAGATAAATAGATAGCTACATAGCTAGATAGAAAACTGACTACAGCTGGCATGTTTCTACTTCAGTGTGGGGGGGGGGCAGAAGACCAATGCATGTACATTTTTTTTTTATCCACAGAAACCATATACTATAAAACATGATACATGGCTAACTATGCACAGACAAGTCTGTGTTTCCAGTTCTGGTTTCTGATGATATCAGAGACTTCTCTATCTTTGCTCTTGAGGTCTATGATGTAATCAAAAACCCTCAGTGGAAACACAACCAGGCTGAGATATAAGTATATATATATATATATATATAGAGAGAGAGAGAGAGAGAGAGAGAGAGAGAGAGAGAGAGAGAGAGAGATAGATAGATAGATAGATAGATAGATAGATAGACAGACAGATAGACAGACAGACGGATGGATGGATGGGTTGGGTGGGTGACTTCATGGATGGATGGATGAGTGGATGGATTCATGGATGAATGGATGGATGAACAGATTAACAGACAGACATACAGACTGATGTAGTTTTATACAATGTCTGTGAGAATAAAGTTAGGCAAATAACTGTTATATTTTTGCTTCTTCTGGACTTAAGAATAACAATGTCTTATTCTTACTCTGGGTTCCCATGGGCAAACATATTATCACAGTAGCTCCCCATTGCCAGCATCCAATAGCAGGAGCTGCATAGTTCTAATTTCAGAATGGAACCATTTACTCACCCACTGGCTACCACTCTTCGTAATTCAAACCCTCACACACAGTCCTGTCAGCTCACAGTCTCCAGGGGGGAAAAAAATCAAAGGCCCACATTTTCAGAGGAGATGGGTGGCACATCATGGTAAAAATGGAGATGAACATGGCTTAAAAATGCTCCAAATCACAATATTCAAAAGGGAGAATGGCTGCCAAATCCAGATGGGCCATGGCCCAAAAATAATGTATGCCGCCCATGTAGAGGGGGCATTACCATGAATATTCTGCCCATGAGAATATTCAGAAAAGATGGTCACCTGAGTGCATGAAATGTGCGGTACAAAGATGGGCAAAGAAAAAGCTAGCCTAAATTGTCCAGCCACCCACTGGCAGGCTGCAGTAGTGCAGACAGGAGCACAACAGCCTACCAGTCCTGAAATTCTAGTGGCACCCCCCACCCAGCCCTGACTCCTGATGTGGCAATAATAGTACAAAAGAACCCCACTTTTCCATAGTGTCTGGTCCCCCCAGTCCCGTTCCCCGATCGCACATACATGTAGTGTAGTCCTCTTTTCCGTAGTATAGGGTCCCCCCTTCCAGCCCCATGCCCCGATTGCACATAAAAGAACAAAACCCCACTTTTCTATAGTGCAGTGGATCCCCCAACATGTCCCTGATCCTCAGTCGCACCTAAAAGAAAAGTTGTCCCCGGTCCAAGATCTCCAATTGATGTAAAAACCACAGTCACATCTGGTTCCATAGTGTAGTGGTCCCCCACTCTGGTAGGCAGGAATCCCCTCCATGCACCCTCCCAACCTGACCTGTGCTGATGACTGGCACAGCCCTCCACACCCTGCTAGGGCCAGCCACCAACTGATCGGGTCCCAAGCTCATACTGTACTTAGTACGAGTTCATTGGATGAGCTTGTACTATATTCTGAAAATAACAAAGTTAATTTTTTGGACCTAACACTTTGTAAGTAATCAGGTTATTTGTCACTGATTTTTATGGCAAAGACACAGATGGCAACACTATTTTAATGGCTACTAGTTGCCACCCAGCTCACTAAAAGAATAATATCCCCAAAAGGCAATTTCTCAGAGCCCGTAGAAACTGCAGTTCAGGGGAACTATTTGAGGCAGAGGTAGAGAGAGACTTAGCAGTAGATTCCAAGAATGGGGATATAATGCACCGATTATAGACCAGGCAAAGGATTTTGCTGGTAGTTTGACATGTAGAGATCTATTCCAAACCAGGAGAAGAGTGAAACTGATACTGGAAGGTTTAACTTTGTGACAGATTTTTCAGGACATGCAAGTTATTTTCAGAAAATAGTTATAAAACGGGAACAAAACTTAAGCTTCTCTGATTGGCTAAGTACCACTTCTACCCGTGTCCTTATAGAGCCATATCATAGCAACCTGCACTACATGTAAAGAAAATGACACTGCACTGCTGTATATAAAGGTTCCCGTGCTGCCAAAATTCTAAATTCACTTCTCAGCTGAGCCATCTCAAGCATTTGAACACTTCCACAGTGCCGAACCCAACCACGGAGACAAACTACGACTCACCTCACCACACACAAACTCACTTGTGTCTCTTATTCCCAGTTACCATCCACATAATGAACGCATTTCTTCATTTGTAAAGAAACCATACCCCACCAGCAGCACACAGTCGGACCTTGACCGCAACAATAAAAAAACACAGATAAACTGGAAGTTGGTCGCTCAGAGGTCAGACAATTTAGCCGCTCACCCCATTGCACTAACACTGTTTTTGCCCCTGAAATTAGCATGAAGAGACACAGAAGCCACAGAATTTCAAAACAAATGCCAGAAATATTTAAAAAATTTAATTTAACCTGACTGCAAAACCGGAAGTGACTGAAGCATGTACACCAGTTCACAGCGGACATGCTTGTTTCCCACCTGCTCCTACTAAAATCCTAACAAAGCAGCCTACAAAACCAAAACAAATGAAAAAAATTAAAATAAATAACAACTTTGAGGGGAGGTGGTGGTAGAGACAGGTGACACAGACAGCAGCACCCTCTAGTGGCTTCTTCTCATTACACATGCTTTCATTAGAAAAACTGCACAAAAACAGGGACTATTTTTCTTTTTTTTTATTTATCTTGGCATATTTTCTAAAACTTATCTGAAATACTTAAATACATTTTTTTACAGGGGGACCTATTTTATAAGCGCAATAAGACACTCCGAGGTGTGCGTTATGGCCTTATAAGAGCACTTCCTGGGTGCTAAAGGCACTCGGCACAAGCGCCTCATGCCTCATAATGCACCTGGGGCATGCTCTTATAAGGCCATAACACACACCTTGCCATGTCTTATTGCTGGCTTAACAAACACTGACATGTTCTGATAAGTGATTCAGGTTTGGCAAAACTAGTGATGCAACCACCACATATGGCATACCTGAGAGCGTCTGCTATAAAAACTAGACTGGTTCATAGTCATTACATGAAGCCCAAAAGTTCAAACAGGCTACAAACAGCAGGTATAAGCTGTCATACATGCAAAAGATGTACAGTATGTACTGTAAGGACATCAAGAATAGCAAGAAATTTACTAGCATCAATGTCATGCAAACGTTTGACATCAGAAAGCGCAGTACATGTGATTCAAGTGGTATTTTTTACTTCACAGAATGTAGCTACAGAGCATTCTACATAAGGAAAACCACCCGCAGTCTGAAAGTTCGAGTGGGGGAACATGTACGAGCTATTGAGAGGAGTGATACTATGTGTGCAACTGCCCTACATGTTGAAAACAAAAAAAATGGAGACATGCATAAATTCACTTTTACAGAAATTGATAAAGTGTATCCAGCCCCAAGAGTGTGCAACTTTAATTATTTAGTTTTAAAGCAAGAAAGAGTCTGTATCTTAAAACTAAGAGCCCATCACTCTCCATGTCTGAATTTTGGCTTTGATCTCAAACCACATATTAAAAAGAGGTGATACAATAGAGTGATCTGCTTTGTTTGAAGTAGCACTATGGATTTCAAATAGTCTGGTATATCGATATTTATATTTTTCTAGTGCTTTTGTTGTGTATACTCCCCTTCCCTCCCTTTCTTTTTCCCTTTCCTTCCCCCAACCCCACCCTTCCCCCATTTTCCTCATCCTTTCTATTGTTAACTTAGGTTATTACCTCACTATGAGTAACAAATATTTTAGGTGGTAGTTCATGTTGTGTATTCTATATACATTTTTGTGCTTTTTTACTGGTGTGCACTTTATATATATTCATTGTTCTTTATGGTGTGTGGTGCTCTGTTTTTATGCAATATATGTATGTGTCTTTAAGATGATGTCAAGCATTTTAAAAATGTGAATAACCAATGGATTTTGTTGTTTAATTATAATGTCATACCCAATGCACTTTAAATAGTGGTTTTGTTTAGTGTGACCCCCGCTTTTGATAAAGTACCATGTCGGAAACACGTCAGGTGGGCACACAGGTGTCTCTTTTCAATAAAGCTGCTTTTCTGTGACTTAAAAGTGGTGTCCTACTACTGTTGAGGTGGTGAGTGCCTGGTTTAGAGTTTTGAATTTCCTTTTGTGAGTATGGGTTTCAGGAGGGCAACAATGTCGCAGACCATATTAAACTGGAGGATAAAATATTCCAAGGCTAAAGTCATATCCTGAATTACCATCAGAAAGGACAAGCCTATCTGACTGAGCAGGGTTCAGAGAAGTTGGGGGCCAAAAACATGCTCTTTGGTGGTGAGAGGTTCACTTTTGACCACCTTAGTGGACCATTTGCAGGTGATTGGGGAGTGGTCACTGAGAGCATCAGGTAGAACAGCACATGATAGTACCCTATCTGGGTGGCTGACAAGAATCCAATCAAGAAGGGTTATATCAGTTTTGTAATTGGTTCTGGTAGGTGAGGTAATGATTTGGGTAAGGAATACATCAGATACTTTGTAAGATCACGGTTATTGCTTTCTGACCAGTTGATGTTGATGTCCCTAAGCACTATTTTTTCATGTTGTGGATTAAGATTTGCTACAGTTTTAATGACGCTATTGAAACTATCCCTAGCACTCTTTGGTGGCAAATAAACAACTAGGAGGTTTAGATTTTTTCACTATAGGACCAAGCCTCAGGTTGGTAGCAAGGAGTTCACAGCCAGCAGGATCAGGGGAAAGGGGAAGTCTACTGGGCCTAAGGTAAGGTTATATGTATAGGAAGCAGCCACCACCTCTTTAAGTTCCTCTATCCAGTCGGAGTGTCATGTACCCATGTATGTGCAACAGAGTCAGTGATCTTGTTAGAGAGCCACATTTCTGTGACAACCACCTCTGCCAATCTTTTTCTGTGAACCTATTCACAGTCCCCTAAGTCTAACAGCTTTGCCACAGACTGTAATTACAATGGAGTACATGATTTAAAAAAAAAACTTGAACAGACTCATGCTGCACTCCCACATTGGCAGGCTGAGCGCAAACATAGGGCAGCATGTACAGCAGAAGCTGAAATGTGTCACTTTGCATATTTGTATGGTTGCATATACAGTACCATCTTTTTGGCAGCAAAAAAGAAGTCAGCAGTCTAAGTGGAGTGGAGTGGAGCGGCTAACTTTCCTCTTCCTCCACTCCACTATCACAGCATGAACAACTGTTTACTGTGGTGACTGTCAGCCAGTATGCACACATTATCAATACCACTTACCAGCAGCAGAGGAATGGCATTACATTCATTGGCAGCAAGTTTAAATAAATACCACTCACTAGGAGTAATGACTAAATGACTAAAGAAATCTGATGTCTGAGTGGAGCAGAGCTTCCTTTTCCATCTCTCCGCTCCACTACAGAAGCACTTTACTGTGCTGGCAATCAAGCAGTATGTACAATAGTGTCAGTGCTGCTCACCAGCAGACAACTGTAACTCTGTTATAATATAAAAATCTATTAGAAAATAAAAGTAACAAATAAACAACAAGAAATTAAACACAATGCAACACACATGTGGATGAGCTGTTCTCTAGCCCCCAATGTCTCAAATGCTGGCATGGTATACAGTCACTCATTATAACGAAGCCTCACTATAATGCACAAAATAGATGGACCCAGAGGCATTCATTTTAACGAGGGACCACTGTATATATGCATTGTTTGCAAAAAACTGAATAAATAGACCAATTAGGGTTCAACGTAATGCTACAAAAGTAGGAAAATGTGGTGTTAGGGTTGTCAACCTTAACTTCTCACCCCCCCCAAGCAACCAAAAAAAATAGGGTTTTGGATTTCTAGAGTCTTGGTGAATCAGTGATGTGGTCTTCCTTGAGTTGTCAGCCCTAATGTTCCCCCCTTCTCCAGCCCCTAGCCTACTGTCCCAAGCAGAAGTTACAGCTCCAAGCCAGTGATTCATAGTGATAAACTCTTCAAAGGTAGAGAAGTATGCCTCGCCATATGCTGCCAACAAGAAAAGAGATCACATCTGGCATTGTTTGGGCATGGGTGGGCATTAGGGTTGACAATCCTAAAGAAGACCCCATCACTGATTTGCCAAGACACTGGTGACCCAAAATACTATGTTTTTTTTTCTTTTTAACTGCTTGTGGAGTTGTGGTGTGGAGTTATGACTGGAAAGCCTAATGCCACATTTCTCTACTTTTGTGGTGTTACATTGAACCCTACCTGATGCTTACATAGTTTTTTGCTAAGAATTTGCATTATTTTTCAGATAGCGGAATTGTATCTTCATTCACACATGTCCCAAAAGAACCTGTGTGAACAGTCAAAGATGTGCAGGGCTCTCAGGGCTCTACACCAAGAGAAGACTCTGTCCACCTGTGGAAGTGCAGGGCCCTGTGGGCCCTGAACTTCCATGCAACACCAGATGTCAAGAATTCATGGGGCTGTCTTGTGTACTGAAGAAGCACAAGGTCCTCTAGGTCCTCTACTTCCATATGACCGCAGACACAGACACACAAGGCAAAGAATCAATCTCTCAGCTGAAGCACATGGCCCTCTGACACCCACGGATACAGAGTTTTTGTTTGTTTGTTTAAAATCTGTAAAAGTCCATGGGACAAAGACCCATTTACATGGGTGACCAGAGCAAATAACAAAAGTATACAATAACAAATTACTGTACATAAAACATAGACAAGAAAAAGTATACAAAGACAAAATTAGTTAACTAAACAGTAATACATTCACACCTATTACTGGAGAGGAAATTATTTTTTAAGGCTTTTCTTAATGTATGTAAAGTACTTCAAACACATGATGGTAAAGCATTGTAAACTACAGGCAATGTATATAACAATGATCTCTGACCAGTATAAGTTTTCATCATAAGAACTGTAAACAAAGTACTTTGGGATGATCTAGTTTGAGCCATGGAAATATGTTTTTTTCAAAGATTGCATGAAAGAAACTAGGTACCAATCCAGGGTTACTTTCCTGGCCAAGATATCGAGTTGAAACTGACACCTCTGATCAAGCTGCAGCCAACCCAAATGCTCATATTGGGTACAATGGTGAGTAAGATATGATAATTGTGAAGTGAATCTAGCAGTCTGATTCAGTAACATCTTAACCTTATTCAGCAACCCTAAACCCACTGAATGATAAAACAATATGCCATACTCTATCAGAGGAAAAAGGAAACTCTGAGACAACAACCTAGTGGATGGCATGAGTAACAAATTAAGTCTATAGAGAGAATCCAATCTTTGATGCGTTAGTTTAATCATGGTATTAATGTGCAGGTCATATGTTAAGGATTCATCCAATAGAAGTCCTAAATATTTGAAAATCCTAACTTGTTCCAGGTCATTGCCTCTTAACATGCCCAGTATGAGAGTAGGATCCTCAGCCAACTTTTTTCTTTGGTTATAAAAATACATGATTTTTTTTTTTGCATTTGGTACCAATTTATTAAAACAAAACCATTTCTGAATAGCAACAAAATCACAAGCCAAATCATTTTGTACTTCAAAAAAATTGGGACCGCTTGTGAGGATCACCGCATCATCAGCATAAAGAAAAATTTGAGTATTACAACAAACTGAGGGTAGGATATTCAAAAATAAACTAAATAAGTGTGACACAAAATAAAACCTTGAGGAACATGCAGTGGAACTACAGATGGAGGGTGAAATGATTCCCTTATTTTTTGTTGATTGGGAGCGTCCAGAAAGGTAGCTCTCAAACCAACCAACAACCTCAGAACACAAATGCAGTTTAAAAAGGGCAGACAAGAGCAGATTATAGTTTACCAAGACAAAGACCTTGGTCAGGTCCACAAAGGCAGCTGCAGTAAAAAACCTTATCTAGGGTGTGATGGACTGCCTAAATGAACTCCACCAAGGCCATCAACATGCTATGACCTTGGTGGAATATATGTTGTGCTGGAGTCAGTATATCATACTTAAGTAAATAATCAATCATCTGATTGAAAACTGTCTGTTCAAGGACCTTAAATAAAGGAGCCAACAGAGAAATTGCATGATAATTTTGTATGCTGGCCATGTCCCCAGCTTTAAATATAGGAATAATAGTTGCCTGTTTCCAAATGTGTGGAAACTGGCCAAGGCAAAGTAACAAATTGTGATTGTTTCTAGATTGTATGTGATTTTGTATTGTATGTATCTATTTATTATTTTTTTTTATTGTAATTATGTCCACATGAATTTGTTGTAAATGGGGATTTAGTTCTCTAACAAATCAACCTGTATAAAAATAAACTTTTAAATAAAAATAAAAAATAATAAAATTAAATACTTTGGTGAGTGGAAAACAAATAATATTGAAGGTGATCCTCATGAGTCTGAAGTCCACCCCATCATTACCCACTGTAGGGTGAGGACTAAGGTTAGATAGATAAGAACAGACTTCACCAAGGGTGAGAACCCTAAAATAAAAATGTGGATGAGCATGACACAGCATAAGATCACCAGTACCATAGCTATCAGGCAAATTGTCAGGGTCTGAATTTGGTACACAGTCTGATAAATCTAAAAAATATTTAGCTTCTAATCATATAGTTGTATTTGTTTTTGGCTTCTTTATATGCTAAAAGAGTGACTGTATCCCTAGTCTTTCTATATATTTTCCACTGTTTATCCATAACTCTCAGTTGTTCAAGTAACTCTTGTGTGACCCAAGCCTGTCTATTGCCCCGATTCTTAGACTTCTCAGGGGACCAAATGAGTCCCAGATAGTATTAAATTGCTGAAGGTCTGCAATGCATTCCTCACAGTTACAAAATTATCCAAGAAGGACCAGTCAAATACAAACAAAGACTCCCAAATTTAACCAAGGCCAATTTTTTTAATATTATGGGAGTAAATATAAGCTGGTGGTGCTGTTTTCCTTTTTGCAGTCCAGCAACAATATACAGGACTGGCAGCATAGCCTAGAGGTTACAGGAATGAGGTGTGAATGAGTTTGGTATATACAGCAGACTAGACCTGAGTTTGTTACTCCCAACTTCCACTTGCATACTGTGTGACTCTGAACAAGTCACTTAATCACCCAGTGCTCCTAAGTCACCCCTGAAAATGGGCACTTGTGCCTAGTGGGCCTTACCTGGTTACCAATGACTAAAATAAAATACAATCTGATAAAACTCCTGACTGTATAATTTTTGTGGTATCAGAAACAAAGACCCAGTCCAGCATGGAAGAATAACCCATCCTGTAATGGACCCTAGTAGGTGTCTCAGTTATCTGTGTAATCCTAAGATCTGTCCCTATACTTTGCCACATCTTTCTGTGACCAGTTCATGTTCATATCTCCAAGGATGACCAACTCATGATCATAAGGGATGGACCTTCTGTGGGCATGAACTAGGTCTAGTCCCTCCTCCTGTTTGACAGGTAGAACATATATAACCATAAGGGACAGAAATTTATTTTGTCCTAGTTTCAGTGTCAAAAGTACCAGTTCACAGGATGGCTGTGTCAGAGAAATCAATTCTTGTGTTGCTGACAAGTGATTTTTTTTACATAAAACAGACAACCTCCCCTTTACAGCCTGCCTATCACATCAATAAATAAAAAAATGTGGAATATTCCTTGACAACCATGTCTCTGATTACATCAAAATGATGTTGAATAGACTAGACAGAAAATTAAATTTGTCCCATTTAGCCAACAAGCTCTGCACATTTTACGTGGACAATATTAAGGGGACGCCTAGGGAAAATTCTATCAGAAGAGGAATCAGGAGGGAGGTCTTGGTTTAAATGTATTGAACCAGGCAATAGTATCAATTGTCTTATTAAAATAGCTGAATAATGATCAATATAACAGGTAACTACTTTAGAATGCTTAGTGAAATCCTTGGAAGCTGAAAAAAATATTATAGAGGTTACACAGAGATTATCTCTTTCTTAGAAAATGATTTGTTAATAGAACCATATAAGTAGGATGTCAGAAAATGAATGAGGTATGAGAGAAAACAGTCTTGGGATCAAATCCACAATCAGTAAATGCCCCTTGACTATATAAGATGTCATTATACCAAATATAACTGTTGTTCTGAGCAATAACATTTACTGGGCTAGATGTCCCATCCCATGAGAATAAATCCAAAATAAAAAAAATAAAAAAATAAAGCATGTTTATGTATTGCACAAACTCCAAAATGTCTGGCTGAAAGATAAAAGAAACTGGTTACCAGGGCCAAGACACTTAATCCCCGAACTGCCACCATGGAGGATTGTGCAAAGGTGTTGGTAAATTTATATAATTTAAACCCCCTACACAAACCCCAAATCATCTGGCTGAGAGAATAATAAAAGAAATCTAGTTACCAAGACCAAAGCACTTATTCCCCAAACTGCCATCATGGAGAATAATATAAAGGTGTAAGTAAAACTGTACTAGGCAGGGCCTACAATGCGGCTGCCACACACCCATGGAAACACCACTGTTTAACAAATGAGAGCTAACACAGCCACTGCCACTAGCTGGACCACACTCCCGATTATTAATTAATTACAGACAAAAAACAAAATGTATATGCAGGATCCACTGATAAACTAAGCCTAGGGCTTGAAAATCTATAGTAAATAAATTAGTACTAATTAACTCATACTGACTCAAGGTTCATGCTATAAAATATCAACTCATATAGCACGTGAGAAAACAAGCAGACTTGGTGTAAGCCTAAAGTATATAAGTTACCTTAATTAAAATAAACTAAAACTTAAAATAACCAAGTTCACATCTTAAAAATTCATGTAACACTTTTTCATCAGGATAATCATAATTTGCGAAGGTTTACTAACATCTAAAATGCATATATATAACATAGAGGATAAAACTCTTATAAATAAAAGTATTATACCTTCTATATTAAAACAGCAGAGAAAATTTTGTAAGCAGCCTCCCCGCAGTTAGCTGTATGCCAAGAGAAGATTTCTCTTTGCTATATCATAACTGAGTCCATGCTGGCAACCCTGCATCTTCCTTTCCCTGGTGGGGAGTGGTGCCACATGACAGCGCCTCCCCCCCAGACTCGTCCCATCTGGCTGACTCTCTGAGCAGGCCTCTAAACTCAGCTCACCAGCACAGGATCAAAAAGCAGTACTCTCTGGGGTAAAGGCTGGCACAGCATACAACATTTCTTAATTTTTTTTTATTTTGACCCCAAGATTTAAAGTTAGTTGTTTTATGACTCCACCATATAAACATGGCATATGGCATTTGTAGAATACTGGCCAAAATGTCATTTTGTGCCACAAATGCAAAAAATATTTTTGGGCACGACTTGAAAATGACACCTGTCGTGTATGAACCGGGGTGAAAAAAATGGCTACGTTGAAAGTTTGGAGTCAAAATATTGAAAATTAGCCACATTATGAATAAATGTTCAAATATTTCAATGTTCACTCTTAACTTGGTCATTTTATAATATTTTCCCACCACATTTTCAACATAATCTTCTTATGACCCCACTTCATGAACAAGGTAGGTAAAAAGTTTAAAATCTCACCTGAAATGTGAGTTCATGGAGTGAATGCAAAATCACCTTTTTTTCACCTGTTTTGTTCATGAGGTGTGTGTGGGGAGGGGGGTCCTAGAAAGGGCATGCTGAATGTTTGGTGAAAAAATATTGAAAATCAGTGAAGTGTATGATTTAACATTGAAATGTTTCAACTTTCATTCATAACTTGGTCATTTAATCATATTTGTACACCAAATTTTCAGTATAGCCTTCAGTAACAAGTTTGTACAATTCTTCATGTTTCTGTGTTTAAATTTTATTTGCAAGTCAGATCTATTTTAAATATTTCAGCTGAGATAAAAGCTGTCAAACAAAGTCAGCTGCCAGAAGCATGCCAGATGGCCCTGAAGAGTGCAGGCTGCTGGGCTCAGAGTCAAGTTGGAGAAATGACAGATAGGAATGGCAAACGTGCCATACCTGGGGCACAGTGGCTCATGACCAAGAGGAAATTATGGTCCTTCCAATGGCAGGGTCCTACTGTAAGTTTGTGTCAAATTTCAGCAGCATGAACAAACCCCTGTCCGATGTTAGAAAGAAGAAAGTGCCAGAAGGTTTTCAGTGGACAGAAGGCTATGATATTGTATTCTGCCAGTTGAAGGAGGCATTGTGTAGGCCACCTCTTCTCACCAGACTAGACTATTCTCTAATGTTTATTGTGCATGCAGATGCATCTGATCATGGTCTAGGCATGATTCTAAGTCAGGTGACACACTTTGAAGAGGAACACCCAGCTACAGTGGCGTGAAAAAGTATTTGCCCCCTTCCTGATTTTCTCTATTATTGCATATTTGTCACACTGGATGTTTTCAGGTCTTTAGACAAAATGTAATATTAGATAAAGGGAACCTAAGTGAACAAATAACACTTGTTTTTTTTTTTTATTTCACTTATTTAATGAAAAAAAGTTAACCAACACCAATTGGCACTGTGTGAAAAAGTAATTGCCCCCTTACACTTAATAACTGGTTACTACATTTAGCTGCAATGACTGCAACCAAACACTTCCTATAATTCAATATCAGTCTTTCACATCGCTGTGGAGGAATTTTAACCCACTTCCTCGCAGAACTGCTTTAATTCAGTAACATTTGGTAGGTTTTCGAGCATGAACTGCTCGTTTCAGGTCCTGCCACAGCATCTCTATTGGGTTTAAGTCTGGACTTTGACTAGGCCACTCTAAAACATTAATTTTACTTCTTTTTAGCCATTCTGATGTGGACTTGCTTTTGTGTTTTGGATCATTGTCTTGCTGCATGACCCAACTACGCTTCAGCTTCAGCTGACGGAAGGATGACTGGACATTCTCCTTAAGAATTTTCTGGTACAGAGCAAATTCATGGTTCCTTTAATTATGGCAAGTCATCCAGGTCCTTAGGCAGCAAAGCATCCCACACCATCACACTGCCACCACCATGTTTGACTGTTGGTATGGTGTTCTTACTGTGGAATGCTGTGTTTGCTTACGCGAGACATTATGGGATCCATGTTGTCCAAAAGTTCCACTTTGGACTCATCTGTCCATAGAACATTTTCCCAAAAGGCTTGTGGATCATCCAGGTGCTTCTTGGCAAATGAGAGATGAGCATTTATGTTCTTCTGGGTTAGCAGTGGTTTCCGCTTGCTACTCTCACATGAACCCATTTTGCCCAGTCTCTTTCTGATTGTGGAGTCATGAACACTGACCGTAGCTGAGGCAAGAGAAGCCTGCAGTTCTTTGGATGTTGTTTTAGGATCCTTTGAGACTTCTTGGATGATTTTACACTGCACCCTTGGAGTAATTTTGGCAGGCCGCCCACTCCTGGGAAGGGTCACTACTGTTCAAGTGTTCTCCATTTGGAGATTATGGCTCTCACTGTGGTTCGATGAGTCCCAGCGCCTTAGAAATAGCTTTGTAACCCTTTCCAGACTGATAGAGGGCAACAAAATGTTTTCTGATCTTTTCAGAACTTCCTTTGATCAAGGCATAATGTGCTGGTTGAATCTTTGAGCTGGCAATGTGACTCTGATGGTAAGGGCCAAAATAAGTGAGGTTTATATTGAGCAGGGCTGGCTGTAATCAAGCCTGGCTGTGTTCAATCAGCTGACTCTAATTATCCCTTTAATTGGGTTGATTTAACTAGGGGCAATTACTTTTTCACACAGTGCCAGTTGGTGTTGGTTAACTTTTTTCATTAAATAAATGAAATAAGTAAAAAAAAAAAAGTGTTATTTGTCCACTCAGGTTCCCTTTATCTAATTTTATATTTTGTCTAAAGACCTGAAAACATCCAGTGTTACAAATATGCAATAATAGAGAAAATCAGGAAGGGGGCAAATACTTTTTCACGCCACTGTATGTACCTGAGCAGGGATCAACTGCCGAGAGATGAGACCTATGCCACAGTAGGGTAGAAGTGTCTAGGTATTGTCTTGGCCTTGCAGAAGCTGCAACCTTATGTGTGTGGAAGAGGGTGCACCCTGGTTACTGATCACAACCCCTTACATGGTTACATAGGACTAATGAACAGAACTCAAAAATGCTAAGGTGGAGCCTGTGCTGCAGTTCTATAATATGTACATTAGGCACCACAGCAGGTTGCACTAGGAAAATGCAGACAGGCTGTCCAGATAACAGTTAGTATCCCTTCTTTAGTAAGAGAGGCACTATGAGAATCTAATGTGGAGTTCACTCGAAGAGCGAACCAAGGACATAGCAGGTGGAGCCAACTGGCTCATACAAAAAACAAATATAATTTAGTGGGAGCTAAATAATGTGTTTTTCATATATCCATGGGGGTGTAACAACTCTTGTGCAATTTTTTCATGTTTCTGTGTTTACTTTGTATTGTCAGCTAGATCTCTTCTAAGTATTTCAACTAAGATAAAAACTAACTGACACAGTTAGTGGCCAGAGGCATGGCAAATGGCTCTGGAGAGTGATTCCATCTTTCAGATGAGATGTTAAGCCAAAGTCCCATCTACCTGTTCTGGTGGTAGTTCAGGTTGATGTTAAAGATCCCATGACACTTCTCTAAAAGAGCAGGGGAATTGTTTTATTCAAAACTTAAAATGAAATTTAAACAGTGCATTAATTCATACAAACCATAATAAAAGAAAATCAAAAACATAATTATTACATCATACATGATCTGCAAACATAAATAATTCATATTTATACAAAAATCCCATTGTTATTCCAAAACTTAAAACAAAATTCCAAACATTGTAGTAATACATACAAAATCATAAGAACTAACAGTTTTAAACATAAGTAAGTATTATGTCATACTTGAGTTCTAACCATAAATGAAACAAAAATGAAACTATATTCTTTCCCAATTCCTACGAAAAGTAGAGGGAAATGTGTAAGTCAGAATTTTAGCCCTTACCAATAAAAGCAGTAAGAGCACCATGAACTGAAATGGTTTCATATGATGGCTGAATAGCAAAATGAATGGGAAAAGAAACAAAAGTGGAATACATACCACCATTGTGTTTCTGCAGGAAAAATCAAAACATTATCTACAGGTACAACTGACTTGAATATCATCTCACTAGTATTTCAGTATGTCGAGCATAGGTGGCAAATAAGAGTTGATGACCTAATGTGTGAAAAAAATGGAAAGAAACACACAAAACAGAATACACTACCAATAAGTGTGCCATATATCCGCTCTTATAGCTGCAAGTTCATCCTGTATCCAACCAACATAATAACTTCCATCTTTTAGCCAAAATGGCTGCGGGCAGATTATTGTAATCATGTCTTTTTAAAGATACAACTGCTTTTCTAATTGACCAAAATAACTGCTCTGGAGTGACAAAATATTGCTGTTATGACCACCTAACATGGCTTTGCCAAATATAATATTTTAGACAACCTAAAATTCCATGCATAACAGTCACATCACACTGTTTCCATAAATCTGGTAATATGCCTAATAGTAACACAGCAGAAGTAATTTCTATAGAAGGTGAAGTAGCCCAAAACTGTGCTAAAATTGCCCAGAACTGTTTTATATATGGACAAGAAAAGAATAAATGATGTATTGTTTATGCTGGTTCAGTACCTATTCTAGTTTTGGGACATGCCCTAGCATCCTTACTTTTATGCTTTAAATTGTCTTTTACCTGTAATTTCTCATGTACACAAAGCCATGTCACATCCCACATTAAGGGAGGCATGCTAGCAGACATTAACATTGCTTGAATATATAGAAATTCCTTTTGAGGTTTATGGCAGAAAAAAGGTAAACTGAGTAAAATGTTTTACTTGAACTGCTAAATAAAATTATTTTCTTGAAGAATGAGCTACCATAGATTTTGTAATCTGCCATTGTTTAGCTTTACCAAAACACATATAATAGGAGGAGGGTAGGCCTTGAATATGCTTTTGTCTAGCTATGGCCTTGTCCCATTCCCAATCAGCAAGCCATGGGGAGATTACATCTCCTACCCAAGGTGGCGAAACTTATTACATATTAACAATTAAAGGAATAATATTAACATATAAAAATATTGAAAAAAGAATACAATTGGATTGATCATATTTAAACCTCCCTGATCCTTTTTTAAATAAATATGTCTCTTCAAATGGGGTTCAAGCGGTTTCCTCATAATGCCTGAAAAAACACTCTCGACAAAGCACACTCCAAATGTTTAAGCAATAAGTAAATGGCTGCTTTATGCAGAAAAGACCCCAATAAATATGTTTTAATCATTCATATATATATATATATATATATATATATATATATATATATATATATATATAACAAAGAACCTCTGTGCGCATCTATATATATATATATATATATATACGCTTCATCTTCGCCATCCTCCACTTATTCCAGTTCCTTATTCTCACCTTTGCTTCTTGAATGAGACATTTCCAGTTATATTCATCTGCCTTTTCAGCCCCCAAATAAACTTCTAAAATTTTCAATCTTGATTGAATTACTGGAATTCCTATAATTGTTTTATATGGACAGATGTTACTTCCGAGAAAAAGACACTTACTTTTAGTAAAATTAATCCAAGCTCCTGTGCCTTCCATAAATGCTCTTGTCACTGCCTCTGTAGCCTTACTGGAGGGAAGATCTGCCAAAACGATACAAAGATCATCTGCATAAGTAATAGTTTTAAGTTCTGTCATATCACTGTTAATCAAAATACCATTATTATTCCCCATCTAGTTTAACCTTACCAACAAAGGATCCAATGTAAGAATATATAGAAGGGGACTGAGAGGGCATCCTTGATGCACACTTCAGTTGTGTGACCTAAATTTCCCATCCTACCATTAATATAAGGGACCACAACAGCAGAACTATAATATTCTTTTAACCAGGAGATAAAACTTTCAGGAAACCCATAATGTGCCATACAAGTCCAGAGATACAGGTGAGATACTCTGTCAAAGGCTTTTAATTGAACTATACTAAGCAAAAATCCTGTAACTTCCCCCATAGTACTTCTATCAAATATTTCCCTTGACAAAATTAAAACATCAGTAATTGTTCTCCTGGTACAGAACAATATTTTGAAGAATGGACTGTATGAGGCAAAACCGTGGATATTCCATTACTTAAAATTTTGGTCATGATTTTACAATCTGAATTGAAAAGTCTAATTGGTCTCCAATTATGCAGGTCCTCCCTATCACCAGATTTATTTAAAAAAATAACCAAACCCTGATTAAAACTGTGAGGATAAATACCCGTGTCCAAACAATCCATATATGAATGTATTAATTCCAGTCCTAAGGTATTAAATATGGTGTATATTTCATTTGGCTAACCATCCTGTCCTGGAGCTTTACCTCTGGGCAGAGCCTTAATTACTGCATCTAATTCTAGTAGGGTAATAGGTTGTGTCAACATTGTATGCATATCCATAGGTGCAGATTCTAACTCACACCTGGACAGCCAGGCTGCTATCTTTTTATCCATCAAGGATGGATCTGCCCTAAACAGCTGTTGCAAGTGCTTTTCTAATTCTGCTAAAATTTCTGATTGGGATCCCACCAGATTTCCAGAGTACATCAACACCTGTCTCATGTCATTGAGCCACCGATGAGTAGTACGATGCTCAAAGGGATTAATCATCTCCGGTGTTCCTATAATGCCAAACCTTTTGCTTTTTCCAGGATTTTCCATTTATCGTATTGTAACTGAGACAGTTCAGCCTTCAAATTGTGAATCTCGAGCATATCAACTGGTATATCCTGTTGCAGGTCAGAATATGCCTGAAGAAGTTTATGCCATAGATTATTATAGGAATTTTGTTTTGTTTTACCCAGCATCCTCCCAATTTTTTGAAAATATTGTCTGATATCATTTTTCATTTCTTCCCACAAAATCTGAACAGAATCGCATAAAAAAATAAACATTTTTTTCTTGCAATTAACAACAAGAAAGAAACCCCTCCTTTACTTTCCAGATTTCCAATAAAGAAAAAATTAATTTCCAATAACCAGGGCCTTTTGAAATAGCTGGAAAATTTGAAAAGGTAATTTGTAAAAGAACATGGTCAGATGTTGCCATTGGTGTGACCTCTTGAGATCAGAACTGCAGATTTGGGGAGACAAACCAATAATCTATCCTTGATTTTCAGGAACCTGAAAAGTATGTGTACTCGACATCATTAGTTTTAGAAAAAAAAACATCCATCAATCCAGTAAGATTAAAAATCTTGTTCATAAAATCTGAGTCACAATATAACTTGGGACTTTTAGCACCCCTGTCCTGTACTGCTCTATTTGTGTTGAAATTGCCCCCAAAAAGAACATTTCTTCTTGTGAGCAAGTAAGGCTGAATTTTGGCCAATAATTCAATTCTTTCCATTTTAATTTGTGGTCCATAAATATTTGTAAGCCGAATGTCAGAGGCATGCACTGTTACATCTAGTAATAAACACCTACCAGCTTCAGTCTCAATAATATCTGACACCACTATGTCTGATGTTAAGGAACAAATACCCACTCCAGAGCAGAGGACCTCTCCCTCCCTGACCAAAAGCATGGACCCCATGGCCATGCCTGAGAAACTTTATCAAAATCAGCAACCGTATACAATCTAGTATCTTATAAAAATACTATATCACAATGTAATTTGTAAAATCCATCAAAGGTTGATAGCTGTTTATAGCCAGATCTAATACTGTTGACATTCAACGTCGACACAGTTAAATCATAAGAGCTAGTTTAAGGTTAGTGTCAGATGGTAGACTGTTTTTTTCCTAGCACTCTTTCTTAAGCCCATTCAAAGGCCACTTTTCTTTTTAGTTGCCTTTTTACCATCAGAAGGCTTCCCCCGTTCAATATCAGAGGCAGGGTCTCTCTGTGAGGAAGACCTGGATGCAGTATTTGAATCTTGGTCAGCCATCTCTTTCTCTACCTGTAAGGTCCCCTATTAGAAGTATTGTACTGTTGTTGCTGTGCTGACCCACTGTGGGGGGTATTCCCTTTTCCTGTGGGAATAGTCATTTCAGGAATCTCATCTCTCAGTGGTTGTGCAGTCTCTGGTATCAGTTGTATTCTGCTAGGAATAACCAAAGGAACTTGATCTCTAGATGTGTCCTCAGTTACAGGAGGGGGTCCTGTCCAGGATTCAGATTCAGATTTTATTGTTACAAAAATATGTATAAAACCAATGGTTTATCACATATAAATATTTAAAAAGAGACATCCTTATATACAATTATCAACACCAAATAACAACTGTGCATACTTGTAAACTACATGTCCGGCATAAAAATACATCTTATGTGCAAACTTAGCTAATGCAAAATAGTTAACCTGTTTTTCTCAATACAAAAGTGTTCCTAGTTTATCCTCTATTGCATCATAAGCATTAATAAGTGATAATATATACGTATTTCTTTCCATTGACAATATGGGACAGTACAGCAATGAATGAGTAACTGTTCTCTTTTCATTTATATCACATTTACAAAATTCATCATCTCTAATTCCAGTCCAAAAACTACTCCACCCCCTTTGTTTATTAATCAGCCCTAGTCTCATTAAACAAATTACTTTCCTATCTTTTTTATTTTCTACCACTTTCAGATGATATTCGACTTTCTTCTATATTTTTTTCTCTTATAAATTCTCATACTAGGCAGACATTCTATCCTTTCCATATCTTTTTGGAAATAAATATTCACTATTCTTTGCCTGGCTTCTTTTACATACACAATCACTTGCTCCTTCTGTTCTTGGAGCCATATTGGTGCCATGCCAAACTATCTCATCCTACTGTTAAGAAAACCAAACCAGGAATGTGTGCAACCCATTTTTTTAGTTTCTTCCCAGCACTGCTTTGGCAATCTCTTATCTTCCATTTGTATTATGCTTTCCCAGTAATTCAATATTCTACAGAGTATCGGTTGTTCCAATCTACTTATCCCTGTTTCCAGTCTGAGTATTGCCATTGGGGTATCCCTTGGTAATCCCAGTGCAAGCCTGATAAAAAAATGTTGCACCATCTCTAAATTCTCTATATTAGTTTGTAACCATCATACTTCACTACAGTATAATAGCTGGCTATTTGTTTTAGGTTCAAAAACCCTTCTCATTGCAATAAAAGAATTACCTCCAAAATAATTAGCAAATCTGTTTATAGCTTTAGTAGACACTATCCTTTACCTTTGACTTTGTCTGTATGCTCTTTCCACAGTCCATTATAACTAAATGTTACCTCTAAATAAGTAAAACTTCTTACTTGTTCAATTTCATGATTATTAATAATCCCTCTTTTAGTTTTTTCTTTCCTTTTCCACCATAACCATCACTTTACTCTTTGTTACATTTATCCTTAAATGTAAGGATTCCAAATGTTCAAATGTACTGTTTAAAGCCCTCCTTAACCCAACTGGAGTTCTAGACAGCAAAACAATATCATCTGCATACACTAATACTTGTATCGCTTGATTATTAATCTGCGGACTATGTGTGTCAGTCTTTCTCAACTCTTTAACCAAAGATTCAATATATATAGCGAATAATGATGGTGCCATCAGGCAACCTTGTTTTACTCCCCTAACTATATATATTTTGTCAGTCAAAGACCCTTGTCTTGTTGTCCTAATCCTAACTGTAGTATTTGAATGTAGCATCTTCAGAATTAACAATAATCTACTATTAATGTTCAAAACTTCTAAAATTTGCCATAAAGTCTCTCTACTTATATTTTCAAAGGCTGCATGAAAATCCAAGAAAACCATATATAACTTTCTTTTTTGTGCTCTACATATTTTTGTCTCAATTAATTCAGCACAAATATATGATCTACCGTACTGTAGGATTTCCTAAACCCTGCCTGATTTACTGATATAATCTTCTGTTCTATTATCCAAGATTCTAAAATCTGCAAAATAGCTCTAGTATATAAGTTCATAGAAACACATAATAATGTAATGGTCTGTGACAAGCTGGATTTGTTCTATCCCCTTTTTTAAATAAAGGAGCAGCTAAGCCTTCAATCCAGCTAGTTGGCATTTTAAGGCTATTATTTATGTATGTGAAAATTTGTGCTAGAATCTTTGCCCACCACTCCGGGTTTACTTTAAATACTTCAGCTGGTATGCCGTCTGACCCTGATGCTTTATTTTTTTGCTCATTTATTGCCCAAATCACATCTTCCTCTGTAACCCTTGGGCAGGGCTTTATTTCTCTATCTACATTATTTCTTACCACATTTTGCTTTAGTTTACTTCCATACAAGTTGTCATAATACCTGTACCAAACCTGTGGCATAATTATCCCATCTATATTTAAATCTCTATTATCTGTGCCAAAGGCTACCAGATTCCAAAACTTCTTACAGTCCTTATAAATAATAGCATACTATAGAATAATCCATAATGTATTTCTATATTGAATCTTTTTAAACTTTAACAATTGTTTTTACTCTTTCCTAAGTCTTAAGTAAGTTTCCCTTAACCCTATGTTGTTATATCCTTTACTACACTTTCCCACTTTTATTACTAAGTTTTTGTATTTCCTACATTCCTTATCATACCATCCTTTATTGAACAGCTTCCCTTGAATTTGCCTCACTCTAACCAGTTTACCTAAAGAGTCTACTATAATTGTAAGAATTTCCTCCAAAGTTTGTATCTGTTCCTTATCTCCATTATAATTATCCACATCAGTTATTTGTACAGCTTTCTCTTTAATCAGAGTATTATTGCATAGTAGCTCATTGATTTTCTTAGAGCTGTGTCCCACTTTATTTTTTTCTTATTCATTATAACTATATGCTTTTTAACATCATCAAGATGTTCCCTTAAGGCATGCTGATGCCCTTCTTGCCCTATATCCATAGTTACAACTATTGGAAAATGGTCATTTTCCCATCTTTCCAAGACCACAAATCTTTTAACTTTATTAAATGACCATAGATCTACAAAGGCAATGTCAATTACTGAGCCACTATTTTTTAGTGGAACTGTATAGTTACTGTCATAATTTCCCTTTGTCCTCCCATTCAATATCCTTAATCGATTATTTGCAGCCAAATTGAGCAATATTTTACATATAGAGGTTAGTTTTTTATCCTTTGAAGCCCTAACTGGAATGGATAATAAGTCATCTATACCCCATTTGCTATAATAAATTTCCACTTTATCGACTATTCTAGCATTGACATCGCCCATTATACATATTGGACTAGAACCATAATTTTCCAACACATTCTCAACAAATCATGTTAATTCTAAAAAATATCTGTTTTTCCATTTCTCTGTTTACTTTTGCTGGAATGTAAACATTAATACAGATCAGAGAGGGATTGTCCACACTTCCCAGGATACTCCCTAGAATATACTGACTATTCCCTTCAATCCTCCCTGTATTACTAAATGACTTTGTAGAAATCAATGTAGCTACCCCCCCACTAGCATGTCCAAACCTTGTTCTTATAGCTGGTATATAATGAATGTGAAATCCTTTCATCATATTTGCTTCAATTCTTTTTAACCATGTTTCCTGTAACATCACAACCTGAAGCTTCTGTACCTCCTGAACCCACTGTGCATCCTCTAATTTCCCTTCCAGGCCAGCTACATTCGAACTCAAGATTTTTATTTCTCCTTTTTTTCAGTATACTGTTCCAAACAATTTATCTTTCATGCCGATGATTCAAGATCTATAAGGGGAATGCTGCTATCCCAGTTTCCCTCTGTCTCAGTACTGTCATCAGTAGCTTTTTCCTATTTTTTAATATTGACATCTTGAATTGGAGAGGAGGTTGTTGGAATCAATAAAGAACTAGTTTCTAGTATTACACTAGTGTTAATCTTAACACCTCTACATTTCCGCCCTGATATACATCTCTGACTCCTCCTCAGTGTCACTACCAAATGAATGTACAGTAATCATAGGTTGTAAATATTCAGTTATTCTTTGTTGCTTCTATTTAATACCTTGGTCTTCGACTCTAATCTCATTTGTTTCCCCCTTTTTTTTATTTTTCTATTTCTCTTTAATTCTCCCAACCTTACCACTGTCCCATTCAAATTAACTCCCATTTCTTGCAGTCCTCTCTTTGACTTAAACGTTTTGTTCTAATCTCTGGTCTTTTCAATGTGACACACACCCAACCTTTCTCATTTCCTGTTAAATATCTATACACTGTTAACAAATATGTCCATCCAATAACATTTCCTAAGACCCCTTTACAAAGGTTATATACCATCAATTTTAAGATAAATGGTGATTCATTACTGACCTTGGGCATTCCTTTAATAAAAACAGTAGACAATAATTTCCCCTGTTTTATCAACCTCTCTTTTTTATCCAAATTAAGTTGCTTATCCCTCACCTTTACCCAGGCCCCAGATTATTTTCCTTCTTCTTCTTCCAATTCTATTTCACACTGTATGCTTCCAACCTCCTTTCCCCTATGCCATTTATCAACTCCTTCCCCTTCCCTATAATCTGAGCATCCTTCTGTCCAATTCCCTGAGTCTGTTTACAATTTAAACACTGCCTAGGTGCTTTATCCTTATTTCTTTTATTATTTGTCTTTGTCTGCCTATATCTATCCTTTTTATACCTTTCATCTTGCTTTAACTCTTTTCCCCTATATCTTCTGTTATTTTCTGAATCTCTTTCCTTCTATTATCCCACCTAACTTCTTTTGTTTGGTTTATTTCTAATTCCTCCTTACGCTTCTGCTCCTTTCTTATCTCTTGCCCTTGATACAGCACTATCATCATATCCCTTAACAGATCATTTGTACATCCTATTTCCCTTTTAATTTCAGCCAGTCCCATTACAATTAAATTATGATTCACAAAAGAATCTACAACTGTTGGTAAATGTGTTTTAGAAACATTTGGGTATCCTCCTTTCTCCAATTTCAATCCAACCCTTGCATCAGACTTCTTATCCCCCCCTCCATTGTTTGCCACAAATGTGATACCTCTGGTGGTGTGTCAGATGGAGGATCCATATTCAAATGCTGTATATAAGGTGAGATAAAATTCTCAAAATCATACAAAAAAGATCCATATTCCTTATTGTATTTTCCATCACCTTGTATCAAGGTGAGAGGTGTTGTTATACCTTTAGTTTTTGTTGCCTCTTTACATGTTAAATTCTACACTATTAAGTCTCTCTTATCCCTAACATGGGGGGACAATTCTTCCTGCCTAGGTTCCTCCATTCTTTCTATATTGCTAGTGGGTATATTTACCTGAGGGGATTCAAATAGAAGCTTTCTGTTTAATTTCTTCCCCTTAATGTCACCCCCTTTCTGAATTTTTTTAATCATTGACCTTTCTTGTTTTTTGATTTGAGCCAGTAGTGGGTTAATAGAGTATTCCTCAGTTTATTTCTCTGTTCCAGCTTGCACTAAATTAGAGTCAGTTCTCTCAGGGCTCAGACTAGCAGGCAAACTCACTCAGAAGGGCAATTAGCACAGTCCCACAGTTCAGAAATAAAAAGCAGAACCAGATCTCTTCAGCAAAGTTCAATGCAGACAGGTGGTAATAGCATACCTGTGGCAGCGCAAGCCTTTTATTCTGTGCAGCTTCTTCTCCAATGGTGACATGCCCCTCTTTTCACTCCCTCTGCAGCCATTTGAGTCTTCAATTTCCCAGGGCTCAGACTAGCAGACAAACACACTCAGCAGGGCAAAGTAATTTACCAAATAGTCCTGTATTACTTTCAATTTTTCTTTACCAAGTGGCACTCGCGCCACCCATGCTCTCACCACAGTGCTCACATTGTGGCAGTGCAAGCCTTTTATTCTGTGCAGCTCCTCATCTAATGGTGACATGCCCCTCTGTTAATTATGTTATAGCTACCTGTTCAAACACTTTCAGATACAAAGTAATTTACCAAATAGTCCTGTATCACTTTTGAATTTTTCTCTACCAAGTGGTACTTGCGCCACTCACTCTCATGCCACAGTGCTCATGCTGTGGCAGTACAAGCCTTTTATTCTATGTAGCTCCTCCTCTAATGGTGACATGCCCCTCTGTTCATTCTCTGATTTCCCAGGGCTCCGATTAGCAGGCAAACTCACTCAGCAAGGTAATTAGCACAGTACTACAGTTCAGAAATAAAAAAGCAGAACCAGCTCTCTTCAGCAAAGTTCAATGCAGACAGGTGGTAATAGCATACCTGTGGCAGTGCGAACCTTTTATTCTGTGCAGCTCCTCCTCTAATGGTGACGTGCCCCTCTGTTCACTGCCTCTGCAACCGTTTGATTCTCCAATTTCCCAGGGCTCAGACTAGCAGGCAAACTCACTCAGCAGGGCAATTAGTATAGTACCACAGTTTGAAAATAAAAAGCAGAAACAGCTCTCTTCAGCAAAGTTCAATGCAGACTGGCAGCAATCCTGTCCAGGAGGAGGATAAGGGGCCCTAGGAGGCCTCAGGTCAGGTGGTAACCTGCCAGACCTTGCTGTACTTATGTAATAGTCTTGTATGGAAAAATCTGCATCATAAGTATTGTGAGCTGCTAAAGGGCACTCCGTAAAGGTGTGGCCAGGTTCATCACAAAAATTGCAAGTTGGGGCATTGTCACATTCAGTACTAACATGACCCATCTACCCACAATGAGAACACATAATTTTGTCACAGGTGGTGCTTATGTGATGAACAGAATCATATTTGTGACACTTTCAAGGCTGGCCTGAATAAAAAAATATACTCTTTATCCCTCCCAATGAAAAAAACAATTTTGTAGGTATTGAAAATCATTGTCTATATAGAACAAGTTTACTTTAATATGCCACCCCCCATTCCAAAAGCCTTCAGTGTCTAATATGGGCTCCAGGATGTCTTGGACATCACTTCTCTTGTCCATCCAGAATAAAATATCAGAATTATTGACCCCTTCATTTCTAAACAGTACTGTCACAATACAAAAGGTTAGGGGAATAACCTGAAATGGAGCCCAGAGGGGATTCATCTTGAACTGTGAATACTTTGTCGAAAAACGTTCAAGAATATTTTGAGCTCAAAAACTAACATCAAAAGTTTATTCTCCCAGTGCATGAATCAAAGCATATACCTCATTGGGGGAATAACTTAAGGACTGTTTAATTAGAATCTGTCCCACAAAGTATCTATCGGGTAATTCTGCCATACTCCCCAAGTATCATATGCAGATGCCATTCCTTTTTTTAGCCAGTTCCACAGGTTTGTGGAATAAGGCAGCATAAGTTTTTTTTTTTCTGTTTGTCAGTAGCAGCTTTAAAAGGGTGTTCCTGTCCCTTGTTTTCCCCACCCATACCATTAGTACCCTGTTCAAATTGCCCTGTGGTCTCTAAGACAGTAGGGTATGATTCAGTAGTTAAGTCAAATGATTTTGTATGACCCCCTATCTCCTGCATAGTAAGGGGAGAATAGGAAGGTGTACCTGTATGCATTGGGGAGTTCTGCACCTCTTGTTTTCCTTCCACTGTAACATCAACCTCAGAAATTTTCTCTGGAGATGCTTCTCAACCTACCTGCCTCAGGCTTCTCATATAGTTAGGATCCACAGCCCAAAATCCATCAGGCCTCCGAAACCAACCCGCATTATGAAGCGTATTATCCGCAGACCAGCCCACATCTCTCGGTGTCGACTGCAAGCTATGTGCACCATTGCTAACACTGGGAGAAAGCAGCGCCTGGCCTTGTGAGGCATTGTACTGAGAAAATAAAAACACTTTAGGAGCCGAGGTCTTCGGGGAAGGAGTTGTACCTGCCATTCTCTTGCATTTCTTTTCCTCCAGTAATGTTGATACCTTCTGGTTGTAAACCCTCATTGCTTCATGAATTTTTGCTTCCAGCTCCTTTTGAAATATAATCTCATCATCTTGAGCCATGGAAAAGTCCAGCTCAGAAGACTCCATTTGAAACTTTTGTCGGTCCCTGCTATCAACGCTTACAACTCCCGCTGAGGAATCACCAACCATACCGCATCCTAACTGTACAGGTTCCAGACTGAGAGCTCAGCAAGCAATTATGGGACAGTACCCCCTACCAAATGATTTGGGGAATTTCCCCTTTGCCCTGGCCAATTTCCCCCGTCACTAAAAATACCACCAACTGCTTAATCTGGTTCACGGTCATTTGGCATTAATCTGTATCCTCTTCCCCCCGGGTCATGCCTGAAAGTAGGCAAGAATTTGTCTAGTGCACTTACCAGGTCAACAAAAATGAAATAAATAAATCTCAGACCAGTTAATAGGAGAACTGAGAGCAAAAGCAACCCTTTCATGTTTTGTGAAGGGCCCTGGTTAATGAGCAAAGTAATCACTCCTGCTGTGTGAGACAGGAGAGAAAACAAAGCGAGGAACTCTGCAACATATGAAACTCAAGATTCCAGCTTTGCCCAGCTTTTCCAGGTGGGAGATTTTCTAAGGCACAAAAGAAGTGAAAAATATGTGGTGTCAGAATGACATACTAGATGATGTGTTCTGGTGCAGCTGAAGGGTCTTGACTACTAGAGACTAACAGCATGAAAAAGGTAGTCAGGTTGGGACTCAATAGTTAAGATTTAAGTAAAAGTACAGAAAGAAAGGGATTAAGCAATATTTAAAAGTGCTTTATACCCTGGGATAATTTGCAAACCAAGAAAACAAGCTGATACTATAGTAAACAGATACAAAGGATTTAAAAATGGTGATGTATTACAGTAGGGGGGTGAGATATCATCTGGCCCAGAAAGTCAGAATACAGACAACTCAGATAAAGAAAATGATAGACAAAGAGGTAACTATTGAGTCCCAGCCTGACTACCTTTTTCATGCTGTTAGTCTCTAATAAATCTATTTGAGGACTCTGATTTTCTGGCGAGGGATTGCTAGACATTCCCAGAGTAACTTTAAAGACATCTGGTGGAAGAACATTTGCCTTTATGGCTCCTACCCTGTGGAATTCTCTACCTCGCCAGATACAAAATAGCCTGACTGTGAAGGGTTTTAAGAAAGGCCTAAAGACCTTCCTTTTTAACCAGCATTTTCTGTGATTTAAAGTATGTTAAATTTGTTATGGATGAAATGTTATTTATTATTGTGGTTTTACTGCTGTTTGTGAAAATTTTGTAAAGGCGCCCTGAGCATGGGAAGGGCACCTTATAGGAATACATTTTACATTACATACATGACTAGATTTGTTCTCCAATCAAACTACTTTATATTAACACCAATTTTTTTTGCAAATCAAAGGAACTTCGATGGGCATTACTTTTGCCCCAAACTTTGCAACACCGTACGTGGCAGATGGGGAGACAGATTGCAATGACAATGGTGAAATAAATAGATTTGTGGGCAACATCAGAGTATGGAAAAGGTACTCGGATTATATTTTTGTTGTATGGAAAGGAAGCAAGGTTGATTCGAATGAATTTATTACATACATAAATCAAACAAGTCCACATTTGAAATTCACAGTAGACAGTGATATTAATGAGGTTCATTTTCTGGACATCATGATTTTTAAAGTTGGTAACAAATTAAAATCAAGACTGTACAGAAAACCAGTATCACAAAATACATTGTTAAAAGTTGATAGTTGCCATCCTAATCATATTACTGAAAATGTACTGAAGGGGCAGTTTTTAAGACTAAAAAGGGCATGCACAGATGACTGTGACTTTGAACAAGGTAGTACTTCTATGACAAGAAGGTTTAAACAAAGGAATTATGATCAGTGACAGTATACAAAGGGCCTATGAATATGCTAAATAGAAATCACGTGCAGAAACTCTTTGAGGGAATCAAAGTGTGGCTACAAGTATAGAATGGGTAGTAACATTTGCAATCCAGTACAATCTGCAACCAAAAAGAATTGGTGATGTAATAAAAAATTATTGGCCCTTATTTAATGTTAACCCAAGGCTGGACATTCTAACAAAACATGACCCAAGAGTTACATACCAGAGGAGTAGCAGTATAAAAGACATAGTTGTTCATACTATTTTGCCTAAACAACCAGCAGAAAGATGGTTTCCCCCGAAGGACATAATTATTGCGGACATTGTAGTGTCTATTCCAATGCATACAATACCAAGACATTTCTACATCCAAGATCTGTTAAAGATTTGAAATCAACCAATTTAACTGTACTTCAATGGCTGTAAATTACACTGTAATACATCTGTGTGGGTTGATGTATGTGGGACAGCCAAACATGAACTGAAATTATGAATAGGAGAGCCCAAAACTGCTATTGGAATTAACAATGCACAATACGCTATAGCAAGGCATTTTCATGAAGCCAGACATGGATCAGCAGCCTCTTTAAAATTCTTAGGTATTGAAAAGATATCATTGGGGGCACTGTGGTGGTGACATTGTTAAAAATCTGCTGCAGTGTGAGGCATACTGCATTTTTACTTTAAAGACCATGTAACCTTTTGTATTTAATGATTAGATACCTATACAGTCATATTTTTTAACGTTAGCAGTTCTGTGAAATTGTGCAGTGCATATCCTGTTTACTTGTCTAAATCCAATGTTTTTCTTCTAGGTCCTTTGTTTTCTAAGTTTGGTTGTCTGTGTAGTTCTAAGTATACTGTGTACATGTTCTATGAGGTGTGGTTTTGTTGGTCATGGGACTTGTGCATGCAGGATTGGCACATTATAAGTAGTTTTTTGCACTTGGCACTTTAATTTACCTGGACTGCTTTGTAATTTCAAATTCAGAGTGTCATTACATAATTTTTTTTATTTTATTTATTTATTTAACAAATCAGAAAGACCTTTCAGCCAAGGGCTCTTTTACAGAGGTTCCACATCAAGTCACAAGAATAGCAAATTACAATGGTTTCAGTAAGTAGTACAACATGAGGAAGGTAATTACATAAGCAAAAGAACAATATGGCAAGATAAATATTATGTAAAGTGTATCCAGTGGCCTTGTTTGATGAGGGGTGGAAGGGCTTACAAGGAGAGAAGTACAGGGGGTGAATTGGGGGGTGGAAGGAGCAAAATAAGAGCAAGGAGAGAGAGATGCCACAATGAAGGTTAAAAAGGAAAGACCCACAGGACGGGGGGTAGAGGGAGAGAACAAGGTGAGGAAACAGAGGAGAGAGGAGAGAAGTGGGAGCGGAGGGGTAAGAGAAGGGGATGAGGTAGAATGAAAAGAGGGCAGGAATGAGAAAGGGATAATGGAGGAAGTGCTGTGAGTGGAATAGCGCAGCAGCAGCATAGGGCTATACAGAGGCAAATGGTAAAAGAGGGAGGTCCCAGTGCATTTAGCTGTCAGCAGAGATTAGGTATAGCAGTCACAAGAAGCTCTGGAAACTAGGAGTTGATGCAGCTTCTGCTTAAATGGTCCCAAGGTTGCAGTCGTCGCAATCTCAGGAGGAAGGGAATTAAATAAATTAGCAGCTCTACCTGCAATGGATCACTGTCGGAGCGAGGTTCGACAGCGAGGGACAGTAAAGGTTTGGCTCACAGAACTTCATGTTCTCCAAGTGCTCCAGAAGGGACTGAAAAGCTGAAGGGAACCTGGTGATAGGAGACTAAGAGTTGCCTTCTTAGCCAGAAAGCAGGCCTGATATTCAGTGCGAGCCTGGAGTTGAAGCCAGTTTGCTTGTTCGAAAAGGTCAGAAGTGTGAATACAATACACTGCACCAATTAATAGACAGCATGCCTTATTCAGAGCTGTGGTGAGCCAACGTAGGGTTGTGTCAGTGGTGGAAATATAAATGACCAAACCATAGTCAATAATATACAGAATTGAACTTTGGATAGCCAATCTGAGGGCCTCGGTAGTAAGGCAGTGTTTAAGCCTGTGTAGAAGGCCTAGGCGAATGTTAACTACCTTGGTAACATTCTCAACATGGTTGGAGTAGGAGAGCGCACTATCCAGAGTAACTCCTAGGTATTTAAAAGATTGAGTCTGATCAAGGATAACACCCACACTGTTTTCAATCACCAATTGTTTGGCTTTGTGCTTGCTGTGGGTACTATGGAAGAGCATGACCTTAGTTTTTTTGCAGTTAAGCACCAATGTATGAGAGATAAACCAGGACTCAAATTATTGAGGAAGGTGCTAAATAGAAGGGGTCCCAGTATCGATCCTTGAGGAACCCCAGAGCAGACAGGCAGTTTAGCAGAAAGGGCAGACCCTGTTCTCACCTGCTGTGTGCAGTTTGCTAGATAACTGGTTAACCACTTTAAGGCTTCTGAAGATATGCCAAGCCCAGCAAGTTGATGTATGAGCAAATGGTGATTGACCATGTCAAATGCTTTAGACAGGTCAATAAAGGCTGCACCAACAAGTTGACCCTGATCAAGAGTATGGTGAATGAAACCTGTGAATTCCAGCAGGGCTGCAGATGTGCTGTGCCCTTTCTGAAAACCATGTTGTTGAACACATTGTAGGTTGTATTTTTCCAGGTACTCCACAAACTGGTCAGCAACAATCCTTTCAAGTGCTTTGGACAGCAGGGGAAGACTAGATGTTGGCCTATAATTGCCTGGTAGTAATCTGCTCCCAGTCTTAAAACTGGTATAAGCAGAGCAGATTTCCAGATCTGGGGGAATTGTGAAAGTATGAGTGAGTGATTGAGAAGCTTGGTGAGGGGGTATAGGACTATATCTAGAGTTAGGGAAAGAAGTTTTAGGTCGAGGGAACCACTGCTTGTCCTTGTTCCTCCTAGAACTTTATGTAGGTAGGTCTTGTCTCGCTTTCTGAGATAGCTTTTAAGTAAAAATATGGGTGGGTAGAGGTTTCTTCTGATTTGGTGGACATAGGAGCAGTGCCGGCTGGTTCAAAGAAATTTGGGGGCAGAGTTTGGCTAAGGTCTGTGAAGGATGAATTAAATGTGTTGGTAATTAACATGGGGTCATGGGTGATAGACCCATCAACATTTAACATAGTTGGATCCTGTTTGGATGCTTTCCCAGTGATTTCTGAGAGGTTCTCCCAGAATTTTCCAATCAGCCCAGGTCTTGGCAAGGATGTCCTTATAGTAACGCACTTTGTGCTCATGGATATCCTTAGTACATGCGTTCCTGACCATCTTTTAGGCCTGTATGTCAGGTTGGCTGCCCTATGCCAGAGGTGGTCATGATCTTTCATTTGAGCCAGAAGGCTGAAAGAGATCCAGGAATTATCAAGTCCCCTGATTCTACATATTCTAAAAGGGGCATGGATGTCACAGGCTTCATTAAAACGTTCAATGCAGTATTGTAGAGCAGAGTCAATATCAGGTGCGGTTTCAATGTAAGACCAGTCTTATTGTCAGAGAAGAGACTTTAGTGGCTGCAGGTGGCCACAGAAGAGCACTCCACTTGTGATTGTTCTGGCAGGGGAGTTGATAAATTTGTTAGACCAATAACACTTGGTAAGTGAGTGATCACTGATTGTGTTGGGCAATACTTCAGAATGGGAGATATGTGTTGGATGATTCATTAGGACCCAGTCCAGGAGTGTGCTAGTCCCAGTCTTATAGTTTATCCTGGTTGGAGTTGTTATTAACTGGGTAAAGTTCAGCCTGTCAACTCATCCCTGTGCCATCTGGCACCTGACGAGAGCCAGTTGACATTAAAGTCACCTAACAGGATGGTTTCTATGTCTTGTTTTAGACTCATGATGCGGTTCATTAGGGGTTTTAGGTCCTGTTCAACAAGGTTTGGGGGAATATAGACTGAGCAAATGTTGAGGACCTTGTTGTGTGCACCGATCATAACCTTAACAGCAAGGATCTGAATAACCTTAGCTGGTTCAGGGAGGGACAGTGGATAGGCCAACAGCAACTCCTTTAGGTATATGGCACAGCCACCTCCTCTTCTAAATAGCCTGTCCTGTCTAAAAAGTGAGTAGCCTGGTAGGATTATGGGTGAGTCAGGGGTAGATGGTGACAGCCATGTTTCGATGACTGACAGGATGTCGGGATCATGTACTACAACCCAAGCAGTGAGTGCATCAAATTTTTTTAACAGACTGCAGATGTTCATACTGTCCAGGTCAAGGGTACCCTGTTTTTTGTTGCCATTGACTCCATATGAAGGAGGGCTGGATTAGGGTGTACACTCCCAGAAATAAGGAGAAGAAGAAGAAGAATGAGGTGTTTCAGGAGTTATTTCAGTAAATTGAGTGTAAGGGGATGAGATTTCCTCTTTACACATACTTTAACAGGGTCCGTAGGAACAGAGAGACTTTTAAACAGTACAACAGCAGCGGAGTCAATAGAGGGCAGACAACTTCCATGTTTCATGTGCAGTCTACTGTGGTGCAGCTTCCAAGGGAAGAAAGGGTTTCAGTATGTTACATCGACACTGGTGACCATGCCAAGTGTGTTAAGAGGAAGATCTGTGGTAGGGAGACCAGGGGTATGAGATATGGGGTGCCACCCTAATGAAAGTGGGATCCAAAGTGTGCAGAAAAGCACCAGAAATAGTTTCTCTCCTTGTGATGCCACTGGACAAGAGAGGAACCAAGTGAGGTAAAATAGGAGTTAGTAGGGAGGCAGTACAAGGAAGGTATATAGCAAGTAAAGCAACTGTGACTTTAAGAGGGTAGACTTTTTTAGATGAAAGAACAAGATCCCTCTAGTGGCAGATCTATATAATCTGCTAATGGAAAACTAGCCACTTGATGCTAAACCTATTTAATAGCTTTAAAATTATACTTTATGAAATGCTAAATGTTTTTAAAACCTTTAACTCATTGCCTCCACAGGAGCTCTCTGAAGTTGCACGACTTGTCTCCTGTGTACTGTTAACAGTAAATCCTGGGCCTTTCTAGGCAAAATCAAGCTATAGTCAGCATGCCACAAACAAATCCTAATAGTTCAAGAACCATAAGTGCTAGACGCAAGGTATGAGGGGCAAAGTTATTCAACACAAAATTATCTTTCCAATGGTGACATGCAAATAATATTATGCAATTTTGTTTTTTTTCTATGCTGGTTGAAACAGCAAAAAAATATGTTTTTCACTAAAGCAGGTAACATAAGCCTTAACACACTATACCATAAACAAATGTGAATAACTCCTAAAGTATACATGATATACACAAAATATCAGTGGCAAAGTTGTTCAGCACAAAATTACCTTTCCAATGGTGGTATGCAAATAATAATATGCAAGTTTTTTTTTTCTATGCTGGTTGAAACAGCAAAAAAAAAAAATGTTTTTCACTAAAACAGGCAACATAAGCAATATGCACCATACCACAAACAAATGCGAATAACTCCTAAAGCATACATGATATACACAAAATATCAGTGACAAAGTTGTTCAGCATACAATTACCCTTCCAATGGTGCTATGCAGTCAAATATATATTATATTCTGTTACACTATATATTAAAATATATAAGTGACTTCTCCAGACATTGCAAGGGCACACTGACAGTCAGTAGCCGACTTCTGCAGGCGTCCTCAGGACACACCAGTGTATTTTACTGATGACTACAGGCTTCTGCTAGGAGACAATGAGTTAAGGAAAATGAATTAATCAGTAATTTAGCAGCATTTGCCTGAATATTGTGACATCACTAAGATCAGGAACTTAACAGCCCTATAAAAAAAAAACAGAAAACAGTAGTTTTAATTATAAGGAGCAATTGTGGCATCAGGAAGAATTAGCCAGGGGAAAAGCCACTCAAGATGCAGCAACAGAGGGCAGTGTCCAATCAAGATGTGGCTGTGGAACACGCCAAAAATTGAACCTGATGGCTGAGTCCTGTCGTACCTTTGCAGGGTAGAGGAGCTTTCTTCCAGGCAGACCAGTTGAGCAGTGCAGGTGGAGGCTTAGTTAGAGCCGTCCACACTGGGCAAGACCTTGGGAGGCAGCAGAGATCAGATCTGTGCTGGAGGTAGCACCCAAATTGGGCCTGCACTTTTGCAGGGTAGAGGAGCTTTTTTCCAGGCAGACCAGCTGAGCAGTGCAGATGGAGGCTTAGTTAGAGCAGTCGACACAGGGCAAGGTTTCAGGAGGCAGCACAGATCGGATCTGTGCTGGTGGCAACACCCATATTGGGCCTGCACTTTGCAGGGTAGAGGAGCTGGATAATGTATATTGTATGCTATTTTATTCTCATCTGTGTCTTAAGTGCACCCTTTTTAACTAGGAATATTGGGGTAGCATGCCACTTCTGAGGAAGACATCAGTATGATGTTGAAATGTAAAGGCATGGCTGTTGATGTCAGGCAAGTGGCTGGTTGGCATGGTGTTCCACTTGTGAGTTACTCATCTTGGTATTCTTATATAGCCATGGAGCTGAAATTTGCACTGAAGTTTAAACTGATGACTTTTGGAACTATTGGAGGATGAATACACCTGCTAGTGAACCTGAGTGGAATTATCATGCTTGATGTCACTATGTATCAGGAAGCAGTATGCATTTTAATCAGTTATCTAAATAAAATGTGATTTGATGATGAACAGAACTGTTTACAGAGTTAACTTTAAAGATCCACCAATGTCTTAAGAAGAACTTTCAAAATTATAATATTGGCCACAAAGCAGCTTATATTTCTCATCAGCTAAGTATTTCTTATACCCATTACTTATTACTGAGGTAATTTACTTCAAAAACAGGATAGATGTTTTTGGAGTATTCATCAGCTCCTATTGCTTCTTTGCAACCTGATGTCATAATACTCTACTTGTGACATCACAGTTATTCCCACAGCAGCAGACTGTGAT